>CM059266.1:16387583-16397583 GCA_030347295.1 Setipinna tenuifilis | reverse complement strand
TTCTTTCACTGCATGCTGTATTTCAGTAGCTCATAAAGTTTTGTCTAGCATGCCCCTGAGATTACACCAGTTTTTTTGACATTCAAACATTCAAACATTCTTTCCTTCCTTCACCCTTTTTTTGCGTTCACACATTCAGACGATTGAGTGACCCATGTGGTGACATTCAGCAAAGTGTAATGAGTGTAAGAGGCTATTATGTTTTTTTTTTAATACAACAATTTAAACACAGACTTTTAGCAAACACTTCAGTAGAATCTCTATGGCATTTGCTGAGTAACACAAAAGAGAAGTTCTGCAAAGCTGAATAGATATATGGCGAAGCTAAATTTTATTACTTCCAATATATGTCAAGTTAACTTTATTTGTACCGTGCATTAAAAAACAGAAACCGTATCAAAGTGCTTCCTAGTCAAGATAAAAAAGATTGATAATAAATTCAGCGGTGGCTTAAAGGAAAATAAAAGTGAACAAACAACTAAATTATGCAGTAAAAGGACAAAATTCAAAGTTATGTGCAAGCACAAGGAGTAAAACCCATAAAACACAATAAAAAAGAAAGTTAAATTTTATAAGATTAGATTTAATGAAAAATAAATAAATAATATAAACCACTGAAATCAGGCTTGCCAACTTTTACCATCTGGTGTAAGATTCGCTTTTATGTGCTGTCTGATGGCCATACTAAAAGATAACTGAACTGATTTGTTCCACTTACAACTGATTGATTCAACTGATAAGTACAACCTACACCACACAAAATACACTTTTTAGGGAAGTCTCTGTGAGCTCTCCTTCCATACCAGCCTTGAAAATTGGCTGCTCTGAAAAACAGATAGTTGTTAACTAAATAAAAGCCCCAATAAAAACAAAACACAGTAAAAAAGCGGTAAGACGTATAAAACAGACTTCACCAAAAACACAGGACCTTAGACAGACTTAAAAGCCCAAATAAAAGAACAACCCCAGACTGCAGTAAAAACAGCGAGGTATGAAAATCAAAAGTAAGATCAAGGGAATGCAGTTGTGTAAAAGAATGCCTTTAGCCTAGCTTCAAAGAGGCTTTATGCTGGCAGTAGATCAGATATGAAATAGGAGATTGTTTCATAATGAAGGACTAAAACCTGAGAAACACTACCACTCATAGATTTAAAATAGGTATAAGATAAACCAGTTAAGTTTACTTGGGGATCGCTTGGTGCTTGAAGTAGAAAAAAAGTCTAACTGTAATTCTGTGTTCATTTCTGTTCAATTCCTGACTACTGCTTCAAAATACTATATTATAGTGGCACAGTCTGATATGGAGGTATGAACTACAGTTCAAACTGGGACAGGAAATGTCACACTTTACGCTGGATTCACTTTTTTATGTTTGAAGATTTGTGCATACAATTAACCTTTCTGTTGGTTTTTGATTGACTAGGTTTATTGTTTTTTCGAAGATCTTTTGATGAAAGAGGTGCTGTGATTCTCCGTGGAACCAAAATAAGTTATTTTCATTTTATGAATGGCTCTTCGAAGAACTATTGCTTTGATGGTTCTTTGAAGCTCTGCAAAAAGTTCTTGTATGGAATTGCTCAGAAGAACCGGCATTGAAGGCATTATTTTTTTTAGAGTGTATTGGTTTCAATAAATTAAATAAATCATAAAGCACAGCAGTTTTTTGTCTGTTGACTTGTGATTGTGTGTTTGCTTGTTAACTTGTTATTCTGTGATTAGAAAGCTGATGAAAGCATGGTGCAGTTTGCTAAGGTGCCATATATCCCAGGATCTGGGATTGAGTCCAACCTGAGGTCATTTCCCAATGCCACCCCATCTCTCTCAACCTTCCTCAACCATAATAATTAAATAAATTACTTCATTAAATTAATTAAACATCTGGAGCACATTATTTCTGTCACAATTTGGGTCCAGCTAGACTTGGCCGGGAGCAGACCATCAAACAGTTGCCATTATTAAATATCAGCACACCAAGTTACACCAAGTTATACAAAGTCCTAAGGAGGATATCTTGGCATTCTTTCAGCTCATCAGTTTGGGTTGGCTGACCAAGACTAACTGTTGGTAGTTCTGCAGGGTCACCAGAGAGGGTCATGCTAACACAGGGCTGAAGTTAGCACACCATGACTGGAACAGTTGACATTTCAGGACAGGTTGGCGGGCTAAAGGTTTCTATCCCTGACAGATATGGTCTGCTGAGAAAGATGCATAGTAAATATTAATCCAAGTGGCATTTCTGGTCAGTGTTTGACAATCCTTGTCATAAACATTGCAGTCATTACAATTTTGACATTTTCATTTTCTCATTTATTTATTACTCAGTTCAATTTTAACTTCAGTTTTATGGATGCAGAAGTAGTTTTGTTTTTCCTCTGAGGGTTTGACTAGTTTTAATTTGATTCTGTTTTTTTCTGCTGTTTCTTGCTTAAGAGGTACTAAAAAGGTTGGGTGTACCATGACCTTAAAGACTACATGGTTGATTTAGTTTATTCCAATTAGTTTTATTGGGCCCAGCAGTGTCTCTCAATATGCCTTACAGAAAAGAAGAAGGTTGTGAAGCAACCAGTGTGCAAACACAGTCAAAGCTAATTTTCTGTTTTGTTTTAGGTCAGCATAGTTCATTGTTCTTTCTAAAATCCTTCCCCCTCAAGTTAAATTAATTAGTTTTTTTAATTAACTTTTTTTTAAATTAATTTTTAAATGTAACTAACTTTTAACAGTTTTAGTTTTGTTGACAACATTTACACTTGAATATGTCTGTGAAGATTGTCATTCATTCAGGTCATGGTAGCCAAGGAGTTAGGTTGTATGCAACTGGACTTCTTTTTGGAGTTTGAAGATGTTTCACGTTTCACCTCAAGTAGTCCAGAGATATATCTCCTGCTTCTCCATCATCAGGTGAGAACTGAAAACGCTTTTTGGATGAAAGATAAAACATCTTTAAACTCCAAAAACAAAACCATTTGCATACAACTTACCTCTCTTGATTTACACTTACCATTGTTTAGTACTATCGTGGCCACTTTTAGGTTAAACTGGTACCGGAGTGCCCATGTTATTATAATGAGTCGTAGGCTACTCATGTTCTGCTATAAACAGTCCAGGTTTAATAATGTGAAGCCTCGAACATCGTTTTATCAGCACTAAGAGGGATTTTATATGGTAAGAGCAATGCAGCACTTTAGAATTCTTTGTTAAAAAGACTGAAATAAATGCCTTGTCCGAATTTAATATTACATTCTCGGTTCGGTGTTAACAATGGACTGGCTCCATTAATTTCTGTAAATGGAAACTAAAAAAAAAAACCATCAACAACACACAATTCATTGTGTGCATTTCATTTCCTCTGGGTAGTAAGTGGGCTGAGTGTTGCGCACCCCCTTAAATAAAACTCTAAATTACCTTTCATATCACCAGGGGACGAGAGAGAGAGAGAGAATAGCTAAAAAATCAGCATGCATGGGGCGCTGGCTCCGGCAGCCATGGGGAGGGAGGTGGTAGTATAATGTGTGAGGGGGGGAAAAATGATTAGGTGCCTCTGACCTAGTTGAGGCTGAGGCAGGCTGTGGCTGTGGATGTGGTGGTGGAACTAAGTCCTCAAGCACCTGTATCTAATGTCAGCTGCACCACTGCGGGGGGATAGAATCAATCTTCCATGGAATGGGCCGCCTGCGCCACCCCAGGCAGACAGCCACCACCACCACCACCACTACTCACGTGGGGGGAGGAGAGAGAGAGGAAGAGAGGGAGAGAGAGGGAGAGAGAGAGAGAGAGAAAGGGAGAGAGAGAGAAAGGGAGAGGGAGAGAGAGAGAGAGAGAGAGAGAGAGAGAGGGAGAGAGAGGAGGGAAAAAAACCCTGCACACTAAAACAAATAGGCCAATTACCTTCCCTCTATGCACAATTTACTGTGGAGAGACCATGCCAGTTCCCCACGACTGCGAGCGAATTCAGTGAATGAACCAATTTTACCTCTGACTGCCAATTACGGGATGCGAGAGCAAACCAAGGGTGGAGGAGGAGGTGGAGGAGGAGGAGGAAGAGGGTGAGGTGGTGAGGACGAGAAGAGACCAGGGAGGAGGGAGGATGAGCTACAGAAAGGGGAAGGAGAAGACAGGCTTCGTCAGGGAAATAAGGCCTTTCAACAGGACTTAGACGGCCATAGATGCTAATGAGTTGGACAAATTCTTCTCTATATTATTGATTAGTACACTAAGAGCACTCTGAGCAGAGGGCACAGACTCGATATTAGTGGTAGTCATACTGTGGTACATTTGTGGTACATTTGTCGCTCTCTGTATAGAACATAACTAATGTGCTGCATGAAGGGAAATAAACTTATATTGATTATAATGTCAATTCAGTCTGTGATTCTTGATATTCACTATAATTAATTCATCACAATTCAAAGATAGAGATCTTTCTGAGTATATAGTACCTAGCAATGTTTTGAGGAAAAAAGCTGGACAGTAGATATTTCTTTCAGCTAAACCTCAAAGGTTTTCAAGTCTTTAGTTCACAGAACTTCTAAAATCATTTAAAATTTCCCCAAGCAGCACAATTTGTCTGTGGATTCTAACTTTTCCTTATATGTCTCTTTCTGCAGAGAGAAGAACAGAGACAGATAAAATAATGAAAGTTTAACAGGAGATAAGCCTGGCACACCAAATAAGCTCCCAGGATGAAGGCAACAACATTGCACTTGTTTCCTAGGCTGAGTGGGAGAGATTCTCTGGCTTATAATGATTTTTTTCCCTTTTCCTTCAGGGGTTCACCATATGCTCAGCATCCCAGCAGCACAGACACTTTTAAAATGCTAAACTTATTTATACAGTATGTAAATGCCTATGGAGGCCAGTGGGTACAGCAGCATAGTGCAGTGCTGTGTGCAAACCTTAGATGATGCAAACACCCATGGGTGTTGGGCTTTCACACACACACACACACACACACACACACACACACACACACACACACACACACACACACACACACACACACACACACACACACACATTCACCCAACTCCCCTAACTCATGCATGCTCAAGTAGGGCTGTGTTTGAACTGGACTTGTTTCACATGCACACAGAAGTCCACGTATGAGACTATACTGGTAATCAAAAGCATCGAGTATTGATGATCTGGGCCCTCAGAGAATAGTGGGTCAAAACATACAGGATTAAATTTAAAGATAGACTTACACCTGTAAAAAATACTGCAGAGAACCAACTTAGGAATACAGCAATGTGCTGCATGTATCTTTTTATGTTGAGATAACTTAATGCCCGGTATGTTCAACATACCTGTCATTGTTAAGCTAAACTAATGTAAAAAGATCTTTGCAGCACATAGATTTACATAGACATAAAAATATTATGCTGGCATTGGTGTTGGTACTGACATTAGCCCACCACTCAGCTTGGATAACTCCTCATGCAGCTGCGAAGGCCATTAGCCTGTCAGTTCAGATATACAGTGTACAAAGTGTTTTGAGGTGGACAAGATGGCTGCTCGGCCATACAGGATTAGAAGTTGATGGGTTTATCAGGGAGGCTGGTGGCCTTTGAAGGGTTCGGTGTCTGCCGCCTTTTATGCTGTCATCTTTTGATGTCTGTGAGGCAGAGGGTCTGGTTGGCCCGCTCCGCTTTGCTCCGCGGTGCTCTGCTTTGCTCCTGCCTCGATTGCGGTGGCTGCCTCCGCTGCTCTTCCTTGCGGGGGTTTGCATTGCTTAGTCCGCCCTCCTGTTGGGATGCCACGGAGCCTCTGACAGCCTGCTGGGAACACAGCAGCACCCGGCGCAGCACCCGGGCCAGCCCAGGCCCCATGTGGTGCCGCTTCGGCAGCTCAATTTAAGGCTGAGACGAGATAAAGCGTGACGGGAGATATGGCAATTTTTAAAAACTGGGGCTCACACTGGCATAAGGCTCATCAAGGTAGTGTGTGTGTGTGTGTGTGTGTGCGTGCGTGCGTGTGTGTGTGTGTCCATGTGTGTGTGTCTGTGTGCGCGTACATTATATTTATGACATGCACACAATTAAGCAGTCTCACAAACCCTTTCCTTTTCGGCACGATTAAAAATGCAAGAGACCAGATTGAGTTTCACCTCTGAACAAATCTACAGCATCTTCCCAACAGATGTCTTGGCACATTTTCAGATCATTAAAACTGCTCCACTTTTTCAGAGAATCCCCATGTAGAATTTCTCTGTTTTTGTGTGGCTTAGCTGTTGCAACTCGACAAGTAAAAAAAAGAAAAAGTCAAAAGAAAAAGTCCGATTTATGCTGATTTTCAAACTACTTTTGTCCTTCTGCTGCCCTGTAAGCTAAAAAACACTGATTAAATTAATCTACTGTAGAGGGCTTATGATGACGATGACTGAAGAAAGGCCAAAACACCTAACAGAGGAATGGGAGGAGAATTGGCTAAAGACAAACCAACTTTGCCCATTTAAACATGTCTCGATCACAGGCCTAATTGGATATGGATGTGACTGTGACTGACACTGTGAAAAGGCTCACTGTGCTTTAACAGCAAACGCAAGCAGTGTTTACACGAACCTTCCTCAACATGGACACCTCCCTGGTGCTACCTTGAGTAAACTAATCCAGTTGCAGCTCACCCGACTCTTAAAAGCCCTGCTGCAGCTTTCTCAGATGAGAAAGAGAGAGAAAGAAAGAGACAGAGAGAGAGCGAGACAGAGACAAAGAGAGAGAGAGGGAAAAAGAGAGAGGGAGAGGGAGAGACAGAGCGAGAGAGAGACAAAAAGATAGAGAAAGCGATAGAGAGAGATTAAAAGACAGACAGACAGAGACAAAGAGGTAGAGAAGGATAGCAAAAGAGAGAAAGGTGCAAGAGAAAGAGAGAGAGAGAGAAAGAGTGAGAGAGAGAGAAAGAGAGAACAACCCCCTGGAGCATCCCTGGCAGACGCTACAGACACTAATTACAACGAGGCTTTGAGGTGAGTGAACTGCAACCGAGTGGAGCACGAGCTCAGGGGAGAAGAGGAGGAGGACCAGCCAAAAATAGCTGAAGCAGAAGAGACAGAGGAGGTTTAGAAAGAGGAAAAGACCTAAAAAGCCTCTAGGATTAACCATGACTGAGGCATAATTGCAGCTTGCTGACTGCGTTGCAAAAATAAAAAGAGAAACATGATTTTGTAAATGTTGCAAAAATGATTAAAAAAAAAACAAAAAAACAAAAAACCCCAAAGTGATATTGTAGATGTGTCGAGAAGGATTGTGCTGTGTGGTCTGTTTATTCAGAGGTCAGTTATACCTACTAATTGCGTTGTCAAGGCATCTCTTTAAATGCTACAGAGAAACTGTGTTTATTCGAAATCATGATTAACACAAAAACATGGACGACAGATCATTTGACATGTTTTTTTCCATATAAAACGGTAATTGAGAGTTTCCTTTTGAGCTGAGCTCGTATGCAAATATGTTGTCATATCTGTGACAAAGCAAACACAGTGAAGCTGATGAAGCTGATAAAGTGAGATGGGTACTGGCATGCTGATGACAATCATTCCCATTGGGTTTACAATGAGCTTTCACAGTGATCATTTCAGTGACACATACTGCAACAACTTAGTCCTTCACTGCACTATCATGCTCATTTATGTACATTCTGCACACACACCGCCATCTAATAGGCCAGTTGAATAGCCATATGGAGCAATTCTGTTGTACTGTATAGAGTATTATGTCACATTTTGTTGAAACTTTTCTTTAGGTTTAGTTTTAAATGATTTACCCTTGCAGTCCCTCTGATTAGTTTTTAACAATAAGGCAAAGAATTGAATGCCTTTATAAATAAATAAATACATGTTATAATATAAATAAATAAGTAAATAAATAAAAAAAAATATTTAAATAAATAAATAATTGTTACCCATTAGGCAAAATTTCTTAATGGTTTCTGGTGCAAATTGTATTTTAATGCTCTCATCCAAAAGAACAATAGCCAAAAGCATGATTAGCTTTGATTTCCTATTATCAACTGCATATTCCCATTTAACGCTATACCCATCACACACTCATCATTATACAGATGTATCTGGGGGCGAAATGTGTACTCTTTGAAAAAAGGCCATGCAAATGAAGCCTGTCAGCATCACTGTCCACATCATTAAAAGAAACCGTTGAAGTCAAGGCAACTGCCCAGAGATGCTTGAAGTGCCATTTTTGAACACTCACTATCCTCCCCCCTTTTCCACACAGATACAACTGGAGTGTTAAAAATTTCAGAGTTAAATATATGGGAGTGGATTTTAACTCCCAAAGTGTATTTTTTTTCACATTTTCAGATTTAAATAAGGTCCAGAGTGAGGGGTTAATCCACATTGTTGAAAGTGTTAATTTAACTCTGGTGGGCGTGTGGCTATATAAAGCCTCAAAAGTGTTACAAATCAACTCTGTGGGAGTCAATTCAACACTGGTCTTTTTGCTGTGTAAGCATCTACAACCAGGTGTTGTCATCTTACAGAGGTCAGATCACTGCAGTCTCGTGTCGGCAGTGACCCCTGTGGACTGGCCCAGCCAGACATCCGCCCACCTCCTCTCATATTGCTGCTGGGGAGGAGGCAAAGGAGTGAGAGCCGCATGTCTAGTCACATGTCCAGTCTATGGAGGCTTCTGCTCAGAACCAGCTGCAGCCAGTGGTTCCTTCCTGGTAGCCCCGGAACTGACCCCTCCAACGCTCCACCCCCGCCCTCTGCAGAGCAGTGGTTCACTGGACCAGCAGCTTCCCCCTCCCCCACTGGTGTCGAGAGGTGCCTGGTGCTCATAGGCAGTCCCTGCAGAGGGCTTCCTGGCCCTGGATGAAGTCTCGACAGGGGCAGAGGCGGCGGTGCTTGGGGCCGGTCCCTGCACAGCTAAACAGCAGAGGCTCCTTCTGGAGGAAGCACTCGCCCTCCTCCAGCGACACGGCTGGGTACAGGTGGTTCACCTCCACCTCCAGGGCCTCACACTGCACCTGCAGCCTGGGGGAGAGGAGAGGAGAGGGCAGAAGAGAGGGGATGAGAGGGGAAGAGAGGAGGGCAGAAGAGATGGGATGAGAGGGGAGGATTGTAGAGCAGTAGGAGAAGAGATGAGAGGGGAGGGCAGGAAAAGAGGAGATGGAAAGAAAGGAGAGATTGAGAGGAAATAAGAGGAGAGAGGGAGAGGAGAGGAGATGAGGGCAGAGGAGAGGCGAGAATAAAAGGAGAAGAGATGGGAGGGGAGGAGAAGATAGATAGAAGAGCAGAGGAGAGGAGGGGATAGGGGAGGAGAGTAGGGCAGAGAAGAGGGGTTAGAAGGAGAGGAGAGATAGAAAAGAGAGGTGATGAGGTGAGAGGAGAAATAAAAAGAAGAGGTGATGAGGTGAGAGGAGAGGATTGGAGAGAGGAAGAGGGGGTCAGAGGGGAGGAGGAGAAGAGGACAGGAGAGAAGGAGAGGAGAATAAAGAGAAGGAGAGAAAGGGGAGGGAAGAAGGAACGAGGGAGAAGGGCAGGGCAAGGAGAGGAAAAGGAGAAGAGGGCATGGAGAGGAGACAGAGAGGGAAAGGAAAGGAAAAAGGAGGAGAGGGAATAGATAGAGAGAAAGAGAGAGATATCAAGAGGGAGGGAGAGAGAGGAGGTGAGAGAAAAAAAGAAGAAATAGAAAGGCAAGGTGAAAGGAAAAAGAACCAGAATCACAATCAGTTTTATTGGCCAAGTACATTTACATATATAAGAAATTTGACTCTGGTAGATGTTAGCTCTCTACACACCCAACATATGGGGTAGTACACATATAGTACAAGACAGAGGGAATCGAGAGGAAGAGAGCAAAGAAAGAAAAGAAAGAGAGATAAGCAGGAGGAACAGAATGATCAGGCGGAGAAGAATAGAAAAAAAGAATAATGGGTGGGTGGTTTAGGGAAGGACAGGGAGAGTGGCCATTATACCAGCCAGCTTTGTTTGCTGTTGGCGGGAAGGACGCGAGGAGGTGAGAGCACATTCTTGACAGCTGCTGGATTA
>CM059266.1:16375083-16382583 GCA_030347295.1 Setipinna tenuifilis | reverse complement strand
ATAAGTGTCACATTTGCCGCGGGGGCCTATTTTTGCATGGGTTAAATTGTGTATGATTATTTGCGATAGGGTCTCTGCATGGCCAATGAGATTGATGCATAAGCGAACAGCCCCAGCTTGTCAGAGAAGTCCCTATTTACTCCTAATGGAAGCTGCCTCCTGGCTCACCGTTAGGAAGAGGGGCGAAAAGGCTCTGTGAGCTCAGTGGCTTTAAAACTGATAAATGATGCCTTTTGGAGTTTATTTTCTTTCTTATTAGTTTATTTCATCTGAGTCAAATGAAGTGTATCCAGCACCTCATCAGCTATTCTGGTGCATGCTCTGCCTTGGGCGCCTGTTTCCTGTAATAGGGCTGGCACACCCACACACACAGACGCACACACACAGACGCACACACACACACACACACACACACACACACACACACACACACACACACAGCAGTAGCAGATGCACACACACACACACACAGCAGCAGAAGCAATGAGATAAAGTCTTTATCAGTTTTTATATTGTCAGTGGAATTCATTTACGTTGATGTTCTCTGCGCTATTCTCAAGAGCCAAAGGACTCAAAGGACTCATTTGCCCTCAAAACAACTATATGCATCCCCTCTGTCAACTTACGCTTCCATATTCTGATCTCATCCCTAATCTGTTTTTTTTTTTAAATCTTTTTTTCTTTCATATCCTTACAGGAACCCATCTGAGTTGGCCTTTACTATTTGACGTCTGACAACCAAGGCTTCAAATAAGGGATCATTTGCCCATCTGCGCACACCAAGCCAAGCCGGGGTAAATCGTTCAGCTCGAATCCTTTTATGGATCCTATAGACCCTTTTAATGGTAAAAAAAAAAACAAAAAAACAAAGCCCGAATGTTTTTTTTTTTCATTCCCGAACTGTGTTTGCTGTGCTTCACATCATTGCAAATGTTAAAGCGGAAACTCCGTGGGAACAGCCATGACGTTTACAATCACACTGTTTATTCTTGGGGATGTTACTCTCTATCTGAAGACCAATGGGGCATCTGCAATCTGCGATTGTATTCCTGAGTCTCTTCCAGTTTCTTTTTACTTTTTTACTTTAGCCATTACAAAGACAAAAAATGGTGTTCTACAGCTGAATTAATTCGTGGTGTTACTTAAACAGAGCTTTTATTGTTCCATTTTATCAACAGACAGATGAGGGTTTTTTTTTGTTATATTTTGGGTGGAACTGAGGTGGCAGAGAATTAGTGAGTGTTATGCACACTTCCCTGCACTTTTGGTGAAGGGACGTTTAGTCTGTTGTACAATTATGTTGGAACAATAGGGAGGAACCAGCATTTCGCTTTCAATTTTTGGCCTTTGCATACAACAATTATAGTGTGTGCCTCACTGCTATTACTACAATGCCAACATGCTTTAACCAGCTGTTTCTGTTATTGCCAGAGCCACAAAACTAAATGGAGTGGTGGACGATCTGTGAGAGCCAGTCAGCAGGGAATTAGGAGGTGTCACAATGCCACCCCCCCTCCTCCATCCCCCAAAAAACTAAATCCTCTGACTCAGGAACTTACTGAAGCTGAGTAGCTGCCTTGCCTAACTGTAATCGATGGCCAAATCAATGGCTCTCTGAAAGAATCCTCCTACACAGCTGATGAGGATGCTGAATACCTACAGTATAGACCTCACCCAACTTACCCCCACCCACCCCCGCTCCCCTCAGATGAATAATTAGTATTTCCATGGTGCATCACAGCCATCACATTGTCACAAGAGGTGACACTCAAGAACACACACACACACACACACACACACACACTGTGAGGCCATAACACCTCAAACTTTTATATGCACTATTAAACGCTCTCTCACAAATTATCAAGCCTCTCACATACACTGCCAAACTCTCTCTTACATAAGCCTGAACCTCTCTCACACACACACCTGGCTAACCACACATATTTTACAGTGCCTGACAGTCCCACAGTGATCTGGATCCAGGGTATGGAGCTCTATGCACCATACTTGACAAGTAAAAAGCTGCAAAAAAGCTGTAATAATAATAATAATAATAATAATAATAATAATAATAATAATAATAATAATAATAATAATAAATAATAATAATAATAATAAGAAGAAGAAGAAGAAGAAGAAGAAGAAGAAGAATGATAAGAATAATAATACTAATAACACATTAGGCTATTTTTTATATCGCTTTGCTAAGAACTCAACGTCGCCTGAGGCTAGCAAGTCTTATTTTTGTTGTGTTGTGAAATCAGGTCTGCTGGGAAATGCTGGAACACAACACAATGAGAGTTCGGTTGTGATGTGTTCATATTATCAATCTTAGGCTATCAGCTGAACGGTGGGTTAATAAACAATATTACAAATTCAACCAAGCTCTCACTGAAAAAAGGGCCACAGCAGCCTGAATACAGGGCCAAGTTTTATTACCAATACACCTGTTTATCATCCTACTAAATATAACAATTGGTTATAGCTGATGTGTGGTTATAGCCAATGTGTGGTTATAAATAAATATAGTCTGACAGCAGTCATGTATCGCAGTCAACGGACAACCCGACTGCAGTCACACCCACTGTTCTCACAGACGTCCCAGACGATCACAGCCCCGGCAGATGGGCTCGGCTAGGGGCCTGTGTTTTTTCCTGCTAAACGGTCGAAACACTTTGAGTTACATCTTGTATGAAATGTGTTATACAAATACAATTATTTTATTATTATAGGCATTGGTTATAGCCAATGTGTGGTTGACACAGAATTTAAAAAAAAAGAGTTTCAAAAACTGTTTTCAGTTTGGAGGTGTGGAAGTGAAAGTTTGACAGAATGCGAAAAAGAAAGAGTTTGATAATGCATGAAGGCGTTTGATAGGGTGTGAGGTTGTGGTGTAGTGCCAAGAGAGTTGGGTACTGAGCAAAGGACGATGTGGTAGTGAGAGAGGCTTTATTCAGGGTGAGAGTTTGGCAGTTTGATATTGTGTGAAAAAGGTTTTGAGGGTGCATGTTAAAGACTTTAATAGTGTGTGAGAGGATTTAATAGTGTGTGAAAGAGTTTAGCTGAGCATTATAGCTGACAAAGCCCCCCCTCCCCTTCTCTCTCTCTCTTTCTTGCTCTCTCTCACACACACAGACTTACGGACAGGCAGACAGAAACACACAGACACACAGACACAGACACAGACACACACACACACACACACACACACACACACACGCACACACGCACACAGGATGGAAGAGGGACTCAGTGAAACAGCATAACTATATTGTGTTCATAATACATAAATAAAAATGACCCCCTTTTCCAGCATGTGGAGCTCATGTATGCGTCTTCCTCCACTTTGCCTCCTCCTTGCTGCCCATTACAACCCAAAACTATGGACTTTTCATATGTCTGTGTTTTAAAGTTTAGACACTACTATTGTACATTACATTCCAGATGGTTCTTTTTAGGTGTCTGAGGTAGAAGCTGGGGCAGCTAGGGTGGCAGCTTCCAGCCCATACAGAGCTCCACAGAGCCAAATCTGCTGACACTACTTTCATGCTTTGACCAGACAGCTTATGCATACTTGGCTTTAAATCGGCCTTGAACATACTGTAGCTACATTAATAAAGTGTACTCTTTCATATAGATAGAATATTTATTCAACAAAAACCTCAAGCTTCTCGAGAGCTCCTGCATGAACTTACTTACAGAAATTGATGCAGTCCATGAAGAATTAAAAAACTTCTTTAGAAAGCTTAGATGCTGTGCTGTAAAGTCATGGTCTCTATGTAGCAGCTTGTTTATTCTCGCTGACTCCCTCTGAATGTATCGTAGCGTTGACAGGCACGCAGTAAAGAATAATGTCCATGGAGCGCTACTGCAGAGTCTTATCAGACTCCAAAAAAATAATTTCTCTATTTAACACACCTGGCAGGTACTGTGGCACTAAGGAGCGAGCGAGGTGAAGCGTGGGCAAGCGGGCGGAAATGAATTGATCTGGCCCTCTTGTTATACTAACGACAGATCGAGCTTGGCACGAGTGATTAACGTCCTCGTTCCCGTCGGCAGGTAGGAGTTTATCGATTAGGCCCAAAGTTGGCCTGGTCCTCTGGAAGGCTGCCATGTTGGAATGGAGAGCCAATCCCAGCCCTATACAGGTGTGTGCTCACACTTTACCTCCACAGTATCATCACTGTAATAGCACTGGCATGCAGCTCACTGAGAATGGCAGAAGAAAGGGTTAAAACCATTTACACGCCATTCTCATATACAGTAGCTGGGTGTACAGTATAAGAAATATCCCATAGCAGCCATGGCAGAATTTGATCTGGGTCAACATGGGTGGGAAATATTCAGTGCTGTAGTGGAAGGTAAACACATTACAACACTGTTTAATGTTCCTCTTTAAATAGCAAAACAGCCTCTTTGTAGTTGATAATGTTAAAGATATGCCAGGTAGGTATAGCCAGCTTGTTTTACTGCTGTGTATATTGTTTACCTACTTTTCTTTTTACCACTTCATCTTTGGATATATTCAGAGTGTTATAAATTAACATATTTATAACCATATAAATTTGTACATCCAGTCTGTATAGACCATTGACTGTATACTCAATATGCCCATGCAAACAGAACACAGCAGTGGCAAGTGCTGATATATTTACATGGAAGACAAAGTCAGTGCAATCAGTTTTGTCTCATCAAAACTTCACTGATGTCTCCTGGCATGTACACTTAAGATGTACACAAAATGCTGTAATCTAATAAGGCCCCTGACTGACTAACAGCATTAATGACTATTAAGAGTGCTACTCGAAAGCCTGATCACATGCATAGGTAGATAGGTTACTTTGGTTCTCATGATCTCCTGGATGGCTGCTTCCAACTCTTGAGAGTTGTTGAAGTCCACTGTCATGACATGGGGCTTCCCGATGTACTGCTCTGCGTAGGGGTGCTGGGAGGAGACCTGGAGAAGGGAAGAATATAAAGTGTCATTGTCTTGGAACACGTTTTCAATTTATTTTTACCGAGCGGTAAAATCTTCATGGCTCATCTAAAAGCCCTTGAGGCCCATCCACAGTGAACTCTAAAAATATTTTCAATCTGTCTAGAATGAGTATATGGAGTTTGTGAATCCAGCCACATTTCTGAATCGGAGCACGAACCTACTTCAATCAACACGTTTCAACACAGACATTACATTACATTTAGCTGACATTCTTGTCCACAGTGACTTACAATTAATTAGGCACAGAGATCAAGAGTTTCCTTGGAGCAAAACAGATTTGTATGCCTTCCTTAAGGATATCTCAGCCATGGAGGGTCCAGGAGAGTGTTGGTTATTCACTCCTCCACCCACATTTTTCCTACTGCTACGAGAATCAAACCAACAACCTTCCAGTCCCAAAACTAACTCTCTAACCGTTAGGCCACAGCTTTCCCAGTCAGTCAGGATTAAATAAATTTCAAGATGAAAAAAAAAGTGCAGGGGACCGACTTATTAAATTGTTTTAAGCATCGCGGGTATGTGCTGCCACATAACAAGTGTAGCTGCAATGCAGGAATCCAATTGTACAACAGAGGGATAGTGATAGCATTACCATATAAAGGGCTAGGGATAGCATTAGCATATAAAGGGCTAGGGATAGCATTAGCATATAAAAACTACTGTGATAACCAGAGTGGAGCAGAACTGCAGTGAGCTCACCTCTCTTGATGTGGGCTTCCCTCTGAAGAACTCATGGTTGAGGGAGCTGTGAGGGGGTTGGAACTTGGGCTGGAGGAAGATGCACCCATTGGCTATGGCTTCCAGAGGGGCGGGACCTTCATATGGAAAGCCAAAGCCAATGAAGAGCTGGAGGAGAAATTGGGAAATGGTCAGAACCTGAAAAGGAGCTATGGACCACAAGCACAGCATTACCGTAGCACAGAAACTCTACGCATGCTTTTATTAGTTGGTACTTACATTTGTCTGATAGACTGTATTAACATTAAAAATGACAAACTAAAAACTTGCACAAAGTTAAGATGTCAAGTTATGATGTTCATACAAATCTTGAAATGTATTCCTAAACAGAACATTTTTGTAACCAAAGTAAAAACAAAGAAATCGACAACACAACTCTGTGTTGTAACTATTTTAGTTCCTTAACGAATGTGAGCCACATAACCTTTTCACTACCATTAAACAGTGTGGCGAGGTTTTTTTTCCCATGTCATGTTTCATTAGCAGTTTAGTCTGTGCTATACCCTTCAAAGCCTTCAGCACATCTGCAGTGGCGGCAGTGAACAGATAATCTCATTTTGATGGACACATTATGATAATTAGCTAATTAAATTGTTTTATTTTTATGAGGCAGACGTGATGTATTGAAAACACCAGCAGCTCTCTGTGTTTATTTGACAGCCTGTAGCCTGATGGGGAATGCAACCAACCTTAGGATGGCTAAGTAGTCTTTATTGAAGTAGTTCCTCTCATTTAAACCACATTTTACTCCTGTCTAGTCTGGTACAGCCATAGCTGTAATGCTTGAAATGTGTGTTTTAAAGTTATATAAGTTTCTGTCTCATAAGTTTCTTCATCTCTCAGCGCAACACCTCATCATGTTCTGCTTGTATTAAATTGTAATGAAGAGCTGTCAAGCAGGATTGTGTTACAGTCTGCACTGGCAGACAGGTGGGATCTATTCTTGTCCAACAGTCAGACCGACTTCAGGATGTCATATTCTGGCAGCTGGAGTGTACACATTACACAGACTTAATTTGAATATGTTTTTAAAGCATAGTTTCTTACTAAGACATGCTGTAGTCAGTTTTTAGCTTGACTAGTGAAATACACCCTTTCTGGATACCAAGTTATCAAAAAAAAACAAAAGCCCTGTACTGAAAGGCCTATGCACTCAAATGAAGGGAGCAAGCAAACAACGGTATTCACCATAGGTACAGACACCGGTGGGTTGGGCTGGGGTGGGCCTGTGTCCTGTACCCAATCAGAAGGCTCTATAAGTTCGACTGACTGCTTTAGTAATAAAAATAACCTTTATGTTTTGGGCTAGGCCCACCCGATTTGTTTTTGGGTCCCACCCAAGTTATAACTCCTGGCTATTGTTACACCCCTGGTATACACGTTCCTGAGAGTGTGAAGAGAGACCTTGGCTTTGCGCAGGAGCTGCTGCAGCTCATGCTGGGGCAGTAGGCCGTGGTTCTTGACGAACGCCGGCACCTCTGGGGGGCGCTGTGCCTCATAGTACACAGTGCCATGGATCTCCATGTAGCGGTTCAGCGTGGCCAGGAAGTTCTCCTTTCCCTGCAGAGACACAAGGAAGTAATAACAAGGCAGTGTAATGATTTCAGATGTAACTAGAAAGCACTCGGAGACTGCAGACCTCCGCCAAAGCATGCCCTTTTTCTCAATAATGAAGATCTTTTTTGTTAAAAAAGAATCCTTGATCCGGACGATGATCCAGATCACTACCAAAATGTAATGTTTTTTTTTTCATTTGCCCA
>CM059266.1:16357583-16370083 GCA_030347295.1 Setipinna tenuifilis | reverse complement strand
GCTGTAGAGATGGGAGGTGCATTGGTAGCATTAACAAGGAGTAATGATTTCCTATGGGCAAAAAGGGTATCCAAATCATAAGCCTGTTTATGGCCAAGTCTGTACAACAGATGAGGAATTTGTGTTGATGCAGATATGTTACAGATAACACAAGATAACATCAAAATAAAAGAAAAAGACAAGTCTAGCTCTAGCTAAAGAAAATTAAATAGAAATAGAAATCTAAATATAATGAAAATACAAACACATAAACATCTAGACATACAGACATATATGTAGGAGAGACCGTTAATACTATTTTCCCTTCTACAACTGTGACTGAGGAGGTGGAGACACTGGCTGGGAATAAGAAGGTGGCTTGTTTAATTCCAGCTCCTACAGGCTTGGTCACCCTTGAAACCTTACATTGTAACCTTTTGCCATCAGTGTGTGTGTGTGTGTGTGTGTGTGTGTGTGTGTGTGTGTGTGTGTGTGTGTGTGTGTGTGAGTGTGTGTAAATGTGAGATATTAACAGGTAGAGCACTTGGAGTGCCCTGCTAAGTAGAACAGCACTATGGGAGTGGCATTCACTTACAACTCCACTATAATGCAGACAGAGGAGATAGAAGACAATATCAGGTTACACTTGTGTGTGTGTGTGTGTGTGTGTGACACAGCAGCCACTCATATCACATGTACAAGTTGAGCACCTGACACGGCATCTGTTATCACATTATGGGAAAAAACACTTTGTTGCGGTAACAGTGAAGTGGTGCTTGGGGATGGTGGAAGTCTAATGGTTAGCAATCTAGTAATCTAATTGGGTAACGATCTGAACTTCAAAATCGAACACCAGCAGGTTAAGAGATTGATTACTGGAGTTGCCCCTGACCCAAAGCAAAGACACCTAACCCTAAGTTGAACTGTCCCTGTGGTGAGATCACTGGGTAGGGGCACTGCTAAATGGCTTATTATGTAATGTCGTTTAGACAACAGTTAGATCCGGTTGAACTATGTAGCAATTTCTGATTGGACGAGATGCATTCTACACGTCACTCGGAGTAAGGATTATCCACGATTTCCCATGGGTGACTATAATGACTCTGCCAAAGATAGGATGTGACCATTAAAACTTTACACCAACAATCCATTCCATCTAGTTCATAAACAAGTGAGACAGAAACGTGAAAAAACTTAATAAAGTGAATTTATAAGCTGTGGCAGATTTTAACAAGACACCCAGGACCGCAGAACAGCAGCTGTGCATTAGGCCTAGTTTGGACTGAGAACAACCATATCTCAGCAGCTGCAGGGGAATGTCAGGGCAAGTCAATGTGTATAAATAGACACTTGTTGCATAGCAACCACAGACGCCATTAACTCTAACTGGAACTATTTTGTGAAGTGGAGACTGGAGTGAAATGAAATACAATGAAATAAAACTCAACAAACTCATTTAAAATTTGTGTCTATAAACTAATTGTGTTGGGAGCGCAACTGTTGTATAAAAGCAATATAACGCTCGTGTTCGTGAGGTTGTTCGTGGATATCCTCACGGCTGTTGTGTTACCTACAGTACTCAGCCTTCAGCTTCATCCCTGTGCCCGAAGCACACCCGTGAGGATATCCATGAAAAACCTCTCTCCCACTCATGTTACATTGCTTAAAGTGCTCATGATGATGAAGATGGATATGACGATGATGATGCTGTTGACGGTCTGACCTTCCACATGCTGGGCTCCTTGCCGTACACCACGGCCATGTTGGCCACCTTGTTCCTCTGGATGCTCCTCCTCTCCGTCTCGTTTAGCTCCTCGGCCACAAAGCCCATGAAGGAGTTGTCTGGGGTGTGAGCTATAGGGTGTGAACAACGCAACAGTATCAATGTCAGCGTAGGTGTCAGTATCAATGCAACAGTGTCAATGTTAGTGTGAACATCAGTGTCAGTGATAGTGTCAATGTAAGTGTCAGTGTCAACATCAGTGTCAAAACAAGAGTGTCAGTGTCAAGGCAACAGTGTCAACATCTGTGTCAATGCATCAGTGTCAATGTCAATCAACACTAGTATTATCACCAGTGTCAACATAACAGCATCAACACCAGAGTCAATGGAACACTATCAATGTTAATGCAACATAATTTTAACGTCAACATTACTGTTGTCAGTGTCACTGCAGCCAAACGTTGCCTCTTGAGAGGCGGATGAGTCAACCCCAGTTTAAAACTTGTGTCACGATTACACACACGTCATCTGTGCGCACAGACTTGCCTGGTCCTCATGTACGAGTGACTTCTAAATGAGTCAGACTCGCACGGCGCCATGGGGACTTCACATCACAACTTGTGTTTATCGGCCATCTTCTTCACAGGCTGAGCGAGACAACACCTCTGCCTGTTATTTTCTCTCAAGTCATTAACTGAGACAAAGAATCGCTGAGGGGGCCGGGAGATTACAGAGTACAAAGACACAAATGAACCAGCTGGATAGTTAGAATTAGAGGTCAAACATTAAAAAATCTCCCCAGATTAGAATGGCTACAGATAAACTTATGTAAATTCTGAGGGGTCTTCACAACAATGGTGATAATAGGAGCCATATGATAACATTCCCACCATCAGGACAGGGGGTGGAGGAGGTGGTGCTGGTAATTTGGGATCTTCAGATATATATGTGTCATTGTTCGGGGGACAGAAGTGCTTTGCAGAGAATACTGAGGGTGGCATCTGTGCTCAGTAAACTGCTGACACTTTGTTGACTGTTGCTCAGTTTCTCACAACCTCTCCATAGTTCTGAGTACATAAGATATACTGGAAAAAGTCAATGACTTACGTGACTTACAGATAATCTACTCTAAAGGAAAAAAGTGGCAGTTCTATTTAATCCACCCACTGCATCACAACATGATTCTGGTTTTCTTTCCCTGAGACCCTCTTTTGGTGTCTCTGTGTTTCAATACAGGGCTTCATTGGACCAGTCTTGCTGACTACAGCTTTTGGCTTTGTATTAGTCATTCTGGCTGTTCATTAGAATTTTGTGGTTAGTAGAACACAGAGTAATGGATAGGGTTGCCAAATCCATGGCCAAACAAGCACAGGCACGCACACACACACACACACAGACACACACACACACAGACAGACACACACACACACACACACACGGCTAAAAGCATGTGCGTTGTTTGTGAGTTTGTGTGTGTGTCAGAGAGTCCCTGTGTGTGTGTGTGTGTGTGTGTGTGTGTGTGTGTGTGTGTGTGTGTGTGTGTGTGTGTCTGTGTGTGTGTATGTGTACAAAAAAGTGCTCACTCAGCTTCTTTCATTTTCCCTCTACTCTACTTAAACTGCGCTTGGCACAGAAATACACACACACACACACACACACACACACACACACACACACACACACACACACACACACACACACACACACATACACACATACACACACACACACACACACACACACACACACACACACACACACACACACACACACCTCTACATCATATGCATCTATGCAATGTGCAATGGGCACATTTGCAAAGCTCAGATTGTGAAGCCACTTACGGAACATGGTCATGTACTGGCGACAGTTGAGGTTCCAGTAGCCCCAGTTGGAGCGGTAGTTGTGCTGGGTGGCGTACTGCTCATGGTTGTAGGCCGGCTCTGTGCCAAACGTGTCAATCACCCGCATATGACACCTGCAGGAGAGACAGAAGAGAAAGAAAGAAAGAAAGAAAGAAGGAAAGAAAGAAAGAAAGAAAGAAAGAAAGAGAGAGAGAAAGAAAGAAAGACAGAGAGAGAAAGAAAGAAAGACAGAGAGAGAAAGAAAGAAAAAAAGAAAGAAAGAAAGAAGGAAAGAAAAGAAAGAAACAAAGAAACAAAGAAAGCAGAAATGAAAGAAGGAAAGAAAAGATATTTGATTTGAGGTTTCCATTTAGGTAGAGTAGCATTGTTAGTCCTTGTGCCTTGATGCTGCCTGGTCTGTCTGCTCCATGTTGCTGTGTGGCAGAGGGTTAAACAGTTTGCTCTGAGCTGATAGACCACCACAACCCATTACCGCACCTCACAGCTACTGCGCCCACACCTATCTGGACTGCTTGACACTTCTTTTCAGCCCTCACACCTCCACACACACACACACACACACACACACACACACACACACACACACAATGGGCATTAGCTTTGCTTTATACATCAGTCTTTAAGTCCTGGGTGGTTTGGTTCTGACACCACAGCTGAAGACGAAGGCCTAACCCAGGAGCTCTCTAATTCCTTTCTAGGTAAGCTGGCAGACAGCTGGAGGTGAAAAGACAAAAACAGTATAAAAATAAAGATAGATCCTGTCTTTCTTTATCTCTCTCTCTCTCGTTCTCTCTATCTCTCTCTCATAAAATTAATCCTTCTCCTCCTGTCTCCTGACTCCACTTTTCCATCTTCTCTGAACCTCACTCACTCTCTCACACACTCCACTCTCTCTCTCTCTCTCTCTCTCTCTCTCTCTCTCTCTCTCTCTGCCTCTCTCTCTCTATGCCCATCAGCAGTGAAGCCCACAGCAGCTCATGTCCGTTATCAGACTTGCAATTGTACCATTTTCATCTATATTCCCCATTCTGTTTCCATCCTTTTACCTATTTTTTCCTTGTTATTCGCCTTCTCAATCTTTTTGTCTATGAACTTTTGACTTTACTGATTGGCTCAATAGTCCAAAGCACTAAACAAAAAAATAATAAAACAAAAAAACTTTCAGGTGTAGTGTAGGTGTAGCCAACTAACCAAGGTGGCAAGACAGCCAGCCATGAGATGGATTTGGCCTCAATGATGACCTTTTCTTGGTTGACAATGTTTTTATAAAACCACAGTGTTTGTCATAGTGGTTAGATGACCCCCTCCCCCCCATACAAATGCAGAATTATTGTATAATACCTCCATCCTCCCAAAGAAAAAAAAGCTTTTCAGTAGCTTTGTAGTTTGTGTGACATCAAATACTGTTTTTTTTCTTCTTTTCAATCAATTTCAAGGACTGACGATGAAAAGCCTGCAGCATACCAAAAAACAAAGCTGTGATGTGCCTGTACCATATGTATGTGGCTGCTGAATACAGCTGAGAAGAAAAGGAAAATGAAAAGAATCTCCATCTCAAAGAGTGTTTCGTTATGTACATCATGTTGAGTGCCGAGCAGCTGTTCGTGACCCTGTGGGTGCTTACCACCGACCCCTGAGTGCATGTGTGGTCTGAAAACACAGAGAATGGGACTGAGGGTGCATATATATGTTCGTTCAATACAAACAGAAAACTGAAAGCATGCTGGAATGGGAGTAAGGGTTCAGGGAGAGAGAGAGTGGGGGGAGAGAGTGGGGGAGGGGGGGGGGGGGAAGAGCAGCAGAGAGGCAGAGAGACAGAGAGAGAGAGACAGCAGCAAGATAGAGAGTGAGAGGGAGAGAGAGACAGAAAGTGAAAGGCAGAGAGAGAGAGAGAGAGAGAGACAGACAGCGAGAGAGACAAAGAGAGACACAGAGAGACACAGGATGAAAAAGACAGAGAAAGAGAAAGAGACAGGGAGGGAGAGAGATAGAGACAGAGACAGAAAGAGAAGGGGTAGTCATTCCATACCAAAAGAAAACAGAGAATAAGAAGAGAGCATGCAGAAGGAAAAGGTCGGGGTCAAACAAAAAAGATTCTCTTTCTCTATTTGTCTTTCTTTCTCTCTTTTCTCCCCCTCTCACTCTTCCTTCTCTCTTTTCTCCCCCTCTCCCCCTCTTCTTTCTCTCTTTTCTCCCCCTCTCACTCTTCCCCTTCTATGTTGTGTTTTTGTGTGTGGTGTGAGTAATAGGGAAAGATGGAGAGAAAGAGAGAAGAAATATTAAATGAATTTGTGTGCTTTATGACAATTTAATGGAGACATGTTTATTTGCCTTCGCCCTGCCAATAATGTTAATAACAATTTAAAGGATAATCAGTGGAACCTTTTAAAGCGCTGACAGAACAATTGTAACAAATATAACACTGGCAAGTAAAATAAAACATTAAGAAACCTGTCTGCCTGCCTGCCTGCCTGTCTGTCTGTCTCCCTGCTTGTCTGTCTGTCTGCCTGCTTGTCTGCCTGTCTGCCTGCCTGCCTGTCTGTCTGTCTGTCTGTCTATCTATCTATCTATCTATCTATCTATCTATCTATCTATCTATCTATCTATGGTGTGTGTATGTGGGAATAGAGGCAGACAGACAGATGGGGGGGTGTTTACACTGTCTCCCGTTTGACTGATGCCAGGCTGGGAGGTAAATAGCGATGCTGGCATGGCATCCGGCATCCGGCGGGTGAGCTCCTAGTCTCATGGGGAGAGCAATGCTGAGTCACGCTAGCCACACACACACCCTCAAGGGAGGGAGAGATCGAGAGAGAGAAGGATAGAGAGAGAGAGAGAGAGAAGGAGAATGGGAGAGAGAGAGAGAGAAAGAGAGCGAGCATCATATGCAAGTACAGCTATAGCACACGAGCAGATATAACTTAAACCTAGTTTATAACATACTTACAAATACACACATATTGTGAATACACATAATATGTCTCAAAATCAATTTCTCTGTTTCTCTGTCTCTCTCTCTCACACACAGAAAAAGAAAGATCACCTAAATTACATAGTTCAAAAATATGATGTCAACAAACACATGAGCATTGCTTTATATATTTATATATTTATATACAATAAAATCAAATCAAATTCATTATATAATAATCACATTTATCATCACAAAAACCTTAATATTTTTGACAAAATACAGGCTTAGCAGCCTTGCCGTGGAAAAACGGCAACACAGGCAAAACCGGGGTATATCGAGAGAAAGAATATGTGCTCATTGTAGGAATGAGGCAATAAAGGATGAAGTACATTTCCTCACCAAATGTCAAAAATACATAAGAGAAGAGAAATGTGCTATAAAATAATGGGAGAATTATACCCAGGAGGCTGCCGATTGAAAGAAAACTGTCATTCCTCTTGGGGGAAATAGATACATGCATTTATGCTGCTTCTGAATGTATAAATTCCTGTCACCTTTTGAAAGGGGCTGTCAAGTGTATCTAATTATTAGCTATATATAGGTGCTTTGTTCTCTCTGTTTGTTACATTAGTTGTGTGTCTTTCATTGTTTCATTTGCCTTTCCATATACTTTTTAAAACAAATCATTATTACTTTTCTTACTGTTAGTAATGCTTTGACAATATTGTACAGAGTCATGCCAATAAAGCATTTTTGAATTTGAATTTGAGGTGGGAGAGAGAAAGAGAAAAAGAGAGAGATAATTTTGAATTTCAAAACACCTTTATTACAGTTTTTGAGAAGGATACAAGAGCACAGTTGTGCTAGAGAGAGAGAGAGAGAGAGAAAGAAGGCGAGAGAGACAAGGAGAAGGAGAGAGTACTGTACTGTACTATTTGAATTTGAGGTGGGAGAGAGAGAAAGGGGGGGGGGCAGAGAAAACGAAAGGGGAGAGGGAAGAGTGAGAGAGAGAAAGAGAGGGAAGGAAGGAGAGAAAGAGAGTACTGTACTGTACTCACTTGTACTTCTTGAGTGAGAGGCCCATGAGCTGCTTGACCTGCTGCAGGCCGTGGTAGTCGGTGTAGACCAGGTCAAAGGGGAAGGCTCCAGTCAGTGGACAGCTGCCTCTCCCTGGAGGAACCCCGAGAAATCTACAACACACACACACACACACACACACACACACACACACGCACACACACACACACACACACACACACACGATAGATTTTATTGGTAAACCACTTGGAACATACTTGGAAATTGATTCCAAGCATCCGTGTCTCTAGCAGTACGGATATGCAAAATGCAACACAGGCACAAACACACACAATCACACACACACAATCACACACACAGAATACATTTTCTTGGCCAAGTATGTAGACAAATACATGGAATTTTCATTCTGGCCCCTGATGTCTCTCAGTATACACAAATCAGTGTAAACCCTATAGAGAGAACACAATATACACTAAATACAATGCACCTATTACAGACAGAACACAGTGTGCAGGTAAACGCAGGCCAATGATAACAATCCCTAGCAACAACCATTCGCCGCATGTAGCCATATTAAGCCCCTCACAATATGCAAAAACCCTGAAAAACCATGAAATTCACGACCCGCATTCAACCGTCTACGTGTAATTGTCCCCAGCATGTGCCGTGTGTGTGTGTGTGTGTGTGTGATCACAGCTAAAGCCCTATTCATGACGGGGCTGTGAAATGCTCCAGAGAGGAGCCCTTCCTTCATCACTTTTCCCAGCGTGGCGGCAGCCATCGGAGCGGGGAACCTCAGGACATGTTTAAGGGAGCGACGGCTTCATTGTGCCGCGTCTGCACTCAGCTCCTCAGCCCAGCCCAGCTCAGCTCAGCTCAGCTCAATGCCACTCTGGAGAGGGACTCCTGCCGAGCTCGGTGGCACTTAAGAGGGGGTCGCGTGGAGCCGGAGGAGGAGAGAGGGAGAGAGAGGCGAGGAGACAGAGAGAGAGACAGAGAGAGAGAGAGAGAGAGGGAGAGAGAGAGAGAGAGAGAGAGAGAGAGAGAGGGAGAGAGAGAGAGAGAGCGAGCTGAGGAGCTAGAGACAGAGAGAGAGAGAGGAACAAAGAGAGAGAGAGAGAGAGATGGAGGGACAGAGAGAGAAAGAGAGAGAGAGACGGAGGGACAGAGAGAGGGAGTGAGAGGTGTGAAGACAGAGAGAAAGAGAGAGGGAGAGAGAGAGAGAGAGAGGGAGAGAGAGAGAGAGAGAGGGAGAGAGAGGCATGGACCCCAAGAGAGAGAGAGAAAGAGAGAGGGGGAGAGATGCATGGAGCCCGGAGAGAGAATGGAGGCAATGAAAGGCCAGACAGTCTGAGTGTGTGTGAGTCATGTGCTGTTCTATGCGGTGCCCTGCTGCACCCCGCTCCGCTCCACTCCTCCTCTCTGGGTCCGTTCTGCTCCACTGGGCTCCTCTCCGCTCCGCTCCGCCTGGCTGCCTCGGGGACATGCCGCAGGGGCCATCGGCCTGACTGCTGGGAGTCTGGCACTGGGGCTCAGGCTGGACACCCTCGCTCCGCTACACAAATACACAGGCACAAATGTGTGTGTGTGTGTGCACACACACAGATACACAAACACAAATGTGTGCACACACACACACACACACACACACACACACACACACGCTCACACACACACGTACACACATACACACACACACAAATACACAGACACATTCTCTCCCCCATTCACACACACACACACAAATACAAATGACTCACACACACATATCTCTATCACTTTTTTTCTCACTCTGGAACACAAACAAAAACACACACACAGCCATTCTCTCTCTCTCTTTCACACACAGACATACACAGATACACAGACACAGACACACACACACACACACACACACACATACGCACACACGCGCACGCGCACACACACACGCACACGCACACACACACACACACACACACACACTGTATGTTTTCTAATGTAGCTCCTCAAACAACCTGCTGCAGATTTATAGATATTTTTGGTTAGGCAAATGTACACAGCCACAAATGCAAACAAAATGTGTGACCACACACACATACACACACACACACACACACACACAGCCACACACACACACACACACACAAACACACACACACACACACACACATACTCACACCCACACACACACACACACACACACACACACACACACACACACACACACACCTTAGCACTGGAACATGATGGCACGCCTCTCCATTAGTAGTTTTTCCACTGGCTCAGTTTTTGTATCATAGTAACGATGGCACATTTAAAGGTGAATCACCATCTGCACCCCCACTAGGCAAAACTGCTGTGTGGCTCAGGGAACGAACAAAATGGCTTTTTCATTGTGAGCTGTGAAATGTGTGCTGGTTTTTGTGCTTTTGCAATTCGCCAGTTGTTGTTGCTGCAAGCGAGCTCCATCAAAGAAGGGAGCGAGACGGATGTGGTCAATGCATTATGAAAAATCTGTTTTTGTACACGCCGGCCACAACTTCATTTGAAATTCGGCAGTGAATACTGTCAAGATCTACAGAGAGTTTACACTCGAAAACATAAAAACAAAAACAACAACAACAAATAGAACAAACGAATCCACATTTCCTCAACATGGATAGCTGTTTACAAAAAAAAAAACAGGTGGACTGAAAGTTTTTTTTTACCTGAAAAAGAATTGACTAATTAAAAGCAGAAAATTAGCTCTTGATGTCAACATCAAAAACACAACTCCTGGAGCCCCTCTCATCTGCATTACAAACGCAAAAGTATTCCTCTGATGTGGGATCGACTGAGTCAGCACCCGTTGTTTATAATCGTATTTTTCTTTGCCACCACTGCAACGGGGCATACAGGGACGCAGATACACACACCGACAGACACACATACACACAGACTCACACAGAGACAAACAGACAGCCACACAGACAGCCACACACACACACACACACACACACACACACACACACACACAGCCACACAGACACAGACACACACCTACACACACACACACACACACACACACACACACACACACCTACACACACACACACACACACACACACACACACCTTGCAGTCAAACTGGTTCCCTTCTGCAGCCTACTGAATGGCAAGTCTGCCACTGGATGCCGTCAGGACCAGTTGTTTGTTTGTTTGTCTGTTTGTGTATTTATATTTTAAAGAAAGGTGTCATTGATTACAATTGTTAAATTCAGTCTCCCACGGCATAAACAGAGTGGAATTGTGATTAAAGGTGTAAAAATGTTTGTGCTGTGGGGAAAGGAGTGTTGTTTGAACAGCAACAGAAGATGAAGAAAGAAAGAGAAGAGAGAGAGAGAGAGAAAAAAAGCCTTCTGGTTTCATGCTGAGCTCCAACTGCACTGCACTACTGTCTGTCTGTGTATGTGTTTTGTATGTCCCAGCTTCAGTCCCAGCTTCAGCACCTTGGACAGCGACTGCTGAGTCACTACTGCTCTTCCCACAAGTGCTGTTATCGGATCATAACGTACGTAAACAAACTGAAACACATTCATCAGTTACCTTGGGAGTGAAATGACTAATACGCCATTCAGAGCTCACCTCTGCAGAACCGAAAGACCCAGTTCATATTGAACCGAAAGACCCAGTTCATATTGAACTGAAAGACCCAGTTCATATTGAACTGAAAGACCCAGTTCATATTGAACTGAAAGACCCAGTTCATGTTAATTATGCACATAGAGCCAACCATGCCATCCATGAGACGTGTGGACCCTTCTGCAGCTGCAACTTAACGTGTATGACTGACTTCACTGGCCATTTGAGATGGGTGTGTATGGCAGACCTGAAAACACGCATTTGTGTGTCTGCTTGTCTGTAGTTTCCAGAACATTGCTCAGTGGTGTGACGCTTCAGAGTGTCTAACAGCTGTGCCTTGCGCTTCTACCAGATGTTGTTGATGTGGCCTTATGACAGATGCTACTGTGTCAGCAGAAGCAACTACACTTACTACTGTTATTTGTACTTAGGAGGAAGTTACAAGACATTGTTTAAGCCGGCCACTTTAGTTTTACTGACACGTATGCACACTATTTACAGAATGTGTACACACTACAGTGCACTGTAGAGCACACAACTGAAATTGTAGCGGATAAGCAGATATCCACATTCTAGTACAGATGGGTGGAAAATAGGTGGACATACAGGCAGGCACACACACACACACACGCATGCTTGCACACACATGCACACACGCGCACACACACACACACACACACATGCGCGCACGCGCACGCACACATACACACACACACACACACACACACACACACACACACACACACACACACACACACACACAGTGTGTTATCAGTGTAATCTACGAGTGTTATCGAGTGTTATCAGTGTAACCTACAAGGCTAGAAGAGCCATTCAATATGCTTTACATAAATAAATGAATAGGAACATTCAATGACAAAAAAACAGCAAAAATGTGTAGTGGCAGACAAAAATATCTATAAAATGTAATAACCATAATGAAAAGACAATTACAGAGAAAGTACATTTAAAATAAATTGGCCTACAGAACCCGGCAATTAAAAGATAAGTGATACAATTACAAGTACAACGATGCTAAGAATAGAATGCAAGCTCCATTACAGGCATCTGAAAAAAAAAGGAAATGAGAAGGGAATGTTTAAAAGCTGTATTTTAATCTGAGGCATCTAAGGCATCTCTCCTGTGGTGGTTTGTGCCAGTAGAGGCTGCAGTGAGCAGTAAGGGACAGCACCTGAGAAGTGTGTGTTGACAGTGTGTGGTGAGAGTGTGTGGTGAGTGTGTGATAAGATGTGAGTGGTAAGGGACAGCACCTGAGAAGTGTGTGTTGAGACTGTGTGGTGAGATGTGTGTGATAAAGAGTGTGTGGTAGGAGTGTGACTGACTCAGAGCAGATAACATGAGGCAGGTAGATAACA
>CM059266.1:16327583-16342583 GCA_030347295.1 Setipinna tenuifilis | reverse complement strand
TCTTTGTCAGACCTGTGCTTGAAGCATTGCCTTATTTTTTGTCTATTAAATAATTGTTTTTTTTTCTTTGCTTATGTAGTGAAATTGGGAGTATATACAGTTTGCAGACCTCCGCTGTCTTCTAGTTTGCTGCCTTTGTCTGGCACCTGTAGGATTATTTTAGGATGTGCACACCTTCACATTGTTGCTTCAGTTTGACCAGTCGTCACCAACATTGACCTCTCATGGCGTACTCAGACTCAGACCAGACCAGACAAAGGGACCCTACCCACCCTCTTCTGCTCTCTCTCCTGGCTGCGGAGGCGGGCGTCCAGTCTTTGTGCGGCCGCTGCCCACTGCACCGCCAGCCTGCGTATGCGTCTCCTCATGAAGCTCAGCGACTCCTTGCCCGTGCCCACCTGCTCCAGGAGGGGTCCGAGGTCCGAGCGCAGCGTCGCCTGTGGGGTTGGGGGCACATGAGGGAGGTTGTTAAAGGAGACGTTTGGTGTAAAACTTGGGCATGGGGCTGATGGGGCGGTTGTTTAAAGGGGAAATTAGGTGTAAAACTTGGGTATGAATTTTGGGGTATGTTAAAACATGATAATGAGTTGGTATGTTTGCTGAGGAGTAAAACTACGCTAGCCCGTTCCAAATTTACTATTTTTACCATTTTTGTCCAAATGGCTCACAGTGCTAATAAAACTTGTCGAAGGTAACCTTTAAAAAACCTTGAAGTTCATTTTGCACCAAATTTTCCATTTAAACATGTCGGAAAAACACTACGAGTGTGACAAAAGAGTATAAAAAAAACAGAATAGTAGTATAAACGTTAACAAAAGGCAGTGAGTCTTTCTGGTATTGTGGGGGTGGGGGTGCAAAGTCAGGGTCCAGAGTTAAATCACACACAGAAGATTTAAAGAAAACATTTGAAGGACAGAAACCAAGATGGAAGAAGAGAACTTCATGGTCTTTCAAATAAATATTTATACATGCATTATACAAATCTGTTATAAAATAATACATTTTGTTGCATCCTTGGGATTAGGGTTAGTGCTGTAGTCAGCAATATAAGCATATTATTGTAATGCAGTAGAAAATTATGGGATTATTGGTTCTTTATATGTAACAAGTGCACTGTAATAAGGATATAGGACATTTAATAGCAATGTGAATATTCTGATAGGCAGGATCCTGGACAGGGGTGGGGGGAGGTGGGGGGGGGGGATTAGAAGAAGCCGTTCTCAGTATCAGTATTACATAAACTGGCCAAAAAAAGTAGGGGAGCGAAAATAGCCCAGTATATTGTTCACTCTGAATGAGTCAGTATGACTGCAGCTTCTTGTAATGAGTTGTTCACTCTGAATGAGTCAGTATGACTGCAGCTTCTTGTAATGAGTTGTTCACTCTGAATGAGTCAGTATGACTGCAGCTTCTTGTAATGAGTTGTGCTCTTGAGCTGAGGAGCCTGCAGTGTCTAAGACAGACTCGCTGTCTGTGCTTTTCCTGATGCCCTGATCCCCTTGAACATGCCCCTGCACCCTCCCACACAGGCACAGCGGGAGGCTAGCAAGCCTCAGAGAGAGAGAGAGAGAGAGAGACAGAGAGACAGAGAGACAGAGAGAGAGAGACAGAGAGAGAAATAGACAGACCGACAGGGGGAGAGAAAGACAGTGAAAGAGAAAGAGAGAGAGAGAGACAGAGGCCGAGGCAGAGGCAGAGACAGAGACACGGATACAGAGAAAGAGAGAGAGAGAGAGAGAGAAAGAGAGAAAGAGAGAGAGAGGGAATGGAAGAAAGAGAGACAAACTCACAAGGCTCACGTACTTAATGTAAAAAAAAAATACATCTTCACATTCACCTCACTCTCCAAGGGGGATTTGCACTGAATGAACATACCTACCCCTCAGCTAAACCCACCTAGAAATTGGGACAAGTGTAAAGTCTGAAACAGTGCTAGTAATAAAGCCTCTGATGATCAGATCTGATGTCAGTGCCAACCAAGCACACCTACAGTGTACGTGAGACGTGTATCGGAGAGGCTGGAGCTGGTGCTCACACCAGCGTAACGCCTACAGGTGTGTTGGCATTTCAGCTGAAGCTTTTGTTTCCACTCCCCGTCACAGACAAGAGAGATCTGCGCTCTCTGGCAGGAGGAGCAGAGCGAGAGTCTGGCTCCGGTTTCGCTTTTCCCTGAGCCTTGGGGGGAGAGAGAGAGGGCTGATTGCGATGAGATGAGATGCAATCTCACCGACTCCCTCCCTCGCAGAGAGCAAGATGAAAGAATGGATAAATCAGACAAGTTTTTGCTGCTACTGTTTCGGTGCTCTGCATAAGCCTCCGGGCACATCCACACACACCCCACTGGAGAATTACACCAGGGCTCTACAGCTGTGAACTGCACTCGCACTAAGGCTTAGCACAGCGGCAATTACATATTAACCACACTAACAGCTACATATAAACACATCAGCCCAGCCAAGGCTCAGTGACATCAGCCCTGACTGCGGTTCATAGTTCCAGTGTTCAGTCTATGAGCAGCATTTAGTAGTGGTATATCGACGTTGCTCAATAGTAAGTGCACAAAATCATTAGTCATTAGCCATTAGTCAAAAATTCATTAGTAAAACCAAGGTGTGTGCAATGTCTTTCATTTTCACACTCGGTAAGCTTTACACCCAAAGGCTTGTTTTCAAGTCTCCATCTGTTCATTTCTTTAGTCAGAAGTTACCAGAAGTCTTCATGCAGGGATTATTCCAACCACTATTTCTGCTATTTGGGCCAATAGTCTAGCAGTCATGTTTTTGGTTTGTGCAGTGTACCATTGTGTTTCACAGTTGTAAAGGTTGCCCTATTTTCAAATGTTATGTACTGTATGAACATGTCTATATCTGTCCCTGTGTGTGTGTGTGTGTGTGTGTATTAAATATATCATCTGTCTCTGTGTGTGCTTTCTTTAGTAAGAGCATGTCCCCAGAGAGCACAGTTGGGTTAATAACATTTCATGACTGATAGTACCACTGCTGCAACAACATTCTAGAGTAAACAAACAGCGCACTCACTTGTACGCTTGGTGGCGGGTGAACAGTCGGCATGCTGCTGTGGTTCCTCCAGACCAGAGGGGGGCAGAACCACTCAACTTCACTCAGATAAATGAGGAAGGAGCAGTCTGAGCCGTCCACACCATAGAAGCTATAACATGGGTCAGACGTCCATCGGGCTCGCATCCACTGCAAACGACACAGCACCATGCCTTTAAAAAAACAGCTAGAAAAGTAGCTAGTTAGCTCATTAGGATGTACAATTAAAAATGTATTACTGTAAATTATAAAAGGTTGCACGGTTCTGCATAAAAGTTATACATTTAAACAGATTATGAATTAAAAAAAATCATTAATTCCTAAAACAACTGTTATGTAATCGAGAGATAGTGTGAAAAGTACTCACATCCACTTTACTAGGGCAGTCTGGATAAAGAGGGTCCTTTGGGACATCACACTGGCCCATCATGCTGTCTTTCACTGCACAGAAAAACAACTTCGTTCCCATTTTCAAAGAAACTAAGAAAGTTCTAAAAAACGTTTTCTTCCAAAGGTGTCTAAAAAAAGGCTCGAGGGGGTCTTTCGTTTGATCTCTTGTTTCAAAAGGTAATTCTTTTTCTCTCTGGCTGTTGTCAGCTGTCCTCTTTTTTAAAAGTTCTCCAAGAAAAGTCAAAGATCGATCGAAGAAGATTGAAGTACAGAAATAAAGTTAAATCAGGACTGAATACCAGTACATGGTTTACTGGAATTACACATGAAAGTCCATGTGAATGTATAAGTGTGCGTGTGTGTAATCATCTTATATTTTTTTCATGCCTGTAAGCATATATATACATGCTAACATGCTCATGAATCTGAATGTGTGAATCTTTATGCACGATTATATACAGTCATGCAAACTTGTGTGTGCGTGTGTGTGTGTGTGTGTATGTGTGTGTTTGTGTGTGTGTGTGTGTTTGCCTGTGTATGTGTGTGTGTGTGTGTGTGTGTGTGTGTGTGTGTGTGTGTGTGTATGTGTTTGTGTGTGTGTGTGTGTGTGTCTGTGTGTCTGTGTGTCTGTGTGTTCATCTGTGTGTGTGTGTGTGTGTGTGTGTGTGTGTGTATGCACACAATTACACACACATGCAAAAAAGAAATTCCTACGCATATTCATGACTTTGGCAGTGCGCTCTAGCTGGCTTTCTAATTAAGGAGGGCTGCCTGTGAGAGCTTCCCTCTCCTCTTCTCCTCGCCTGCCAAGCCTGTGGTAGCACGCGCGCGCGTGTGTGATCACATACAGAGGATTAAAGCCCATTTCCCTACCATTAGAATATTAATTGCAGCCGCAACAATGACTACAGCTCCTGCACCACCACTCCACAGACTGGGGATTAGCTGCTTGCACGGAGCGTCTGTGGAACATATTTCAACACTGTGTGCTGCCTTCGGGATCTGCGCTTGACAAATAACTATTAGTGAGACTGAGAGCTGAATGGATTAAGGGGAAAGGGAAACATACATTTGTAGTATGGCTTCTGTAAGCGTGAGCAAGGGCTGTGCAACAAGAAGACTGCATGGAGCTCTTAGCACATTACCAAGGGCGTTGAGGCTAATGTAATATAATGAAGGATAAAAGAAGACTTGTGGACTAAAAGGGCCGCATCTATCAGTACTGCTGTTCTCTTTTTTGTCACTCTGAGGTTCAAGTGTAGCTAATGCTGTGTGGCCGCTGTGGGTTTTGAGGAGAAACCTTCTGGCGGTGTGTTAGAAAATGCTGTTGAAACGAGTTTGGGGGGGGTGGTGGTGGTGGGGTGTCAGGGTGGTGGTAATCAGTCTTGAATAGTCTTTATTCTAAATAGCTATTGAAATAAACTTAAGTCTGAACAGCCATTCAATTAAAGTAGAGTCTTAAAGAGAGTGGTGAAAGAGGCATCGGTGTGAGCAGGAGAAAGAAAAGTACCTTTGCCGGCAGTCTGGCTCCGGTGAAGGATCTGTTCCACCTTCACCGCCATGTCTGAGACGTTCTGAGCAATGGCCTGGATCCGCTCAACCAGGCCCATGGGACGGAACCTGGAGATGGCGAGAGAAAGAGTGTGCACACACACACACACACACCCACATACACACACAGGCAAGCACAGACACGCACACACACACACACACATACACACACACACACACACACACACACACACACACACACACACACACACACACACACACGCAAACACACCCACATACACACACAGGCAAAAACACAGACACACAGGAGCACACACACGTGCATGCACACACAAAACATGTTCATATGCACATAGACATACATACAAGCCATTCGGAGACACTCCTTACTTGTAAGAATAGTGACTCATGGTATACAAACCACAAACATGGTAGCTACACTTTTAGCTTAAATAGTAGAAATAGTGATTAGAAAAAATGATGTGGTTGAACTGATGTTGACAGTACAATGTTAATATTAATGATGACAGTTGCTTTGGTTGAAAGTGGTAAAACTAATGAGTTAAATAGTTTCAATGCTTGGGGGTTAACACCAGTTATTAGAATCCGCACATACTCCTGTAGGGCTACTATAATACTTCTCCTAATTCTTTTTACAAACTTTTGAAACTTTTATATCATATTTATGATATAAATAATAACTTTCTGTTTGCAAACTCAGTAAACAGCATATACTTCCTTTCCGCTCTCTCACTGTAACAATATTGTACCAACTTCCCTATGTGAAGGCCTCCCATTGCTAAACACCACTGTGTGTGTGTGTGTGTGTGTGCGTGCGTGCGTGCATGCATGCGTGAGTGTGTGTGTGTGTTTGTGTGTGTGTGTGTTTGTTTGTGTGTGTGTGTGTGTGTGTGTGTGTGTGTGTTTGTATGCTAATGATGGGGAGCCTGGCTGAAGCATGAAGTGCAGTGCTTTTCAATCCAGATGTAATTTATTTGGTGGCGATAAGGGCCTGACTCAGCAAGACGTGACGGGCAACTTGCACAGCCACCTCAACCTAGAACAACTAGTATCATCAGCACAGCAAGCGAGATCTCCTGAGAGAGAGAGAGAGAGAGAGAGAGAGAGAGAGAGAGAGAGAGAGGGATAGAGAGAGAGATAGACAGAGAAAGTGAGTACAAGAAAGAGAGAAACAGAGAGAGACAGAAAAACAGACGTAGATACGTAGATAGAGAGAGTGAGTGAGAGAGAGAGGCGGGGAAAGGGAAAGAGGAAGAGGAAGAGAGAAAAACAGAGAGAGACAAAGAAATACAGAGAGGAAGAGAGAGAGGGGCGGGAGAGAGAGAAAGCGTAAGAGACAAAAACAGAAAGAGACAAAGAACGACAGAGAAAGAGAGAGGGAGAGAAATAAAACAGAGAACAGAGAAACAGAGAAAGAAAGAAAGAGAAAAGAGGGGGACTTTGTTTTCTAAACAATCCAGATGGTGGTTGGGAGGGAGGCACAGAGGATCCTTAATGTGTCTCAGCTGCCTTCTTGCTGAAATAATAATATAAAAAAAAAAAAACGAACAAAATTGGGCCAAGTTGAAACCCACATATAAGCATCAGTAATTTTAATATATGGCTCTGCTTTTTGTCCTCTGCTTGCAATTTCTGCACTATTCATGAGATGCTTTTTCATAGTGAAGTGCTTTGAACTGCCCTTTTCATACAGCCAATGCTATTTTCCATGTAACTCACTTTGGAAGTACTGTATAAATAAACTTGTCTGGCCCGAGGTGCCTATTGCCTGTCACTCTGAAGGATTATTAAATCCCGGGTGCCCAAAGCAACAGCCGTAGCAGTGATGCCGGCGACGAGCATCTAACACCTCACGTATAACACCACCAGGCACCGGCTTGAGGAGGGAGGGAGGGGGGAGGTTTGGCAAGGCTCTGACTGACTTAAGGGAGGAGAGGCTGGTTGGTTGGGTGGGTGCCGCCGGGTCAGTCTGGGTGAATGCACACACACATACAGACATGTACACACACAAGCCACCACCACAGGCTTTGTGGGGGGGGGGCACACACACACACACACACACACACACACAAACACACACACACACCACCCCCACCACAGGCTTTGTGGGGGTAGAGTTGGGCACACACACACACACACACACACACACACACACACACACACACACCACTGCCACCACAGGCTTTGTGGGGGAGAGTTGGGCAATGCCTTAGGGCGGGGGGGGGGACTGGGTGGGTGTGTGGGTGGGGAGGGGTTTGCTGCAGGAGCAGTCTGAGTGAATACTCTTTCAGTGCCACCTCCTCAGAGACTAATGAAATCAATAGTTGCAGAAAGTGTATAAAAAAATATATCTGGAAGGGAAGATGGATTGCATGCTGCATTTATATGTGCTGTACGAAAGTGTTGCACCAAGCTCATAGACAGAGTGGGCATCTTTTAAATGTGTTTGTGTACTACTCTACAGAGCTATAACCAATCCAACCACTGATTCCAATGATGAGTGCATAGCGTTCACTCTTCATTGGTGCCCCATTTTTGGGGCAAAGGAAGAGGCAAGAATGGGCAGGTAGAACAGACTGACTTGAACGCGAAAGTCAATGTAGCGTCACGGGACATGCCCAGGCTACAAAAGTGTCTGACTATACCATACATGCCAACCTTTGAAATTTTTTTTGAGTAGCAACTTCCCGCGGCACGGCGGCGGCACAACAACGCGGCAGTATGGCAGCACGACGCACATTGCAGCAAGGCACATTGCCTATATCAACTAAGTTCCCATTCTCACTTATTACCAGGTATTACCAGTAGATTTTAGCCCAAACATTGAAATCCATGACCAGTGGCGGCTGGTGAGGAAAAAAATTGGTGGGGCACAATTGTAGACATCTTGACCATATGTGTCCAACCCTTAGGCGGGGGTCTGGGGGTCCTCCCCCAGAAAATTTTGCATTACTTAGATGCAATTTCCTGCATTCTAGTGCATTTTTGGGTAGGCCGTTTCACATATCAAATGGAAAATCCATTCTGATTCAGCTTACTTTGTTAGTTGCATCACCTTGATAAATACTTGTAAAATGACAATTGCAAAGTGATACTAAGGATTAGGCTACTTTGGAATAAAATGCAGAAATAAAAATAAATAAAAATAGTGTTTTACATATATGTTTTACATTTACACAGCATAACCACCAGCAGCAGGAAAGTTATCAAATACAGTTAAATAAGGAGCATTTGGGTGACGCATTATTACGGTTTTTGGACCAAAGTGCTAATAATCGACCCTACCCAATGCACATTTACTTTTATAACGGTGATTTTGTGTTCACTTCAAGTATATAACAGTGACGGTAGTAGACTACCAAGACAGGTGATTAGCAAACATCAGAAAGCGGACAAGAGCTGGCCAGTTTCGCTACCATCGTTTGAGTTGATCCACTACTCCCTGTGACTATCACGGACAGCTAAACTCGCCATTCACAGGGCGTGGAGTTTAGATCTAGCGACGTGATTGGTCTGCGTTCCCTTCCCCCCACTGGTTGCTGCCCAATTCGATTACAGCAAGGTCTACGGCAAACCAACCAGTGAACGCCTACTACTCAGGGATGGAAATTAACTTTTTTGTTAACCTGCCACTGTGGCAGGTAGATTCTAAAATCTACCAGCCACTCAACATTTTTACCAGCCACTTTATATATTCAACCCTTCCGCACATTTTAATGCCAAGTATAACACCCAGGGCTGGTTCTAGGCAGAAATATATAAGGGGGCAGTCATAAATGTGATCATGTATCATGCTCCAGCACTTTTTTTCTGTGCTGATAGTAACAGTGTTTTGGTGGGCAGAAAATCCATGCTTTACATATGTAAAAAAAAAAAAAAAAAAAAAAAACTGTTATTTAGGATATCACTTGAAAATAATGCAATTATGTTGTATTTGATGTTTGTAGGCTAAGGTCTAATTAGGCGCCTGTCACTTTAAATTTCTCCTTATAATCCTAACGTGAAAGAAAGTTATGTTCTAACTTCGTTTCTATGCAGGATGCTAGGAAATCAAAGGGCTAGTTCAGATGTGGATACATTTGATTATATTTCTATGGAATTAATAAATATTCCAAAACACCTTGAGAAGACTCTTTATTAGACTATGCAAGAGATGTGTCTTGCAAGGTGCATTTTTTTGTTTGGGTTCAGGGACGTACGTAAGTTGTTTGCCAACAAGAGCCATCCAGGTATAGCCTACTGGGACGTTTAATAAGTCCTGCAGTGAATAATCTTAATTTCAGTGTCAGTTTTCAGTATTAAAAGGCATACTTTTTGTGTTTTGCTATTTTTGTAATTGCTATTTTCTTAGGTCAAAGATGTGCAAATGCTAACACAAGGTAACAAGCTAGTCTAGCAGTAAAAGAAGGCTACTAATCGTTACAATACTGCAATGATTCTGCAGAACCCATCCAATCTACTGTGATGTAGGCGCTGCGCTGTTAGATGAAAGAAGAATATTAGATTGACATGAGTTGGTCCTTCGTGTGTGCTTTGGGAATAGACCCGTCTTCTTCTGAAATCGGTTTTGTTGGCGCTATTAATAGTTTACGTTAAAATCACAGGTTCGTGTTTGGAGTGAACTTGTGGGCATATGGCGTTATCATCAACGTGAGACAGCAATATACTGATGCATTCCTGTTTAGACAGTTAGGCTATACTCATCATGAGCTTTCATTAGCCTACCTTAAAATGGTGAACAGAAAGTTGCCTAGATCATATTTGAAATAACCACGCGCGCCTGTGCTGGATGCCAAGAAACGGTGAGTGTTGCTTATTAGAGATGTAAGAAGATCCGTAATCCGGATCAAGTAACCGGCCCTTTAAAATCACTCACGAACCACGGATCTAGACGTCTATTTAACCGGCTCAGTTGAGTCCTACCATATTTGATTGATATATAATCAATAAACGGCACCACTTTAACATATTCCATCTCAGTTGGCAGAGAAATGACACATATGCGACTTGAGCACAACTAGTGGATCCAAGCAGTAGCGCAAGTATAGGCACTCAGCCACTCACTCGCTCAGGCGGCAAAAACGAAACTTAACTCTGACTCAACTGCAAGGATCCAACAGACGTAACTTAACCGAGATCCGTCACAAGGATCCAACCCGACCGTCACTCGTGGTGGATCCTGAGTTTCGTTTCACTCGCGGCTCGCTGCTCTCGGGTGGATCATGGCTTCACTCGCGGCTCGCTGCTCTGGGGTGGATCATGGCTTCACTCGCGGCTCGCTGCTCTCGGGTGGATCATGGCTTCACTCGCGGCTCGCTGCTCTCGGGTGGATCATGGCTTCACTCGCGGCTCGCTGCTCTCGGGTGGATCATGGCTTCACTCGCGGCTCGCTGCTCTGGGGTGGATCATGGCTTCACTCGCGGCTCGCTGCTCTCGGGTGGATCATGGCTTCACTCGCGGCTCGCTGCTTGAGTATGAATCCCTGCTTGCTCGCGGTCCTGCAGAAACCGTAGCATTGCATACCCCAATGGCGGTCTCGCACACAGGCACGAGTTCGCCATGTTGTTGACTTCTATGACTGTCGTATAAGCTTGTTGCCTATGTTGTGTCAATGAATACTGTGATCCACCCCATATCCATTTTCACCATAAGAGAATAAAATAATAATAAAAATAAAATAAAATATTCTTTCGTAGTGGTTACTCTGGGAGCGTCACTATGTAGGCTAGAACATCGGTGTTTTGTTTTTTTTGCAAACATAATACGACTGACGACCTGTCTTTTGCTTAAGCTATTAATTTATTGACAAACAATGAAAACGTATTCCAGCGTGAAGGAAAACAATACACATTTCATGATCAAGTAATGCGTTCTGCATTTTGAATTGCAGACTGTATTCTGCATTTGGGCCTGTTATAATGTCGAATTCCTCACAAACGTTAAATCCTGTAATACAGTGGTTACGCGTTAATCGCGGGAGTTCCGTTCTAAAAATAATAACCCGCAATAGGCGAAATCTGCGAAGTAGTCAGCTTTATTTATTTATTTTTTCACAATTATTATAGATGATTTGAGGCTGTAACTCCCACCGCCCACAAATACAGCTTCAGAGTCACACAGCTAGCGAACGAAGGTTTATGTAAACTTTACATGCTGAACGCATTCTGTACAGGAGACACGGCACGGAGGATATTGATTGACAATGTTATACAGTAGCCAATTAGGGGACATAGCACAATGCGCTGTCCCGTTATAGCAAGGGACCACTGTATAATGTAGGCTAATACAATATGATGAATTTAATATGAATTTAATGTAATAAAATAATGTTTTATTTAGATTTCTTTTTTTCCTTGAGGTGGGGGTTTCTGCATGTTGTGATGACTGTAATATCATTAATAATAATAATAATAATAATAATAATAACAACAGTAATAAGAGCCCTTTTGTAGAACTAGTAGCCAGGGCAGCTACAGGCTGGATATTCTATTGTCAGCAAAACACCAACAAGACACATGCTGTGTCTCTGTGACCTTTGCCCAACTTAAAATGTAAAACAACCATTCACACAGGACTTGAGTTGCCATGGTATTTAACTGTTGACCGGCCCCTTTGACCTTTTCACCCAATAAGACACCTATCTGACCAGGGAGGCTACATCCCCCACACTGTAGCTCCCAGATTCTTATGCAAAGCACCTCAGAAAGACTTGACAAGAAGATTGAGTGGTCAGGATTTTAGATAGCTAAAAATGAGCACCAGAAAGAAGAGTAGTGTTTGGAATCACTTTGATTCAGAAAACACTAAGCAGGCAAAATGCAAGCTATGTAAAAAATTGATCTCTTACCATGGAGGAAGTACATCAAATATGCTAAGGCATTTAAAAACCTCACACCCTACAGCACTGCTTGAGGATACCCGAGGACAGGAAGAAGGGGCAGCAGCAGCAACAGAAGCCACAGCATCTGAGTCTGTTGCAACAACATCGTCTGGGGACCCAGATACTGTAATGACCACAGCACCACAAGTTGTGAGACGGCGCCCAAGGCAGACGACAATGGGGGCCTTTGTAAGAAGACCTATGCAACCTCAGCAACAAAGCAAAGTGGATGAGGCCCTTATTAATATGATAGCCAAGGACTTCCAACCATTTTCTATTGTGGAGGATGAGGGCTTCAGAGGATATACAGCTGCACTGGACCCTTCATATATTCTTCCAAGCAGATACACACTTTCTAAAAGGATGCTGCCAAACCTATATGAAAAGATTAGGGCAGAACTCAAAGAAAGTGTCCAGAATGCTGTTGCAGTGTGCCTGACAACAGATTGCTGGACATCCAGAACCACTACCAGCTACATGGCGGTGACATGCCACTACATAGAAGATTTTGCACTGAGGAGCAGCCTGCTGGATTGTTTCATTTTAACAGAGAGACACACAGCTGAGCAGCTTGCCTTTAAATTAAATCAAGTGGCAGAGGAGTGGAAAATAGAAGATAAAGTTGTAGCATGTGTCACTGACAATGCACATAATATCAAGAAAGCAGTAAAAGATGTCCTGCACTGGAACCATGTGAGCTGTTTTGCTCATTCTTTAAACCTGGTTGTGAGACATGCTCTTGATGATGACTCTGGCATACAGCCAATAGTAAAAAAGGTGAAAGCCATGGCTGAATACATCCGCAGAAGCACTGTGGCAACAGAAAAGCTGCGTCAAATGCAGCAGAGTATGGGCCAGCCACAGTTGCGACCAAAGATGGACGTCATTACGCGCTGGAACTCTACATTTTATATGCTGCAGCGCATACTGCAAATCAAGGAGCCCCTTGTCTCCACATTAGCACTTTTAAACCCACAAGAGCCAACACTCTCACATGCTGAGTGGGAGGCTTTGGAAGAAGGCTGTGAGGTCCTGGCACCTTTTGAAGAGGTCACAAAAGAAATGAGCTCAGAGAGGTATGCATTTCACATTTTATATATCTTTGCTTTACATGTTGACATTATTTTTTATAGGATACAGACATTGTTGTTAAAGAACCTGTAAATAACCTGTAAATGTCTATTTTTTGAATATTAAACAATCTAGTATTAGACAATCTAATCTGAATATTAAGCTATTTGATCACTGATGTCCTATTTACCATTTCCTTACAGCTTTGTGACCGGATCAAAAGCTATTTTGATTTCACGAGGTCTGCAAAAATTTATTGCCAACAAACAGAGAAGCCCCCCCAAAAGCCAAGCTGTGAAGACGCTGGTCAACGCTCTTGCAGCTCAACTTACAGAAAGGTTTGGAAACCTTGAGAGGGTCAGTGTACTGGCTGATGCAACATTTTTGGACCCAAGGTTCAAAAGGCATGGGTTTGTGAACGATTTGTATGCAAATCAGACCATGTCAAGAGTGGAGAGGGCAACAGTGAAAGCAGGCACCCTGCCATCTTCTCCTGCAGTCTCAGAGGAGAGTGAAGATGCAGCAACTGCAAGGCCTCAAAGTGAGACTGTGCCTGTGTTTTGGGCTGACTTTGAAGAGAGGGTGACAAGCCTAAGGCCAGATGTGCAGAGCCCCCAAGCTGCGGCCTTGCTTGAGGTCAAGGGATATATGACTGAACAACTTGTTCCTCGCACATCTGACCCTTTGGAGTGGTGGAAAGCACGAGCACAGATCTACAAAAATCTGTGCACAGTGATGAAGAGCAGGCTTTGCATTGTTGCTACCTCAGTGCCCTCTGAGAGAGTTTTCTCAAAAACAGGGCAAATTGTGTCTGATAGGAGGAGCCACCTCACTACTGACAAAGTGTCTCAGCTTGCATTTTTAAATGCAAACCTTAAAAAAACAAAGTAGGTGTTAACTCATTGTTAATATTCCCACCAGCTAGCTACTTATGTCATACCTGACATTTTTTAATTTTTATTTCCAATTTTTATTCTTGGACCCTTTTTATACTTTTGATTTATATTCTAATTATTTTTCATATTATATTCATATTTTCTATTTTGCAAAATTGTAGTAGGTATTGTTATTATATTGTTAATTTTGATAATTTAAGGTTATATTTTGCACTGTTGTTACTCTTGGTATTTTTGTTTTTTATGTTATTTTTATATTTAATTGAATGTTTCTGGTTTTATTGTAGTCTACTGTACACACATATTGCACTATTATTTCACATACTTTGTTTATAATATAGCTTAAAAGCAATTTGCACTTTTTCATATTATTCCGCCATTTCTTGTGTGTTATTTACTTTAGTCACTACCATATTTGCACATATTGTTCCATTTGTTGTTGTTTGTAATTTGTGTTGATTTATTTGCATTTTAAATAAAAAATTACCAATACTCCAACCCTTAGTGCACCACTTTCATTACCTGGTCATTAACATTCTGCTGAATGGGCCTATTTGCAGACTTTAGAAATATAGGTTCATGGTAGGAGAAAATAGTAACACTTAAAGGTAAATGTGTATGCTTTTTTATGGCTCGAGTCAACATACCATGGTTTTTGTAAACATTTAATCGCGCCATTTTGTGTCAAGTGACTCAAGTGACTCAAGTGACTCGCACAACCCGGCTCATATCACTAAGGGATCCGAAATGATCCGAATCCCTCAAATGATCCGAGTTAATCATAGCTATTGCTTATCAATACATGGTAAGCTTATACGCACCTGCGCTGTGTACTAACTGATAGCTACGCTACAACATGCGTGAGGGAGTGCATTCATAGACTATATCGAACTTGGCTGAATGCAATTGTACATCCGCCACAGTGGCAGGTAAAATGGCAAAATTCACCCGCCAACACTCATATTTACCCGCATTTGGCGGGTGGCGGGTGGTTAATTTCCATCCCTGCTACTACTACATGGAAACGGGTGCACTGTGGAAAAAAACAAAACGCTCTTCTTCGCGTATTTTTCAGTGATTAATCGTAGCACCGTAGTTTGATGTCAAAACTCGTAGTTGCTACGCAAAATGCGTAAAGGTCGGCATGTATGCTATACACACTACATGAATATGC
>CM059266.1:16312583-16325083 GCA_030347295.1 Setipinna tenuifilis | reverse complement strand
ATCTCATTGTGTATTCATGTGAAGCAATAAGGCAGTGTTGGCTTGGGGACTTGTAAATTGAAACTGTTCTGTTTATATGGCTCATTAGCATCATAATAAAGCTGCAGATGCTCAAGATTCTGACAAGGTGGACACGGACAGACTCCTTACATGAGAGGATTGGATTGGACTTAGAGACCCAGGGGGTTCAGCTGGGTGTGGGAAAGGAGCTTGTTTTTGTTTTACGTTTGGCCAGAAAAACAAAGTTGTTAACCTGCCAGACGTATCCGCTGAACGTAAACAAGCGTTTGCTCACAGTGGCATGGACTGGACCACCAGGATTACGAGCCCCGTAACCCAAACTGCCGTTCAATGGTTTAAAATTAGCGCAGGAGGGGCAAGCAAGCAATCTTTTTTTTTTCTCCTCCCGTCCCGCTCTCTCTCTCTCTCCCTGCAAATCAATTGCATTAAGCCCAAGAAAGTGCACAGTGAGCAAGCTCCCCCCTCTCCCTGCTGTCGGCCTTCATTTATCAACGTCCACCAGGAAGTCACCCCTGTCAGAATCCAAAACAAGCCCAAAGTAAATCACCATAGAAACGCAGCATGGATCAAGTGGTTAATCAGAGGAAGGGAGGTATGGCGAGGCGGGGGAAAAAAAAAAACTTAATTAGAGAAGGATTGATCTTCACGGGCTTTGGGCCCAGTTTCACAACAGTTTGAGCAACACAAGAAAACACGAGGAGGTTTGTATGAAAACTTGGGTGGACTAAAAAAAAGGACCATGTGTGCCCAGGGGTGCCGCTAAAAAATTGTGGGGGGATCCCCTGGAAGAAAATAATTTTGGGCACCAACCCCAACCACATCATAGTCCTCTGTGGGCCCCTGTAAAGCTCTTAACCCCTCTGAATCGTCCTTTGCTAGTTGGCAACACTAGATTACAGCGACTACGCTAAGCTAAGGTCAGTGCTGCCAGATTCGGACAATGGCTGGGTCTGCTAGAAAACGCTTCTGCTCACTTATCCAACTCTAGGAACTGTGGGGAGAGACTCATTTTCAGCTGGGGGTGGCATATTTCTTTCAAGCGGACACACTTGCTGTGCTCAGTCAGTTCTAAATGAGTTGTCTGTTGGTGTTACTGTAGTGTCGTGGTGCTGTATGTGATACTCTTGGTTTTTATTCATGTATGAGCTGTGTAAGTCTGTGATGCAGCGACTGTGAAGTCCAAGACGAATGTCCCCTTGGGGACAGTAAAGTATAATTTGTCTTTACCTTATACTGCCTACAGTACATCATACTGGGGCTCAGTAACAGGTCAAATGGTACATTAAACTGGACAATTAAGGGACGGCTTGATGTGAGTAACGTGCACAATCCAACCTGTTAACACGGAGTCTGACCGCTGACATGCACACACACTACACCTATTGTGCACTTGCTTTAAAGATGGGGCTGATCAGACCGCGGCACTGAGATCTGGGCTGGAGTGTCCTGACGAAGGGTCAGTCAGTATGTCAGTACTCAGTACTCAGTAGGTCAGATACAATATGCTTTACAGTATGTTAAGCAGCAACCCATCAAAGGACAGTGGTGGCCAACCTGGCTTTAGAAGCTACAATCTAGTACCACATATTTGTTGTAGCTATTTACTAAATCAGCAGATTCCAATTTCATATAGCCCCTTCAGCCAGGTGAATAAGTTAACCAGTGAAATCATCTGACTTGAACCAGGCAACCTGGTTTAACGTCTTTTTGTGAAGTCATCACAAAAAAAAATCTTTTTAAACATGCTGGGATTATGATTCAGGCCTTTTTGCGTGTTCAGAGCATGACTGCTTAAAAAAAGTTCTGCAGTGTCTTTGCCTGAACTTCATGTGAACTTGCGCTGTAAAATGCTGCAGTGGTCTCATACTTCAACGCAGCAGCAGTTTTGGTCTGTCCTAAGCCATTTTTTGTACATGAGAAAATAAGTCCAGCTTTAGATCACAATAAATGAAAACTTTACACAGCCTGCTATGTTGGGGGAGTATGGGGAATAACAAAAGGTTATAAAGCTCTCATTAAGAGTGATTTTGATACCCGAGTGGTTTTCTTTTCCTTCGTCTTGTTCAGAGGTCATCTTGCCTACACAAAGGAAAACACTTTTGTTCACACTTCTGTAATTAAACTGTTTTATTTTTGTCTTTAACAGTCTATACGTAATGAGATCAGACAGCGACACGTACAATTTATGGTGAAACTTGCTAATAAGGTGCTGTTTTCTACAGGGCTGACTTGAACTTCAGTAGGCATCTGGTGGCTGGTCTCTGTCATGAATAGTTAAGTGTTCTTTCTTCACACCTTTTCCCCATGTGAAAACACCAGTGTCGCAGTTCTGCAGTACTACAACACCCCACAGCAGATGTGGTTTTCTTGTACTTTCACAAACAATTTGTAAAGGTTGAAAACAACACTCTCAGTGGACACTGGATCTAGCTGTCCATACTTCTATTGCACCACTGAAGAAAAGGAAGCACATGTTTTGGGTTGACTTGTAACTACTGTAGGGTATAGAAAAATTGAATGTCAAAGTTTTATGAAACTGTAACTTTTATGAATGCAGCACCTACATCGAAATGCAGACTTAAAGGCCAACAACACAGTTCTTTTAAAAATCTGTTAGCATAGTACATATGTGCTGAACAGATAGCTGCCTATTTATGTCTGAGCACTTCTGTTCAAACCATAAGTTTAGCACATCTGTAATATGTGCTTGAGGAATTTTGAAAACTGATAACTGAAAGCTGACAACACAATACATCAATCAACTATTTGCACAGAGCTTTGTAAACTTCTGTAGTTCAGTTGCTAAAAAAGACGAATGGTCAAGACTGTTGCCAACTACTGTAAAAGTCTTCTGTTGGCGTGAAGAATCGTGGGCACTGTGCGCGATGGTGAACTGAAACCTGTACAAAAGAAAACAAGGCAACTTTTTAAAAAGCAGATCGCCAATACAGAGCAGCAGCAGTACAGTGCAGTGCAGCAGCTGGAGAAGGCTGCTTGGCACTGAGTCCTCATTATAAATGCATCATCTTTTTCTGGGCCGCTGGCGCTCCGGGTGCTCGGCGGGCCGAACCCTCATCTCGCTGACTCTATAATAAGCTCGGTTTGTGTTCTGCCATAATCAGGTTCCAATGGGCGCACACGAGAACCGGACTGGCGTTGCCAGGCATGTCCGCATTTGCCAGGTCACACAGCGCCAGGGCTGGGAAGGGAGTGCCGCTGTGGTCATTCAGAGGGATCGGACTTTATAATGAGCCAAACTTGTGTACTGCCTTAATTAGGTTTCGATGGGCATTGAAATGACTGGAAAAGTGGGGCTGACTACCCAGGGCCCCATCATCAGTAGAGAAGCCCTAGAAAAGCCAGATGAAAAATACACACAATGGAAGGGGTCCCACAGACACTGCTTGTGTGTTTGGGGCCAAGAGTTATGCGCTGCGAGCCTGAATACACAAAGAACCCAACATCTGCCAGCAGATCCCACTGCATCAGTGTTCCGGAGCGTCGCGGTCAATCATAAAAGCCCCCAGTGGCCCAGTCCTCATCTGCAGTCAGCTGGTCATCCAGAGTGGCTCTCTGGAGCAGTCAGTCAGTCTTGTCCGATGTTGCGCTGCTGTACTGGAGTGATGAAGCACTGACGCTAATCCGCTAACAGTATGCCACGCCATTCTTATGATGTATTTATTAGCTCTCTTCAAATCTCTTACTTGTCAGGCCGCCTAGTACACTGAAAAAGAGGATTCATTACCTCACGACTGAATCAATATCTGGGGAAAGGATGTGGGTATGTGTGTGTGCGATTAAGTGTGTGTGTGTGTGTGTGTGTGTGTGTGTGTGTGTGTGTGTGTGTGTGGTGTGTGTGAGTGTGTTTGTATCTGTCTTTCTGTTAGTCTAAGTCTGAGTGTGTGTGTCTGTGTGCATTGTGGGCATTCATATGTGTTTGTGTGTATCTGTATGTTGTGTGTGTGTATGTTCGTCTGCCTATATATAAGTGTATGTGCATGTGTGCGTGTGTGTGTGTTTGGGGGCGTGTGCCTCATACTCCAGTTGACCCCAGACAGGCTGGGTGGGAGGTGGGACATGTCACCATGGCAACTTAACAAGAGAGCAAGACCACAACAGTGAGCAGGCAGCAGCCTAATGACAGAAGCGTGTGTGTCTTTGCTTCTCCCGCCTCAGCTACTAATCAGGGAATCCACTGTGTCAACAAGAGTCGCGGCATCACTGTACCCAGCTCAATATCATCAGAATAGGGCTCGTCACCCCTCTGCATTCCAAGAAGAAGGACTCCAATGCACTAAGCAGCCAATCATTACAGAATAAGAATAACCTTGGAGCTGACCCAGGACCAGATAAGGCAATCAAGAGCCATCTCTCCAAATAAGGACAGAGCTGTGCTCACTGCAGCTACGGTAAAATGGTAAGAGACAAGGTAGAATGGCTCCACACTTTAATATGAACAAAAACTAGGTGCTTAAACCTCCTGAATATCAATGAGAAGTTTACGAATGAGGCAAACACGTAACTTTTTTTTTTGCCTTTTAATCGACAGACCAAATGGTTGAGTGCTTGCCTCTTTCATAGACTTCACAAAAAACTCGCAGTAGAGCCACATCAGTCGAGTCTTTATTCCATCCACCAAGCACAAAATATTCAGAGATCCATGCAGTATTTGCTGATGCTGGTATGCAGGCAAGAGCAGAGCAGAGTTAAGGACTGCTGTGTCAACGGTGCTCTCTCTCTCAGGAGACCTGCAGCCGTGCTGTTTTATCCTCACCCACAGCAAAGTTCTGGACTATCATGGACATGGACTGCTGTCCTTTGATATGGTAAGAACTGAAATGTGTCACATGTAAAGACCCATTTACTGGCACACCAAGAACTATAATGACAATGTTAACTTTAATTATGTACAGCATATGAATGCCCACATTGAAGAATAGTGTTTTAAGGTTTTTGTTGTGAACGTACGCGGATGATAGAATGTGACACCCCAGAAATTCTAATGGATTTCAGTCTGCTACAGTGTTTTATTGTTCATGAAATTGCAAAAAACACACCGACAACCACACACAAGCACATGAGCACACACACACACATGCACACACACACTCTTTGACTCACAGTCTTGACCAAGTTAGGCAGTCCACTACGCCTGAGCATATCAGACTTGAACTCTGAAACGAGGACAGACTCAAGCCCAGACCCAGGCCCAGCTGGAGCTCAGCATGAGAAGGTGCTGTGATGCTGTGATTGGAGCTGGGGGCTCAGCCCTCAGGCCAGGGCCGCTCGTCTCTAAGTTGGCTGGATCCCTAATGAGAACATGCAGCAAATTTGCCTGGTGTGATTAAGAGGAGACTGCGAAATGCTCTCATGAATTCTTGATTGGAGGCAGCTTGAGGGTTTGTGTTTCTCCGAGGGAAATATCGAGCCAGAAGAGTTTAAAAGCACCAACTGCACAGTGTGGAGTGAATTTTTTAAGACTGCATGCATCGTAGTAAGTGATACGGAAATGTGACATGAAATCATAATGATGGAAAAAAAACAAGCACAGATGGCCTAAAAACATACACTCTCAAACATACACATTCCCAGAGACATATACTTATTCAAAAAAACAACCTACAAACAAAATGAATGCTGTGGCTCTGGTTCATTGGGACAGTGAAAAATGTGATAGTCATAAAGACACTGCGACTGCACTCAGAACACTGATGCACAAGATAGTTCAGTGTTTCTTCCTCACACTTTTTCATACCCTTCTACATCAGCTACAGACAAGCCCGCCTCCATATCTCATTGACAACCTGTACTGCACATACCACCGAACAGCTTTCTTCCCCATTCATTATACACTCAAGCCTCCAAACTAACTCCCAAACATGTCTTCACATGCATCCGCCAAAACTAACCCCCATGTTCTCAGAGGCACCCCCAGAATAGCCCCTATATCCTTAGAGGCACCCCCAGAAAAACCCCTATATCCTTAGAGGCACCTCCAAAGTAACCCCCATTTCCTCTGACGCACCACCCAAACTGACCCCCCCAAACATGTCCTCAGATGCACCCAGGTAGCAACTCAGGTAAGTCTGCCCAGCGTGTGGAGCTCCAGCTGGGCTGGGCTGGGCAGGGGAGTGTGAGGAGGGAGGGGGCTGTTCAAGTGGGTGAGCAGCGCTGCTTATCCCCCGTGGCCTCATTTTCCCCTCAGAGAGTCTGACAGCTTTAGCATGAGGAGAAGGCACCGCTCCAGCAGCAACTTACCAGCCACACTGCCTCTTGAAGTTCAATTAGAAATGGAGAAGGGAGGGGGAGGTGGAGGGAGAGTGTGGTAAAAATATGATATGTTTTTAGGCTTAGATGGGAAAGACAACAATCTCCAGGAATCTCATAGGTTTAAACACCAGAATACAGCCCCAGTGTCAGTATCAATCTCCTATAATATTCTCAGCGTAGGCAGTGTTTATTGTGATGCTATGAAGCAAAAGAAGAAAAAAACACCTCTGCCTGCCACGCTGTCTCACACACACACACACACACACACACACACACACACACACACACACACACACACACACACCTGCACTTGACTGACCTGTCTGCTCTGACAGCAAGGTACTCATGGCACTCATGGCTGACAGCAAGCCACTCATGATACTCTCAGGGTTTGCCAAAGCACGCAGGCTTAATGCACCTATATTTCCATGTCTAATTCAGAGTTTTTTTCTTGATCATGAGGCTGGGAATCGCCCTATACATGAGCACAGACCTCCATCATTGCTTGTGCTAACCTAACATTTCTCAGGGGCTAATCTAGTTATTTTGTGTGCGGGTCCTGTGAAATAGGACATTATTCTGCTCTGAATGCGTTTCTTGTTTGGCTCAGTCCTGTTTTGTCTACCGCTCTGGCTCAGCCAAGTTCCCACACGAAAATGTTACGATGTTTAATAATGTGTTTGGTGACGTTCAGAAACATTAAGTGTAGATGCGCTGCACAGTAGTCTGTACTGCATAGCATAGTCTGACATATGGGCCCATGTTTTTAGATCATTAGATTTTAAGTAACATTAGTTAGGTTGCATTTATTGCTATGAAGGGCGGATAGTCCTTGTCCCCACTGGAGATAAAAATAATTTAGCAGAGGTAGGGATATGAAAACTAGAAGGAGGCAAATCCCCTCCATCTCCCCCTACAAATCACACACCGTTAGTGTTTTTGTGAAAGAGGTTGAGCATGTATAAGGCAGTGGGTTCGGGTTTGACTATACTGTGCAGTAATGAGACAAAGGTATAGGGATAAAAAAAAATTCAAAATGATGCAATGTACTAAAAGAGAATGAGTGAACAAAGCAAAATAGACAGCCAGGAAAAGGACAGACCACTGTCCACAGCAGCATATACAGATTGGATGGAAATGGTGTGTGGCATGTGTCATATGGTCACAGAGTAGGTCAGATGTGCATGAGAGGATGCATTTCACGGTGCTTTGGTGGACACACGAAACATGTCATGCGAATGGGTATGGCTGGGTTTTAGCCTGGATGTTCTCTCTCTTTCTGTGTGTGTGTGTGTGTGTGTGTGTGTGTGTGTGTGTGTGTGTGTGTGTGTGTGTGTGTGTGTGTGTGTGTGTGTGTGTGTATTAGGCTGTGTGCTCTAGAGCCAGGACAGACATCAGAGTGTCTCCTGGAGTGACAGCCACACAGATTATTATACTGGGAGAAACACCAAAATTATCAGTTTACAAAACACACACACACAGAAACAGACTCTCTCTCACACTTACACACACACACACACAGAAACAGACAGACAGACAGACAGGCGGACACACACACACACGCACACACACACACACACACACACACACACACACACAGAAACAGACAGAAAGACAGACAGACAGACACACACACACACACACAGACACACACACACAAACACACACACAAAGAAACAGACAGACAGGAGGACGCACACACACACACACACACACACACACACACACACACACACACACACACAGAAACAGACAAACAGACAGGCGCGCACACACACACACACACACACACACACACACACACACACACAGACATATGCAAGAATTTGTCATTGCTTTGGAATTAGCATCCATCATGCTGAAAGGCCCCGAAACGCCCCGTGCCTCTCTGAAGGGCTGTCATGTCATTGTGCTTGTTGGCTAAGCACAGCCATCAGAAACACAACTAGACTGACAACACATCAAGATGTACTTCTACACGCTTCAGCAACTCTCTACCCGCGCCCACCCTCGCCCACCACCATGGTATGAAAATTGGAAAATCCTGACGTAGCCTCTTTTCATTACTTACTCGTGGTAAAAAAATTGAATCAACAGCCCAATAAAGCAAGACATGGCTCCTAAACAGGCTGTCAGCAAGAGTAACGCCAGTCTACAAGCGTGCCTTTAAAGTAGTAATGAAATATATCTGTCTTACGGTTTTGCACCCACTGACAGCTGTGGGAAGTTTTCCAATGCAAATACTCTGCATTTCTGTCATATACATGGAGTACCAGCATATAGCATTATGATGGCAAAGATGAAGAATGTACAACTCACAGCGCAATGGTAAAGTAATATGTTAACTCATGCATTTAGTCTCCAGTTCATATTGGCAACATACATATAGTATGTGACTACACTATGTGCCAGCTTTGCTTTATGTAAGCATATGCACTCCGAAATACTATTATTGTATAACGCTATAAATAGTAATATTATACATCAATATTTTGTTTTGTTTTCTAAGCAGACTTTAGTATTATTATTCTATTACAGTAAGAGGGAAGCATGTGGGTTGTATGCCTGCTAAGGAAGAAACAGTACTGCTACTATTCTTCTATACTATTATAGGAGTAGAAGCTAAATTGTATGGAACTGGACTTCTTTTTGGGGCCTGAATACGTTTCACCTTTCATCCAAAAGCCTTTCCTCAGTTCTGATCTGGTCATGGAGAACCAGAAGATCTCTGGACCACTGGAGGTAGAGCTATAATAAATGATCACATGAGTCATACATTATATTAATATGATGTGTGAATTGGAGTGGGAGTCATTATGAGCACAGGACGCAGAGAGTAAGAACTGCTCTGATGATGAAGAGCAGTTTAACTTCCTGGGATGAGATCTCAAGGCAGAATGGTATGTAGCAGATAGATGGTGACGCAGCCCCCCTGTTCTCTGTTCAAAGTTGGTCGCTCCAGATGGACATAGATGGCCTCCTTCCCTCCTCTCTCAAACCACCTGTCTTTCTTTGTACACAGTGTGCATATCGGAGAAACTAAGCAACCACTTCACAGCGAGCATGTGAATACTTGGTTCTGGAAGAGTGCACTGACACAGTCCAAAGACCACTGCAAACACACTGTCATCAGAATGTAGGGTCCTAGGGTCCTCGACTATTCAGCCTCCCCGCCACCACCACCACCACCACCATCACCACCATCCCCCCTCAGTCTGCTGGTTAATGACTGCAGGTAAATGTCACGGACAACAACCATACCTACAGCTCAAACAAATAAATGAGCTGTCAGGGGCAAAAATAAATTGAATATTTTCTTTTTTTTCTGTACTTTGTTTGGTCACTTGAAATAATGCAATGTGTCTTAGTCAACAGCCTCCCATGACTGGCTGGCTCATAGAAGTGGTAAGGCTGTGGGTATAACGACAGTGATGCCTTCCTGTGTGTCTCATTTTGATGGGATTATCCTAAACTGGAGTCAGCGTTCACTGTGTGTGTGTGTATGTGTGTGTGTGTGTGTGTGTGTGTGTGTGTGTGTGTGTGTTTGTGTGTGTGTGTGTGTGTGTGTGTTTGTGTGTGTGTGTTTGTGTGTGTGCTTGTGTTTGTGTGTGTGTGTTTGTGTGTGTGTGTGCCTATCTTCACACGCTGAGGCTGCACTGTTTGAGCTGGTGCCTCTGTAAGATTCTCATACAGCTTGGCACTTCTGACTGAACACCATTCACTCACCGGTAAAACTACTGCACAGGCTAGCCTGCAGTACCGCTGCAGTGCACACAGCAAGTCTGCTTTCTGTGTGTGTGTGTGTGTGTGTGTGTGTGTGTGTGTGTGTGTGTGTGTGTGTGTGTGTGTGTGTGTGTGTGTGTGTGTGTGTGTGTGTGTGCATATGCATCGTGTGTGTGTGCGTGTCCCATTATTAAAACATACTCAAGCACCTCCATCTCCGATTCATTCCAGTTTGTTTTACAGTCCATTGGTGTTTTTGTCTCTGCTCTGCGGTCTGGACAGAATTATTTACTATAGTAGTCTAAGCACCTATCTCTGGCAGGGCCAGCCCCTGCACGAGTAGTCCTGTAATGAAAGATTTAACACGGACGTGAAGTGGAGAGAAACATAAGCACCCTTGCCTTGCACAGAGGCGAGCTCCAGAGAGAGAGAGAGCAGTGCTGCTCACAGCCCTGGGGCGTAGTCTCAGAAGAGGCAGCAGACTTAACATCTCTTCTCCTTACACTTACCCTGGCTACATCACTCCACTCACTAACTACCCTGGCTACTAGATCACTCCTCTTACACACACACACCCTCCTGGCTAGACAACTGTTTTTATACACTCCTGGATATATCTCTTCTCTCACTAACCACTAATGCCCTCTCCTTCTACATCACTCTACTAACTAACTCCCCTTGCTCAGTCACTCTGTTCACACACTCCCCTGGCTACAGTAGGTCACTTCTCTGACTAACTACCCTGGTGCACTCGTTTACTATCCTCTAACTCACTGCCTCGATGACTAACTACCTTCTCTCACTAATGCCCCCCCTTCTACATCACTCCTCTAACTAACCCCCCTGGCTAAGTCACTCATTCCACACACTCCCCTGACTAGGTCACTTCTTTGATTAACTCCCCTGCCACACTCGTTTACTATCCACTAACTCACTGACTCCATCACTAACTACCCTCTGGCTAGCTCACTCCACTGTGCTTGCTCAAACTCCTCCCCACTCCTCTCACGCTGTCTCACTCTTCACACTTACTTTCTTTTTTTTCACTCACTCCCTTCTTTCTTGCTCATTCACTACCTCCCCCTGGTTCACTCCTCTCCCTTGCACATGCCCATCACTTCCCTAACTGTCCCTGAAAGTCAATCAAAATACTACAGCTTATTTAAAACTCAGCCATGAGGCTGTTAACAAAAACAAGAAGGAGATAGCACATTACTCCAACACTAACCGAACTGCACTGGCTGCCTATGTCCTACATAATTGATTTACTAGTATTCAAAGCTGTTAAGGATCTAGCCCCATGATATATCACTAGCACACTGTCCCTTTACATTCCTGCACCAGCCTTTAGATCCGCTGAGGCCAGCCTCCTGAGGATTCCAGGGCCAACACCCAAAAGGATCAGAGAAGCAGCCTTCTCATACTATGCCCCAAAGACTTGCAATGCCCTACACCAATACATCAGAGAGGCAGAATCCGTTGATGCCTTTAAACGGCAACTCCCCCTGTGCTCACTCCTCTCCCTTGCACACTCCCATCACTCCCACCCTTCTCTAATTGGCTCACTCCTCTCCCTTGCACACTCCCATCACTCTCACCCTTCTCTAATTGGCTCACTCCTCTGGTTCCTTTCCTCCTCCCTCTCTTCTTCACTCCTCTTAGGTTTCACTTCTTTCGCTAGAGGTGTACAGCAAAGATTGGAGTGTTAAAATTTCAGGGTTAAACATATGGGAGTGGATTTTAACTCCCAAAGTGTATTTTCAAGATTTTCACATTTAAATGGTGTCCAGAGTCAGGGTTAAGTCACATTTTGAAATTCACCCCATTTTAAGGCCAATGTATAGTCCAAGCAACTAGTGTGGCTCAAGCAAAACATGACATAAAAAGGGATCAAACTCCTGTCTGCTAAGGTGTTGCAGAGATTGACACATATATCAAAAATTTTGAAAGGGCACAGACATCGCCGTGTACTGTGATTGAATAGCAACTCAAAGCTCATAAAAGTATAGAGCATAGACACCACATGCTGTGTTCCATTGATTCTCTTCTCTGACGCAGGTCTATGAAAACCCCCAGTGCCGTCACATCTGTTGACATCTTTTTTTTTGGTCAAGTGATTCTTGTCACCTGGACTACAAATTAGCCTTTAGTGCAGACTCCTATTGCTTATTCGCTCCTGCCATTCACTCATTCAGTCACCTCTCAACAAGCATCTCCTTATTCTCCTTTTTGTCCCACAGATTTAAACAGCCACTCACCTATCCATGCCCACACATATTTACATACAGCAATATACTCCTACACACAACTGCCTATGACACAAGACCACTCAACCTCTACTTCTTCACCCACGTCACCATTAACACATCAGCTTGGTTCAACAGATAAGGATGCATTGTGAACAGCCATTAGTAGGGCTTCCATTCATATGCTCTCACTATGATCTTGACCATCCTGTCAGGCTTTAAAATCACATTTGCGGAGTC
>CM059266.1:16162583-16310083 GCA_030347295.1 Setipinna tenuifilis | reverse complement strand
TAGATTCATTTGATGACTGTACCAAGACAAAAACAGATCCTCCTCCACCATAGCAAAAACACAACTAGCACCATCAAACACAAATGCATCCTACAATATACACACATGACCAAATACACACACACACACGCACACACACACACACACACACACACCTACACCCGCATCCACTTATTTCGCAGGTGCCTTTGCCCAAGTGAGGCAGCAGGCTTTGCTTAATGAGTACAAGTCCAGTGCTTTTCCCAGGACCGTTCAGTGCGAGTGGTTAATTAATCAGCCACAGCTCCCCTCTATCCTCTATCCTCTCTGCACCGGCACTGGGGAGAGCGGCCAGAGAGAGAGAGAGAGAGAGAGAGAGAGAGAGAGAGAGACGCACAGCAGCACACCACAGCAGCACAGCAGCACACCACAGCACAGCCCATTACATTCTGCCCAGATTATCCATCACTTATGGGCTTAAGCTGGCGCTCCCGCTGCTGCTGGACAGAGCCTGATCCCCTATTTTAGATCCCCCCGGCAGTCTGCAGCACGGACAGCTGTGTCCCACAGGAAAAGAAGACAACAACTCGGACAACAACTTTTTTTCATTATACCTTTTTTTTTTTGGCGAGCAGACCCAAAAGAGACAAAGAGAGAGAACGAGGCAAAGAGAAAAGAGTCCCCCAAAAAAGGCACACAGACAGGACCCGTTTTTTTGGTCCTTTGTCCTTCCCGACTTGCTAAAAGGACTCGATTTGTTTTTTGTGACAACAACAGAAGAGGCGCCCCCTGTGTGACTTTCTCCAGTTAGATAATTGCAGTGGCCCCTGATTGTCTCAATCAGACAATTTTCAGCCAATCAGAGACGAGAGCACCAAGCACTGGGGGGAACCCTGATGAAAAGCGTCTCATCAGGGAAAATAATTAGACAAAGCACCACTCTCTGCTCTGGCAGGCTAACTATTGATATTGACTTTGCTTGGTTACAATGAACCAGAGTAGGCTAAGGTAGTATTAGATGCATAAGTCTGAGGTCAAGGGTGATCCTGAGGTCAAAGTTGAGTGTGTAGCAGCCCATTTGTTTTGGTTTTTCTATCAGATCTAAAGGCCCTGTCTGGTCATAGGCTTATGTGTAACGGTCAAAGACTGTTTAAAACCCATCAGCCATCTCTGTTAGAATATGACAACCTAATCAGGTTGTCCAAACAAAGAGACTAATAATGGCACCCTGTGATTTCCAGACCAGCTCCAATTTACCGTTTCAATCAATTTCTTTGTTTGTTTACTTGGCTACAGTGGGTTGCCTGGCAGCAGACAGTGTGCTTGGGTGTCAAAGGAGGCCAGGAGACACTATCAGAGTGACAGCCAACTCTGCAGACTCCCAGGTTAATAGTGACAGTTAGCTTACTCAGTCTCTTTCTCTCTCTCCCTATTTCTCTATCTCGTTCTCTCTTTCTCACACACACGCACACATGCACACATGCACACACGCACACACGCACACACACACACACACACACACACCTCTCTGGTGTACTTGTTTCACTCTGGTGGAGTGGTTGGCAAGCCCCTGCCGTGGGGAAGAAGGTTTGGAGAGAGACAAATTGAGGGAGCAGTGGCACAGGCTGAGGTAATGTGTCTAATGTGGGGGTGTACCTTCGGCTCGGATGGTGAAAGGAGAGTCCCCCAGACGCTTGGCCGAGAACTGGCCCCCCAGAGAGGTCATTAGGAAACACAGGCTGAAGAAGCCGATGCCCGCTACAAAGATCCTGGGAAACAGAGGCAAAATGGAGGAAAGAGGGGAAGGAAAGAGAGACAGAAATAGATATAAAGAGGCAAGGGGGGTGGGGGGTGAAGAAGAAGAAGAAGAAGAAGAAGAAGAAGAAGAAGAAGAAGAAGAAGAAGAAGGAAATGAAGAAGAAGGGAGAAGAAGAAGAAGAAGGGAGAAGAAATAGGAGAAGAAGAGAGAAAGAGATAATTATTGTGAGGTCAAAGCCACAGAGACTCAAACCTGCAGCAAACACCAATACTCTTAGCTGTGGAAGGAAACTGTGAGCTGTAAATAAAAAAAAACAGAATGAAACTCAAAATTCAGAATGTTTCAGGTAACACAACAAAAACATCTACTGCATGGAGGATTATTGAAGCCTTTGGCCAAGAATCACAGCTGTGCTTCAACAACGCACTCTCGTAATCACAGCAGAAGCATATGATTTCTTTCTTGGTTATGCGAGAGCAAATATGTGGTAAGGCAATCCAGTGGAAAAAAAAGTATCTTCAAGGACTGTTCCCAGCTGGAGTCTGCGTACCCAGCCACAAATAATGGAGTACAAATGTGTTTTTGTGGCGGCTGATGGCAGATTGATTATGGAACACTGCATTGTGCAAGGGTAAATAGCAGCAAACAAAAGCAGGCCAAGGCGGAGGCGCACTTAACAGTAAAAGCAGCAAATCCTGGGCAGAATCTCTGAAAATGTCGCACTAATGATAATGGATGTTTTTACGGAGAAGGTTAGATTCTAATGCTGTCATTTGCCAAACATGGTTGGAGTGGGGGGGTGTTTGGGTGCATATGGGCCCTATTTTCACACTAAGCAGCACCTGTCACCCCATTACCCTGCATGCATCGCATTTTCAGACATGAGTGATGCACTCTGACCACTATGTTTGCCAGCTAGCTTTCTCTGTCTGAGCCACGTGTAGTATGACAAGCTACCAAACTATTTCTGAGGCTTATTTGGATCAACTAATCACGACTTCCAGTACAATTTTAGCCCCACACCATCTGTCCAGATAGGGAAAAAAGTGACTTAGTGCCGTATGAATCACTGTTACAACACTTCAGTGCTGCCACTCAGAGTAGAACAACCCAGACTAATTCCATTAATCCTGCGGAAGTCTCAGTGATATAAACAAGCTAAAGAAGGGAGAATTTCAGCCCCTGATCACCTACACAGTATAGAACTGAGCCAAACTCATATTTTCTCATCGTCTGGTATCTGATTTCTCTGCCAATCAGACAAGCAACAAAAGTGCCCTCACAACCATTCCTTCTATAAGAAATCACACAAGAGATCGATACCAATTGAATATCCTTAATCATAACACTGAGTAATGTTTTGCCTAACACCTAGAATGGTTGTCTACAGGGTTGAATACTATTCCCAGCTCCTTAAAAATAAGCAGCTACTGTCAGTAAATTCTGGGAAACTAAGCAACAGGCTGGTAGTCTGTGCTGCACTGTTCTGCATTGATTAACATTATGGTTATGACAGTCATTAAAGCACGGTGACTGAGTGCCTTGTTGCAAGTGTAGGTAAAATCACAGACCACAGTATTCAGATATAAAACACTGATTAGGCTACTTTCGATTATCTATGCCACAAATTAAGTCGAGGTACGTATCAATAATGAAATCCATGAGGTGAATACTTTCACCACTTTCTGTTTCTGTTCTATTTGCATTGCTGAGCGATTTAAAGAGTAAAGTTGGTTTACATTATAGGCTACTGCGTGACCAAAATACGCTGGCACTGAAGGTTAAGTCATTAGCAACCCTGACGCCCGTGTATCTACCATGTAGCCAGCCCTCTGCAATACACCCAAGAGAATCCGGAAATGAATTTCATCAAGTCAAGCCACAAGCTTTCCATTTTGTATCGATCAGTTTCCTTCAGTCTCTATGCCTTCGAGGGTGGCTTTGCATTTTTGCAGAATAGCAAGTAGTCACTTCAGTGCAAACTGAGAGAATAAGAAGAAAACTTTATGTGTATATAGATATAGTCTACGAATTGTGATTCCAGTGCATGTGCGCATTATTGTCGTGCATAGGGCTAAATTGCTGTTTAAGTACTTGATAACAAAAAGTTATTTAACTCTATGGTCTCTGGTAAGCTGTCGTGAACAGTGGTGACCGAAAACATTTCCCTTCATCAACCTACACTTAAAAATGCCAAACGCAATCAAGTGCATCTTAACCAATCTTATAGTCATTGAATAACAAGAGAATTGACAGAAACTGAGCCTGAATTTAATAAACTGCTTCAGACACTGAATTAAGTCCCATGTCCTATTGTTTAAAAAACTGCTAATGAATAGGCTATTGCAGCTGCGGAGTAGTCTTACCTGAACGGCTTGAATGTCAGAAGAGATCTTCTGAACATAACTGCACAGTCGGGACTGGAGGATATCATTTTCCCAAACTATCACGCCACAAAGTGAACACGCATCGTGATGAATCAGTCATACTCTTCAAATGAAGAACAGTTGCATATATAGCGTCTATCTAGACGTGATGCAAATGTCATCAAACAACCCATGGTACAGTGAGCAGCAAATAGTCTATACGACACCTCTCCGCAAGTTCGACGACGAAACAAAAAAGCCATCCAAGAGTTTAAAACAGCATCGCCGACATTTTGCACCACCCGCTTAGGATTATGTTTTTTGAAAAATAAGATCATGGAATATACATGTTCTTTCACTAGTAACTTAAGACAAGACGAGTTTCACCACTGCGCCCAAAAGACATTCTTTCTTGGTTATCAATAGCCTTAAACACAGGAGTGCTGGTCACTGCACTACGTGGAGGGAGGTCTGCTGCTTGGCTAAGAGCGCAGCAGTAATGAATGGGGAGCGGTGCTGCAACTCAGTAAATATCTCTCTCTCTCTCTCTCTCTCTCTCTCTCTCTCTCTCTCTCTCTCTCTCTCTCTCTCTCTCTCTCTCTCTCTTTCTCTGACGGATTACATGTTCACTGCAAGTTGATACGAGTGTTTTTGTTCTACTTTACAGAAATAATACACGCCATGTGATATGCCAACTAAATTCAACTGCTAACTAAGTAGTTAAGCCTATCAATTCTGGTTCAGAAATTAAATGGCAAAAATAGAAAATCCGAGACGTTTACAACGTTTCTCTATAATTAAAGTCCCCGTTTTTCTTTGAAGCCTAAATACATTCAAACGAGGAAGTGGCGACTGAGACGTTTCTAGCTGTGCAGCACGCTACACAATTCAGCACCATGGAGAGCGAAGGGCTCGTTGGAAATTCAGGAGTTCAATGGCGCCATCAATTGAATGTTTTCTGCCATATATTTCTGAGTGGTACGCGGTCATGCTCCTGTCCAAAAGAATTACTCTTACACTGACGATATCGCCACATATCGATCCAAGCTGTCAACAAATACACTCTTTCATGTTGGCGAGGCTACTAGCGAAAAAAAATATATTGCACAGTCCATCACAGTTTATTAGGGATCTAAGTGAGCATCAGCAGAGGGAGAGGGACAGAGAGAGAGAGAGAGAGAGAGAGAGAGAGAGAGAGAGAGAGAGAGAGAGAGGGAGAGAGAAAGAGAGAGAGCTCAAACTCTGTGGGTATTTAAAAGAAAAAAGAAAAAAAAATGCTTTTTAGGAAGATGATCATAGTAGACTAAAATACCCATGTATGGTAAAACTTTCAGCAATGAGTACAACTACTCCTGCCTTCTTTGGCAAGAGGGTGGTTTAAAAAATTCAAACAAGCCAGCTTAAAACAAATATCTTTCAATTTGTTATCAAACTTCTTTGTGAGGCCTCTGTTCTTTGAGGTGCACTTTGTGAGCACGCTGTCATGCTGCTCCTGCAGTATTTTTTTGCAAGCCGATGTGTTAGTGGGCTGTTTCATGTTCATCTAATATAATGAGGCCATCCTTTTGCCATCGCCCTCAGTTTTAGCCATCCCCTTGATCTGTCTTCCCTCTTTCTCTCAGTTCACAGTGCTGCGTCTATCGCTTGCTCTTTATCTCTCTCAAAGCCTTGCTGGCAGCTTTTTACAAAGAGGCTTCAGAAACTCAAAGACACCCCCACCACCCCCACCACCCCCGTCACCACCACCACCACCACCAGCGCTGCTGCCACCCTTTTCCTGCTTGTTTTTGTTTTTGCTACTCTTGCTCTGCTTTGAGCCCATTGGTGAAATCCCCACAGGGACAAACATCAACACAGCCATCCAACACACACCATCCAACTCTCTCTCTCTCTCCCACACACACACACACACACACACATATACACATGTGCACACGCAAACACACACGCACACCCACCCACACCCACTGTCTTTCTCTCTATTTCTCTCTTTCTCACACACACATACACATAAACACATACACATACACACACACACACACGCACACCTTTCATTTCTGTTTCCCTGGTCCACACGAAACCTTTTCCAGCTAGCAGAAAGTAGGCAGTTCTCTCTCTCTCCCTCTCCAGTATGCTGATGAAACCCCCATCCATATCAGAAAGAGGAGGCTCATTATGAAACAGATGAAAAATCAATAGGCGTTCTCCACTTCTCCAGCCTCGGTTCCGCATGTCTGATCAGAGGCCAAGGAGAGAGAGAGAGTGATGGAGGAGGAGAAGGAGGAGGAGGAGGAGGAGGAGGAGGTTAGCACCCCACACACAGATCTGTGTTGCACCCTGAGCCAGCCTTAAGTTGGCAGCACAAGAGCAGGCAAGAGCAGGCAGCTGAAGTTTGAAAGCCCAGGCATCAATTTTTAAAGATGTGGACATTAATAAAGAAGCATTCCAATACCACTGCCAATATCAGTGGTCTCATACCCACCCACTGCACCATTAGATGATGTATGTTTTTACACATTCTGCATAGACATAGGGCTACATTTACTGTATATTGCAGGGTGTCTGGAAACAGCACAAGCATTGGCAAAACAATGCATATAACTATTTGACTAAGCAAATACTGTATGCTGGATGCACAGAGTAATACAATAACTGGAAAGAGCTCTTGGCAGACTGCCAGCAGGGCTAAATGGCATATCTTGTGAGATTGGTGACGGATGCATTTTAGATCATTCAAATAATCATCATTTAAAGCATTAAAACCTACAGTTAAATCTCTTGTTTTTTTTTTCTTGAAAGCAATTACACTTTTAGGGTGGATGGATGGATGGATGGATGGATGGATGGATGGATAGATAGATAGATAGATAGATAGATAGATAGATAGATAGATAGATAGATAGATAGATAGATAGATGAATAGAAAGATGGATAGAAAGATAGATAGAAAGATAGATGAAGGCAATGAAAATGATTCATTCTTAGCACATAAAGTACCCTAGGTGAACAGTGCAATGTAAAAACTGCATGGAAACCTCAAACTAGAACTGGAATTTTAACTGCAGATGATACTGTTTCATATTTTGATTATTTTAAGGTAGCCATTATATATGTGACAAGATAAAATTCAATGTAATAAATGAAAGCCAGTGAGAAATGTGATATCTCGTAACATTAAAACAACCATAATCCTTGCAGGTGCCTCTGAGTCGAATCTACTTCAAAATGTGACGTGTTTTTCCCTTAGGCCCATACTACACATTGCCACCAAAACATTTAAAAAATGTCTGGTGCCCCTCACATCCTGATAATAAATAGACAAACAAACAAACAAGCCCAACCACCAAGCCACAAACAGTCAAAGCCATCCATCGCAGGATGTTATGGCTTAATAATGAGGCTAGGTGGAAGTAAGCATCACTGAGTGTACACTGCAGCCTTGCCCTTGTTAAAGGGGGCATAGAACAGTTAAATAATGGAATATTGTACTTTATTCAATGACATTCAAATATAAGGCATTTAAAGACTTTGATTTATTAAAAGTAAGATCAAATGCAATTTCATCACAAGCCCAATAGCGTCTTAAATTTAGACTGGGGGCTCAGTTTAAAAATGTAGAGGAGGTTGCAAATGGAGTTGAGGTTTTGGTATGGTTTGTTCAACATGCTAAGCTGTCTATATTCAACAACAACACAGTGAATACAATTTTTAATTCTATAACCCCTTTAAGCCTTAAAAATGAATTAGTCTACACAACCAAGTCTGTAGCCCTGTGCCTGTATAGTGAAATGAAGTGAAAAGTAGTATGGTGAAATGAATCACAGAGCTGGAAGAACAGACATGTTAAATATAACCACAAAGCAACAAGCTCCTCATAAAGCTTTTCATGAAGTCATTGGCTATAATTGGTTGCAAAACACGCTCACACACACACATCTCTGTCTCTCTATAACTGTCCAGGCGATATGATAACTACAGTTCTTCCCATCTTGGGGAAGCAGGCACAGCTAAGTATCTGGATGAGTCATCCACAGACACGGACACGGAACACAGGATGGGTTGAGGCAGTCATGAGGCGGGTTAATTTAACAGCACTGATTATTAGTGGCTAGATCTGTACCTTGCCTTCAGTTCCGTCTTCACAGGGATTATAGTCTGGAAAATATCACCACAGGGCGAATCACTCAGCCACTATGTAACCAATTACTGACCAGTGGTCTTGGCTAAGAGTAATGGGAATGAGGCGAAGCATTTGTCTGAAATATAGTTACAACATTGGTGGCAGTACTACAGCTGGACGAAGCTGTAAAAGCCTTTGTATCAGTGCTGGCAAACATCACAGCGAAATGTATACAATTGTTTAAGGGGAAATGTATGCAAAGTTATTGTTTTGCTTACTGCAAGAACAGTGTGTAAAAAAAGGATAATATATCAGCTTGTGCCTTTGGAGGGGAGGTAAGGAATACAGCGAGCCAATGGTGGTAAGCCCTGAGAGGCCCCTGTGGGTTTAATATGAACCTAAAGGGAACACTGATTAGAACACTATGACTGAAAACAACCTCTCATTGGAGCATGGCGAGACTCTATTCATGGGGTGACCTTGAGTCTAATTACACCATGTCCGTTATATCTGGGGGAGACACACCAAAATCTGAGCAAAGGTCAAACAGATCGCCGGGGTTCAAAGAAATTAATTAACTAAGTGCAAGGCCAGACATCAGGCACCCATTGTTGGAGTTGACAGAATGCAATCAATACAACCACCTCTACTATTCTATTTAACCCAATCGGTGCAAGGTTCAATGAACCTTTCATGCGAGACACACATGTAGGAGATTCAAAGGTTACTCAATCCTGTAAGAGTATATGAGTTCCTTTGCTGTGGCTGGTTACAGCTGTGCCTCTCACTCACTGTAAAGAGGCCTCAGTCTGAAAAGACAGGGCCTTCACTTTCTTTGGTAAATGACCTGCATGTGTGTAGTATAAGATGGTGAAAGGCTGCCATGCAAGGCGGTGCCCAACTCATCAAGGAGCCATCTTGCATTCATTGTCTTGCTCAGGTACACCTCGATCTAACCTGGAAAATCAGAGATGTTCCAACTGCTACCCAAGTCCTTTACCTGCCAAGCCAACAATTGTCCCTGTTCCTTCCCCAGCTCTGGGACAAGTGACACACCGAAGCCACTTGACTCTGAGCTGAGACTGGTGCACGCGCACAACTTCAACCATCTCTGATTGAGTGCCTGCAATCTATTTGTTGCCGGCATTGATTTTCAGCCAATCGACCTGGGACCCAATTGAGGTTTTTGAAGGAGGGTTGTTTTGTTGGTCGATTCCCTTATTTGCCTCCTCTAGTTTAGTGATTGAAGTGTCCGCGTGTGACTTCCACACACTTCAAAGTCTCAGCTTTTACGTAGCCTACAAGTGTCTCTCTGTTCTAACACACACAGACACACACACATATATAAACATACAGACACACACACACACACACACACAGGGCTGTACAAAAAAAAAAAGTCCATCAACATGTGCTGGCTGTTTTTACCACAATAAAAGAGTGTGATTAAAAAAAACAACATTTTTTTCCCACACGGATATGTGAATGCATGAAGCATGGGATATTCTGCACATTAGAAATGTATGCACTGTAATGCCAACTGAATATATGGAGGAAGAGGCAGATCTCCAGAAGACAGGCAACTTGTACACCCACTCCATCTCTTTGCATCCGTCCCCTGAGGGCTGGACTAGTCTCTGCGCTGATGCCTCTGAAGGGTGCGCTTGCTGGGCATGGTGGTGGTTCTCTTGGAGGAATGCAGATCAGAGCGAGGAGGATACAAGCACTGCCTGGTTATCGGAGTGACTGAATGTGTCTTTCCCACCCCCACACACCATAGACTGTCACTTATGTCCCCGCACACCTCCAGGCAAGGCAACTAAGGGGGGTTCAGAGAGATGGGGAACTTATTCAGTCAGTGCCTTATAGTGCCTCTGATCTGGTTGGGGGTGGGGGGACTGCAATCAAGGCTGTAGGGACTGAAGAATGGGGGTGGAGGGTGGGGGTGATACTGCAGTCAGAGCAAAGGTCTTGGGAGTGGGGTGAGAGATTAACTGCAGTTGGGACTGTATGGGATGAAGATGGGGGGGGGGGGGGGGGGGGGGGGGGGGGATATAACTGCAATCAGGACTATGGGGAATGGAGATTTGGGTCCACTGGGCTTCAGTGTTCACTCTGCTCTTAAGCGCAGAGCTAATTAATGCACAGAGATGGGATGCTGTGAGGAAGAACTGAAGCCCAATGGAGTTTGATCTGCCAGCGCTTTGTTCTTGTCTTTGTGACCTCTCTAAGCCCTCTCTGTTTCAGTTTATTTGTAAAGTCTACTCAGCTGCAGCATTTTTTTATACAGTATGTTTGCTTTATCTGCTGAATTTTTGCTATGTCTTCTCTTGTGCAATGTTTTGTTTTTGTCTGAGTTCTGCTTTAAGTTTTACCATTCTTGTTTGTTCTTGACAATTGCTTCATTAATTATAGTTAGAAGCAGCAATGAGGGGCCAATCAGCCACCATAGTGGTAACAAGATGACCCTTTTTTCCTGTACCGTCCTAAAGTGTGGTCTGCACAGGCCTATGTCAAACTGTTGCTGTGATATGACCTCACTAACTGTTTGGTTGTTCCACTGTGAGTTTTAAATAGCTGCTGAGCTGGCCCTAATTGTACAGGAGTCTATTTATAAACACAATTAATGTTCATTCTTGTTCATTCATATAATTATAGATTATAGACTATAACTATAGCAAATATAAATTAAATGTACAATTGGTTTTCTCTTCAACATTAAGGCCTAGGTGCACAGATGGAAAGGCCAGGTTGTGGTCTTTCCAGTGATATGCATATCATCACTGTGTCCAAAAAACAAAAACAAAGTGGGCTTCTGATGTAAATATTCCTCTTTGATCTGCAGCATGTCATATGCTGACTAAATAAGTAAATTCCGTTTCCAAGAGGAGATGTAGTTGATTAAGTAATGTATAAGGATAGTTTTGTCACATGTATAGATACTTGGTAAGATAAGACATGGGGTGAAATTGCTGTTTATCATGTAGGCCTAGATATGCAGCCTTTTCATTATGTTTATTTATTTGCTTGTTTATTTGATGGGGACCTATTCCGTTTGCGGCAACTTGTGAGCCATGATGACGTTTCTACAGGAGTGATGTGGTTCGATGCATTGGCAACCCTTGAATGTAGCAAAATATTCAAGAGGTTTATCCCCATCTATTGGCAGAATGCGCGAATTACATGTCTCATGATTTCACCCCGGTATTCCCTTGCAAGAGGTTTCAGAAGGTAGTGCTTTCTAGAAAATGTATAAAAGAAGTGTTAAGCTTTTTTATCGTGACATTACAAAACAACGCATAGTGGGCCGATTTGGTAGCCTAGGTCTGTTAATTTCTGATGCTTTTTGACCAGGCATAGGTGCCTTAAACATTCCATGACAAAGAGCAATATTAGTTATATTTTAAAATTATCTATCTCATTGGCGATTATTTTGCGACAGTCAGGTTTCTGCATGAATAAAATTAAAACCTAATTTAATACATGATTGTGTTAATTAATAGACTTAATTGACAATTGATCATTGATAAAGCATTTCAATTAACCCGGAAAACCTTGGGCAACTTGTGTGGGGCCTTCAGTTGGTGATCAGTTTTGTCCTTCGTTCGGCAAGTTTTTGATTTCTTACATTATCCTTGAACATCTGCGAAATGGCATCAGCTGCAATTGAGATGGTAAAACAGAATAGCAGTTTAACATTTATCTGACTGTATTTAGGTTCATTTTACTGCCCTGGCCTTGACATCCGTTTACTTCAGTCGATGGGCAGATTATGATTAATGTGTCGAGTTTTTGGGGGGGGCGCGCATAACTCGTTGTGCAGGTAGCAAACTATGGACAAGCCATCCATTTTAATCTTGACCACCTGTGTATTTTTCAGCCACGAAACAATGTGGCTACCAAGAAGAAGACTACTGCTACTATCAAGCAAAAAACTGTCCTCGTGAAACAGCCACTTGCAAAGCATATGCTGCAAACCAGGTATGTTTTTAATACAGGCTATAGCATAGTTACGTATACACATCATAGTGTGTTTTGGGGCTTACATGCAGTTAATTGTTTTCCTCGAATATTCTACCTGCAGTTTAAAGTCTCCAGCCATGCGCATGCTAAACTACACATGTGCTTTAATTAAACTAAACGGGTGTTTTCATTTGCGAAAAAAATGAGACCCGATAAGTAACACTTCTTGAAAGCACAAAAATAACACTAAACGCCGTTTTTTGGACCATGGAAGCTGTAGTGCTGTTGTTTCTTTCTTACCTCAGCAGTTTATAGCCTCAATTATGCTTAGCCCGCCTGAGCAGCACAATGGGGGATCTATATAGTTAGTTGAATCCATTTTTTGAATCTTTGTGATGTCAGATTTTATCAAATGTATATTATGTATATTACATCTTGTCTCCTCTTCCCTGCCTTCCTCGTTTTTGAGATAAATATGTTTATGGTAAAATGATTTGTAATTTTGTCACATGTACAATGTTCATTATCATGACTGGAATCGCTAACCTTGTCAAGAGTGAAGTAGTTCTGTCTTCTATCCTTTGTCACCACAAATTTTCTGTCTCCTGTGTTTCTGTTACGTGCTTGCAGTTGGGGTCTGTGGTTCTTCAAGAACGACAAGCGCAGGATCTGGCAGGAGAACCTGCGGCTCATCACCAATTTCCATACTGTGGAGGACTTTTGGGCGTAAGCCAGTCTTGCATTCCTAACTCGTCTTTCTCACTTTAACTCTATGAGAGAGACAGAGGGAGAGGGATAGATGGCGGGAGGGGGGGATGTGGAAAGGTCATAGTCATAGTCAAAGTTAAAGTCAATTTTGAGCTCTTAAGGGAGCAGGAGCGGACCATAGAGCTGTATTTGATTTCACAAGATGTGTGTGTGTCTTTAATAGACAGTCACATTGCCAGCCTATGACATAAAAACCTTTTGCTGGTGGTGTTTGTTTTATTCTCAGGTTGTACAACAGCATGCAGCTCCCTAGCAAATTGTCCTTGGGATGTGACTACTCTGTGTTCAGGGTACGTGAGCACCTGTGTGCATATGAGTGTGTTCCTGTCTGTCTGTCCCTGTGTTCAGGGTAGGTGTGCGTGTGTAGCATGAACCACATCATAGCTTATTACCCTAAAGTTAACTGAATGTTAACCTCTCTATTGTCAAACAAGATGCTTTGCTTATGGCTTTGTCGCCCCCACCGCTGAAGATGCTCTGTCTCTTCATACAGAAAGAATGACTGCCGCCACTCTGGCAGCTCTAGTCACTGCAGATGTGTACATACAGTCTCTGGCTAATTGTTTGTTTGTTTGTGTGTGTGTGTGTGTGTGTGTGTGTAGCGTGGCATCAAACCCATGTGGGAGGATCGTAGTAACAACGCAGGTGGTCGTTGGCTGGTGACCGTGTCGAAGCAGAAACGTCACACTGACCTGGACAAGTTTTGGCTTGACACGGTGAGCCATGCACTCACATACCCACACACACACAGAGTTAAAACACCTGGTTGTGGACCTGAGTTATGTTGGCCAGTTTGTAGCTAAAGCTGCAGATGCAGTATGTCCATTTTACGGTAACTGTTTTTGGTGCTCTTCACGCTTAGTTTTCACATTGGTTTAACACATGCTAGACATATATGGGATCTGTGTACAGGTGTAGTGAATGGACAGGATTTATACAGCACTTTCTCTCACTCTGAGAAAAAAGGCATTTTTCTCGCATCATGAGGATTCCGTTTAGCATTGTATAGCATTGCATGGGTGGTACCGCTAGCCTGGTAAACCAGCCACTCCTACTTCACTTCGTTTTGTTTTCTTCCTGGAGGTGTGGTCTCTGGTGAAATTTAAAAATGTTTTGATCTGCCTTTTCCCCAATCGTTAACGTCTAATCGTGATGTTAGTCTGTTAATTTCCAGACTAACAGAGCAAGTTGGAAGATTAACATTTTCACAAACCCTGTGGGGAGTAGAGCCACGACGACGTCTCTTCCACAAATGAAACTCCTCAAACATTCTTCTTGCTCCAACTTTAATTCTTTAATATTCCGAAGTGTTGCCACAACAGACTGAATGGCCTTGCTTATGTTGTTCTCCACTGCCATTGCCGAGCTACATCCACAGATCGACTGCAAATGAAATGTAGCGCACACAACGTCATCACTCAGAGATACTCCCTCTGTCTGCTGATTTTGTAGTACAGATTCTATACTACCCAAAGAAGTGAAGTATGAGGGGCTGGTTTACCAGGCTATGGTACCGTAGCACTTTAAGCCTACTTATGATTGTATGTACAGTCATTGAAGCCAACATGCCCACAGCATCAGAGCATAGAAAAAAAAATATTCAGACTTTAATCCACCATTGAAGTACAGAAATGTAACAAGTTTGATGTGTGTGTGTGTGCGTGTGTGTGTGTGTAGCTGCTCTGTCTGATTGGAGAGGGCTTTGGTGACTATAGTGCAGATGTGTGTGGTGCCGTCGTTAATGTCCGCGCCAAAGGAGATAAGATCGCTGTGTGGACCGCAAACGCAGAGAGAGCACCAGCCGTCAAAGAGATCGGGTGAGGGAGACCCACAACACAGCCACTATTCTAGGCAGACGTGTCAATCCCAGCTTCAGGAAAGTAAAAACACTGTCACATATTTGATCCATCCATTTTCTGAACCAGCTTAGATACGGGAAAAATCATCTAATTTGTGAAGTCACCTGTATTAACTGCATAGGCAGAAGGAAGATATGGCAGAGTTTTTACTTGTCCTCTGGTTATAGGACATGGCAACACTTTGCATCACCAAATATGCCCTCCTCACTTTTGTAAGTCCTCAGTTTTGTCAGTGTGATGACACCTGATTGGTTTGTTCTCACTGATTGTAGGCGTACATTCAAGAATCAGCTGGGCCTGTCGGACTCCCTGGCCATCGGCTACCAGGCACATGCGGACACGGCCACCAAGAGCAACTCCAACACCAGGAATAAATTTGTGGTCTGAGTAGTTTTTGGAATGAGAGATGGCCTCTCTGCAAGAATCACTATGCAAGCATAAAGGGTGTGTGTCTGTGTGTGTGTCTGTGTGTGGTAAGTATGCTTGTGGAGGTCTTCTGTCTTTGGATTGGTGTTGACGCCAGTAAAAGTGTGGGTATTGGTCAAGGTTCATTTCGTTTCTCCCAACTTTAAGTTGCGTGCAAAAACAAGACCCATACAACACTAAAATGATTGCTTTGCTTTGCATTGCTTTTGAGTTCTAGTTTTGTCATTTTGGGAGATCTCAAAGAATGCCCACTGGCTCCCAAGGTTGTGTGGTGGTTTTGGTGGCCTCTTCATTTAAACCGCGGGTGGTTGAAAGGGTAATGTTGTTTTGGAGTTTGAAACATCTTTTGTTTAAAAAAGGATATTGCTTATATATTTATGTTGACTATCCAAATGGTCTTGAATTATTTTCTTAAAGAAATTAAGTTAAATAAACTAAGCCAGCAAACATACCCATGCATCGTTTTTGGCTTGTTTCTTGTGGCTTTTGAGTGTGTCATCTTCATACTGGTAGTTCAATTCGAACTTTGTCACTTTGATGTGAACCTGATTATGTACCAAACCTTAAAACCTCTACATTTTTAAATTATTTATAATCTGTAAATTCAGTTGAATATGTTATTATCAGCCAGAGTTCAATAACCTCTGGAATATGAAATGCATGAAATAAAAGGGATCTAAATGTGGTAGAAATTCAAAATTCGCAGGTCCTTTAGATTTTAACCAAAAAATCCATATACATTGGACATGACAATATATGCCTGCTTGTACTTCAATTTATCAGGAACGTCAAACTTCAACTTGTCGGAAGTCCCCAATGCAGCATAAATCATAGAGTTCAAGTTACATAATGAGCTTTCTATAGTACAGTAGAATTTGTTGTAGCAGTGAAGGCCTGTAACTTCTATCATCAGCACAATGTTTTCTCCCTTTGTGTTGTGAATGAGAGGGGGAGAGACAATGAGAGGGGGAGAGACAGATGGACAGACACAAACACACAAAGACACACAAGATTGCAGAGAAGATTACACAGAAGATTATATTTTCTTCCCCACTTCCTTGCTTTGATTCAGTTCCTCTTAACTCTGTGGTCCAGTCACCCATACATGTACTAAGCCGTGGAGTTTCTTTAATTAAAAAACTTTACTGATATTTTCTCTTAGTCTAGGACTACACTTAATCCATGCATGAGAAACCAGCCCAAGAAAAACACACTGGTTCGTAACTGTAGTGTTTGTATGCATGTTGAATCGATACGTCTGAGCTGAGATGTTTTTCAGCTGTCTCTGGCTGGGACGGAAAGCCTGGAGGGCTTCGATAAGCCCAGTTCCTACGTCAACAGTGGCTCTATGTTGTCACAGGAAACCGATTACAGAATATCTCCCCCTTTTTAAGGTGGCTGGATGGCCTTGAACTTCAAATTGTGTGTGTTTTTGTAATTATCTTATCTCATTAATGGTAGCCCTGGAAGGTTTTTTTGGGGCTTGTCATTGATCAGAACTATGTAGCACTGAGGGGGATTATGCCGTCTGAGAGAAGACTTTTTTGCAATATCAATAAATGCATGCTTTGATCAGTAATGGATTTTTAAGTTAAAATGTTTCTATTTTGTTTTTTGTGATAATGTCAGTGTCTTTATCTTTTGAACCTGCTAGCTGTCTCTGTTTAACTTGCTGTATTTCATTGACTGATAGAGTGGGCAAGTTGCAACACATCATCCATCTCATCCTTGACATGGTACACACTTAGACTGTCTACTAGGCACTTAGGAAGACTTTCTAACTGTCAGAATGGCTGAGGGTGCCAGGTACTTCCCGACTGTAGCCTACTCTTTTCCAAAGAAACTTGGGGAAAAACAGAAATCCCCTCAATGACTCATCTCCTAATTTCAATCTTTTTATCTTTACAAAAATCCTCCAGCTCTGGTTTCTGCTGACTGTATTAGGTTTTCTGCCTCTGCACTTGCATCCTGATAACCTTTCAGTGGTTGGGGGGGGCAGTGCTGTGTGCACGTGTGTGTGGGTTGGGTGGGTGTGTGTGTGTATGGGGGTGGGTGGGGGCGTGAAAGCTATGTGTTATGTTTTGTGGGGGTGAGGGGGCATGAGGCAGTGTGTGTTTGACATCAAACACCAAAAAATGGTTTTGATGACTCTGAAATCAGGCTCTGTGAAATTTCTCAGTGAAAATGATTTGCCACAACAAGCCCATGTGTTCACACTGTGTCTATTGTGCTAACCCACAAGACGTATGCTGGCACTGGCTTATGCCCAAGTAGAATTTCTTAATCGGTAGCGTTAATGAAGAAACCGAAGGAGTGTGTTGACATCCTAGAGAAGTGATCATGACTGAACATGAGTTTGTTGTGAAAACATCCCTTACCCTCATCTCAGTGCCAAGAGCAGCAGAGGCATATTCAGGCTACATTACTTTGTCTTAATTTTATAAAATTATCAGTCTTATGTGGTAACTATTTTAGAAAGGCAATAAAGCACTGGAGGCCGGGAGTAATGCTGGTTTGGTTTTGGAAGAGAGGTGGCGCACCCCTACCTGTACCTATTAGTGTTGTTTATGAGCATGAGTTTGCTGTAAAAACTGGGATTTTGTATAGCATACTAAGGGAAAAGGAAACTAGCAGATCAACAACAGATGTATGTAAAATGCTTAAATAAACATATATGTACAAAACACTTAAAATCTCTGACAGCACCTTTAATTGCTGCTCTAGTTAGCATTGTACCTCAGGTGAGGCCTGAGAAGGCACCATGCTAGTGAACTCTGAATGGCTCAGTAAGGTCCCCCAGTAGGCTACTGAATGGCAGCTCTGATGCTGGAAAGGTTGGAAGTAGCACAGAGCACAAAGGCCTGCACTATTGAAACTGTGGGTTGTGAAAACATCAGGCTAAGCTTGAGCCATGTGGATGCCCCAGGCATTGTTAGTCAGCAGGGCTTGTTCAATGTGTGACTGCACAAACCTGAGGAAACATGTTCAGCATTTTACGGAAAGCTGTAAATCAAATTTAGGAGAGGAAGGTTTTTTTTAAGCTTGTTTAAGAGAGTAAATATTTTAAACAAACATTATTTGCTCTTTAAAAGATAGGTGCTAAGCATATTCATATTCTGAGCACTGCCTAAACTGCTTTTAAAAGCGAATCAGAAAAATTAACTAAACGTAACAAAATCATTTGATGTCCTCCTACTCACACACTGCAGAGACCAGTCAGATTAGTCCAGTCAGAGAGCGGTTAGATATCTTAGATATAATTAGTGGAGCCTCAACCTACACATTTTCTTTTGCACCAAATAACACTCCTGAGTTTTACAAGTGGATCCGTGCTGATGAGTGTAAGACGCAGGTGCTTAATTAACACCTACATTGTCACCGTTGGAAGCTGACAGGAAGCTGAGCTGCATCGCAACCGAGTAATTAGTAATTGGAAAGGGTGGTTATGCCTAGAAGACAGGAAAAAATACACAAAACCAAAGTATGTTTGTATTACATTACAAGTGAATTAAAATGCAGCCCACAAGAAGCAGTAAAAGAGAGGTAGCAAGTGGAGGGAGGGGCATAACCAGCAATGCGTGAGGCCTGTCTGAACTTGCAATACTGAAACCCCATATCTCTGTATAAGTAAAACGTCTCTCACTCACCCCCTGTTCCCACATCGAAAGTAAGTGGAGCTGTGAAAACAGCTTTCTCCTTTTCCTTTAAGCCTTCTTCCGCTGAGAGGAATTAGGATATGAGAGTAAGGCGTTAAATATAATTGTTTGGTTGGTTGGATTGTTGCATAAAACCTTTAGAGAGAGACAAGAGGACTCACCTATTCATCAGGTAAGGTGCTGAAAAAACACATTGTCTGTTTCTTGGGGGTGAAGGCAGCTTGACTTGAGGTCATAAGACTGACTAGGTCTTATTTTAATTACAGAGAGAATGCACAGAGAGAGCCTACTCAACTGTGTCATCCTTCTCTGGATCTGTGCAAGTTTTGTCGACACAAGTAAGTAGCAATGTCAAGAGTTACAATGAACAACAGGAGACTATACAACATTAACGCACAATTTCACAATGAGATTGGATAGGTGAAGATCTTCATTTTTTTTATCTCTTTCATTTTTTCTTTAAAAAAAAAAAACAACAAAAAAACATTTGCTCCCAGGTGGTGTGACACTCATTGTGGACCCAACAAGACATGCTCCCTGCATCAGCACTCTGTCCCTCACCTGCTCCCTCTTCATTCCCGAAACACCCAGCCACCTCAGCGTGTTGTGGGTGAAAGACATACACAACCTATGTGAGGTCACCAATGGAGTGGTCCAGCACTCCGCCAATGGGGCCCAGTGCCACTATGACAGCAAGCAGCTAACGCTAACCCTCACGCTGCTCCAGGCAGGGCCCCAGAGCCAGGGAGACTACACCTGCAAAATGCGCTCCAATCTGGGCCTAAACCACGCCAGTACTACTGTGCTTTCTCCAGGTGAGTGTTAACAAAGTGAAACTACTATCAGTCAGTTGATTTTTAAGGGTATAGAAGTGGAAGAGACACATTAGAGACATCAGAAAGCATACATACTGTAAAAGCCAGGCTCTGTGTTAGGGTTTGTATGTGGGAATTTAATTTGACAGTGGATGCACAGGGAGAGTGGGGAAAACTGAAATCTTGGAACAGGATGTGAAGACGCATCAATCATTGCCAACCATTGTCTTCCTCTTTAACCCAGCAGCATGTCCAGGGTCGTTTCAGCACACCAGTCTGCAGAGCCCAGCTCGGGAGGAGTGTCGGTTTTACGACGTGTACCCTGAGGCCCAGGTGCACTGGTTGAGCAACAGCACGAACCTGACGGCCTCCTCCACAGACAACAGGAGTGTGCGAGGTGCTAACGGACTGTACAACATCAGCAGCGTGCTTCCCAGGGAGGGGCTCCCAGGTGATGTGAGCTGCAGGCTGAGCAGCCAAAACTCAAGCCATCTCATCAAGACTATGTTAGCCCCCAGGGCAGGAGCTGTCTCTGACATCACTTCCCCTGAGAGCAACACATCTTCTAGCCCCTCCCCAGGACTCCAGTGGGCTCTTCTGTTGGCAGGACTCATGCTTTCACTGTGTGAGTAGTTCGGCAAGTGAAGACACTTACACAAAGATATCAACCAAAACAATCGCGGGGCAAGATGAATTGCTCATAGAGAAAAGATGTGCATTGATTTTATCTGTGATTAAGGAAAAAAACATTGTCTGTTGAGGTGCACTTTTAAATGGGATGATGAGCAGAATAAAAAGAGAGCAAGCTGTTATTGACAACACAACAGTGCGATGAAACAGTTTACAGGAATCAGTAAAAACATCCAAAGCACTCTACAGATGCAGGCTCATGTTGTCTGTCCTGTAACACAGACATGGTATTGTTCTGTTGGTTGCTTATGCAGGTTGTTAATGCAGTGTTAGTCATGTGGAATGTAATTAATTAACCCCCTGAAGCCTCTCGTTCCGGAAGTACACATAGCCAGAAAGTTGTGCAAAGAGTTATGGAACATATTCTGCAAAACAATAGCGTCCTCTGCTGGTGAAAACTTGTGTAAGCTCACAGAAAAGCCACTTGTGTCTGAAGGTATTGTTAAAGATGTATACAGTTTCACAAAAATCTCGATGGAGTTCAAAAAGAAAAGTAGCCCTTGGTTAGTTACTGTAAATGTGTGGAAGTGTTTGAAACTAAAGACTTAATTCCTTAAGCGGAGAGATTTTGGCAAAAATAGTATACATTTCTGATTAACAAAAAAGTACTGTTAAAATCAAAGGAAATTAGGCAGTTAGTTGTAAGGCTTCGAAACCGCTGAATAATAGCAATAAAACACAGAATAATAGCAAAAACAAAAATGCTAAAAATGCCATTAAATTAAGTTACTGCATACAACTTTGTGGAAACAACATTTACCTTGAAGATAACACACTGAGGTCCAGAATTCAGCACAGTAAAAGAACATTTGGTAAGATTCATTAAGAAACTATGTACATAGGTGTAGATTTTATAGATGCTTGATTTTAGTTGAGCCCTCAATCTAGGTGCGTAATGTCCATGGTCTTTGGTCACTACACCTATCTGCTCTTCTGCACTACTTTTCTGTGTGGGCTTGGGGGAGCATTTCAGCCATGCTTTCTAATGTCTTATTTGAATGCTGACTTTTTTGTTACAATAAACAAATGATTTTTTAAAATGTTGTCCACCTTTTATCTGATCTAGGTATGTAAAAAGTTGGGGGCTCGTCTGGGATATTGGCCAGGTAATAGAGCTAGCCCTGATCCAGTCAGTGGTTGGTTTTCTATACCACTAATGTTGGTTTGGTTTACACTGGCTTTGTACTTTACTCTGTTTTGGCTACTGTGGTACATGTCTTTATGTGTTATGATGTTTTCTCTCTTTTATCCAGAGGCGGACAAACCGGCTTGAGTCCTGTTAATGAAAGTCCTGGCATGTGTTCTTTCTGACTGTGCTCTGAACACAAGTGACCCCACTAACTAGCTCATTTACCTGGCTGAAGAGTTGTGCTAAGTAGGATCAGCTGGTTTGGTAAATTCGCTGGAACAAATATGTGACAGGACTTTTACTTTCTGCACCCAGGATGTCCATGACTCCAAGGTCACAGCAGTCACCACATTAATTACAACACAGAGGCATAAAGCATCAGCCATGTTTGAGGCCTTTCCTTCCAGTCAATCCTCTCTGCTATCACACAAGCATGAAACTCCAAAGGGAAGTACTGAACTACTACATTGCCATTAATTACAATATTCAAACTAAATCACATACAGTAATAAATGATATAATGTTTGATGTAACAAATCACAACAGTGTAAAACCAGTGGATTCTACTGGTGAAATCTATGCTTTAGTATACAAGTATAGTCATCATTTTTTACCCAGGTTATTTTCTCAGTGTTTGCTGGACTTTAGACAACTGCAGTATGGGTGACCAATATATACAAAACTACTAATTCATTTGGAGCACAGAAATGATTAACAGAGCTGTAATGCTATATTACCTTCATTGACAAGCATTACATGAAGCAGCATTTTATTAATCTCAGAAATAAAATGATATTAACTGTACCAAGTTCATTTAAATTGTGTATAATCTACTTTTTGTTCTATTGAGACACATGACTGGATCATCTTTCATTGAATTTTATGACAGCCACTTCAAAATAGTCTGGATTGGCTACGTTTGCTTTTGTAGTGATATATGTTTTTTGTTTGTATTTGAAGTATACACTTTTGTCACAGTAAGTGTGAACCCAATACAGCGCCATAGAAAGGAAATTCTGAATAGAAACTCAAGACACCAACCGCTGAGTGTATTCTGCTGTTTATTTCTGTGAGTGGCAAAGGCAGTCATGTTTCTCTCTGAAGGAACTGTTGTCACACCAGCAACATCGCCGTATGTATCCAAGTTACCAATAAACACATTCTTCCATGTGTGGGAGGCTTCTAGTAAAATGAAATTGTTGCACAATGTATCACAGTCTCTCAGGGATGGAAATGAGCATCAGCTTAGGAGTGGAGAATGTGTGAGTGGAGGGAATGAAAATAAACAAAGAAGGCAAGAAACCAAAATCATTGTTTATTTCGTTAAAAAAACTTCTGCTATAAATATGTGTTAGGCAATTTACATCTGAGTGGTTTTTTGGTGGTGCACTGTGGGGTGGCATGTTGCTTTTGCAATTTTACAAATACAGCAGACCAATGTGATTGTAAGTTGTCTCATCCATTTGCTGACTACATTCATTTGCCATTGCTCTCAGGTTTAGCCATCCCTGTGATCTGACATTGCCCTTATCTCTACTCAGTACTGCATCTCTATAATCTTTATCTCTTTCTCTTTCTCTCTCGTTCTCTTTCTCTCTCTCTCTCTCTCTCTCTCTCTCTCTCTCTCTCTCTCTCTCTCTCTCTCTCTCTCTCTCTCTCTCTCTCTCTTTTAAAGACTCCCCAGCAGCTTTTCCCAGCCATACTCCAACACTCATAGCCTCCCACTGCCTCCTCCCTGCCTGATTGCGTTCTCTGCTTTGGCTGTGCTCCGAGCCCTCTCCTTCTGTCTTCTACCGCTCCTTTCCTCCTCTCCTCTCCCTATCCCAGTTTCTCTGTTTCACATAAAACTATTGGAGGTACACAGAAGCAGCATCTCTCTCTTTCCAGCAGGCATGCTGATAAAACTCCTCTTTATATATAAAAAATAGGCATGTCACCACACAAATAAACAACATCATAGTTCTGTGGGTTTCCAGCACTGGTTCCACACACTGGTCCCTAACAGAGGCCCAGAATGTCTCAGATGGAGCTGACCAGCTCCAAAATGCGATGCCCATTAAGCCAGCCTCAACTTGCCATCGAAGGCAGAAGAAGAGAGCCGACATTTTCAGTCGCAGTGAGTGGTGGCACCAAGTTAGTAATTATGCCCAATACAACAGGAACCAAACATTTACACATCACTCCCCCAGATCTGCCAGGAGTGACACACTGAAGCCGCTCTGACTCTGAGCTGAGACTGATGCCCAATTGCAACTTCCATCATCTCTGATTGAGTGCCTGCAATTGTTTTGTTGCCTACATTGATTCCTGATTGTTTCCCTCATCTAGTTTAGTGTCTGAAGTGTCTGTGTGAATTCCGCACACCTCAAAGTCTCTGCATTTATGTAACCTACAAGTGGTTCTCTCTGTTCTCGCACAAAAAAAAGCAACACGTTTAGATTCAAGCCACACATTCCACCAAATACAAAGACAGCTGTAGTGCTGACTGAATATGTGAAGGCAGAGGCAGATGTCCAAAGGAAAGACATCTTGTACACCCAGTCTTTGTCCTCCATCCATCCCCTGAGGGTTGGTGCGCTACCATATAGACTTGAGCAGCTGGGGCCTAGTGGTTACAGAGTTGGTCGGAGGGTCCTTGGTTCGAATCCCATTCCAGTAGGTAGAATTGGCCTGGGGGAGTAAACAACTAGTGTCCTGCACCCTCATCCATGGGTGAAGTGCCCTTGAGCAAGGCATCTAACCCCACATAGCTCTAGGGACTGTAACTAAAACCCTGTACCTAAATAACTGTAAGTCGCTCTGGATAAGATCATCAGTTAAGTCTAATAGTAGACTGTCAGTCATACAGTGATAGGAATGGGAAAGAAAGATATGTGTTCCTCTGTGAACCCTTTCTCTCTGTGCTAAATAATAGCGCTGTTTTTGTTTTAGTACTACTTCAAATATAAACAGCATTATACTAGGACTAAAAAAGGCGATGATGAATCCACTAGCTGGAAAGTCATAAAGGAAATAGTAGTAGGAGACCAAATTTGTTAAATTAGCACTTTTTTCTTGGTTCTCAGCCCCTGGAAGTTATTTATTTTGTTACGGTTATACTCTGTATAGCGTACTAAGCTTTTGCAGTTTTTTGTTTCAATTATCTGCTGTGACAGACTTTGTCTGTCTTGACTATGTCTTGTGTTGGTCAGTTGTTGTCTTTAAAGGCTTTAACCTTGACCACATGGCTATTAGCCAGAAGTGCTGTGCGGAGGCTCTTTGTCTTTTTCTTATTCCCATTAGTACTGAGCACTTCCGGGCACCTTCAGTAAACCATGAGCAAGCAATGAGCCGGCAGTGTTCAGTGTATCATCAGGATGACAGGGGCACCAGGTACTCTCCAACTGCATCCTGTATCCTATAAAACTAGAAGTCTACTCAGATGCCACACTGCACCAAACTGGTTACTTTCACTTTCCTTTCTCTCTGGTTTGGATGTATGCTGCAAGGAAGAATAACACAAGTGGTATTGTGGTAAGTTTAAATTCTTTGTCTTGTTGAAACTGCTCCCACCTACTATTATTATCTTAGAATGTTGAAATCAGCTCTGTTTGTTTCCGTGGATTTTTTTGATACAACCAACTTGCCATAGCGTGCTTATCTTCACATCTACTCATCTATTGCTGTCCGAACCAGCAGATGTGTGCAGGCACTTGCCTCCTGCCAAATAGAATAAGAAATGTTTGGGTTGAAAAGCTGATGAAAGCTGTTCAACATAGCATTATAGTTGAATGTACATGACTCAGCATTACATTGAGGAAGCAGAGTATGTAATTTTACTAGAGGACAATGTAATATCTATAACAGATTATTCTGTGTAAATGCTGTATAAATAACAGATGGGAGTAGATACTCTGTTCAAGCGTGTGGCAGTAGGCTTCAGCTGTGAAGGTAATATAAACAAAGCTGTTAATGCTGCTTTTGTCATCATGAACTTGTAATTTACCTCAGAGGAGGGGAGGCAAAAGTGTCAGGGGGACGGAACAGACAGAAACGGACCCAAGTACGTAACATAACCAAAGGACTTTTATTAGGGAGTCAGGGGAAAACAGAGACTGAGTCAGGGAGCCCAAGAGGGCAGATAGGAAGTGGGGGATTGCATGGTCGGAGACGATCTGGGTCAAGCAGCTGGGGCAGGAGAGCAGAGCACTGTCAGGGACGAGCCGGGTCGTGTTGCCGGGACTTGAGAGCAGGGCGCAGTCAGGGGCGAGTCGAGTTGAACCACCAGGACAGAAGAGCTGCGCGTAGACAGGGACGAGCTGCGTCGAATCACCAGGAGACCGATCCGAGGAGTCAGGGGAGGAAACACTGGGGAGCAGGGCTCACAGAACAAACAGGCAAGACACGGGAACAAAACTACGACAGACAGGTAGCCTAGGAGATACACACCATGGTTTGCAGACAGACAGACTGACAAGGAGGGAGTGAAACGTGAGGGTTTAAATAGTGGGAAAGTGCAGGTGAGAGCGATAATGGGAAAAGGAGGAAACGAGGAAGTGCAGGTGCAGGGAATAATCACAGAGATGGAGACACAAGGTGAACAGGTGAGGAGGATTAACGTGGCGGTGCGAGAAGCGCGGGGTGGAGAGTGAATAAGTGAAACTAATGATGTGATTAGGGAAAAAATTAACGGTGAACAAAGAAAAAACACAGCAGTGCCAGAAAGCCCGAAGAAACACTGTGACAGTTATTGCTGCTTTTGTTATCACAAACTTGAAGTTTACCTCAGAGGAGGGGAGGGAGAAGACCCCATGCCGATTATGTTCACTGAAGAGCCCTGAGCTGATCAAACCCACTGGAGCCTAATTGGCAGTTTGAACTTTAAAAATTCAAATATTTTAAACTGAAGACTGCATACATTCTGTTTAATTAATCGAGGTCGTGATTTTACAGCAAATTTACCATGAGCTGATCAATTAGTAGGCTTACAGTATTAAATGACTAAGTAATATTTAGCACTGTCTTTTCATGTTTGATGTCTTTATTCAGCCAGTTACTATGGTCAACTGCAAAGTCATACGTTTGCATTCTTTATTTAGGAGGCTGTATCACCTATGCCTTCAGTTTGTGTTGGGAAAGGAGAGCAGACCCCTGTCACAGGGGGGCACAGAGTCTAGAACAGTGGTTCTTAACCTTGTTGGAGGTACCGAACCCCACCAGTTTCATATGCTCATTCACCGAACCCTTCTTTAGTAAAAAAAAAAAAAGTATGTGTATGTATATATATATATATATATATATATATATATATATATATATATATATATATATATATATATAATTTTTTTTTACTGGTGCACAAAATAAACCGTGCATTAACGGTTCCACTGAGGCTCCACCGAACCCCTGAGACTGACTCACCGAACCCCTAGGGTTCGATTGAACCCAGGTTAAGAACCACTGGTCTAGAACATGTGGTATCTCTGCTAATAGTGTGCTGGGGTGAATAGAATTCTCTGTGACACATCTGAGAAAACGAACGTGTTGGATTGTCTGACAGGGTTACAAACTGATCAAGGCATCAGTAAAAGCAGGGCCTGTTTCAACAGCACAACTGTAGATTTTTTTTCTTCAGTAGAAGAGCTTGAGTATTTTTTTAACATACAAATTGGCCAAAAAGATAAGAGTAGGTCATCAGAAGACAGAGTTGTATGGAATGTCTATAAGAACTGACGACACTGGCCCTTTCAAGATAAAACCAATGGAAGACCTATTACAACAAGCACGATGAAATCCTTTTGAAGATATCAAAGGGATACAATATTTTTGTTCAAGTATCTGATTCATTTGACTTTGTAGCAGAGAACAGGGAAGAGATACAGGATCGCATTCCATGCTCAGTGGGAGTCAGTCTCCCCACTTTCTTAGAACAAAACACAAGGCAAGGCCTCTAAAATAGACACGTGCAATTGTGGTGCACACACACACACACACACACACACACACACACACACACACACACTGCAAGCTATACAAAGCCAACAAGTATCTGTACTAATTTGCTTACAAACTACAACACAGACCTCAAAGGAGAGGAGAGCATGTCTGAACCTGCACAACACCATACCATTGCATAATAATTGAAAGTAAAGATCACAACCTTATGCTTAGGTCCAAAGTGATGCAGCAGTCAACACAGCTCTACCTGTGATCACCTGACCCATACCTATGGGTTTACGGATTTACTTTATTTATTTGTTTATTTTTCATTTACTGGCAGGTCTGCCGTCTGGAAAAATGGAATGTGAAATTAACATTTTCTGTTGAAGACAAAAGGAATGAAAATGTTGTGTGATGCTTGAGGGGGGTAGACTGCTGCTGTTTAGTATAGAGTCCTGTACTGGCTGGTCTAATTTTTATCACAGACAGAATGAACTGCTGGATCCTTCTCCTGGCCTGTTCATCCCTCGGCCATATCGGTAAGTCAGCAACAATGTCAAGACTGTCACCAAAGCTGTTTTGCAAGGAGCAGTACACCTAAACTGTACTTTCAACAAAATCTTGCTATCCTGCTTTGTGATGTACTGAGTGCATTATATATATATATATAATTTACTTGCTTATTGTGAACAGAGGATAGTGAACCTCGGTTGCTGTTACTTTTGTTTATCAATGCGTCAGTTTAGTTACCGACAAAACAAAAAGCGTAAACTTCAAACATTTCCTCCTAGGGGCGGTAATGCTCTCAGCAGACCCGATCAGGCATGCTCCCTGTAGGGGGACACTGTCCCTCACCTGCTCCCTCTCCACATCCACCACCTCTTCTGAGCCACTCACCTACGTGTACATGTCATGGGTGAGCGTGAAAGGTGAGCTGTGTTTAGAGAAAACACAAGATACTTGTGCAGCTAGAAAGAGTACCCTTTGGGAAAAGAGATTTAAGCCTTTCTGACCAAACCTTATTCTGGCATACTATTGCTTGGGAGAACACTTAGCACTTTAGGCTTTGTTATTATTGCTCCTTGATTCAGTCCTGAGTCAGTCGTCCTATTGTTGGGTCTGTTTGCCAAGTCGCAGGGTCTTGGTCTGTGAAAATTTCCATGACGCTTCATCAGTAGTTCACTTCAGGAGCTCCGGGTGTTGCAGGCCCATAGTCACTATACACCCTCCTCTGAGGCGGCCCCAATAAAGGTGATCAATCCTTAGCGTGTGTCCAGTATCCAATTAGTCAATATTGTTCTCTAAGAAGTTCTAATTTAGTGATTGACTAATAGTCTGTACAATAAAGCTACTGCTAACTAAAGCTAATGCTACCCAGTGCTGGTTTTACCTAGGTGGGTCAGTATTCCAGCCAGTTGAAGCCATTGAATATAGACAGTCATTGGTTGAAGCAAAGATGGTAGATATGCAGAGCAAGTTGGGCAAGAGGGCATACATAGCCTATCTGGCTGTAACTTAAAAGCTAACTCTTTTTCTTCTGTACAATGTATTGGCAGCTTACAGACTATGTGCATTACCACCATCCACTGGACTAAGGTGTGACTGTCACTGTTCTGCACCAATAGCCTTTAACCACCCCTGAGTTACTATTTTTTCAACTGTTTTTGTTTAAAGTTGAATGCGGGGTGATGAATGGAGAGATCCAGCACCAGGCCAGTGGGACCCAGTGCCATTACGACAACCTAACTCTCACCCTTACACTGCTCCAAGCAGGACCCCAGACCCAGGGAGTGTACACCTGCAAAATCCGCTCCAATCTGGGTTACAACCATACGAGAACCGCTGTTTTACCTCCAAGTGAGTGTTCACAAAGTGAACAAACTATTACAGTCAGTCGATAGGTGTGAGTATATGTACGCTTTGCTTGTCTTGAAAAGTGCTATATAAATACCATGTGCTGTTCTTATTGGTATATAAAAGAGTCTGTATGACCAGAATGAAATTGAATGACATGAAACACAATAAAATGGAACAGACTGAAGTTTATTTTTGTCATGGAAGACATTTTAGAAAATACAGACATCTCTCTTTCTCTGTTATTTAGCGGCATGTCCAGGGTCGTTTCAGCACACCAGTCTGCAGAGCCCGGCTCGGGAGGAGTGTCTGTTTTACGACGTGTACCCTGAGGCCCAGGTGCACTGGTTCAGCAACAGCACGAACCTGACGGCCTCCTCCACAGACAACAGGAGTGTGCGAGGTGCTAGCGGACTGTACAACATCAGCAGCGTGCTTGCCAGGGAGGGGCTCTCAGGTGATGTGAGCTGCAGGCTGAGCAGCCAAAACTCAAGCCATCTCATCAAGACTATGTTAGGTCCAAGACCAACAGCTTTCCATGACACCACTTCTCCTGAGAGCATTGTATCCTTTAGCCCCTGCCCAGGACTCCACTGGATCCTTCTTTTAGCAGGACCCATGCTTTCACAATATTTTTGTCATTGATTTTGACCCCTGCTGCACTTTCTACTCAGTATGTGTCTTGCTGAGTCTTGCTGGAACAGGTGAGGTAGACATTGCTCTGCACAAGCTGAATGTGTACAGGTGCAGATACCCCACCTACAGGCCCTTACTGTAGAAGGCAGCGTCTGATACATGTGTTCCAACAATGCCAGACATCTTACCCGGGAGTCCAAAGGCTAGGCCTTCTAAACAGAAGGTAATAACAAAAACTGATGTTTCAAAGGTTCAAAAAGAACAAATCAGTAGCAAGAACAAAGTGTAGACTAGATGAACACATAGACACTCCGGACAGGCAGAGTTACTTAAAGAAAGCATGTTAAGTATCTCTACTCTAATACTACAACTACTAAGCAGGGGCGTCGCAAGACACTTTTTACCCGGGCATGGGCCTGAGTAAACATGCGCTGTGCCCAGGTAAAAATAATCTGAAAAAAATTCATAAACAATTTGTTATTACGCATTGTTACTGAATAGGGCTTTATTATATATCGCTGCACGGAATAACATCTCTGCCCCTGTACAGCTATATATGCCTAGCAACGCCCCTGCTACTATACTTACTGCCCACTAGAGCAAACTGAAGGACTGGCACAAGGTTTGGATACTTTCTTTTACAAGTAAACCAGAGCTGAGAGCAGCAATACAAAACCGAAATTCAGTTAAGGAAATCTTCTAAGATGAACATCACCATCTAGTGTCCAAGGCACCAAAATGACCAGAGTACAATGCTGTGCAATGCAAACATAAACGATGCAGCAACATACAATGTCTGAATTTTGAGAAGGTGTGAGAGCCTATTTCTTTATTGTTGCAGTGACAGAAGTCCTATGGTTTCGTGTCGCTTAAGTAATTATTGGTAGCATGTCACTTTTGAATTTGACATTGTTGTGGTTTACTTAAAGCTTTACTGCTGTGTTTGCATGCTAAGGGAGGAGGCGGAGCGGAGCTTCAGAGGGCTAGGTCCCCATTTAAACTCTGCACTATACATTCAGCTGGCTGACTGGTTGCAACTTACTGTGAAACTCTATTGACCCTGATAAGCAAGCAAGCTTCATTTTAACAGGATCACTAAGGTGGTGACTTTTTAAATTATTGATTGTTTGCTCTGTGGCTTTTTATACCTAGCCTGGCTAATGTGACTTATCAATGCTCTGCGAACATTGGTCTGGCCAAGCTGTGTTGTAAACCCATTTCTCAGAGGGCGGGCTTAACCCGCCTCTTTCAAATGCCTCTGTTTGCTACTGGACGAAGATTCAACCAATCACACTCCTCTGTCCTCTGATGTATGCGAAATGACCACAACGACAGGGTTCTTGCAAAGCCCCATTGACTTGGCTACCAGCAGGGCTAACTGATAAATCAAACTTTTACCGAAGCCGGTCGGTAGCATTGCGAAAACGTCCTTTCCTGCAATAAATGATTCAAGGGCTAACCTTTGCTCTATTTCCAGAGATAACTTCCCTTTGAATTCTTCTAAAACAGCAGCTACAGCTGCACTAAATCTTGCCGTTGCTCCACGTTCGCCATGTTGACAGTGACTGAGGTAGGTTTCCGGTCGCTGAACTACCGCGTCATTACCTTTTTGAAATGCTAGATTTTCATTGGTCCTAGTTTCTCTGTTAATGTAGAAACGGTGTAGACAGGCAGCTTGGCCAGACTGACTTTCAAGGCGAAATTGAAATGCAGCGTTAAAGGAAGTATGGGCGTGCCCAGGCTATTTTATACCGTACCATTGTACATTTTGTAAAAAAAGATAATGTTTAATGTCATGGTCTAGGGAAAAATGACAAAGAGGGAGGACAGAGGTGTGCGAAGTTTGGCAATAATTTAGGTTTATTTTATAAACCGCAACGAAAATGGAACCATAACAAAGACGGACTAAAGTATAGATGGGAATAGTCAGTATTCAGTGGTGAGGTGCAGACGTGTGTTGTGTGTAGGTAATGTAGTGAATGCGTGTTGCATGTTACAATGAACAAAAGGTAAACTAAACAAAAGAGTGGCAGCTCTGGCAGACGGCCGACAGTAAAGCCAAGAGAGGGAACCAGCGGACTGCAGGTGCATCATATAGGCCGCAAACTAGGCGGCCCCGCCCACACCAATCACGCCTAAATTGGGAAAGAGACACAACCAGAGAACCAGGCTTATGGGCCTGTCACATTAACTTTTTCAACATTTTAATTTTTCTGAATTGCTAAATCAATAAAATTTGCAGACCTCATGGATACGTTTTTCCAAACTCCAAGCACATTTTTATGCCACACAACACATTTTGCACTGTGAATGCACTTATAAAGCATAGCTTTGATCTAGTCCTGCTTACAGGGCATTATAGTCTAAGTCTAGGCTGTAAACTGTAGTTATACTTATGTAGTCATAGATTAAAGAATTTAATATATTTCATGTATTGTTAAAAATAAACATTTTACCTCTATTTCTATGCCCAGAAAATTGTGTTTTCAGTTTTTTGATGTGTAATGTGTGTAATGATTGTTCAGTTCTGAAAAATTTGTTTAGCTTTGAGGAAAAGTAAAACTGTATTGTGTTTGAGGTAATGTGGAATGGTGTTTTTGAGAAGAAGATGGGAGGTTTCAAAAATGTGTCATGTTTACCATTCTCCATTAATGGGAAATTACTACTGAAATAATTAATGTAAGGTAAGCAAGCCCATTTAATCAAGGTAAAGAAGCCTGTTTAAGTAAAGTAAACAAGCATATTGAAGTATAATAAACCAGCCCACTTAAGTTAGGCTAACAAGCCTATTTAAGTGAAGAAGTTACCAATCAACATCTACATTTCACAAAGTTTTCTTTTATTATTGTGGACCATCTCCTGCATTAAGAAAGAAACAAACGGTTTATTTATGACCTTTCTGTCTTTGAGCTTGGCATAATAGTCAGATAGAAATAAAAACTATCAGGTGTGTAACTGAAGCAACCTTCCTGTCCTGCCACACAGGGGCAGACTAAGCCATAGCATGTTTCTCTTAGAGCATTAATGATCCAAATGTGGGTAGGTAACATCGCAGAGCAGGTGTGCAGCTTCACTGGTCTTTGCCAGCACGCGAAGAGCAATTGTTGGGCACACCAACCAGGATCTTTTATGAGAACTGTACTGCATTGTCATACCTTATGACATCTTTTGTGCATATTTTAATGTGTATACTTACCACAACATGATGTGTCAATGAATGGAAACAGTTTTGGACATAGTGGTGGTGTTGTGTTGTCTTGTGTTGTCTTGTGTTTTGATGGAGCCCAAATAGAACCTTTGTCCTGGTACTGTAGGCTGCGCGTACATGGGATCATGGTGAGCTGCTTCACGTAATTAGCCTATCTTATGGCCAAATTATAAAATACATCCCTGCCCGAGAGACAATGCCATTATGATCACTTACATATTATTTCCAAGCACTCAGTCTGCTGAAGTGAACCCACATTACAGACTCATTAGCCAACAAGAGCCTGAAAATAGGTCAAAACACTGTCCAGCAATTAAGGGGCTGCTACATATTCAAGTGGAATATGAAACCATGTTACATATGACATATTACATGTACAGTATTTGTGTATTAACCTACAAACATAAATATTTGGTCTGAAGGATAAGGGATGCTTGCATTACAGACTATTAGAATGGAATCGACACCTACTAAAATAAAGCAAACAAAAAAATACTAATAGACAAATAGAAACAACAGAAGAATAAAAGACGAAATTCAGAAGGTTTCAAACTAAATTAGTTGCCAATGCAATAGCTTGCATTTGAACTGCACTTGAATGAACCTATAAGCAAATCTATTTAAATTCCTTTTCATCATTCCTAGAAAGCTAATTGGTTTGTGTTTGTTAGTAAATGACTGCAGAGAGAAACAGTGCCACAGAGGAGGGCAGTCCACCTCCACCTCACCATCACAAGGGGCTCAGGAGGGGCTGACTCCTGGTAGCAATAAACAAACAAACAAACAAATAAATCAGCAAATAGATAAATAAATGCAACTATATATTGGTTAGAAAGAGTTATATTGAGTGGCAGCCTAATGGTTAAGGGGTTTGTCTTGGGATCAGGAGATCACCGGTTTGATTCCTGTACCAGTAGCAAAAATGTGGGTGGTGGAGTGAATAACCAGTGCTTTCCTGCACGCTGCATCCTTTGCCCTTGAGCAAGGCATCCAACCTCACATCACTGCAGGGGGCATGTCCTTGTAACAAACCCACTGTAAGTCATGGTGGAAAAGAGTGTCAGCTAAATGTAATGTAGGCTAACGTAACATTGGACTTCATGTAATCTTATCTAATATAATATGATAACTAATTTAAGATAAAAAAATTGCACTTGCACAGTTTCTCATATTGTCCCAGAAGTGATATGCTGCAGTAATATTACAGTAATTGCTGTATTAACTTTAGGGTAATTCCACTGACTTCCAATGGCTGTGTTGGGGATAACTAGCTGTCTCTCTGTGCATTCGGTCCAGACAATGACACGGGCTATCTTTAGCTGATGAGTAACATAGGAGACCATTATCTGCAAGTGTGACTGTGTGGGTGTATTATATGAGTGTGTCTGGGAGTGTGTGCACGTGTGTGTGGGTTTGGTGGGGGGGGGCGTTATAAGTGTGCAATGAGGGCAATGTCTCTCTCTTGCTCTGTATCCTGTGTGTGTGTGTGTGTGTGTGTGTGTGTGTGTGTGTGTGTGTGTGTGTGTGTGTGTGTATGTGTGTGTGTGCGCGTGTGTGTGTGTGTGTGCGTGTGTGTGTGTGTGTGTGTGTGTGTATGTGTGTGTGCGCGTGTGTGTGTGTGTGTGTGTGTGTGTGTGTGTGTGTGTGTGTGTGTGTGTGTGTGTGTGTGTGTGCGTGTGTTTGTGTGTGTCTTTGTTAAGGCCTGTTGCAGTAGTGACCTTTAGCAAAAGCTGTAAAGGTAGCAAGTTATGTCTGTCTCATAGAGATTAGCCACTCGTCTCCTCAGTGCACTGGAATGAAGATGTGTGGGGAACACGAACAAAAGGAATGTTGAGACAATGGCTTCAAATTTTGTGCCACAGAAACGCATTCAAGAACAATGGCTGGCAATCAGAAAAAAACAAAACAGACAGGTGTGTCAAAACACACATAACCCTAACAAACAAGTGTGCAATCAAAAGTGTGCTCTCTCTCCCTCTCGCTCCCTCTCTCTCTCTCTCTCTCTCTCTGTCTCTCTAACACACACACACACACAAAAACACACACACACACACACACACAAAACAGTGTGTTTAACATATCATCATAAGCAGAGATGAAAAATGGCATAGATGTGTCAGGACTCCTGCAGCCCAGAACAACCATTGTGTTATATCCTCTCATGAACCACATCTCACACACACACGCACACGCACACACACACACACACACACACACACACTCGTACACACATGCACACAAACACACACACACACACACACACACTCGTGCACGCAAAGGTTCTACTTGGGCTCCATCGACACACAAACCCACACACACACCTAGATGAATATGGAGCCTGCTGTTGCCATGGAGATAGGAGGCATGAGACGCTCCACAGCGCAGTGAGGCAGGAGGGCTCCAGGCTTCATATTCTCACCACGGCGACAGCCTACAATGCTGCTGTGAGGAGATACAGCAATTACAGGAGGGAGACTCATTTTACAAACATACACACTTAAACATGCTTGGCACACACACACCCGCACACACAAACACATTTCACATACACACACACAAACACATTTGACATACATACACACACACACACACACAAACACACTTGACATACATGCACGCATATACAGTAAACATACAAAACATCATGAGTGCAGTCTGCACAGCTCATACTGATGTGTGATACTGAGCTCAGTGTGAGATTATAAAGGTGTAAGTTAGAGAGAGTAGTGGGGTGAGGGCCGGTGAGAAAGAGAAAGAGTACGAAAGGGCAAAAAAGAAAAAGAAAGTATGAGAGAGAGAGAAAGAGAGAGGGAGACAGCAGTATGTGAGTATGTGAAAAAAGAGAGAGGTAAAGAGAGAAAAGCCAATATGAGAGAGAGGAAGAGAGAGAGAGAGAGAAAGAGACTGAAAAAGAGCGAGAGAGAGAGAGAGAGAGTGAGAGAGAGAGTATGTGGCAGCAGCAGAAAGTCTATTCGTAGTCCAGGCCAAAAGAAACCATAACCCCATCTGATTATGAAACCAGCTGTGTGATCGGCTGCATTCATCAGCAGTGCCATGGAGAATGCGTGTGTTCAGGACTCCTATATTAGCAAGCTTTAACTGACTGGAAAATGCACTGTTAATATTTGAGGAGTCCGCAGGAAAAACGAGCAGTCACAAAATCACATTTGTCAAGTCACTCCCACTATTGGTAGTTGGACTGAACCCCCAGCTTTTTCAAAAGCAATCCTGTGAATAAACCAGCATAGTATTGAGCTAGAAGCATTTTAAAATAGCACCTACTTCTAAAAGCAAATCAAAAATTAAACTTATAAATTACATTTTCTTTTCTGCATTTTGTGACCATGCCTGTTTTTCCTGTGGACTCCTTATTTGCCAGTAATACAAATCGAGTGGGCCAAGAATCAACAAAGCTTCATATCCAGCATCAAATGTGACTTTGATGTCTGTGACGCATTCTGCATTACCTATACCTGGCGTGAAATTGCATCAGAGTACTAGAATAATAGATGAGTTAAATGATTACGAGTGTTTCAAACCTGGCCCTCCATTCCACAGTTTATTTTATTAGATGCGGTGTCTTATGTAATGATCATTTGCAAAGCACGAAACCATGTGCAATAATCATTTGCACTTCCTCATGGTGCTAAAGTGTCCATGCAGGCACATGCAGTAGACAGACAGGCGTGTATACATGGAGCGAAAGAATGACAGCAAGGAAAGGAACATGAGTATGAAGAATGTGGTAGCAACCTGTTTGCCAAGGATACAATATTTTGTGTGTGTGTGTGTGTGTGTGTGTGTGTGTGTAAAGCAGACTAAGGACTAAATGGCAGGCTGTCTGCAAACAGACAATACACAAAAGAAAATGTATAAAAAATGTATAAATGTGTAATGACTTAAACAAAATCAGTCATTTGATATTTGCAGACATGACATGACTAAACAAATAGAAACCTGCTTATGCCATTTTCTGAAGAAGTGCAGTGGTTGTCTTTGTCCCTGATTTAGTCACATTTGTGCAGCTATCCACTCTCTCTAAATCATCCGTGTCTAATATGATGTAGATGTTCGCTAGCCAATTTGTGCTGCCATTTAGCCTCTGATGTATTACAGAAGATTGATGGAGGTAAGAGTCATGTCATCCTCCTCTAAAAATATAGACAGCAAAACAACAGCTTTTTTCCATCACTTCAGACTTAACAGCAGTCAATACATACGCTGGAGGATCCCATAAATGAAGCTGTCCAAATAATATAGGTTTGTGCTGGGTATTCCCTGCTATCTCACAATACGATACGTATCACAATATAGACGCCATGGTGCTTATTGAGATACATGGTTTTTTTTTTTCTATTGAGATACATGTTTTTTGATGCGCATGTGTTATTGTTTTTCTCAGTCGCTTTTGTACATTTCTCAAATCCCAATATCACAATATCAGTATTTTTTAAAAGCAGCCCTAATGGAGGTGCACATGACTGGGAGGGGAAGCACATGCAGGGCACAGAGCACAGAACACAGCAGCACGCAATTCCAGATGGACAGGAACCATGAAGTATTGAAGTATGTACGGCAAGCATGCAGAAGGGGAATGGGACTTTTAGCACAGTGAGGTGCTCACAATGCCACTCTGCTCTTAAAGTGATGATACATGGACCAACTTTTTGAGCATTGTTGCTGGGCAACAACATTACAGGCTGCTCATGTTGTGATTGGATGACTGACAAATGTTGCTTGCTAATACGTTTTCCTGACAAAAACATCCTTAACATTAGTGGGAAAAGGCCTGAACAACATCTTTATTATTCCTGATAACCAGAAATACAGCAACAGCACAGAAATGATTACCCACCCACTTTCAGTCCAATCAGTCTAATCTACCTTATTTTATCTCTATTTTCATTTTGAATCTTGCATTAAGAAGATGACTGCTCTCATGACCAATATAAAAAGATAAAAGGTGAGCAAGCTAACCAATAACATCACACTCTAGACAAAAGCTGAATCTTATCGTTACAGGACATTGCTTTGTTACAGCAGTAGAGTTGAGTTTTGAATCATGGAAATGTTTTGATCTATTTTAGTACACCTTAAGAAAATAATATTATGAAAAGTGGAAATGAGATTCTGGGTCCTACTTTAAAACATCTTCTCATAGACACTAAAGAACTGACAGTGCGTCTTGGCAGTTCATGATCTGCCTGGGAGGGAAAAATTGGTTGCATGTTTCACTGGAAACTGTATGCGGCTGCTTTTAAATGATTTTTCAGGGAAACTGGCCTGTGGAGGTTAAAAGCCATGCCGTTTCTCTGCCCACTTTGATGATGGGCTTGTCAATAATCAGTAACCACAGGGGGGAAAAGGACGAGGGGGGGGGGGGGGGGGCTTTTTCGCAGGGGGGAAACACCCTTATTATTTACACCTTCTTCGAGAAACCTCTTGCTGATGTTGTGAACAGCCTCTATGGTCTACTGCTCTAAATTAATTGGACTTTTTTTTTTTTTAACGTTTCCTATTAATGTCTACCCCCGCCCACCAGCATTTCTCTCTTTCTCTCTCTCTCTCTCTCTCTCTCTCTTTCTCTCTCTCTCTCTCTCTCTCTCTCTCGGTTTTCACAGCTGATGTTGGATCCTCTGTACAGAGGTTAATAGGAAGTGTGTGTGTGTGTTCTTGCCTGCAGACATCAGCAGGCCTCACAGACACCTGCAGCTGGGCCTAATAATGACTTAGATTGCCATGGTAGCAAGTAGCAGGTACTACGGAGGTCATTACCTTGGTGTCAGAGAATGCCACCATCTCTCTTGGAGCTGGCAGACATATGTATGCTATACATATGTGTGTGTGTGCGTGTGTGTGTGTTTGTGTGTTGTGTGTGTTCAGAGTGCATTGAATCCAATCTCTCTCTCTCTGTCTCTCTCTCTCTCTCTCTCTCTCTCTCTCTCCTACTCCTACATTACAACCCTACACTGTCTGCCTGCAGGCATAGTGAAAATTCCATGTCTCAGATACAAGGTCTGTTATGTTACACATGTTAGTCTGTATGCTCCCTTCCATGCAGGTAATAGGTAGCATATCCAACATCCATGTACGAGATGAATTTTTCATCATCCTAGCCCTTCGGAGACATGAAAAAGCTACAATATCTTGGAACATCATGCAGTTACACTACAGCACTACAAGAGTTGCAATTTTCTATGAAGACCAAACTGTGACGGACGGTCTTACACTGGGCTGCAGGACAATTGCATTTGGTGCTGTAACTATAGGCTGCTGCCATTCAAAACCAAACACAATTATGTTGACTGGTGCCAAGTTAGCGCCCCACTTTTCTCTTTAGATTGGGCCGTTACATAAGCCGCAGATATAGCTTTATGTAACCATCCATTTTGACATCCAATTACCCCTCTCAATTTCCCAGTAAAACACAGGCGCCATTTCCCCATCTTTCTGTGGAAGTTGGTTGGAATGACATCACGAAGCAGCATTGTGAGAGCCAGGCCAGGTGCTTCTCTGTGCTGCGTTATATAGACAATAGCAGGCTGAGAGAAAGGAGGGAGTTTGCTGATTAGACCAGCGCAGACCCGTGAAAGGAACCGAGCCAAAAAAATATGCCTCAATGGGAATGAGAGTGGCGTGCTGCAAGCGTCTTAAGGAGGACAATAGGGAGGCCAACAATAAGAGGCGTGTGTCTGTGTGTGTGTGTGCAGAAATGGTACATAGGTGCATACACAGGTAGAACTACAAAGAAACCTCAAAATCAATTCAATTCAATTCAGCTCTAAGCGCTACATGAAAAATTAAAAACACACATTCTCTGAGAGACTTGGGGCTGGCTGCAGGAATTATGCTATTTTCTATTGTCATTGAGGCTGGAAACAACAGAACTACATACAAACCAGTAATGAATGAAACTATAATAAACAGGTGATAACTGATAATAATGATTAATAAACTGATTAAATAATGAATAAAGGTTCCACAGGTAACATTTATTAAAGACTTTTAAAGTGCAATACTCATATGAAATATACAATTTGTGCACATACATCCACAACCACGCACACACAAACAGTTGCTCTAACTACATTCTGTTAAAAACACATCTTACTGCTGCATGGAAAGACCACAATGGTATCTTATGTCATACATGTACTCTGAATAAGACAGAAGAAGCAGAGAACGTCATGAGAACAAGATGTCGGCCATATCATTCAAATGCCACCTGCCACTGCTCTATATTTGGACATAAACAGTCTGTTCCATATCGTTAGCTTGATAGCATAATTGCCTAAGTCATTTTTTTGTGTTTTTGGAAAACAAGAAAAAACACATTTTCTAAAAATCACATGCATATTTTTTATTGATATTTTCACAGAACATTCATGTAGATGTGAGAAAAAGTTTGGAAAAAGAACAAAACCGAACATCATTTTTTTTATCAAATAAAAGTGACTTAGGCAGTTTTGACGTATGCAAAATGGCTGAGAAGAGCAGAAAAACTGCCTAAGTCATAGGCATAATCTGCCTAAGTCAAATTGATTGTATAAAAACTGCCTAAGTCCAATGGTAAAACTGCCCAAGTCAAATGAATGACTTAGGCAGCTATGTTTTTTTTTACTTTTATGAGTGTTGTGACTGGCCAATGACATATGCAGACAGACAGGATGATGCAGAAGTGGTAGGGGAGTAAAGTTGTGCAAAAATCTCAATTTGACCAAAAAATGACTTAGGCAATTATGCTATCAAGCTAACGATATGCTGGTGGCTGTCATGGAGGCTCAAACAACAACCACCCCTTATTCTCACCTGTTAGCTAATGCTAGGTTAGCATTCTCGAGTGCATACTGAATTGGTCTGTCAATAGAGTTTAATGAAATCCTTAAGCAGAAGGAGTCCCTCATGGGAAATAATGATGGCTATGTTCCTCTTTAGTAGAGGTGTTCTCTTCTAGTTGGAGGTATCATCACAGTTACACCTCAGAATTTGGGACGTCATATCTGATCTTATACACTCCTTACTGTGGATTCTGTTCTTCAGGACCACTTGGAAGTCATACAAAGAGTTAATTACAGGCGATGCACAGTATGGTGCAAGCAAGAAAAAGTGAAGTCCAAGTCCAGTCCAAGAATAGAACTATAATGGACAGTAGCTCCTGTGTGCAGTGCAGATGCCTGGGGAACTGTTTCTTTCTCTCTCTCTCTCTCTCTCTCTCTCTCTCTCTCTCTCTCTCTCTCTCTCTCTCTCTCGTAACTGTGTGTGGGTGTATGTATGCACCAAAAGATGACCCGCGCAGCAGCCTAACCCCTGGTCAATACAGACACGTGAGAGGTGCATCGTCGATCCATTACCGGGAGAGATTTGACCACTTGACCACAGTGAATGTCACACCAGCACAGGCACCAGTGAAAGTGCCATGTGACTATGTCATTGGAACAGCAGTCCTTTAACATGTCCATGACAAGGAGCAAGAACAATGTCACGGCAATTGATGCCATTGTCCATTCCTCCCAGCGGGTTCCATAACCTCAAGACAAGTGTGCATTCGCTGAGTGCCAAGTGCAAATGTCAATAACTGTTTCACCTATCATTAGACTTAATTACAGCCTGCAAGTGCAGAATCAGACACAGATTATTTTACCGCCACGTGTTTGGTGTAAGTGTAGTGTCCCTGGAGTAACAGAGAAATCTACAGACGACGCTTTGACGTAACATTTTATTGTCTTATCAATGCTGACATTCTGGATGACACATACAGGCATTCAATACAGAGCAATAACACGACTGGAGAGACATTTAAGCCTGGAATAGGCTTAATCAATAGCAAGTGTGTTTTTTTCCTTTAGTCTGCACGTGCCACATCACCTCAGTCCTGTTTTTTAAAAGCAGAGACACATGCAGACAACTCTAACACAATCAGCTTGAGAGTCAAAAGGCAACTGCTTGGGGACCCATAGGCCAGGGAACAACATGATAATGTTTTAAATTGGATGATTGTGTAAAGTTGCCTGCAGATAATTTAAGTTCTAAATTTACAGGACAGGAATTAAATTTAAAAGCGGTAGATGCGTGTTGTGTAATATTAGGGGGAACGTGTCCACACAACATCTGTTAGAAGTGTTGCCCGGCAACACTACTGAGGGAAGTTGCCTTGTGTATCATCATTGTAAGGCATCTTGAGGTACAACAACAAAAGTACAAGATGACACATCACTGTAAGAGAAAATCATTCATAGGTAGGAAACTGGCATGATTTTCACTTTAACAAAATATTGGTTAAGTAATACACATGCTCTCAGATCAGCCCAGCATGAAAAAAGAAAACAGTTACAGTTACTGCTGCTAGTAATCTGGTGCATTTGTTTTCTGACCTCGTTTTAGACCCTCATTGATCTTTTCACATTGACAAAGCCCCTTCTGCCAAATAAAGTCAAATGACAATGATAAATTACAACCAAGTCTTGGAAACAAAAAATCAGTTGCCATAGAGAGCATGGACAGTAAGCTCAAAAATAAACTTTCATTGCAATCTTAGTGATAAAAATTGTTTTTGTGTCTAAATTAATTTTGATTAGTAAGATTTTAATTCGTATGGAATGCAACCTCAGTGAACCACAAAGGCGTCTGAGTGGAGTCTTTTAGATCTTTCTCTCTTCAAACACATTCGCCAAAGTGTATCATCAGAAAGACACCACGCATGAATGTGTAATCAGTGGTGTCCGACAGTTCCCTTCCATATGTGTCTATTGCCCTGATGATCTTGTGATGCACCCGCTTGCTCCTCTTCTGCGGTGTCCTCTGACGTCACCGCTCGCCACGCCGGCCATTATCACGGCACATTACGCTGGCCCAACACCGGAGCACCGTGCTAATAGCCTCGCTCCACAAACACAGGTTCAGGACGGGTTATGCGTTTGTTTTGGTGGATACGTCACCGCCATGTACCAAACCAAAGGTGCTGATCAGGTGCCCAAGTTTAGGCGTGTGTGTGTGTGTGTGTTTGTGTGTGTGTATGTGTGTGTATGTGTGTGTGTGTGTGTGGGAGTGTGTGTGTGTGTGTGTGACTGTATGTATGTGAGTGGGTTAATGTTACGTGCATCAAGCTCAATGGCTCAACAGTGGCTGAAGGGCAGCTGTGTGTATATTTGGGTCCACTCAAGCGAATAGTAAAGTTAAGCACACAGCAACAGCTTTCACATGCTGGGGGGATGAAGACAAGAGTCATGTGAGAGGAGAGGGGGGGTGAGAGGAGATGAGAGGACAAGAGAGGAGAAGTGAAGAGAGGAGAGCAGAGCAGAGCAGAGGGGAAGAGAGGACAGGATGAAAGGAGAGGAGAGGCAGGGCAGGGAGAAGGGAGTAGAGGAGAAATGAAAAAGAGAGGACTGTGAAAATGGAGGGAAAGAAGAGATGAGACGAGAGGTAGCAGATTGGTGTGAAAGTGGACTTGTTTACAGTGCGACCGAGATTTAGGGAAATCCCTGGAGGCCTGGGCACACGAGCGCAGAGGGAACAGTGAGTTATGAACACGGCGTGCACAGCACATTAACTCACATGGACTCACGTGCGTCTTGCCACTTCACAGAAGCACGCCCATAAATACATGCATGGCAAGAGAAGAAGGCTGCTGACCCAAAAGGCTGCTTAAAAATGGAGATCAATATGGTTGGCTCATTACTGAACATCAGTCATGGCGGTCTTTATAGGCAAAGGCAAAAGAATGCAGAACAAGAGGCTTAGAATACCATCCTACATTTACCTCCTTGATAACTGTACATACTGATTTAGCACACGATGCGAAACATGTATATTGAATGTGACATATCGGTAATTGTGTAAAATAAATAGTCAATTTTGATGTAATATTAATGATCACATAAAGACAATACATGCTTTTCTTATTTGAATATGGTTACACACTCTTCTATTTGACAGTTAGTATAACATAGGTAGAATAAATCTCTTTTTTTGTCTCTCATTCTCTCTCTCTCTCTTACACACACACACACACACACACACACACAATTTCTCTCAGCTTCACAAACACACACACAAAAAGATCCTACAATGGCGCTTCCCAGAACCCCATTAGCCCTCTTTGTGTGTCTTTGGTCAATAAGTTTAATCATACTGGCATATTCTGGGGTCTCTATGGAGACAAAAAAGAAACAAAAACTGGCACAGCAGAGCGGGAACCTTCAAAGAAGCCTCACGACATCTCCCCCCTGGTGAAGCTCTCTACAGGAAGGCTGTTATTCTCTTTGTCTGCATAATAGCTGGAATAATTTTATACTACTGCTGCTGTTACATGACATTACATTACATTTAGCAGACGCTTTTATCTAAAGCGACTTACAAAAAGGAGGACATAATAAGCTAACAGAGGTGTAGAGGACCTGTTACTATTGTTGTTAGCAGGAGTATCATAATTATTGCTGTTGTTTTTGTTATTAATTAAAAAAAAAAAAAACACTTAATCATAGAATGATCAGAATTCTGACTTGTGTTGACAGCTGAAGGAAGTAAACACAGAGGAGTTGTATGTATGTAATGGATGTTGCGTGGTTGTCTGAAGGGTGCCGTATATTGTGCGGTGACCCTGGACACACAGCTGACCCCACTAACACAGATGGATTTGATGACCTCTACAGGGAGGGCTTAACTCCACAGGACCTCATTGTGCTGCTGTGGCAGCTACAGCTACATAGTTCATGCTTATTGTGTGGTCACGGTCACATTATGTGGCAGATGCCTGTGTTCAAGTCAGTCCATAAAACATTCGCAATAAAATATAGCATTAACACCAACAGAAACTACAGTAAGCAAAGTTCAGGGTTACAGTGGCACCGGATGAGTCGTGCAGGTTTCAATTCCTTCTTCTCTTGACTACAGTAGGTACAAGTGTCATTGAGCAAGACACTGAACCCCACATGGCTTTTAATACTGGGTGGTATCTTGTATGGCAACTTTCTGCTGTTGATGTATGAGTGAATGCAGTAAATGAATGTAAGGCATTGAAAAATTGTAAAGTATTTTGCTATACTTTGCTGAGTATATAAAAGCACTATAAAAAATGTTGTCAATTTTATAACACAATATTTGAACAGTTACATTGAATGTCAGATGGCTGTACTATTTGCAGTTTCTACAAAAATCTATAAGGTATGCAACAAATACAGAAAAGATATGCAACTCTCTTATGTTCCTGTCTAATGACTGAACATGCACCTTCCAATCCTCTTCTTCGGCTTTGGGATGATGCAGAATAATCTATTGGTCTCATAGAATCCGCATTCACTTATAATTACAGGGTTTTAAAGAAAAACAACATCAAAAGAAAGAAAGTTTTGTAAAAGGAAAACGCTACCACTTTTTCAGTGTGTAGACTCACTTTGTTCCGACAGCTCTGCCCCTTTGATTTCTGTCCTTTACACGGAAACACTAAATGAAGATGTAGTGCATGTGTTCCTCTAATGCAGAGCAAAGCATCCTAAGATCCCATCTTCCATCAGCCAAGTCAGCAAACAAGGTCACTAGCAGAACATCTGTATGCACATGTTTCCCTCGCAAATCGGGAAGCTTCAGAGGACTGGGGGAAAGCCGCTGACAGCACAGCATCCGCTGATGGGCCCTGGGGGATATAGGAGGGATGGAGAGTACGGGGAAAGGGGGAGGATTGGGGCTGGTGGTTAGACAGGACCCACTGGGATACCTCTCCCTCTCTCTCTCTCTCTCCCTCTCTCTCTCTCGCTCTCTCTCTCTCTCTCTCCCCCCCCCCCCTCTCTCTCTCTCTCTCTCCCTGCCTCTCCTGTGCTGATAAGACAGGGGCCACACTGGCACGCTTTCACTCATGTTTGATTCATGGGCCATGGGACAGCACATGCATACCAAGAGCGGCTTTAAACGTACGTGTGCCTCACTTATCCCATGGACAAACACACCTGGCTCCCGCTGGAAACAGCAAACCAAGTCATACAACAAGATTTGTTATACAGTCCCAAATGACAAAAGATGTTATCTCAACCTTGAACTATGCTCAGACTGGTTACTGTTGATTTCATTTAAATCATTTAAATTCATTTAAACGTTAACGCAGTTGCATGTTGTTGTCTGGATTGTTTTGTAAGACATTGTCTCAAGGCTCCCCTCAGAGCTCAGTGTATCTAACTCAGACATCTCAATCAGCAAAAACGTATTTCTGGGAGTTCGCTCTGTTCCCGTACCCACCACCACTCCACTCCACTCGCACACTTCTCTCGGGTACATGATACACACAGTACTGTCTTGTGGGCATGCTCTTGCTCGCTTGCTCTAGATTCTGGGATATTTTATCCAATTGGCTGGCATCAGGGAACCACTATCAACATGCGGGAGATTCCCAGAATTTGTGGGAGACTTGGGATGTCTGTGTAACTGACTGTGTCGTAAGCCTACAGTGGCCTTATACATGTGCCCTGTTCATACAGAAGCAAACACACCTACATACAAAGCAGACCGACTCATACAATTCAATGTTGTTACACATTGTTTTGTAAGATACTATCTCAAGGCCCTTTTCAGAGCTCAGAGCTTCTACCTGGTTGTTTCCTAAGCCTGCAGAGGCTTTTATGGAGAAGACCAGTGTTTTTCTGTCCATATGGATGCACTGGGCACCTTGGGAGTTGTCCCATGCTGATTCTGTCCATATTCAGCAGGGCAGACACGCAGCCCCCTGTGATCAACAAACCTACATGTTTTTTGTCACCTTCTGGCTTTCCGCTCAGACACTTGGAAAGGTCATGTCCACTGAGGAGTCTGAGCCTGCTGCAGGTGTCAAGTCTTGTGTAAACTCTTGTGTTTATCTGAACCTTAACCTTCTCAAAACACCTTTAGCTTTCGCACCTTTCTTACCATACTCTGAGGTATCTAAGCCATCTCGCTCTTCAAAACGCATTCGCCAAAATGTCCCATCAGAAATACACGATAATGTTTAATCAGTAGTGTCTAACAGTTTTCTAACAGTTTCCTCCATTTCCTGCCTTGGGCACATCACCTAGGATTCAGGTGTGCCCTGCTGACCAAGAAAGCTGCAAAAAGCATCTCTGCCTTGCCAAGAAATGGCCCTTAATCCCCTTCCAGATTGAAAGTGCTCTCACCGCAAAGGAGCCTACTGGGGTTCACATGATGGGAACTCGACGGGCCATCTCTCATCACAGAGGTGATGAAAACGCTGCAACACTTCAGTGCTTTGCTCTGGCAGCTTTCCTGATTACCCTGATAACCTTGCTCCATTGCACTGGGCCAGCCCAGCAGCATTAATGTGCTTTGAAAAGACACAAAGACTGTGGAGAAACGCATGAAATAAGGTCAGCATGTTAAGAAGCCTGCATATCATACTGGGGAATAGGGGTGTGTGTGTGTGTGTGTGTGTGTGTGTGTTTATGCACAGAATTACATTTTAACATATTACATCTACAGCAATTTTGCTCTTTTTTCCAGCATTCCCTTATTAAGCATTCTGTGCATGAAGCCATGCAGTCAATCTGAAAAGCAGTCTGGAAATTGAAAAAACAGAGTGAGTGCCATATGCTTTTGACAAGATCTATTGTCCCTGTCACGGAGAGCCACTAAATATGCCAAGGAGATGGAGGCTCACTTTTCAAAGGCGCCTTTGCAAGCCCCGTAAATGACAGAAAAGGAGCACCATGGCAACACAGTGAATTGCTGCACCTGAAAATAACATTACCCAAAAGGCAGCCATTTGACAGCGCTTGGACCATTCCGGCACCACCCGCTTCCAACCCCCTCTGTCAACCCTACCCCCCCCCCCCCCCCCCCCCCCCCCCCCCCCCCCCCTTTACCCACCAGTCCCTGGCCTGGCCTCAGGAAGTCCACAAGGTGCTACATGTACAATGCTGGAGAGGGGGAGAGGACTCGACCCCAGTGAAATGTCAGGTTGCCCCCAGTGTGCGTGCAGTAAGGTGTATGTATGCAGCTCACGACTTGCACGTTGACCTTTATAAGACCTCAACCCTCCCACACCCCAAGTAAGTTGTCAAATGATTTAATGCTTGATGCAAATTTGTGATAATTATTTTCATGGCTGCTGGTGGATGTGTGAAGTGGCTAGACTGACGAGAAGAGAGAGAGCGGGGGTCATAAATAAAGAAGAAAGATGTCAAAAAATACTGCAAGCTCTTTTCACAGATGACTATGTCTATCACCTAGACATGCTGCATGTTTTTGTAAATCAGCACCATACCTCTTTTCTCTGCTGACAGATGGGTGAAGTGGCCAGACTGAGACGCAAGAAATGGACACAGACACAAAGAAAGTACAGGGGCACAGAGAAAAAAACTATGACGGAGAAAGAGAGAGAGGGAGGTAAGAGAGAGAGAGAGAGAACGGTCAAGTGTCAATCTTTCACTTTATAAAATTTGCTCAGTCTCCTGTGAAGTAGATGACTGCTGGGATCTGCGTGTTCCCACGTCACAGGATGTTTGTTTTGCAGCTTGCTTAGAAGGACAAGGGGAACAGATTGTGGCAGCAAGCTGTTTTGCAGGGGCTGCGAACACATCAAAGGTGAGATCTTTGAAAAGGGAGCGACGAGCTACAAAACTGGTGTAGTGTGTCAAAAAGGCTAATTGGCCACATCAGGGAATATTTGAAGAAAGAAAATCTCCCTACCCAACCCATTTCATGTTACTCTGTCTGACATGAGGCTATGCACTCTACTCTCAAAAAGGCTTTTATCAACAAAGAAAAAGTTTGCGCACAGATGCAAAAAAGTTTCTCAGGCGTGGATGAGTCAGAGTATGTCTCTGTCTGCTTGCATAACCCTCAGAAGAGAAAGTAGGGCAACAAGGAAGTAAAAAAACAGTGGCTGGCATCTGATATCTCTTATCTCAGAGGGAAAAAAACATTTCATATTGAATTTATTTCTTATTTATTTGTTTATTTCTTCTTATTATTTATTAAGCACATTTTGGGAGTTGAACAGGCTTACGTGGTGCACCGCAGTATTTTGACGTCAGCAATCCCCACATGCATGAACACAAGTTTCTCTCCACAAGATAGACACTGGTCTGGATTTTGTGCATATATAATAATACCCCTAGTGGCAGTTCCTGCGGCTATCGGGCGATGCCGGCTATCGCCCTGGGTGGTTTTAGAGGGAGCAGACACCATGTTGACATGGTCTCCACCCTTATCCGGCTGGTGTGTCAGGATGATGGACACTGAATCGCCATCGGTCTGGTTCCAGCCTGTTACATATGGGGGCCTTACATAATATGCTAAAGATGGGAAGAGTTAAACAGACTCCCTCCAGTCTGCCACTTAGGGGCATCATTGTGTGTGTGTCTGTGTGTGTGTGTGCGTGTGTGCATGTGGGATTGTGTGCGTGTGTGTGTGTGTGTGTGTGTGTGTGTGTGTGTGTAATTGTGCGTGTGTGTGTGTGTTGCTGCATTAAGGCTGGGTGATGATTTGATGGGAGACTCTGACTTAGTGCTAATGATCTCGCTTTCACACTCTGGCAACTGGGCACCCTCTCAGCTCAGAGCCCATTAATAAGGAAACGTGGACTGGGGAACTGGGCCATGATTGCTCATTGTTCACTGCCCTAATGGCTGGTGTTACAGCACCTACCCAGCACCTCACACAGCAGGGTGTCACGGCCTTAGCTAGAAAACTGAATATTTTATAGAAATATTTTATAGGCAAAGTTTTCTGCTTTCTTTTTTTTCTATGAAAAGTAGAAATCAGTTAATCTCATTTCCCATTTCTCATTTGCATGATATGAAAGTGGGTTATGTCACATCAGCACTAATATCTTAAAGGAGGCCGGATACAGGGAGGATATAAGGACGGTTTAAGGTGGTGACAACTAGCAAACACCCAAGAAGGTTATGTTTTTTTGCAAGGGGAATTTGTTTGTCTGATTTTTTGTTTGTTTGTTAAAGCATTGAACAGATTTACATGACATGTCCTAAAAAAGGGCCAATGAAAAAATTGATTTTGGTGGTGATCCGGATCACCGTCAGGATCCACGAATTTTGAAAGGATTCTTCATTATTGGGAGATAGGGCCTGCCTTGACAGATGTCTGTGCTGTTTGAAAGCTTTCTGTTTTTTTATGTCTGATCATAATCAGAACTTGCAGGTGATCAGATCCAATCTGTTAACCCCTATTTTGTAGTGTTTAGAATCAATCTAAATTACATTTACCTGGATTGATTAGCAATACTCCTAGAACTTCCTAGGTTAGATTTTACGAGTCTAGGTTTTATTGTCGTCTCCTAAAGAGTTAGAGCAGCACCAATCCTTACATGCCCTCAATGGGATAAACATTTTGATTCACACAAATATGAACACCAACATCTCCCCCAACTTCATTAACAGAAACATGAATTACTGATGGCTGGCAAAGGTACATATGGTGCCAAGACAGCACACATATTGGCAAGATATATCACTGCTCCGGGGCTTGGATGCAGCTTTATTTTTTAAAATGTAGAAATAAAGTTACATTGGGCAGATAAAAATGGGCAGATAAAAAAGGTTAACCTACGATCAAAAAGGTTGAGACTATAAAAGTCAGCAAGTTTATGTGCAGGGCAGGCCATCAGCATCACCTAGGCTTTTGGCATGCTTTTATAAATCAATACTCTAGCTCTCTTGCCCCCGTGAACCAAGGTTAGCCATCAAATGGTACTAAAAATAGCATTCACAGGCCATTTTCCCATCTCTCTGTAAATGCGCACAGAGCTGAAAACCCTTTTGGCCTTGGCGGCAAACAGTATTAAAAAGAACACAGCGTCCCACTCCACAGCAGAAATGCAATGGAAGAGAAAGAGGGAGAGAGAGAATGAGGGAGAGAGAGAGTGAGGGACAGAGCGAGAGAGAGAGAGAGACAGAGAGAGAGAGTGAGAGAAAGCACCATGGACTGAGACCAGCTAGACAGGAGCAAAGGCCATTACGGAAGCCTTGGCCTTCCTTTCTCAGATGGAAGGCTTTGGTGGTGTCATGGCAACCCAGGATTTGAACAGTGTGTGAGGTGGAGGGGTGGGTGGGCTATCGATTATCAGGCTGGAGTGAGCCGTATGTGTGTGTGTGTGTGTGTGTGTGTGTGTGTGTGTGTGTGTGTTTGTGCCTTGATCATCCGGCTTGGGTGTGTGCGTGTGTGTGTGTGTGTGTGTGTGTGTGTGTGTGTGTGCTCCTGATCATCAGGAGACCTCTGTCCAGTTTTTTTCTCTGGGAACAAGCCTTGTCAATGTAGGAAACAAGAGGAAGGAGTAGTTGGGTCATTCTCTTAACAACAGCATACTGCTCCTGAATGGACCACATCATTTCACATTTCACAGGCTCTGGGGACCAAGGTTATGGCATGGGTCAGCGAAGAGAATATGCCCTCTTTCACCTTACTTACTGCTAATATATAAGACAATACAATACGTTTACTCCACTCTATTTAAAGACATTTACCAGAAACATTTTTTTAAAATATAAGCCAGGGAAAGCTCAGTCCAAATCAAAGTTATCTTTTAAAATAATAATACGTTGAGTCAAATCAGATGTGTAACTGAGAACAAAAATCAATCCCACCACCTTGAGAATGAAAAGGACAAATTCAATCAGTTGTAACTTGCTGGGGACGAAAATCGATATCACATTGTCTGTCGAGTCTTTCGTACAGCATTTATGTGCCTCAAAGGGCTTCAAACCAGCAACAGAAATCATTGGATGGGTCACCTAAGTGTGGGTCAGCGGAGTAACTGTAAGTGTGAGCAACAATGCAAGGACATGTTTTCTATATCTGTTTGTTCCTGTAACTGAACATCTATCACAGTTAAAGGCACACTAGGTGAATGGTGAGCGCCTTAGAATGGATAATTAAGGCTTGCCCATTTCTCCATGGGCCTAATTGTCTCCTGAGTTTGAAAACATGATTTGTTTTGTGATGTTTTGTGAACCTGTTAGCAGGACACTGGGGTACTTATGATTCCAGCCCTAGATTGGTTAAGATGGAAGACGGGCTTGCACACCCATCTGGTGTTGTGGAACTTTTGTCACATACCATGAGGGGTGTACTTAACTTTAAAGCATTCACCATGGGCATAGGATGCTGGGGGATTAAGTTAATCAATGGCTTCATCTTATGTTAGAGATGGCTGCCTTTGAAGCTGCAAGGGTGCAGGATGTACCAATGAAAAAAAAGCCAAGCATGTATGTAGAGGGGGTTTAAGGAATTGTATATATTGTATGTAATGTATCAGTGTGTCTATCTATACGTAATGGAGGTTCTGTGTAGCTACCTGTTTCTTTGCTTTTGTTACTATTTGTTTGGCTGTTTCTTGCAATTGCATTATCAAAACAAAAAAAATGTTAATGACAAAAAAAGACTCCACACCAGGTCAAGGCCTATGGAGCACTCAAGAACCCCTTGTGATTCTTTATATAATGGGTAACTGCATTTTAATGACTTCCTTTGTTAAAAGACTTCGTTGTAAGCTTCTACCATTGCTTAATTTTTATGAACAAATAAGACACAAATACCATAATATTTCTTTATATAATGGGTAACTGCATTTTAAAGACTTCCTTTGTTAAAAGACTTCGTTGTAAGCTTCTACCATTGCTTAATTTTTATGAACAAATGAGACACAAATACCATAATATTGTACTTTACCCTTGCTCTCATAGCAACACCAAATGGTTGCACATACTACAGAACAAAATAGGCTCTCAGGTCATAGTGCTTTTAGCCTGTTAGTTTTTAATAGGATTATTCTTTGTGGCCTTAACCAGACATAAGCATTCAGCCTTTCATTAAATTATCATACCAGTTTGTTTCATTCCCAAAATCAATCCATTATAAAGGCAACACGGTCTATTACAACATCTGGTAGTTTCCCAAAGGATGTATGACTGGTGACTGGTGTGTGTTTGTCTTTACACAGCCTGCTTTCAGCTGAGCCGTAGATATGAAATCCCCAAATGGCAGGCTGCCATGTTGCCTTTGTATGTCTAAGGTCAAATTTGTAATTGCAGATGGAGAAGATGGAGACCTTGCTCTACATCCAGCCTCAGCTGTGGCTACCCAGCAGACACTGGGAGAGACTCTATCCTCTAGAGTCCTGCTGGTGAAGCCTTGGTGTAGGCAGCCATGCTTGGCCCCCCTACTCTGTTTTGCCATTGGGTCAATACAGGTTGTATAAGTGGGCTCTATATAGCGGCCATAAAGCCCTTACCCTCCATGGCAGATGGCCGTGATTGTGTCTTGGTGGAAGTGAATTGCATAACAGCTGCGGTTATTATACTCATTAACCTCTACACTTGTCTGAGCCATGGTGAGCGCAGGTCCTTCACTTATCAGTAATCGGTGTGTGTGTGTGTGTGTGTGTGTGTGTGTGTGTGTGTGTGTGTGTGTGTGTGTGTGTGTGTGTATGTGTGTGTCTGTGGGGTTAAGGAGGAGAGAGAGGGAGGATGGTAGAGAGGAGACGGAAAGATCCAGTGACTGCATTTGTGTGTGTGTGTGTGTGTGTGTGTGTGTGTGTGTGTGTGTGGGTGGGAGTGAGTGGGTGTATGTAATAAGAGTTTGCTCGATGAGCCTTATCTCTACCAGCCTCACTGTGTGTGTGTGTGTGTGTGTGTGTGTGTGTGTGTGTGTGTACCCAGCCTGCCTGGACTAAAGACCCACATCCAGAGAGAACATGAGCTGAGCTCCGTGCCCAGACTGTATCTCTCTGTGGCTGTTTGCATTGGCCTTATTACCACTACACTGGAGACACACAGCAGTAACCACACTCCTATCCATCAGTGACACAGAAAATCCAGCGTGCATTTCTTGGCACAGGAAGTGAGTGCAATGCCTGCTTCAAACCCTGTACACTTTCACGACACATTTTCTAATCACCCTCTGGCCAGTACACCCTGCCTGCCACACACAAACACAACCCCTCCCTAACCATCGCCACCCCCCACCACCACCCCCACCCTTAAACCAGGACACAAACATCTCTTCACCTGTCGTCAAGCCAACGTGAATAACATGTGGTGTAAGAGATACCCACGCAGACAAATGTGCACACCAAAAAAGAACATCTGCTAATTATATGTCACGTTCCTTACACTGGACTACACACCGAGGATTGAACAGGGAGTCCTTCCTGCCACCTGTGTGTGTGTGTGTGTGTGTGTGTGTGTGTGTGTGTGTGTGTGTGTGTGGGTGTGTGTGTGTGTGTGTGTGTGTGTGTGTGTGTGTGTGTGTGTGTGTGTGTGTGTGTGTGTGTGTGTGCTTTGCTGAAGAGTATTGATGCGGCATCCGTGTTGAAAGCACAGGTGTTTGCGTTTACAGAGTCCTAGCTCCTCATAATGGTCTGGACACCATTTCCCCTTCCTATTTCATGGTGTTACAGCGCTTGTTAAATAAGGCAGCTGGCTATGTTGATGCCGGTAGCTCAAACAAAGCTTTGACGCAGAGTCCAGCAGTAAGTCTTGCTGCAGACTGCCTTTGCACATGATGGGAGGACACAGGGGCCAAGGCTGGAGCTACAGACAGGCGGCTCAAAGCTCAGCTACCCTCCAGGTCCCCGAACAATAAAAGCAAGATGGTGGTGGTGGTGGACTTCCTTGACGAGAGCCCCAACCACCACAGAGCCATATAACACCGCAGAGTGACAGGCATTGTCAATTCATCACAGACTCCTGCCAACCATGGCGGGTTCGGGGAGACTGCTCTGAACACCTTTGATCTCTTCAAAGGGCCATGGAGCTTCGGTCATCACTCAATGCAGGCTTTTATCTATGTACGCAGGCTTCACGACCTACATTCCCAACTGCCAGCAGAGAAAAGCCAATGGGAGGTGTTCGTCTAGAGATAGTTATACTGCCAATTCGAAAGTAATGTGCTCTGAGAGTTTCTCTCTGGCTTAACTCTAAGGTAGGAAGGTGGTGTGTCTCCTTATAAAGTTTAGATTGGTTCAGGGCATCCAGTTCGCATGCAATCAGCTTGAGAGTCCAGCAAATTGCTCAAGCACTCATTTTACACACTCAACTGCCATGCAGTCCTGCGAAGCAGCTATTTCCCATGCACAGAATAAATTGTCATCCACTATTTCACTGACCAACACCAACCCTGCTGAAATGGACACCTTATACAACACCACCATCACATAATGGATACGCAACCCAGGTTCTATTTTGACAGGAATGAACATCGTACACGCTAACAATCAGGCTCAAAAGTCAGCAACCCTGTGAGTTTATGATGGCCTCCACACTTCAGTGAGGGCTCCTGAATCCTGTATGGAGTGCATGGGTATCCTTTGTAAGAATCAGAATCAGCTTTATTGGCCAAGTACACTTATGTATACAAGGAATTTCCTGTACATGTTAGATCTCTATACACATTAACATATAACATGTAGTAGTATACATATAATACAATATACAATACAATACAATAAATTCAACCGACAAAACAGACAAAATTAAGTTAACTTAAAAAAAACGAGTAGATCTTCCAATGAAAGAGCCGTAAAGGATTTGTGACTTGGAAAATGAAGCCACAGGACTGTTCCACTAGCAGTTTTAACTCGCACACTAAGGTTAACCTAGCCAAGATTGTCCCTTAGCTATGCTCTTCAAACAGGGCACAGAAGTTGGCAAATTGCACCGTTTTCAAACAAGGTGGCTAAGTGCCATGGATTTTACAACACAGAATGTTCCAGACAGTAGAAAAGGCCGCTAACAGCCCTACTTCTCTGTAATCGCAGACAAGGTGTGTAACAGAGATGCACAAAATAAAATGACACGGCACACAGACAGCAATTACTCTCATGAAAATCACAATCAAGGCGGTGCAGCAACGCTGCCTTGGCCAGTATCCAGATGTGCCTGTAACACAAATGGGTTTGGTTATCATGGCAACCTGTGACAATTAGGGGATGGTGGAAGCGAGGGAAAAATGGATAGACAGAATGAGAGACTGAGATTGAGAGGAAAGGAGTGCAAGAGAGTGATGCAGGAGGAGGGTAAGAGAGTGGGAGATTGGATAAAATGTAAAAAGGGAGCAAATGAGAGAAAGAAAAGAAGGAAAGGGAGAACAAGAAAGAAAGAACAAGAATGCGAGAGAAAGGGCAAATGAGAGAGAGGGAGAGAGAGAGAGAGAAAGGGAGAGGGAAGGAGGGAGAAGAAGTGTCTGACTAATACTCAATGCACACTTCAAAGCCAGGAGCCCAGGCAGCTGAGGATGCAGGTGGGCAGGTCCCCCCCCGCCCCGTCTCGCCTGGTCAAGAGCCAGACTGAAGGGTCGCATGTGGGTGGAGGCAGTTTTATGAAGGGCTTCGGAGTGGACCAGACACTGGACTCCTTAAAGGCCAATAGAGCGGGGCAGATTAAAAGCACAAAGGCCACTCAGGGCACAGAGGGCAGGGGCAAGTTAAGACTGCAGAAGAGGGGGGGGGCGCATACACGGGACAACTCCACTCAGTGTGAACCCCTGGGAAACCCCTCTTTAATGTGGTGGTAAGGATGAGGGGGAAAAAAGCAGATGGGAAAGGGCAGAGTGGTTGATAGAAGGAAAAAGGAAAGACAGAGACAAAGAAATAAAAGAAAAAAGCTTGAAAGAGGAAGAGGAAGGAGGAAGAAACACGAAGACAAGGAAGCCATCTAATAAACAAGATTACAAAGGTTTAATGGCTTTTTTCTTGTAGGGGCCATTTTATATGGTTTCATTCTCCATATCTCACTGCAATACTGATGGTGTGCAAATTAATCAGAGACAGAGCATGAGAGAAACAGGAAAGCAAATAGGGTGTGTGTGTGTGTGTGTGAGAGAGAGAGAGAGAGAAAGAGAGCAAGAGCAAGAGTGAGAGTGTGTGTCAGAGACAGAGAGCAAGTGAGGAGGGTGAAAGAGCAATAGACTGAGAGAAAGGAGAGAGAGAGGTGATTGAATTCGACCACGGTAGCATGTGGGGGCAGATAAGCTGGGAGTTATTAGGCTGCTGTCTGAGATGCAGGCTCTGCTGATAAGAGCTCAGAGCAGCCTGCGAGCGCCAGAGCTGTTCACCAGGCTGCTCACCTCCTCCACCACCACCCCCACACAGGCAGGCAGTCACACTGCACACAGCAACAGTGCCCAATCCAGCTGCATGACTGCACTTGGCACTGATAATGGTCAACTGTACCCTCCAGCCCCTGTACCAGGGCTGTTTAATCAACAGGTCGATAAGAAGAGGCCTGGAGATGAGAACTCCCATAATGACCACATCCATACATATGTATTAAAATGCATACACACATTCATATGAAATGAATTTGTCCACACACATATATCTACAAAACGTGCAGCCATTTTCTGTGAGACACACAGCATCATTTTTCCATGTGTGTGTAGAAGATCTAAGGTGACCCCGGTCATAGGGGTGCTGATGATGGATGCTGTGCAGGATCATTGAGCTTTGGGTGATATGCGTGTGTGTGTGTGTGGGGGGGGGGGGTCCTTTTCTCTCTCTCTCTCTCTTTCTCACTCTCACACACACACACACAAAGAAAAGCACAATAACAGGCTTTTATTACAGGCTTTCCCATTTAACCTGAAAAATAAAGAGGAGCTTAAAAAATGCAAAATGGATATATATTTTGATATGATAGGCTGTTTTGTTACTATGTCTACTGAAAATTCATAAGAACTAGGATGAGGATGAGGATGTTGCCATAAATCCCTTTTGGATTTACTTCTCACCGATTCATGAAAAGACCTTCACCTTGTTTCCACGGTTACTAAAGGGAAGAATGTTCTGAATGACAAACATAATGCTTTGAACTTGCATTGTCAAAGATGGGGGATAAATGCATGGAATGATTACCACAACTTCACATCCATATATTCTGATTAAATAGGGTTTTGTTTTAGAGCCCTTAAAAATTCTCCTCATGGAAGCAATCTATCGGCATAAGCTATTAAAAAATCAGTCTAAATTCAGAACACCCCAGGCAGCAGAAGACTAAAAATACATGAATGTCTATTGTTTAATCTTCTATCATTATTCACACCATAGAAACCCCTTACATGGTAATCAAATCCTTCAAGACCATCTCATGCTCCTTACAAGTGCAAGAGTCTTGAAATGTGAATTGCTTTGAGGTGAATTCTCCAGCACAGCCTCCTTATTTGTCTACTCCAGTCTGTATCGCATCTGCATACCACCCCGTGATTGGCTGCCAGGAATACAATAAGCCCGGCCGCTCCAGACGGATTGGCCGGCAGCAGGAGAGGGCGTTGAGTCAGGGCGATTGAAAAAATCCATAAATACGGCACACGGGCACAGGCAGAGACACATCTGTACCTGCCAGCCATTGATACGATCCTACTACTACAGCTCTGAGCTCTCTGCCCTGCTGCCATCCATGTTCCAGCAGTATTGCTTCTGCTTCTTCATTCTACTTCAGTGAAGATTCTTCACAAGGTTAGTTAAGCTCCTCTACAGGTTTCTTAAGTGAAAAAGCTCAACAAGTTACTTTATCCTCATTTTGTTAAAAAATACAAAATAGGATTGAAACTTGTGGAGGTGAGAGGCATCAGTCAGGGAGACCAAGAAAGAGAGAGAGAAAGCATCAATCAGAGGCTGCTGTTGCTGAAAGAGAGGGAAGACAGAAGTGAGAGAAAAGCATGTCGCTGGAAGTGAAGGAGAAGACAGAGGTGCGCCTGGTGTTCCTGGGCGCAGCCGGCGTGGGGAAGACTGCCCTGATCCGCCGCTTCCTGGAGGACTCCTTCGAGCCCAAGCACAGACGCACGGTGGAGGAGCTGCACAGCAAGGAGTACGAGGTGGGGGGCATGAAGGTCACCGTCCACATCCTGGACACCAGCGGCAGCTACCCCTTCCCGGCCATGCGCAAGCTCAGCATCCAGACCGGTGACGCCTTCGCACTGGTCTACGCCGTGGACGACGCCGAATCGCTGGAGACGGTCAAGACCCTGCGAGAGGAGATCCTGGAGGTCAAGCAGGACAAGTGCACGCCCATCGTGGTGGTGGGCAACAAGTCGGACCGGAGTCGGGAGGAGCGTAAGGTGTCCGGCGACGAGGTGCTCTCCACCGTAGAGCTGGACTGGAACAGCAGCTTCGTGGAAGCCTCGGCCAAGGAGAACGAGAACGTGCTGGAGGTGTTCCGCGAGCTCCTGCAGCAGGCCAATCTGCCGAGCCGCCTGAGCCCTGCCCTCCGCCGCCGCCGCGAGACCTTCCCCAAGGACAACGGCGCCCGGCCGCCCATGAACAAGACCAACAGCTGCACCATCTCCTAACCTCACACACAGACAAACACACACACACGTATGGCTGCAAGGCTCGTTCTGTTTTGAGTGTGAACATTTGTGTGTGTCTGTGAGTGCATTGACAAAGTTGCACACACTGACTCGCACATGTGCACACACATGCCATAATGACGCATTCATGGGTGAACTGTGTAGTGCTGTCACAAACTTTTGTTTGGCTGTTTTGAGCTCAAGCTCTTTGTGGCTCGGCTGCAAGCCTGAACTGTTGCGTGACAGCTCATCCCAGAGGAGGAAGAAGCCAGAGAGGGGGAGACCCAGAGAGTGACATGAGGAAGCAAAGCGAACACTGGCTATGTCACTTATGCTTTGAGGAAATGTGATCTTTGTGACAATACAGATTGTGTGCAAATGTGAAGAATGTAAAAAGTATTGTTGTGTTGTGGCAGATTCTCACATGTGCCCAACGTCGGGTGCCCAAACCTGTTCAACTATTGTTTGTTTGTATGTATGTGTGTAAGAGGGGAAAAAAAGCTAAATGTATGATCAATATAAAGCTGCTTCATACAAATTGTCTCTGTGCATTGTAAAAGAAATGTAGTTGCTTTTGCTTATATTACAACAACTGTATTGGAGTAAAACTAAATTACTGTTTTTTTATTATATGTGTTTAAGAAAAGAGTTTCTTGTATCTTAATGCACTGTTCTGGTACCGTAACAAACCACTGCCTTTATCAGCAGTGCACTGTTTATTGCAGTTGTCGACTTGCACAATCATTTGGTGATTTCATCTATGCTTTTTGTACTACACTGTGAAACCTGGTGGTTGCGATATGTTTTTTTTTATTATTATTGTTTCTTTTTTCAGAGGTTTGTCGACTGGAAAGCAAAGTGGGAATAAAAAAAAACATGAACAAGACCAGAGGTGTTGATTATATTACATTACACTGCACTACATTGCAAAGCATTTAAGAGATGCCTTTATTCAAAGCAACTTATAAATGAGGACTGGGATTGGTAAAGTCTTTTCGGAAACTAATCATTGCTGAATAATAATAATCTTTCAACATTTTATTAAGGTCAGTTAGTAAAGGGTCATTCCAGTTGAACCAGTGAGATTATTCTGAAAGAGGAAGACACAGAAGGTACAGGACTGCACAGTAGTACTGTGTCTGAAATATCCACTTTTCCACTCAGTCATTCACCGTACAGGACGTACTACACCGCAACTAAATAGGAGGTAAAGATGGGCAGTTGTCTATTCAGAGATTACAATTAGATTTGACTGCATTTCTGACACTTAGATTATCTGACACAATCATCATCTCCTCCGTCAACAAACCATGAGGTACCATGGTGCATGTTGATGGATGTAGTGTGCAGCTGCTGTAGCCCATTATCTTGCTGCGTCTCACAAAAACTTTATAACTGTACAGTAGTTGGTGAATGAACAGTACAATAGGACTTACAAGACTACAAAGTAAACACATAGGCATTTCTAGACACAGCCAAAGAGCATTGTTATCCTAGACACCGCCAAAGAGCATTGTTATACGTATAAGGGTGTCAAGTGACTAAGATTAATTGTTCAGAATTCTGTTGAGACTTCTAAGACAAACCAGGGGCTGCAAGTTAGATACAGACACACAGGGTGTGTATGAGGCTGCTAAATGTTTCTACTGCTATAAATCTACATTGATACTTAAAGCATTTTGTGTAATATTATGCTGTGGAAATGGCAATGCTTAAACTCAAATCAGAAATAATGTAATGCATTAGTGTTTGTGAAAGTCATGGACATCTTCAGTCAAAAATGAAGCTCTCAGAAGAAACAAGACGTTGCCAAATATGCTTAAGGCCAGATGTGCCTGCCAACCAATCTTGGTTACATTTCTTCTTTGGTTCACACCACTGCACTGTTCATGGTTTTTAACAGCCATTGTGTCTGCTAAGTGTAGTGTAATGTATGTGAGACCGATAAAACAGAGCTAATTAATGATACATAGTATTTGTCAATGTGTAGGTGAAACTGTTGGTCTAAAAAAACTGTCACTTTTACAGTTTTGTATAGATGTTTACTTTAAATGCAAACATACACTCATTGATGGGGTTAAAGGCATATCTCTTAACTTACTTAATACTGCCCCCTACTGTTGTCTTTTGGTCACTGAAGAGCTGGAACTTGCCATCACGCTACCACCCACAGAGGCCATATGCATGGTAGGCCACAGGCTGTGAAATGTATGTTAAATTTCCATTTTCCTACAGGCCATCAATTATTCAGATAGTTCTGCACTCTTACTGGATTTTAATCAATTCCTACCTCCCTGGAAAAAAGCACAAGCTTCAAAAACATAACTGGCCTTAATTATGCATTCAGCAAATCAGTGTGAATTTCTCATACCCCCCACACAGGTGTCAATCATGACACACTTAAGATGTCAAATGTAATGTTTGCATATGTCAATCATCCTTATCAACACTATTTACTTATTTCCTTTGACGGACAGCCTGTCCATCAACACTACCCAACAAGTTTGCCAGGGCTGGGGGACAGCACCATTTTGATTTACAGCCTTCACACAACAACATTTTTTTTTTGTGTAGCTGTGTGTATAAGGTGGTTATCAGACACTCTGCCATTATATCACACAAACACACACACACACACACTGCATTTCCCCTTTCTGGCCCTGTGTGAAGACAAGGTGCATTGTTCCCGAGTGCTCAAAGGGGAAGTGACCTCGGAACAGGAGCCCGCTGGTTCCTCTTTAAGCATTAAAAGCACACAGATGTCTAGCACCGTTGAAGCCCACTACTTCGTGCCCGTGTGTTCCGTGCACAAAAACTAACTGACTCTTCTATCTGAAACATCAACTGAAATCGCATGGGCACAAACGTGAGTATTCACTTGTGAGCTTCTATGTTTAACAGAAAACAAACGAGCGTTGGCTTCTGTGAGATTCTGTAACATCCTTAATTTCAGTGAGTCACTCTTCTGTAAGCTGCTATAAGTGAACTCAGATAACGGCACTGAGCAGGATGCACAGAGATAGACACGTGCCTCTCGGCTTCTCTCTGAGAGGGGTGTTGAGTACTGGACCATGCTGCTGGTTACAATGTTGAGGACCATCACAGAGAAACTGGTCTCTGCCCCTGCACTTGGTCAAAGCTCCTCAGAGTGGATTTGGAAACCTGAGGAGTTGGGAACAAGTCAAGGGTCCCAGGCGACAGCTGTCAGCTAGTAAAACATTGAGACAGTCCATTCCTAAAGGTCACTGCAGTAAAACTTGTCCGAAAAAATCCTAAGGCAAAATAGTTTGTGATAAAGGCAATAGAATAGAAAAACTTACTGTGGCAATATTAAGTAATGTTAAATGTCTTCTAAATATCCGTTACTTTCTTTGAATGAATTCTTTCAAATAACACTACTTGTGTTACTACTTGTACATGTTTATGGTTGGGTATTTTTATACGAGTCAGTTTACTGACCTAAGCTGAACGTACCGTTTCATAAGCACTAAGCCAAAAATAAAGACACAGGAGTTTGAAAGTTCAGGCCAAGTTGCATTTATTTACAAAAATATGACTGCCTTGCAAACTGTCAAGTAATACCAGTAAAGGTATGCATGTTGGTAAATGTGTGTGTGTGTGTGTGGGAAGGGGGTGGGGTGCAGAGCATACAGGGGGTTTATTTTTGCACTAACCGCAGAGAATTCAAGTTCAGAAACTCAAAGGGAAAAAGCGGTTGGCATAGAAACTGCCGTCGCTGAGACCAAGAGACACATCTGTGGAATGGTGACTTGCGAGACTCGGCACGTCCGTCAGACTGACTGACACACACCAACACCAACAAATTAACTCGGAAACAAAGTTTACGAGAGGGCAAACAGTTAACACAGGCTGTAAGCTACTCACAGGACAACCAGAACACAGACAGTACAGGAAACATCTACAACACCAAGAGGCACAAGCTTAAGTGACTAGCAAAAAAAGGGACCTTCTACAGCATTGTTGTTTGTTTCATTAAGTGATTGTTTTCTTACTTCAAAAAGTATTTCTCCCTGAGCATAAGGCTCTTACGATGCTAACAGTATGTCACACACGCCAGTGAGGCAAAAGTGCAAAAAAAGTCTAACGCCACACCTCTCTGCACCCTTCAAAAGGCTGAAGCAGGGCCGCGTACATCTGCTATATGCAGGTCACCAGCGCCGGGCTTGTACATAGGGAATGGTCATGACAACCCACACCTACAGGTGGGGACGGCAGAGAGGAGTAAAACTACGCGTCTGTCTGACTGTTAATTGATAAAAAAAAAAAAAACCTCATTGGCTTTAGTACACGAAACAAGCCATCACTGCCTATACACGTGAAGGTCTGAACAGATGAATGCGCAAGCGAAACTGAGTGTAAGCATAGTCATGCCATGCCAGCTGCTCGCTGAAGTACTTGATGTTCTCGAGCACTAAAACATCTAAAGATGGGTTTTGTTTAATGATGTTAGTGTTCGGTCGTGGTAATAACGTTACATTGAAAAAACACCAAGTAAATCCCTTTAATAGATGAGGTTCATGATATACATGGTACCTCTTAAAGGTAAGACATACCGGTTGCATGCCCTTTTACACTGAATATATGTCACTGTACTGTTACATATGCCTGTTTTCACAAATCTACTGCATTGTAGTCCGGCATGTTACATTTAGACCGAGGCTGGCTCACAAAACTAACACACGTAAAGTAAAGGGTACACCTGGCAGTCTCATATACATGTGTACCGTCACTACAGAGAGATGCAGTCACAGTGTTGCCACGGACTCTAGCAGTTTGTGTTAGATGGTATCAGTTCCATGTGCTGGTAGGGGAAAAAACAAGGTGCATTCAGCCAGAGTGTAAACACTTTTACTTCGGTAAGAAATGACTAACTTCTCTTAGTTAATAATGTTGCTTCCTCACAGCCCTGATTTAAGCTGCTGTGGTAAGCCATATGTGTGTGTATGTGTCAAGTGCGTGCAGTTGGCATAGGTTTCGGTCACACGTTTTAGAAATGAGGTCTGACTAAAGCTAAGGTTTATTGCATGGCTTTTACTCAAAATAATCTCAACGAGATTGTGGAATATAGTTTGAAAATCTAGACCATTTATTTTCTTTTCTCCCCTCATGCTCCTACAAGATCTTCTCAGGTCACCTGAAGTTAGCTGAACTCAGTACATCTTCACATTTCTATGCGTGTAAATTAATGTGTGTTGGTTACACTGTGTTTCCCCCCTTTTCCCCATGTAAATGCATAGAACTGTGTGGATATTAGCGTGTTTGGTATGGTATGGTATGGTGTGGGGGAGTACTTGGCACTTCTGCACCTGGTGGAGGAAGATTAGTTGTTAGGTGGCTGCGGGGAGTTTCTCCACCACTGCTCAACTTCCTACTTCCCTAACTCTTGCCTAGCCTTGCTCTTCCCGCCCTAGTCGTCCACGGTGATGTTGCGGAACAGGTAGGCCATGGACTCTCCGTTGTGGATGCGGCGGATGGCCTCGGCCAGGATCATGCTCACGTCCACCGTCTTGATCTTCGGACACTGCAGCTTCTGCACCTCGTGGGGTACAGTGTTGGTCACCACCACCTGGGACAGCGCAAACACACCACAGCACACACCGTCAGATAACAGCGCAAACACACCACAGCACACCGTCAGATAACAGCGCACACACCACAGCACCGCATGTCAGATAACAGGTGGAGATGCCAACATAAAGGCAGTGAGAGAAGTCAGCCAAACAGATCTTTTATTCGTGTCTTTATGATGAATATATTAAGTGATAATAGAGACAAGGGGTGAAACACCTGTAAAACTAAAGATGCACTAAAAATGTTACAAATTTACTGAATTTGTTTTTTTTTATACTTACTATGCTGTACATGTGCATCATGTTGTTACTGTTCATATTACTATTATTATTATTAATTGTTAATAATAGTTTACTATTTTTACCAATTTCATTGATTTTCACTGTGCAAATGTTGATTGTTATCCAATGTTAAGCTTGAATAAAAATGTCTGCTAAATACTCAAACATAAACAAAAATTAAGGAGGAGGAGATCAGACTGTCATAATTTTGTTAACATTTAAAATAACAAAACTGTAACAGAAATGTAAGAAACTGTTAAGTGAGTGTTTAATGCCACTCTAAATCAAGGCCCGCAACTGTTGAGTAACCATAATGACTGCAATATCACGCATGATTACTCCTAGATCGAGCTGGACTTTGAAACTCTGTGCATTCAGCCACGGCCCAATTTCCTGGCGGTCGCCAGATAGATATCGACCGCGCGGCGTCTCGTCTCACCTCGTCGATGGCGGACTCCTCGATGAGGCGAGGGGCATCGGCGGACAGCAGGCCGTGAGTGGCCATGATGTAGATCTTGTAGGCGCCGCGCTCCTTCAGGATGTCTGCTGCCGCTACATAGTCCTCCACATCATCGATGATGTCGTCCTGTGGACGGGAATACACAGCACTGCCTAAACCATCTCGTCCTTCCCACATCAACGCCTGCCACACTGTCTGCACACTGAGGTATTCAAATCCAACTGTATCGTGTTGGAAGTACAATCAAGTACAAGTACAAGCAAGGGTGAAACCTGAAATCTTACTGATGTTAGTGTGAGGTAGATGTTAAAAACTCCTACATTGTATTAGTTGCATCTTTGCACACAAAGCTGGTAATTTCACTAATTCTAAGTGAAATTTCAATAAGTTGTTGACCTGGCTACAAATCAGCTGATTTAGTAACCGAATGGTACAAGTGCATAACAGGACATTTATTCTCTGAGACCATGCTTTGCCATCTCTGGTGATGTGTGTAAAACTGCCATGTTGATGAATTTGACTGCAATTACCCCAAGGTCACATTCACACTGTCCTTTAACTCCTAGAGCGAGGCATTACTGACATCATAGTCATGAGTTCTACTCAATCTTCAGTAGCAAGCAGCATAATTAACATAGACTCCTAATGGGTAGCACATGCTGCTTCAGACAAAGGTGTAAATGCAATAAATGCAAATCAATGCCTAACGAGGCATCTGGTGGTTATGTTTAAAATATGACAGACAAAAAAACAATAACAACAAGATGGAGGATCTGTCTTACCACTATGATGGCGATGCGTCCTCCCACATCTCCCACCACCGTAATGGGGGGCTTCTCCTTCGCCATCATTACTGCGAGGGCAAAAACACAGTGCTGTTAGCAAACCCCATGGCCTACAGGCAAAACGCAAGATGGACAGCGGATTTTTTTTTTTTTAATCAAGGCAATTATGTCAATGTAGGCTGGGTAAGATGGGCTTAAATGTATGCCTTTTTTTTTTCAAAAAAATAATATAGAGAGACCAGAACAAATCAAGAAAGTTACAGCATGGGGTCTGTGTATGATGCCCACTTGAGTGGAAAAAACTCTAGAAAAACTTGCCATGCATGTGCTACAGCATGCTGCTTGCTTTTGAAGCCTGCCACGTTTTCCCCTCGTCCTACAGGTTCAGGCTTTGAACATTTCCCATTTTACCCTACCTACGGTTAAACCAATCACACTCAAAAGGGGGGCAAAATCATCGCAGCTCTCATGCCATGCAAGAAAATAAAAAAATGATTGCCTTCTGCCCCGTCACACCCGATCAGAGAGAAGGACAAGTTCAAATGCTTGCATCATCACACTAGCATCTGCTTAGCACTGTCGGCTGCACAGAACTGTACTCCAAAGACCTACAAACCCACAGAGAGTCCAATCTTGTCTTTGTAATCAACACAACAGACACTGTCAACAACAAAGAAGAGAGAGAAAAGGGGGAGGGGGAGGAGGAGGAGGAGGAGAAGGGAAGGGGAGAAAATAACACTGATGTTGTGGTTTTGGTTGCTTTGTGGCGAGGGCAGGTCTGTCTCCCAGCAGTCAAGGGGAGAACAAACAATGGTCCCGCTCTGCATCAGCAGCAGACACCAATCAATCCCATCTGGACATCCAGAGACTAATTGGAGGAGCTCGTATGCACAGGGAAGAGGAGGAAGAGGTCACAAAAAAAATAAATCATCACATGCCTCAAACACATGCCCTCCAATCAAAAAAAACTTCCTTTTCTTTCCTTTCCTTTTTTCTTTCTTCCAGACACCTGGAGGTCCGTAACAGCTCTGCCTCCTTTTTGGAGTATGCTTTTTGCTCACAGCTGTCGCCATGCAACACGCAAGTCTTTTGCAAGAGACCCCTTTGGTAGCATGTTCTTTGAAAGGGGGGGGGGTGAAATGCTCGGCCAGGTCTTAGTCCACAGGAAACAGCTGTGGAGTGCTGTATTGCCTGTTGCTAGGCTGCTCGCAAAGAATGAGGGAAAAAAGGAAAAAAAAAATGACAAAAGAAAGCTAATGTGGTGTACAATGTAATAATATGTGTAAAATCCATGTAATCTGCCGTTTTACTGAACACCATGGCACTGACGTACCCAGCTTGAAAAAACACGACTATAATTTAATACTGTTCACATTTTCTTCCCAGACCTTTTTTTTTTCATTAAGAGGTCATGTGTTACCAAGACCACCGTTTTGCCTTGGTTATAACAAGGTAGTCTAGCACACTACACAGATCTGAACAAAAGGACAGACAAGAAAAAGGCATGATGTATTGATCAGCGAGATGAGCCTTGGATTGGAAAACCAAAGAGGAAAAAAATAAACAAAACAAAGAGAGATGTACATTGACATGTGGTGATTCCATTTCTCAAGGTTTGACAATTATATGGATGTCAGAACAGAAGCACTTCAGGGAGGGCTTTCAATACAGTTTCACAGCAGTCTGAAGTCCCAATCACTACTGCCTGCACTAAGCCAATTGTGTTTTTTGTTTTTTAATGGGTTAGCATAACAGTTCACATATGACTACCAACTTGAAAACATTACCCAAATCTGGGATAAGTCCTAATTGTCTACTGCTGTCTTATGTGCACTTTTAATGCAGACAGGGCATCTTCAGAGGACTGGGGAACAGGTATTGAGAGTCCTTGTTTCGAGGCATGCACGCACTGAGGGGACCACGATTGGAGTGGTCTCCGCCGTGATCAGAGTCGAAAGGGAGTTAACGTTCGTACTTGGGAGCTCTATGCCGGGGAACGGAGCTTGCTGTTTGCCTGTTTATTACCAACAAAATAAAACACTATGTTAAAAAACACAGACGTAATGCTGACGGAGTACAATAACATAGATGGCAAAGGCAAGACTTGGAGAACTCGTTTCAAGTCAGGCGCATGCTTTTGTTTTATCATCCACAATGTCAGTTAAAGTTACAGGTGTTTTTGTTTTTCTAAAGGTCAAGTCTCCGAAAGAGATTGTCCAAGTCCTGCATCACAAAAGAAAACAATACACAAACACACATGTTAAAATGTTGGCAGCCTACTGCCTATTGAGTATTATCATTGTGTCATGTCATTCACAAACAAGTGCCAAGGTTAAATAACACTCGAGATCAGTTTGCAAACCATTGACAGATCAACCTGAAATCACAACCTTCACACAACTCTACGGTCTACAGAAATCACAAAGTCAGTGCATAACCTGCCAAACCAGGTAAGGTAGGCAAGGTACTGTGATGTAAAGTCAAAGTGTGTTAGGATAAGAAATAGATCCCGTCTGGTACAATGCTGTTAGTACTGCAAGAGGGGGAAAAAACCCATCTGAAGAGCTTGCCTTCATTAAGGGAGGTGTCTGTGGCAGAGGCAGAAAAAGACAGGATGGCAGGACAGTAACTGGGGGAGGGAGGGACAGAAAGAGAGAGAGAGAGAAAGAGACAGAGCAAGAAGGGGCAGATAGGGGCAAAGCCAGAGCCCTTCTAATAGTGCGTTCCATTTGGCTTGGGTTCCGAGATTTAGATGACGAGATAACGTGACATTCGCCAAAAAACACTGAGAAAATAAATTGATTGGTTCCATCTGCCAACTGAGTTTTACTTGGGGTCCTCTGTGTTTCTCTGAGATATCTGGTCAGGTCGGTGTTTCTTCACTTTCAGCCTCAGTGCTCATAAACTGACTCAGAAAACAAGCGCTGACTGCAAATCGAACGCACTATAAGAACAGCAGCTGACCACATAACACAATGAGGATCTTAGCAGCTGGGCTGCTCAAAAAAAGGTGACTAGCTTGCTATCAAGAAATGAATATCCTTCTTTCTATATTTAACACACACACACACACACACACACACACACACACACACACACACACACACAAACATCTTAACTAGACTAACACAAGATATTCCTTTACTATGGAGGCATTAGGCATATATTTAATTGCATTGATTAGTTGACATTGTCTGTACTGTCTGTCTCAGCCATGTAAAACAGTCCTTAGTCCTCGTTTCATTATTTTAAAGTGCTATTGTGATATAGTCAGAAAAAATACAATATTTGAAATTTTGAAATATGCATTCAAATATCTGCGTACTCCCTGGAATCATTCATAATGCTGCTCCTTCTCTGAAAGAAAACTGTTACACTTGTTTTCAACAGAGGAGTAAAGTATCCCACAATGTAAAACATAACTTTGGAGAAGTCATATTTTTGTTATGTACCTGTGAAACCATGCAACACACTCACAAATGAGCTAGTTTCATGTAGAGGCTTCCCATCCTTCTCACGTTCAACAAAGCAATGGATTTTATCAAAGGAAACTTGCAAACATATATAAACTGGTGCACAAGTATGTGTAAGTGAGGGTATGTGTGGTTTTTATGTGTGTGGGCTGGGGTCAGGAGGGGGGTGGCGAGTGAGTGCACCTTAGGACTCTACTTTGGGATGTGTACGTGTGTGTGGGGTAATTGTTCCAATTTACCTGCCCTGGGACTACAGGTGGAGAATAACAATATTAAATCTGGTGGAATGCATTTACACAATTACACAAATTACAATAACCATAACGATATAATGAATGAGTTCCAGATCCACTAACATGGACATGGCTACAAATACAGAACACTGGCAATCGCCTAAAGAATTAGTAAAAAAAGGTAAGGAGAGAGCAGAAGTGGGGTAAAGGAAGGAAGGAGGGGGTGGGCGAGGGAGAGGAAGAGAGAGCCAAAGTGGGAGAGAGAGCGAGAGGTCAAACTGGAAGAGAGAAGAGGAGGGCTGGCTGTGGTCTTACATGGCAGCTCGAGGCCAGGATGTCCTGAGGTGTTGCGGACGCACGGAGGTGAGTGTCGTCCATCCGCCATGTCCGACTCGGCACACTGGGCCTCCCCATGGATAACGGCCAGGCCAAGGCGGAGCCTCTCGGCGTACGACTGTGCCCTGTGGTCAATGCAGGAAGTGCAGATGGGTTTAGGTCTTTCTACTGTTTTAACATTATATTATGTTTATATTTACCTTAAAATTAGTTTAGTTTAATTTTTCCCCCTATATTGTAGGGAAATACAAACTCCCGCATACTGCCCATTCTCCAAGCAAGATTTATTAACATTATGACGTTTTGGGCACGGATCTTCGTCAGGTTGCTTCACAGGAGTTCTTATTTCCCCAAGTTAGACCGCGGTCATCTCCAACGCACCGGCCTTCTCCAGAGGTGTACAAAAGCTAATTTTTTTTTTAAGTTCTATATTTTTCTAATGTTTGCACTCGATAAACTGCACCTTAAATATTATTGTGCAGGGTTTTATTGTCACAATGACAATAAAGATTCTGATTGTGCAGACAGGTGACATGGACACCCTGTCCACCTTGTATCACATGCATGTATGGCTGCAATCTTGTGGTGATGATACACAGAGCAACTTTTGGTGCAATGTTACCAGGCCCTTTCTTACTTATATTAGGTCACACATTTTCATAAAGGCAGTTTAAATAAGCAACACAGAACTTGTCATGACCACCCAATCAGAATGTTAGGTTCCTATCATGTTGTTACCTGGCAACATTGCTCAAAAATCATGACCTTTAGTTCATATTGTAGCAACATTGAACATTGAAACATTGAACTGGACTAGAGGTTGCATAAACATGGCTGATTCAGGTTACCTCTTGGCTGCAGATGGCGATTTTGCAACAATGATTGCGTTTCTGTAGTCCGGAATCTGTGAGAAAGGGAGAAAAAGGAGGAGTTCAAGTTAAGGTCAACAGCATAAGAAAACTCTGGCGCCATCTGCAGTTCATTTTGACCAACGTTTTTGTAAAATCTTGGAGCCTAGGCATTAAGCTGACATCTTATACGCCATAAATATTAAACTGGTAGCCTGCTTTAAACTCTGCAACCACAATGTTGTGACCATCCACAGTTAAAAACCCTAAGTATTGGCACAAGGAAAACAGCCTGTAAAACAAGTCATTCATAATTTACACGCACAATTTACACAAACCACACCATTACACCATTACCTCCTCCTGGATGTATTGCAGCAGAAATGGCGAGGCGCGCAAGTTGTCTATGGGGAAGCTGAAGAAGCCCTGAATCTCCTTCTGGTGCAGATCCATGGTGATAATGTGACTCAAACCTGGGTATAATAATAAACAGATGAGACTTTACTTCGGTCAGCTCCAGAAAAGAATGCAGTCTAACTCAACTGAGAGTCTACAGGTACTAAAGAAGGGTATAATATAATTGTAAAAAGTGAAGCATAGATCCAATGTGCTGCCATGTGTTAGCCCTTTGAGGAGTACGGTCACACGTGTGATTACAACACTTGCAAAATTGAGAGTTCCCACTATAATGTAAACAAATACTCAGAGGCATTTTTAACATAAAGTTCTGTGACAGCTAAGGAATACTCATGCAGAAAGAACAGGGGAAAATAACTCACTCCACAAATCTTTTATAAAAAATACACAGCATTGTTAAGTTATACCCACACAAAAAGACCCATGCAACATGTTGCATCAATCTACTTAACTAGAATCAAGTTAAGTAGTGTTCTACAGTGTAAAAACTGCTGTTCCTATAATAGATTAATGACCCAGGTACTCACCTGCTTTAGCCAGCATGGATGCCAACAGTTTACACACAATAGAGCCCCTCTTCCTCATTTTGCACTGCTTGCTGTAGGGGAAGTAGGGGATGACACCAATGATGTTCTTTGCACAGGAGGTCTTGAGGGCGTATGCCATGACCAGGAGCTCCATAATAGCTGTATTGACATCTCTGAGAGGTTGGGGGAAAAAGTACAAGTCAACAGTGTACCGTGAAAAAAGATAACAAACATATGCCACATTTTTCACACAATGTCTGTCCTAGAGGGCAGCAAAAAGCGCCAACTGCTTGTCCAAGGGAGAGGGGAGGCCTAAAATAACCTTTTATGACCCTTTGATCTGTTAAGTTAAAGGTCTGGTTCATGTTCATGTTTAATTTAAGGGGTGTTGCTGTGATAAAGGCCACTGAGATGGCTGCTGTGGCAGCAATGAGGAAATCGACTAATTGGGGAATTCAACCGTCTTACCTGGGAATGGTCTGGATGATGAAGATGGTTTGTCCTCGCACCGACTCTTTGACATCGACCCGAGTCTCTGTGAAGGACAGGAAACATTTCGTTACAGTCGGTGTTGTGCATAGTTGGAGACGGGAGGTTTCATTCACTTTTTTGAACTCACCTCTGTTCGACTCTTGGTAAACAACCGATTTTCCCAACTCAACTCCAAGTCGTCTGTAAAAAGCAAAAACATCCGTTACTTCCTACTGACATCCTTGAATTTTAGAATAGTTGAATTAAAACGCCCCATTTTCCCTGCCACAGCAGAGACCTGTTCCAATAGTAAATCTTTCAGACACCAGATAGTCTGTGCACATGACCGTGCATTTGATGAAAGGTAGACAATTACATCGGAAACAAACAAATCAATACTGCAACGTCAAATAAAACCCTTGATTTATTCAGTAATATTTTTCACACCTGTCACTAGCTAGCTAGGCATGCGTCAGCCAGCTACTTAGCTAGCTAACAAGGCGAATCCCAGACGTACACTCCCATCGTCTGACACTCCCGGTCGTCACACTCCCATTGGCGAGACGCATGGTGCCACCGCCATATTTAAGGAACTCGTTATCTTTTTTGTTATTTTTTTGTTATTTACAAGTTTATTTCACATATATTTAGTGCAACTTTGTTGCCTGTAGTACTCTTTTTTTTCAATACGCGCAGTGTACAGTGTACAAGTTCTCTCTGCCGCTGTGCTAAGCTAGCAATATTGTTAACGGAAACGGAAGGCGGGTAGAGCCCTAGGACAAACCAAAACATCGGAAACGGAAAGCGACCAAAATATAAAAACAAAAGCACAGCGGACAAATGAGCCCTACAGGCAAATATCAAAACAAAAGCATTGTTTTATGTCATTTTTGATTTCTTCATTTGTCTGTAAATGCCACAGTTTTTCTGGCTTGTTTTTTAAAGACATTTTAATAACGTGTTTCTTGGACAGTCCTTTGGCTTTTAAAACTCTCTATTCAGGAGTTATTTTGATTTCTTCATTTGTCTGGTGAATTGGGGGGGCCCTAGCAGGTGTGATACCATTTACAGACAAATGAAGAAATCAAAATGATATCACACCTGCTAGCCCCCCCCCCATTTATCCAGCAAATAACTCCTGAATAGAGAGTGGCTTTTAAAATGCCAATGAAGGGTATGTAAACTGTAGACTTGGAGGACTGTCCAAGAAACAGGTTATAAAAATGTCTTTAAAACTGTGGCATTTACAGACAAATGAAGACATCAAAAATCACATGAAACAATGATTTAATAACAGTAATATTGCTTATATACATTCCGCTTCCGTTAACAATATCGCTAGCTTGGCGTCATCCGCTTCGTAACAAATAATACGCCTGTTATAAATACATTCGTAACAAATAATACGCCTGTTAACAAATAATACCGATAAATACATAATATATGATGCAGATACATGATATACGATAAGAATACGTGAAATATAATCAGGTAGGAGTGTAAGTCTGACCTCGCGGGAGTATAAGTCTGGGAGTCATTTCCCATGGGAGTGTACGTCTGAAACCCAACAAGGCAATGGATATACAGCTGGGCCGTTGCTACGTTAACATTATGTCGAAAGAAATGTCTAACATCACACATAACTTACTCAGTAATTTTCTTGGCTAACTCCGTGCATGCTGCTGTGGAGTTAGCAGAGAAGACACGATATCCACTTTTTGGGACGTTCATACTTGACTGGGCATGGGGATTTCACAAACGAACTTGACCTCGACAGAGAATCTCTCGATAATTAAACGGGCTCTGGTATCTAAGCAGATTGCCAGATACCACTGCTAAATACAGCTAGATAGCCGACCTACTGTTGAAATTATGTTAGCTAGCTTGCTAGCAAAGGGAAACAGCTTGAGGCTAAAGGATAAATGTCTGAATAAGACGAACTAGCCTTAGCTATGAGGCTAGCTGACATGGAATTATAATAAATGATTTTGTCGCAACTTATTACATGTACAGTTATCTACAAAAGCGATACACAAAATCCGTCACACATCAGTAGCCTCAAGTCAGTTAACAGTGTCGACCCGTTTCTACACTGTATGCAGCAATGACTGTAAATAAGAGTGCACACGCCACCAGGGATCTCTGCGCACTGTCGTGGTCGTGATTGGAAGCACGCATAGCATTCTGGTATCAAAGCTGGATGCGGAGGTGGACACGAAGGCTCCTGCCCAAAATTTTAATTGAATGGGCATTGACAAGCGCTATTTTTGAAATACATTTTAATGTATCATGGAAGTGTATTATCATTATAGAAGTAAGGTTCGGGAATAAGACAGAAAATGATACCGGTAAAGCCAGGCAATTTTGTGTAAAAACTTAGAATGTCAAGGTTAATATTCCCGCTGCATCTTTAAGTGAAATATTATCTTATAATAAAAGTTTTTTCAAACCGCTGTTCCAACCATAGACAGTAAAAGAAACTCGATGGCATGTACGTCATTTCCTGCTACTAAAGCCGCACTTAGAGGTTATGAGCTGGTCTGGGATCAGCCTTAGTGGACTTTGTTTGGGAATGTAACGATAGATTGTAAAGACAGTATACCGGTATTATCGGCCTCAGATCAGAGGTTTGTATGCAATTTCCACATGAGAAGTCACGTTGTATGAAACGGCTTTACTTCCGCGTTTACTGTGGTCGTGCAACTGCTCATCACCGCAATGAGGCTCGCTGTGGCAGTGAGTGACCGGGCTCTAAAATGTTTACCACAATTCTTTTCTCCGCTTTCCCAGCTTAAAGGCTACGAAGCACACACAGTCTGTCGGTACTCATGTCATGTAACACCACGAACTCTTTCAGTATGTACAGGCATTCCTCTCCTGAGAACACACCAACCGGTAGGTCATTTAGCTTTGCCATCCAGCTAACTTTGCTGGCTGCCATCAATTGGGGTTTATTTGCTTCTCATATTAAGCGCAATTGTACTGGATATTTTGAGTTATATTTGCATTTGTTACTCATCTCGTAGATTTCATCTTTAAAGTGCAGATCTGCAGGATATATGTTTCCACACAACACAAGAACATACGCTTCAAGGATTCCACCGCCCTCATCTGGTGACAAGAAGACTGGGGTAGGTGAAACATAATTACATGTAATGATAAAACTCTAATAGACTGTAGGACTACAACCTCGCTAAATATTACATGTCGTGGGTAAGCAGAATGGAAAAAAATGAATAAAGAATATATGTAAGCTTTTGGAGGCATGCTATGTTTGTAGGCTATTAGTCTCTAAATAGCAGATATTGTGGGTAAGCAAGGGAAAATGTACAGAATTATATTTGAGCTTTTTTAGGCTTGTTGTTTTATTTTGTAGCCAGGGCTGTTGAAGCAATACTTGATCATCTTTTCCTAAGTATCCTTTTTTTTGTCCCACACAGCCAGTGACCTGGAAATCATTAGCAGTGACATTTGCTATTGGTGGAACTTTGCTCGCTGCCATGAAGATGTTCAAGAAGGAGAAAGAAGAATGTAAGAAGCTTTTAATTTGTAGTCATCTTTGCAAATGTACAGTGCATAACATCATAACAAAGGCATAGAATATGTATGTTATGGTAGTCTTAGTTATGGTTGTCTTAACAAATTTGTGGCTCAGGCAGTGATCTAAATGTTCTCCCAACTGAATGTACCCATGCAGCAATTGAGAGAGAGAGGACAAGGTCTATGGGAAAAGCACTCTTAGGTGGTCCATTCTCCCTGGTGGACCAAAACAACAAGCCATGCAAAAGTGAGGATTTTTTTGGCCAGTGGATTCTCATCTACTTCGGTTTCACACACTGCCCAGACATTTGTCCAGATGAAATTGAGAAAATGATTGAAGTCGTGGATGAAATTGGTAAGTTACCTTTTGTTTTGTTAGTGAGATGCTGTGCACCATGTTTGCTGTTTGTATTTTTTTTTTTTTTTGGGACGTTACCTCCCACTGTATGATGGGTGGTCAAATCTGTGTATGGTTAGACTCTTAAGGTACAGACACATCACCAGGTTATGACACGGTTCATGAAAGGCTGATTACTTTGTTGTAGGGAGGATAAAGTCTCTCCCTGACCTGACACCTATCCTCATCACTATCGATCCTGACAGGGATACTCCAGAGGCCATGTCAGTGTATGTGAAAGGTACACTTCAAGCCTACCACTATTTTCAAACATTATGAGTATTTAAATGGATATCCGTTTCAATTTTGTTGTTTGTGTTATCATAAAATACTTTGCTCTACAGTTACTATACATAAAACTATATAATGCTATATAAAAAAATATTCTGGTTCATTTTTCCGAAATTATTTGACAGGCATTTTTGTATCACAACACATAATTTTTTAATTTTGAATATTTGTCATATTAATTAATGTTTTCTTTACTTTTTCTAGAATTTTCTCCAAAGCTCATTGGTCTAACAGGACCACCTGAACAAATTGATAAGGTGTCTCGTGCATATCGAGTGTACTACAGCCAGGGACCCAAAGACGAAGATAATGACTACATAGTAAGTGCATCATCATGGTAGCAGTCTCTGCCCTAACATGAAATCGGCATTCCACATGCATGCACGTCAAGCATGCAATATTGGAGCTGACAACCTAATCGCGGTGTTCGGCTTATTCTCTTTACAGGTTGATCACACAATTATCATGTACTTGGTTGGTCCCGATGGAGAGTTTGTGGAGTATTATGGACAAAACAAGAAGAGTGGAGAGATTTCTTCTTCTGTTGCGTCACACATGCGACAGGATCGTCTGAAAAAGTAGGACTACGCCACGCTGGCTTGCTGAGTGGAATAAGCACTGCTTTTGGACACAGTCTTTCTGTGCCTTGATCTGTCTGGGTGCTGCTGCAGGACTATATTGGATCTCATGGGATGTTTGCTTGTTTTTTTGGAAGAGATAAAGTATTTATGAGTTACATTTTATATTTCTGAATTCAAAGGAATAATCAATGCACTGTACCAAACACATCTCCAAATCATAAAATCAGCGTTTTGCTTGTTAATCAAACCATCTTCCACCTTTGTTCTGCAATAAAATATTTTTTTCTAAGTCGAAACAGCAGTTTAAGTTTGAATGTCTCTTTACAGTCCAGCTCACCCACCCTCTCATTCTTGCCATATGGGCATTCAGTCTTCACATGTGTTACGGTATATGGTGCACATATACTTGGTGATTTCCAATACTGCACCTCTATCATGGTACTGTATGTGTGTGACAGTGGCAGTCACACATCTGCTTTCGTTTATTCTGCGGGCATGTTGTTGGGCTCAGACATGAGCTATAAACAGAAAGTTTTGTTATACAGTTTTATATTAGAGACTTTCACGAAGTTCATTTTAAACAGCATTACAAAATTTACTTCACTTGGTTGTCTCTAGCTGACATAAACTTAAATATTTACCATGTTACATACATGTTACTGGGCTTTGTTATTACATGCAAGTCTCTCAGTAAAATGCCTCTAGTCATCTGTGATACCTAGCACGTGAATTTTTACTTCAGTTACATAATTTGGCTGATATTTTGATAGTCACCTTGGTTAACACCAATAGTAATATGTTCTATGCTCTTTAGATTAGGACTGAATCTCAGTCAATGAACTCATCACCCCTTTGCGTGTGTTGTTATTGTCTTACTTTTGTAATGAAATTTGAGTAGTCCACAGGAAAAACTGGCATGGTCACAAAATGCACAAACTGAGAAAATGCAATTTATAACTTAAAGTTTTGATTTAATTTTATAAGTAAATGTGTTTTCTTTAAATGCTTCTAGCGCGAGACTATGCTTGTTTATTCACAAAATTACTTTTAAAAAAATGGGGTTTCAATGCAACTACTGACTACTGGGAAGTAACTTGAAAAATGTGTTTTTGTGACTATGCCCGTTTTCCCCATTAACACCTCATTTACTACCTGAATTTACAAAGTAAAAAATACTTGGCAGGGCCCTCTGACACCCTCTTTACTGGTTCCTTTTGGTTGTCTTCTGGGACTAATGCCGTGGGAATCATCATCGTTCTGCGGCAGCTTTATTCCTATGCTGTCCTGTCTCCTGAGCATCTAATCCTGAGAAAATGCCCAGCCTCAGAGCCATACTGCTGTAGTGCCAGTCATGTGCTTCCCTGCTCCGCCCCATGGAAAACCACTGCCTTCACCAGTTGCTGCCGCGATGACCTTGTGTCCTTCCAGCTTGTATGATCAAGAGCTTGTCTAGTAAAGTTGTGGGGAGGCCTTGTTTGCCAATTTCAGCCAACAGAAGAGGTCAGCACAGGGTCTTCTGTACCCTGTTCAGTGTGTGTGTGTGTGTGTGGTTGTGTGAGCTTCGTCTTTTATCTGATTAAACCAGCAGCTGTTACCAGCTGATCGCTTGACATTTATGGATCATTAGTATAAATGGCAGTGCCATGCTGCCCAAAAATGCCATCATCCTTCAGATCCCTCAGCTGTGTACTCCTTAACATATGGGAAAGGGTGCTCTTCCTCAGGGCCTACAGCCTGTGTGTGTCTGTTGGTGTTCTGCTTTTGTTAGTTCTGTTTAAGTACCATTAAGGACTGCCTCCTCAGGCTGCCAGATAATACCCCTTCAAAATTACATAATGTAGTCTGCATGAATATAATTATGTACTGTTACATGAATATTTCTGGAGGCGGCTAAATGGTTAATGTTTTCTTTAGAATGTTATACGGGGGTGTAGATGGAATATAGTCATTACTGATTCTAATCAAAGTAAGCATTAAGTATACTTTAAATCATTCAAAACTTCATAAACTATGCAGACTATGTCTATTATAAGCTGCATTGTTAACATGCCTGCAATTGCTGTGAAATGCAGGGATGACCAAAGCTGTTTTGTAGCAAAGCTTTCCACAAATAACTGGCTTCAGGGAATATCATACATGAAACACATTCTTGTTCAAATGGTCATGAGTGTTAAAGGCACACTAATATGAATCCATTTAAAGGATTTTAAATCGATCTGGTGGGGCTTTTTTGGATTGGTTGTTTAACCCTGTAAACCCACATAATCAATGGAGCTAGACAAATTAAGGACTGGGATCTTTTGGCTGTCTGTCTTTGGCTGTCTCTAACTGTTTAGCACTACACATAACTGGATGATCTGTGCGTAAATGCCATTTCTATAAACCAACGGTACACATAAAATACACCACCTAAAGCACATGTTTTTTATGTTTGCCTTTTTTTCTGCAAATTAAGTAGAGATTGGGTGGTGAAGTCCATGCATAAAAGCAGGTATGGTTGTCAAAAGCCTATACTGTATGTTCTGAATCCACTGCAAGATACTGTTCAAATTGTGCTTTTTGGTTCACATTATGTTTCAGGGGAGGTCTTCCAATTCAACAAATTATGGCCTATAAACTGAAGGCCTATCAGCCTTCTGCTGATAAATGGCATTGTTTGGCATACAACTACTACTGGCAGTTACCCTTTGCCCACTTCCTGGTGATCCCCTACCAGACAGGTCATGCTTTGGCCAGTCACAGACAGCCGTGGTCTGTGTTTAGGCACCACCATAGCAGACCTAATCTTTCCTGAGCCAGGAAAATGAGCTCTGTTAAATCAAGAGCCCCCCAAAAATCCCCCTAATCTGCCATCATTGCTTTTTAATGGGCTGGGCCGAGGATTACAATGAAAACATTTAAAGGGGACAGACACAATGAAGGCGGGGATAGACATTTCAAAGGGGAAAATGAACATAGTCCACTGCCCCCTCACCCCAACCCCCCAACTCAGGCAAGATTTGATCATGGCCTAAATAAGGTTCTGCTGCCCTTTGTGAAAATGGCCCCAGAAAAAAAATGCCCCCCTGTATAAAAGCCGTCAAAGTCTTGTTAGCACGATGACAGAAGGTTGTGGGAGGAATGCAATTGTGTTCGGAACGCACATGATACAATAGAGCTGAGATAGTTTCCAGATTTTGTCAGCAGTACACAGGGAAGAGAAGGACCCTTTATTGTTTCCAAGGCACGTGCTTGTGGATGCAGGTTGTTTCTGCATATTACTAAACACCAAAAGGTAAGCTTCATTAGACATTACTTGTATTGTGTTTTACTAGCTTATCAATATTTTTAAAGTCGATATACTCTAAAGTTGACAAGTCAAGTCATGTACTGCCATGGCCACTTCTTGTGCAGCTTTTTGAGATGAGTGACGCCGAGATGGAGATATTTGGGGAAGCTGCCCCATACCTGCGCAAGTCCGAGCGGGAGAGGATTGCGGCTCAGAATAAGCCCTTCGATGCTAAAACCTCCTGCTATGTGGCCGACCCGAAGTCGGAGTACACTCAGGGCAAGATCCTGAGCCAGGACAGCAGCAAGGTCACCGTGGAGACAGAGGATGGAAGGGTGGGTACTGCTTAAGTCTCTTCTAGATGTCTTTATTGCCAGCTGTCGAGACCCACATGACACATATAGACACACTCAACATCCATGGCATGTACTGTCATGCATATTCATCAGCATATTTCATACACACACACACAGACACACACACACGCACACACATTTACATATTTATGTATATGTATGTATATGTAAGTGTACATGTGATACATGTGTATATAATATCATTATCATATCAAATATATCAAGTAGGATTGCAATTTCTTTGAGTAAAACACTCTTTCACTAAATTGCAGCAATACCCTGATACACTTTAAAGATTAATGACCTATCAGTAAAGTGATAGGACGAGTTAAACATGTACGCTGCAGGCTTTTTTTTTTACCTGCCTGCCTCTGTGCTACAGGTTGTCACTGTAAAACCAGATGACATCAGGCCGATGAACCCACCAAAGTTTGACAAGATTGAGGACATGGCCTTGCTGACCCATCTGCATGAGCCAGCAGTGCTGTTCAACCTGAAGGAGCGCTACGCAGCCTGGATGATTTATGTAACTACAACCACTACACATAATGGCTTCATTTATTATTTATTACCATTATTATGTATTCATGACCGGTGCTCACCAACTGGGTTTGTCATTCAGCTCATTAACTTTACTTATGTGCGTTCATGATAACTTGACTGAAGGAAATGTGCCTCTGTGGCCACAGTTGTTCAAGTAGTTGGAGAAATTATGTAAATTGCTACCAGCTATGATTTCTTATTTTAATGTTCAAAATGCATATTTAAACATTGGTTGGAAATCCACTTACAGTTGTGCTTTTCTGCAGACCTACTCTGGGCTGTTCTGTGTGACTGTGAACCCCTACAAGTGGCTTCCTGTGTACAACCCTGAGGTGGTGGCTGGGTACCGAGGGAAAAAGAGACAGGAAGTCCCGCCCCATATTTTCTCCATTTCTGATAATGCCTACCAGTTCATGCTCACAGGTACATGTGCCTTGAGATAACATCATGGTGTCAGGTGACATGACAGAGGAAGATAACAACTGGACAGCATATGTTGGAACCAGCAGGGATGCACATTAGGGTTAAGGAATATATTAAAATATTGCAATATCGCAATATTTTAATACATGTGTTGAAGCCTAACTGCAATTAATAGTACATTTCCACAAGCTATGCCTCTCATACAGCCCTAATACACACACATTAAAAGTTAATAATAGGTTAATGAATCTTATTCAGTACACCATACAGTAGCTATAACCAATGTGTGTGCTCCACTGTTTCAGAATAAACAAAGAAAAAAAGTTTAAACAACATAATTAGTATATATCCAAATGAGAACTTGTATGTGTATTAGTATTAGTATGTATTAGTAACACCCCCCCCCCCCACCACCTTTTTTTTTTCTTTCAGATCGTGAGAACCAGTCAATTCTGATTACGTATGTTCCATTGAATTACTCTTGAATAATATGCATCAATGAATGAGCTTCATGGCCTTATTTTGTTTGTGAACATGATTTTTTTGTGTTTGCGTTTTATGCAACAGCGGAGAATCTGGTGCAGGAAAGACTGTGAACACAAAACGTGTCATCCAGTACTTCGCAACAATTGCGTCTATTGGAGACTCAAGCAAGAAAAAGGAGCAGGCCACTGGTAAAATGCAGGTAGGCCTCACAGTAATCTGTTACATACCTTGCTTTGCACACCGCTTAAAAGGGAGTCTGTGAGTGGACTGGGGAAGACTTGCAATTGTGTTGTATGACGCTATCACTAAAACAGGGCACTCTGGAGGATCAAATCATCCAGGCAAACCCTCTTCTGGAGGCCTTTGGGAATGCTAAAACTGTGAGGAATGACAACTCCTCTCGCTTTGTGAGTATTTCATTGGACCCCATTTGATTAGTGTAATTCCAAAGGCACTATCTGTGCTTCTGTTCAAAAGGAAAGATAACATTTTGTCGTTTCAGGGCAAATTCATCAGAATCCACTTTGGAACAAAGGGGAAGCTGGCATCAGCTGATATTGAGACATGTAAGACTTTTTCGCATTACCATACCAGTGAAATGGATTCGATTTCAACAAAATACAGTTTTCTCCATCTGATGTATATGCTCTCCTTCTCAGATCTTCTGGAAAAATCCAGAGTTACGTTTCAACTACCTGCGGAGAGAAGTTACCACATCTTCTATCAGATTCTGTCTAACAAGAAGCCAGATTTGATTGGTTGGCACTGCATTTTAAACACTCTTAATCCTTATAGTAATTGAAAAAACATCTACTGTGTTTTACTGGGCATTAACTCTTCTTGTTTTCCTCAGAGATGATGCTTCTCACCACAAACCCATATGATTACCCCTTCATCAGTCAGGGTGAGATCACAGTGCAGAGCATTGATGACACAGAGGAGCTCATGGCTACAGATGTAAGAGTCCCTGTTCCTCTACCCAAGAGGACGAATAGGGGAGGATAATGAGTAGAAAATGAATAGAAGACATACCCATTATCCTGCATGTTTGATCCACATTCACGCTCTCTCTTTCCTGCTTCAATAGAATGCCATTGACATCCTGGGTTTTAACACAGAAGAGAAATCTGGCATATACAAGCTTACAGGTGCAGTGATGCACCATGGCAACATGAAGTTCAAGCAGAAACAGCGAGAAGAGCAGGCTGAGCCTGATGGCACTGAGGGTATTCAAAAAACCCTCAATATCAAAACATTTGAATATTTAATGAATGTATTTACACATTCCTGATTACCTTTTGGTTGTGATTTATTGTTTGTTTATCAGTGGCAGACAAAGTCGCTTTCCTCATGGGCCTAAACTCAGCAGACCTCCTCAAGGCTCTGTGTTACCCCAGGGTAAAAGTGGGAAATGAGTATGTCACAAAAGGTCAAACTGTCCAACAGGTAAATTTACACACACGACAAACAATAATTAGGAAATGTAAATGAGATCTCAGCAACAAAATAAGGTATTAGCCTTTTTTCGTATGACAGTGATAAGAAATGGGGAACAAGCAAAATTTTGAGACCATGTTGATTAGGGTGTTTGAACTGCCTTGAAATGATATTTAATAAATGAATATCACTGCTTTATGTCCTTCAAGGTGAATAATTCAGTGGGAGGCCTTTCAAAAGCGGTGTATGAGAAGCTCTTCCTGTGGATGGTGACGAGGATCAATCAGCAGCTGGACACCAAGCTGCCTCGGCAGCACTTCATTGGCGTGCTGGACATCGCGGGATTCGAAATCTTTGAAGTGAGTCCCATTTGACTGAGACTCAAGAATCACAGACACAAAAACATTGGGCTTTTAAACTGTCTAACGTCTGCCATCCAACAGATGAACAGCCTGGAGCAGCTGTGCATTAATTTCACTAATGAGAAACTGCAACAGTTTTTCAATCACCACATGTTTGTGCTGGAACAAGAAGAGTATAAGAAAGAAGGGATCGAATGGGAGTTTATAGACTTCGGAATGGATTTGGCTGCATGCATTGAGCTCATTGAAAAGGTAATATATTATGACTACTGTATATAGAGCAAGCTAACTTAAAGTAAATAAAAATGAATGATGTAAACAAAAATATTTGATAATCATATTCCATTTTGTTCCTAGCCAATGGGCATCTTTTCCATTCTGGAAGAAGAGTGTATGTTTCCAAAGGCCACAGACACTTCCTTTAAAAACAAACTGTACGATCAGCACTCTGGCAAGAACAACAACTTCCAGAAGCCCAAGCCTGCCAAAGGCAAGGTGGAGGCCCATTTCTCTCTGGTGCACTATGCCGGCACAGTGGATTACAACATCGCCGGCTGGCTGGAGAAGAACAAAGACCCTTTGAACGATACGGTGGTGCAGCTGTACCAGAAGGCCGCTCTCAAACTGCTGTCTCAGCTCTTCGCCACCTACGCCTCCGCTGATGGTGAGTCACTGCATCACCCCGCAGGGCCATCCTGAACCTCCCATGCGTGAAGCTCACTCTCATATGAATACAAATGCAAATACGAATATGAATATAAAAAAAAACATTTTCTGTAAAACAAAGGAAGTGTGTGCCTGTTATTGCCTCTTTCCCTGCAGTGGATGGAGGAAGCAGTAAGAAGGGAGGGAAGAAGAAAGGCTCGTCTTTTCAGACAGTGTCTGCACTCTTCAGGGTAAATCCAATAGTGCTCCTTCATAATCTAACAGTACTTCTGTTACAAACACTCAGTCCCACCACAATTTTGTTCTAACCACTTACTAAAATGTTCAGCCAGGTAGATGGGATAAGTGGATAAGTTATTTTCTGAGGCCTGTGTCTCCCACTCCTGACTGACACTGGCTTTAGTAAATACCACACTGAGTGTAATGCTTAGAAGTAGTACATATCACTGGGTGCTCAAAGGCAGATCTGACATCAGGGTCTTGTTTACAGGAAAATCTAAACAAGCTTATGACCAACCTGAGGTCCACCCACCCCCACTTTGTCCGCTGTCTCATTCCCAATGAGACTAAGACACCAGGTGAGACACATCACCCCTATACGTAAATCCTGTGTAAAAACAATGCATGGATAACCTGTAAAACCTATTAACATGGGTTTCTGTTGTCTGAAGGTGCCATGGAAAACATCCTGGTTCTGCACCAGCTGCGCTGTAATGGTGTGCTGGAAGGCATTAGGATCTGTAGGAAGGGCTTCCCCAGCAGAATCCTATATGGAGATTTCAAGCAGAGGTTCATGTTATCACATTATCACACACTTAATTAATGTAAGTCATTTAATGAAAACCTCTACACAGTGAAACTTGTATCCTCCATTTTAATAGATATAGGATCCTGAATGCAAGCGCCATTCCTGAGGGACAGTTTATTGACAGCAAGAAGGCCTCAGAGAAGCTACTGTCCTCAATTGATGTTGATCACACCCAATATAAATTCGGACATACCAAGGTAAGATTGTATAAATCCATTAGGGCATGTATTGTGCTAAATCAATACATGACATAACTTTAGCTGCCACTGGCACTGACAAACTCTGGCAAGGTGTCTTAACATGTTTATGGCATGATTATTACAGTGGGAGGAATTTTTTGTAAGTGTTTTTTTTTTTTTTTCAATTGACAGGAAATTCTGACTAGACATCTGACATGTAATCAGACATGTAAAGAAACCTTTAAAGTTGTAACTTTTTCCAGTGCCATTTCTTTTTATCACATTTGCCTTTATTTATGGGCTTCAAACTTCTTGTTTTTATACACTTGTGGATTTCTTGGATTAATACCAATATCTGAACACATTTCCATGCCAGTAGTCCAAGTTTAACAAGGGCAGAAGTAAAGTGATCTGAATCTGCTGGACGCTTCAGAACTTTAAATTGACATGAAAGTGCCTGATGTCCTGTGATGACCAAGGGCTGTTTTTGCTGTTTTTTTCTGTTCAGGTGTTCTTCAAAGCTGGACTCCTGGGTCTGTTGGAGGAGATGAGAGACGAGCGACTAGCCGTGCTCATGACTCGCATCCAGGCCGTCTCCAGGGGTTACGTGTCCAGGCTCAAGTTCAAAGAGATGACTATGAAAAGGTTGAAGAAAACATTATATATATTACATTATATGTATTTTTGATGCAATTGACAGATAGACAGAGGCACACTGCCAGTCATAATGATACAGCATACTATTCAGATAGTATTGACTACATGAGTCTTTGACTGGGTTTTTGTACAGGGAGTCTATTTACATCCTGCAGTACAACCTGCGCTCCTTCATGAATGTGAAGAACTGGCCATGGATGCGGCTCTTCTTCAAGATCAAACCACTGCTTCGCAGCGCAGAGGCAGAGAAAGAGATGCAGACCATGAAGGAAGAATTCTCCAAGCTGAAAGATGAGTTTGCCAAGTCTGAGGCCAGACGGAAGGAGCTGGAGGAGAAAATGGTCGTGCTTGTCCAAGAGAAGAACGACCTTTACTTTCAGATCCAAGCAGTGAGGGTCTTTCTTTGCAACCTTGTATATTAAATCAATATAATGATTTACCTATATTAAAATTACATTCTCTTTGCAAAAATAGGCTTTGAAACAGTCATATCCTCACATTTTTTGTGTAGCTGTAAAAATGTTCACAACTTGCTGAACTGAATATAGGCTTGTTCGACTCTTGACTATGGTTGCACAGGAGCGAGATAATCTCGTAGATGCTGAGGAGAGATATGAGGGTATGATCAAAAGCAAGATCCACCTGGAGGCAAAGGTAAAGGAGTTTGCTGAGAGGATTGAAGAAGAGGAGGAGATAAATGCTGAAATCACAGCCAGAAAAAGGAAACTGGAAGATGAGTGCTCAGAGCTGAAAAGAGACATTGACGACCTTGAACTCACCATCGCCAAGGTCGAGAAAGAAAAGTATGCCACTGAGAATAAGGTGAGAGGAAGGGTTGCCTGCTGACTTATGCTGTCAACATAAGACACAATTTGGTTTAAATTTCAACTGTTGTGTTAATTATAATGAAAAGTGACATTTTTTATGTACAATTATAACTGTAGGTGAAGAATTTGATAGAGGAGCTCACCACAATGGAAGAAGCCCTCTTGAAGTCCTCGAAGGAAATGAAAGCCCTGCAGGAAGTTCACCAGCAGACCCTGGATGACCTACAGGCTGAGGAGGACAAGGTCACCACTCTCACCAAGACAAAGCTAAAACTGGAGCAACAAGTTGATGACGTGTGTATCTCCACAAGCTTTGGGTTTTTGTTTTTTTCATGTTTACAGCTGATGATACAGCTGATTACAGTTGTGTTTTTCAGTGTGCCTATGGAAGGCATTGATAAAAGATGAGTTTATCATTTCAGCTGGAGGGATCTCTGGAGCAGGAAAAGAAGATACGTGCCGATCTTGACAGAGCCAAGAGGAAACTAGAGGGGGACCTCAAACTGTCCTTAGAGAATGTCATGGACTTAGAAAATGAGAGGCAGCAATTGGAGGAAAGACTGAAAAAGTATGGGTCTTTTTTTTTCAAAATACCTGTATTTTAACTGTTTTTTTTTTTCTTCAGATGAAAAAAAAAATATCAGACCAACCTTGAGATCCCATGTCATAAAATTCTCAAAATTCATATTTGTAAATCTTCACAGGAAGGATTTTGAACTTAATCACCTTCAAGCTAAGATCGATGATGAGCAAATGCTTAGCTTGCAGCTCCAAAAGAAAATAAAGGAGCTTCTGGTAAGCCTACATTTTGAGAAGCATTACATTAACACCTGGGCAGTTGTCCTTATTTCATCATAACAAATCATTATTTGTAGGCCCGTATTGAAGAACTCGAGGAGGAGATTGAGGCTGAGCGCACTGCCCGAGCCAAAGTGGAGAAGCAGAGGTCCGATCTGTCCAGGGAGCTGGAGGAGATCAGCGAGAGGCTGGAGGAGGCCGGTGGCGCCACTGCGGCCCAGATCGAGATGAACAAGAAGCGGGACTCAGAATTCCAGAAGCTCAGACGGGACCTGGAAGAGGCTACCTTGCAGCATGAGACTGTCACTGCCACCCTCCGCAAGAAACAGGCTGACAGTGTTTCAGAACTTGGAGAGCAAATTGAGAATCTCCAGAAGGTAAAACAAAAACTGGAGAAGGAGAAAAGTGAATACAAGATGGAGATTGACGACATGTCGAGCCACATGGAAGGAGTTCTGAAAAGTAAGGTAAGCCTGAAGCTGTTTTTATTTCCACCCTTTTAAAACATTTAAATCACTGCACATAAATGATATTCTTTTCATGTAATTCCCATATGTGTCTACTCTAAATATGCCAGGCTAGCACAGAGAAACAGTGCCGTAGCCTCGAGGATCAATGTCATGAATACAAGGCAAAGGCTGAGGAAGCTCAGAGGGCCCTGACTGACTACACAAGTCAAAACGCTCGTCTGCTAGCAGAAAATGGTGATAAGCTACTGCCTCTTAGCAATAAATACATACCGCCTGCCCACTGCTTGGTGTTTATACTAAAGGATTTTATTTTCCTTGAGTAGGTGAACTCACACGTAGTCTTGAAGAGAAAGAGAGCACCATTTCTCAGCTGAACAGAGTGAAGAATGTGGGCACTCAGCAAATTGAAGAACTGAAGCGACTTTTGGAGGAGGAAATTAAGGTTCCTCTCACATTTTCACATTTCCTTTCACATTTTCACTTTCTATTTCTATTTTTTATTTCTATTTTACAGCCATCCTTAAGAACATGTTACTCTCAACTGATCTATGCATCTATTTAGAGTGTTAATGATTTTGTTGATGGATTTTAGGCCAAGAATGCCCTGGCCCATGGCCTGCAGTCGTCCCGTCATGACTGCGACCTCCTGCGGGAGCAGTTTGAGGAGGAGCAGGAGGCCAAGGCTGAGCTGCAGCGCTGCATGTCCAAGGCCAACAGCGAGGTGGCGCAGTGGAGAACCAAATACGAGACTGACGCCATCCAGCGCACAGAGGAGCTGGAAGAGGCCAAGTAATTTGCCATTGTCTAATGCAGCATGTGCTACACAGTCAGCTTTATTGTCAAATCTGCAATGGACATATACAAAATTGAAATAACGTTACTCTTGCTAATGTCATTTTGCAATGCTGTTAGACAATATGCTTACATATTTTTTTCTTTTTCTCTCTTTTTATGCTACCATCTAGAAAGAGACTTGCTCAGCGCCTTCAGGACTCTGAAGAGCAGACTGAGTCAGTGAATGCCAAATGTGCCTCTCTGGAGAAGACCAAGCAGAGGCTTCAGTCCGAGGTGGAGGACCTCATGGTGGAGATGGAGCGGGCCGCTGCTGCTAATGCCGTACTGGACAAGAAGCAGAAGACCTTTGATAAGGTAATTTATATAAAACCCTGATTTATTATACAACTGGTAAACTTGCTCAAACTTTACCACAAAGCAGAATAATACAAATGTAGTGTCTAATACTTTATATCCTAATGCATAAATGAATGAATGAATAACCGAATGAATGAATGAATGAATGAATGAATGAATGAATGAATGAATGAATGAATGGATGAATGAATGGATGAATGGATGAATGGATGAATGAATGAATGAATGAATGAATGAATGAATGAATAATTGAATGTTGTCGAATGTTACCAGATTCTTGCAGAGTGGAAGCAGAAGTATGAAGAGAGTCAGTCAGAGCTAGAGGCCTCCCAAAGGGAGTCCAGGAGTCTGAGCACCGATCTTTTCAAGCTGAAGAATGCCTATGAAGAGGCCCTGGATCACCTAGAGAACATGAAGAGAGAGAACAAAAACCTTCAGCGTATGACTTAGTAGTCTGATTTACTCTAAGCGAACTGCAACACATTGCAATGAACCAAACTCACATGCCAGTCACTGATATATTAGTCCATTTGATTTCCTAAATTTTGCTGTGCTTTTCTTTTGCTTATGCATGCTTTAAAACCTAAGCTCACTGTTATGAAGCTGACAGGTTATTTGGGATTGTTTTATCATCTTTTCTTAGAGGAGATTTCTGATGTCACTGAACAAGTGGGTCAGTCAGCAAAAACCATTCATGAGCTGGAGAAAGCTGTGAAACAGGCTGAGCAAGACAAAATGGATGTTCAGACAGCCCTCGAGGAAGCTGAGGTACCCAATACCCTTTATCATGGTGACAACAAAAACTGTTTTTGGCAGTCAAAATATAAGGGGTACTGAAATAGTGTAATTGAAAGAAAAACTTTTGTTTCTAGTCCTCCCTGGAACATGAGGAAGCCAAGATTCTCCACATCCAGCTGGAGCTTAACCAAGTTAAGTCGGAGCTGGACAGGAAGGTGGCGGAGAAAGACGAAGAGATGGACACGCTAAAGAAAAACTATCAGCGGACTACTGACACCCTCCAGAGTGCTCTAGACTCAGAGACCCGCAGCCGGAATGAAGCCTTACGTCTGAAGAAGAAGATGGAGGGAGACCTGAACGAGATGGAGATTCAGCTCTGCCATGCTAACCGCCAGTCCGGCGAGGCCCACAGGCAACTCCGCAACCTGCAGGCTCAGCTGAAGGTCAGTATGCAGGCTAGCAAAGAGGTATTGTACAGACATCTGAAGGCCAGTGTGCATGCTAAAGGAGATATGATGAGAATGATGGATTAGCACTATTAAAGTAGCTGTTGCAATGCTAACTACTTTAGATAACAGTATCTTGCTCAGTGGTCTTATGTTTTGCCAACATAACTGTAAGGAGAGGCCTGCCTGTGCTGCAAATGCCTCATAAGTTATGACTGAAGATTACAACCTAACATAACCTTGTACTTGTAAATGATGGAAATTTGCACAAAACAAATCACTCCTAGTTAGTTGTTACTTGTACTAGTAACCTTCTCTAGGTATGTGCTGTGATCTCACCACTTGAGCCTCCAGGTCTGTAGGGGGTGCTGATCTTCGCCTCCTCCTTTGTGTTTCAGGACACCCAGGTGCACCTAGATGACGCCCTTCATGGACAGGAGGACCTGAAGGAGCAGCTGGCTATTGTCGAGCGCAGGAATGCTCTCATGACCACTGAAATTGAGGAAATCAGGGTAGCTCTGGAACAGTCAGACAGGTGTCGCAAAATGGCGGAACAGGAGGTGATTGATACCAGTGAGAAAATGCAGTTCCTTCACACTCAGGTGAGCGTCCAGATTTGGCTGGCTTGAAATGAATTGGGATGTATTGGTTTAAATCCTAGTGATGAATTACTCTTTGACATCCTTCACAGACAACCAGCCTCAACAACACAAAAAAGAAGATGGAGGCTGACATCACTCAGCTCCAGTCAGAGGTGGAGGATGCTGTGCAGGAGGCTAGAAATGCAGATGAGAAAGCCAAGAAAGCCATCATAGACGTCAGTAAACATTTTGTGTTTGATTTGTGAAAGCTTCATGAACAAATGTGAATTTATCCCATGGAATACAATAATTTGGTGTTGTGCTTTAGGCAGCCATGATGGCAGAGGAGCTGAAGAAGGAGCAAGACACCAGTGCTCACCTGGAGAGGATGAAGAAGAACATGGAGACAACAGTCAAAGACCTACAGCAACGTCTGCTTGAAGCAGAGCAAATTGCTATGAAGGGTGGAAGAAAAGAGATCCAAAAACTAGAAACAAGAGTAAGTGAAAACACAATCCCATGGACTTTAACATGTTGAAATGTGTTAAACATGGGCACTGTCTCTGCAGCAGTTTAATGTACATGTTTTCTGTGACAGGTGAAAGACCTGGAGAATGAGCTAGATGGGGAACAAAAACGAAGTGCAGAGTCGATGAAAGGGTTAAGAAAATATGAGAGAAGGATCAGGGAACTTACATATCAGGTAACAGACCTTTATACCAGAGAATGTAATGCAATGAACACCCATTCCTAGGTCCCAAAGCCTATCTGATATGTCTGGATTTACAAGAGTACCCTTCTATGTCTCATTTATAGACAGAAGAGGATAAGAAAAATGCTGCACGCCTTCAGGACTTGGTGAACAAACTGCAACTTAAAGTGAAAGCGTACAAGAGACAATGTGAAGAGGCGGTAAGTTCAGGAGGTGTAAACTCAATACAGCTCATTGAACAACAGAAACAAAGAATCATTTTATGACTTAATAGCCCCAGTGACCTAATTATGTTTTCTTACATTAGCTCTGTATTAGTTTTAAGTGGAAATCAGATTTAGAGGAGATGCTTTCACTTAGTATAAATGTGAGTGTACCAGTTGTATTGAGCATGATAACATGTCTTCATGTGGTGTCATCTTACACAAGCCAATATCCTTTTTCCCCTGGACTCAGGAGGAGCAGACCAGCGTGCACCTGACCAAGCTCCGGAAGGTTCAGCATGAGCTGGAGGAGGCAGAGGAGCGTGCGGACATCGCAGAGTCCCAAGTGAACAAGCTCCGGGCCAAGAGCAGAGATATGGGTGGTAAGGGGGAGGAGTAGCAAAGGCTAACGGCATAGTCCTCGTCGGTAGCAGTAGAAGAGTAGAGTAGAGTATAGTATAGTAGAGTAGAGTATAGTAGAGTAGAGTAGAGTAGAGTAGAGTAGAGTAGAGTAGAGTAGAGTAGAGTAGAGTAAAGTGGAGTGGAGTGGAGTAGAGTAGAGATACTTTATTTATCCTGAAGGAAATTAAGGTTGAGAAAGTAAAGGGACGTACAGAGAGCATAGATGAGAAACTGGATGCTCATATATCAGAGGATTATTATCAATGTTGACAAATGGTGATAAGTGACAAAATGTGTTTTAATCATTGTTATCAAGTATGTTTTTGGTAGTTTGCTTCAGTAGACATATATGCGATAGTTTTACAAATTCTCCCAAATGAGTAATATATATATCCCTTAACATTAGTCACTGACATCTTTCAACCTTAACAATGTTTTTTCTATTAAAAAGGTCAAAGCATTTTATGAAAAGTGTGATTCCATGCTCTCTTTTTTTAACCAAAAAAAATGTTTTTCAATACCTGTCTGTCTTTACTCAGTTATGTATTGTTTCATAATGCATCACCGTAACATATTTTCTAAAACAATGGTTCAATCATAAGAGCTTGTAGAAAACATAAAGCGGTCAGCATGGCCTTTGTCACCCCCAGAAATAATGTGCGTCTGCCAAGAGCTATTCTAGGAATGTAATACTGCAGACAGCCTGGGATTATATCTGTGGAGAGGGCCTTACTGCTCCGTGCAGTGGGTTAGCAATGTTAATAATAGCCCCGCTGGAAACCAGCCTGGCAAAGCTGATCACACCCCATGTGTCATTGTACTGTCTGGATTGTCAATGCTGCCTTATTAAGATTGTCACTGTGTGCTGCAAAAATTGATTTGTTGGTCTCTGCTCTAAATCCTATGACATCAATAAACAGAAGGAAAACGGAATGCATGATATTAAAGGTGCAATATGTATGACTGTGTCCAAAGCTAGTACTACAATTAAATTTAAAATACTATGAAGCCCTCTACATGCAAATGGCCCAAATACAAACACAAAACATAAACAGAGTTTCCAGCACTGTACTGCTGTTTTCAGAGAAATTAGTATTTTAATTTAACTTGTTTACTTAATCCTGGATGACATATCAGGATCATTTTATGATTACTTGTCATAAATTTCTAAGATGCTATATGCCTTCAAAAGCTGTCAACATTACCAGTTACATAATGACAGCTTCGTTTGGCTCAGACTGACATTAATGGAGTTGTAAGTGTATTAAATAAATATCTTTTACTGGGATTTTCTGTCATCATACAGTAACTTACACCGTTCAAATAGTCTCCTGCCAGAATTCAACGCTACAAACAACATGCACATTTGCACCAGTAGATGGAGACCTTTGCCTACCTCATCGTGGCAAACCCAAAAGGCAAACACCGGCATTTTCATTTTCCTCGCACAGACATCAGCTTCGGTGAGTTTTCCTAGTGGCAGGATCGTCATGCTGTGATTATTGTAGTAGCATAAACTAACATCCTAAAGAGTGATCTGACCTTTGCAGAACTGAATAATAAAACTAGACTCGCCAAGTAGCCTACGCGTAAAAGGAAGAGTCCTTTATGAACAGAGTACACGGAGATGTCGCATTGCTTTCCACGACAGAATGGATTATTGTGGGCTCAGTTTGTAATTCCTTTAAGCACATTCCATTTTTTACAGAAGTGAAGTCTAATTGACAGCAGCTGACAAGTACGTGACATTTGATGCACTCCGAGCTATTCTCGAGGGTTAATTCTAAGCGCACATGACTTTCACAAAGGGTCACATTGATGTGGACAGTGACCTGCTGGGTATCTGAAGGGACAACGCTGATGACAGCTTTCATACACAGCTTTCTACACTCCCTTTAGTTCTCTCAATGTCATTTACATGGTCAAATTGTGTTGGTCACTACTTACACAGTCACTGTACTGTACACTGTATTTTATTGTTTGGCCCGAGGCCTAAGCAAAGGTGTGGGCCTGTTTCGAAAATGGCAGTTCATTAACTGAACTGCCATTACAGGCTTGCATCATAGGCCTCTTAATTTTTATCTAACTTAATTAAATGTGTAAAACACAGCAGAGCAGTGCACCTTAAAGTTCATTCAAGTTGTTTAATTTTCATGCAAAAATGGAAATATTTTTATATCTTGTCTGATCTTGCTTATTTGCATTCCCTTATTAATATTCTTAAACTAAGCTCTGTGTAATGAATTGTGAGAGGAAAATGAGAGGTAGATTGCCTAATGGGAAATTGTGAAACAAAGACACCTCTCAGAAAAGCTACCTCTATCTTCAGTATAGGAATAAACCCTGCACAGGTGTATTGTGTCCGCAACAGACAAGCTTCCTCCGAATGTGACACAAAAGTTCTGACAGATTATCGCAACTCAAGAATCACACATTATGTCAAGTGCACTCTGGCAGCTGTGTTATATTTGGTAGCGGCGGACAGCCTTTGATTTGCGGGAGGGCAAAGAAAACACCAGCTGGACTACACATCTGCCCCTTCAAACGGAAGGCGCTGCTGGGAACGGATTTGTGGAAAAGCCCTCCTGAGCCATGTGGGTCCCAAGCCTCACGCCGGCCGTTTACACACAGCGACCACTGAGGGTGTCATCTGATGGGTGTCACGCTAAGTGGCCCTACTATACTTTATGAACTTCAGCAATGGCAGTCAGTTCCAGTTAGACAGAGTGATCTGTATAAGATAAGATTTTAGTGTGCATTATGACAACATGCTAAAATAAAATGAAGATGCTAGGAAACAGTGTCCCACATTCACCAGCTAATGTCACAAGTATGACCACCATTTGTCATTCACTCTTCGCTCTTGTCATGGAGTCCTTCCTGTGTGCCTTTGAGCGTAGAGAACAACAGCGCTGTTACACCTGTCAGGAAGGTCGAACAGGGGTTCTCAGACATGTGGAGGTGAAAGGGGATTGTAGTGGCATAGGGGTTAGGTAGGGGAAGAAAGTGATACCTGCCAGTTCCACAAATAACCTGCACTGGGCCTCTTTCTTCCTCCCAAATGACATTGTGTTGTTGGACTGTCTTAATGTATGCAGTGCACAAAGCCTACACGTAGGCTGCTAAAATGGAAGAAATATGTCAGCTTGTACTGATTTGTCATTGATAATAAAAAAAAACGTGAATAGTATATCTACATGCTTTTGTGCTTATGCTTTATTATCAACCCAAAGCTTTTCATACAAGTTTTCCAATAAAGAAGCTAGCAGATAAGAGTAGACATGTGGAGAAGTCTGTAAGGATGGAAGGCATGTAAAAATAACTCAAGAGTAGTTGACTGTCGTCACCTGTTGGTGATGACACATCCTGTTACCCCTTGAAGACCGGCTGCCGTTTTAAAGGCTCAAAAGAAATCGATAATGCGACTTGATTAAGATTTGCATAGTATTACATGCCTAAACATAGGGTGTGCATTTTTGCTTGACAAGCACATTCAACCCTCATAAAAGGGCTACTGGTGCTGCTCCTCTCGCACTAAGGGCCCTGAGATTTTCTTGGACAGAGGTAAGATCTCACGTATCTCTCTGACTACTGATAGAGTTTCCATATCAACTCAGAGACATGTCTTTTGGGTAGAAAATAATACTATTCCATACAATGATAATGCATACACATGCATGTGGGATTAACCTTTGATTTGTGTTTTATTTTATATGACTAGTTTCATTTTCAGCTATCATCTCTGTTTCCTCTGTATCTTGAATTAGGTACTCTATATTTTAAAGTGATTGAACTCAAGGTAAGAAAAAGAACAACTGATTTTTGAAAAAAATAAATACTCTGTATAATAGCTGTGTCAACACAGAAAGACTTTACCTCAAAAGACGATTACTAAACGATTCTATTCCAGTGAGCGGGCATCATGAGTTCTGATGCGGAGATGGCCGTGTTCGGCCCGGCTGCCGTCTACCTCCGCAAGCCCGAGAAGGAGCGCATCGAGGCTCAGAACCGCCCGTTCGATGCTAAGTCGGCCTGTTTTGTCCCAGACACCAAGGAGCTGTACATCAAGGGTGTCATCCAGAACAGGGATGCTGGTAAAGTGACTGTACAGACAGAAGCTGGGGAGGTGAGCTTTTTGGGATTTAGGCCATGTTTACTGACAGAAGATGAAAAAGGCACCAAAACGCCAACCCTGACTGTTAAATCCCTAACCTGAAAATCAGTCATGCAAGTGTCCTGCTTGTCTTTGTGTGACAGACGGTGACCGTCAAAGACGCGGACTGCCACCCCATGAACCCGCCAAAGTATGACAAGATTGAGGACATGGCCATGATGACCTACCTCAATGAGCCATCTGTGCTGTTTAACCTCAAAGAGCGTTATGCAGCCTGGATGATCTATGTAAGTTAAAGCATGGTAAACCAGTCCTCGTACTACACTCCTTTTGTACGGATTGTCTGGCTGTGCTGCATTTAGAAACATTTGCTTCCTGGAGGTGTAGACTCTGCTGAAGTTTAACATGATTGGATCTGCCTGTACCCAAGCGCTACAGTCTGGTTGTGACGTATGCAATTAGCCTGGCTAAAAGCCTGCCTACGCACTACAATTCAAATGTAGCACACAAAGTCAACATCATCACTCACAAACACTCCCTCTGTTTGCTGATTGGTCCGGTAAAAATTCTACCGGAGTCAACCATGTCAGTGGAAGCACTGCCAGACCCTCTACAAAAAGAAGTGTAGTACAAGCAACTGGTTTACCAGGTTATGTGAGTTAGCCTGGGAATCTATAAAACACCTGGCAATCCATGACAGTTGGCCATCTAAATGATGGACTTTTCGCCTACAGACCTACTCTGGGCTGTTCTGTGTGACGGTGAACCCCTACAAGTGGCTCCCTGTGTACAATGCAGAGGTGGTGGCTGCCTACAGGGGGAAGAAGCGCATGGAGGCTCCTCCCCACATCTTCTCTGTGTCTGATAATGCATACCAGAATATGCTAACAGGTGAGTCCAAGTGCACAAAGATGTTTCATGGACAGCCTGGAAATGGACACACACACACACACACACACACACACACACACACACACACACACACACACACACACACACACACACACACACACACACACACACACACACACACACACACATAGTGGTCAGCCACTAACATGTTTGGACATTAACAAGAACCTATTATTTGTAAGACATCCATGAAGGGATGTTAAGCTGCATGTGACTACATGTGAAAATGTATCAATAAATGCTAGACATTCAATCGAACTTAAAATGTTTTGTCATAAATAACTAATGTTTGACATCTTTGGAATTATATCAACAGACCGTGAGAATCAGTCTGTCCTGATCACGTAAGTTATGTTTGTTTCTTTCAAACATCTTGTCAGTCCAACATGCTGTGTGTCTATGTGGATAACCAAAAATGTATACATACCCATGCATTCTTTAGTGGAGAATCTGGTGCAGGAAAGACTGTGAACACCAAGCGTGTCATCCAGTACTTTGCAACAATTGCAGTGTCTGGAGACAAAAAGAAAGAGACGGCTTCTGGCAAAATGCAGGTAGGTTAGGGACATGGAGAATGAGATGGTCATAAAGAGGAAGTGGGTGTTCCTTTTTTTTGAGCTGTGCTTAACTAGACTTTGTTGTCTAGGGAACACTGGAAGATCAAATCATTTCAGCTAACCCTTTGCTTGAAGCATTTGGGAATGCCAAGACTGTGAGAAATGATAACTCATCACGTTTTGTAAGTAAATTTGTTTCTCACACTAAAATCATACTGAATGTAATTAAAACAATTTAAAGGCTTTATACTAAAATCATACTGAATGTAATTAAAACAATGCCTTTATTTAAAGAACAATCATAAAATGAGACATAATGAAATAAGTTTTTCGTCTTAACAGGGTAAATTCATTAGAATTCACTTTGGAACAACAGGAAAACTGTCATCTGCAGATATTGAAACTTGTAAGTCTTGCAACTTGTGTGATGATAATACCCTTTTATTTGTAAGACATACTTCTCTTTTGTTTCATAGCCAATGACTACAACTTTTTACTCTTTCTTAAGACTTATTGGAGAAATCCAGAGTGACATTTCAGCTCTCAGATGAAAGAAGTTATCACATCTTTTATCAAATCATGACAAACCACAAACCAGAGCTCATTGGTTAGTTGATAAGCATATTTTCAGTACATCTTACTACATTAGAGGCCTTCCCATCCCTTCCCTACTTTAATTTTCTTACATTTTCATCCCCTTCAGAAATGCTGCTGATCACTACCAACCCCTATGATTTCCCAATGATCAGCCAGGGACAGATTACAGTGGCAAGCATTGATGACAAGGAGGAGCTGGTTGCTACGGATGTGTGTAATTGCTTTATTTCCCAAAGAAATTATTTAATGCCTCTGTTCTAAAGCTGTCATGATTACTCCATAGAGCCTCTTTACTTTTACTCTGATCATTATTTCAAACAGGCAATGAGTTTGCTTTCCTTGTTGTTTATTTTTAAAGACTGCTATAGACATACTGGGCTTCAGCTCTGAGGAGAAGATCAGCATCTACAAACTGACTGGCGCTGTGATGCATTATGGGAACCTGAAGTTCAAACAAAAGCAGCGCGAGGAACAGGCAGAGCCAGACGGCACTGAGGGTAAAACCTTTTTTATTTGCTTTTTCTTCGGAATGTTTGTGTTGTCTTTTTTATGTTTTCATAATTTATCAGTAACCCCCTTTATTTTGCAATTCTCTGCATTTTTATATATTTCTAGTTATGTTTCTATTACACATCTATGTGAAATACTTTGAACTGTCTCTGTGAACATGAAATGTGGTATATGAATAAAGCTTGCCTTCCATGTTCATTCCCCAGTGGCTGACAAAGTCGCCTACCTCATGGGCCTGAACTCTGCTGACCTGCTCAAGGCTCTGTGCTACCCCAGAGTCAAGGTTGGAAATGAGTTTGTTACCAAGGGGCAGAATGTCCAACAGGTAAACCTCTTATGCATTTACTACCAATTTACCCTAATGATACACCTAGTAGTGACTCAACTCTGTCTACCTAAAAGACTTAAAATAGGCCTCTGCTTCATATAAACTGTGCCAAGGCTGTAAACTGGTTTTACTATGCACTTGGCATTATGAATCAGCTCAGTTGTCACAGCAACAGAATAAATGTCAAACAAAATACTACATGAAAGCCCCGACTCACATATCTAGACAGGAACCATCAATTACACTCAACAGAGTAGGATTTATATTCTAATAGTCATCATGTTGTTAAGGACTTGACATTGTATTGTGCATCCATTTTAGGTGATCAACTCAGTTGGTGCCTTGGCAAAATCTGTCTATGAGAAGATGTTCCTGTGGATGGTTATACGGATCAATCAGATGTTGGACACCAAGCAGCCTAGGCAGTTCTTCATTGGCGTGCTTGACATTGCTGGGTTTGAAATTTTTGATGTAAGATAAACTGTTTTCTTAATGATAAAATACTGATTGTTTCTTAAGTCTCTGATAACTCTGATGAACTGGACACTGTGCTCTGTGATACTCTATGTTGATACTTTAGGATTCTTAATAATGTATTTATTTTTGTTTTTTCACACAGTACAACAGCTTGGAACAGTTGTGCATCAACTTCACTAATGAGAAACTGCAACAGTTTTTCAATCACCACATGTTTGTGCTGGAACAAGATGAATATAAAAAGGAAGGAATAGACTGGGAATTTATTGACTTTGGAATGGATTTGGCTGCCTGCATTGAGCTTATTGAGAAGGTAGTGAATTCTTACATTTTCACCCTATAGACTTTACAGGTGCTGAGACCTAAGAAAAAACTGTTTAAACTGTGTCTGTTAAGGGTAGGGTTAGGGGTGAGTTTGATTAAGATGATAAGGCAGTAAACAATAAACAAAATTTCAACATACCATCTGTGTTGTAGGAAGACTATCCAAGTTGTGCTACCAAATTTATAGCATTCTGTTCCCTGACTTAAAACAGGATGCTATGAATCCATACATAACATCACATATTAAATATCCACTATGTTTTTTTTTTTTTACTTTTTCACTTTTTTTTTAGCCAATGGGGATCTTCTCCATTCTTGAGGAAGAGTGCATGTTTCCAAAGGCAACTGACGTATCTTTCAAAAACAAGCTGTATGACCAACACCTGGGCAAGAACAATGCGTTCCAGAAGCCCAAGCCTGTCAAAGGCAAGGCGGAGGCTCACTTCACCCTGGTGCACTATGCTGGCACCGTGGACTACAACCTCACCGGCTGGCTGGATAAGAACAAGGACCCGTTAAACGAGTCTGTTGTGCAGCTCTACCAAAAATCCCCAGTCAAGCTGCTGTCTTTTCTGTATGCATCCTTTTCCTCTTCAGAATCAGGTATGTCGGAAGGAAGTGGGAGGTAACTGTCAAGATTGTCAAGACAGAGAAGATTTATTGTCATAGTTTATTATCTCAGTCATAATGATGTGATAATACAGATGTTACAGATGAGTTAAATTCAGTATAGGAGTTGTTCAGTACATTTTCAGGCTTTCATGCCTTTAGTTAACTAGGACAGTGAAGCGTGAGATAGGAGGTGAATAGGAGAGGGATATAGGATCAGGAAATGACTTGACCAACCCCATGTCACCATAATGAAAGTGATCCCCATTTGTCATTGTGATCACAGCACACAGTGCACATAATGAAATTCAACCTCTCCATTAAATCCATCACACGTGTGAGCAGGGGTCAGCCATGACAACGGTTCCAATATAGAAGCTTTGTCACCATATTATGTTTATCTTTGTCTCTTCCTGAAGAGGGTGGTGGTGGCGGCAGTGGTGGGGGTGCTGCTGGGGGCGGCAGTAAGAAGGCAGCCAAGAAGAAGGGTGGCTCCTTCCAGACCGTCTCAGCTGTCTTCAGGGTAAACTGGCATCACACACCTCACACCCAGAGTTTAAATTGGGCCACAGCTCTCCGGAGCTCAGCTCCGCCACCACACCTCGGCAATACAGCCAGCTCTCTCTGCTATAGTATTTATAGTAATAACATAGAGTGAGATATTAACCACTTTGAGTAAAGCAGGGCTCTCCTTCTTTACAAAAGGCTATTTAACCACACCCATGACTCACTGTACCCCTCTAAAGTCCAATTTTCACTGCTTTTAACTAGTGGCTTAATGATGGCTAATTGCAGGAGAATCTTGGCAAACTGATGACCAACTTGAGGAGCACACATCCTCACTTTGTGCGATGTCTGATTCCCAATGAAGTCAAAACTCCAGGTATGTTGGCTGACATATTCTAACACACACCACCATAGAACCACCGAAATACTGTCTTTAATAAAATATGACAAACACCCAACATGTAGTTTGGGGATACTGCCTCTGTGTGTTAAATAACCCTCTTCTGTTTGTCCACTGAATTTATAATAGGGATTATGGACAATCACCTCGTCATCCACCAGCTGCGCTGTAATGGTGTGCTGGAAGGCATCAGAATTTGCCGGAAGGGCTTCCCCAGCAGAATCCTGTATGCTGACTTTAAGCAGAGGTAAATTAACCATTGTGCGCTCTCTTGGTCACAATGTACAGTAGCACCTATGCAGGCATCATGCTCATTATGACCTTCATTGATCTGTCTCTAAACAGGTACAGAATACTGAACGCCAGTGCAATCCCAGAAGGACAGTTCATTGATGGCAAGAAGGCTTCTGAGAAGCTTTTGGGGTCCATTGATGTCGACCACACCCAATATCGTTTTGGGCACACCAAGGTAGAACCTGGGGGTGAAATAGTCCACAAAAGACAAAGGGGTCATGGTTCAGTAGGTGTTTTTTCAGTGCTGCATGAATATTGCTTGATTTATTCTTCGATGTCTTTCTTAGCTGTAATACAAGACCATGGACATTTATATCACAGCCATTGTTTTAAGATACATTACACCCAAAGTAGAGTAAAGAAATGCATGATACAATTAACAGAAAAACTATAATAATTTCTTTCTCTGTGTAGTTAAGGTTAAGTGACTAATAGGGAAATTGTGATGGCGGTGGTGGGCACAGGTGTTTTTCAAAGCAGGGCTGTTGGGCACACTGGAGGAGATGCGGGACGAGAAGCTGGCTTCCCTGGTGACCTCCACTCAGGCCCTGTGCCGCGGCTACCTAATGAGAGCCGAATACGCCAAGATGACATCCAGGAAGTAATGTGTTCAGACATGTTTATCCTAATTACATGATTTTATTCTGAATGCAATAGCACTAATGCTAACGTTACCATTAGCACAGGGATAGGCACCTGGGCTTCAGGAGTTACAAATAATTGTCATGGTTCTGCTCCAGCCATAGACTAAATTGGCTGAATCTTATCGGCATAATTGTTGTTGTAGTTGCAGAAAAAGTCTAAATTGCAGAGGTAGAATCAGGTGAACCATGTGGAATAGGTGGCATTGGATTGTAGCCTCTAAATCTAGGTTACTCATCACTGCAATAGCATTAAGAATAATGAAAAGTGGCAAGTAACCCTTTAAAACTGACATTTATGGTTATGAAAATTGCCTTTTGCCTTTTTTTAAGGGATGCTGTGTATACCTTACAATATAACCTTCGCTCATTCATGAACGTGAAACACTGGCCATGGATGAAGCTCTACTTCAAGATCAAGCCCCTGTTAAAGAGTGCCGAGACAGAGAAGGAAATGGCAACCATGAAAGAGGACTTTGTAAAATGCAAAGAGGACCTCGTCAAGCAGGAGACAAAGAGGAAGGAGCTGGAGGAGAAGATGGTCTCCTTACTGCAGGAGAAGAATGACTTGCTCTTACAGATCCAGGCTGTAAGCACATAGAAGGTTTTTTTCAAAGTGGAACAGATTTTGATCAAAATTTGTTAACATTTCTGAACATTTCCTCTAGGCATGTTTAATCTAGTCTTTATTTTGAATCGAATTAAATAATATTTTCTTTTATTTAATCTCTACATTATTTGTTTTTCTTGTCTAATGCTTACGGGCAGGAAGCAGAACATCTGTCAGATGCTGAGGAGAGATGTGACGGTCTCATTAAAAGTAAGATCCAGCTGGAGGCAAAACTCAAAGAGGTGACTGAGAGACTGGAGGATGAGGAGGAAATCAATGCAGAGCTGACGGCCAAGAAGAGGAAACTCGAGGATGAGTGCTCAGAGTTGAAAAAAGACATTGATGACCTTGAACTCACCTTGGCCAAAGTGGAAAAAGAAAAACATGCCACTGAAAATAAGGTGTGTTATCCTGAAAGCTGTAACTACACCTACTGTACATAAATCACAATTCACATCAATTTACACAACAAATACTTGCAGGTGAAAAATCTGATAGAGGAGATCTCAGGTCAAGATGAGAGTATTGTCAAACTGACTAAAGAGAAGAAAGCCCTCCAAGAGGCACATCAGCAGACTCTTGATGACCTTCAAGCTGAGGAAGACAAAGTCAACAGCTTGACCAAAGCTAAAGCAAAGCTTGAGCAACAAGTGGATGATGTGAGTCTGATATATTAACTTTATTTATCGATGATTATAGTGATGTATTCATAAGTTTGGACATTTACTTGATATTGTGTGTGTAATGGACTTTAATGTGGACAACAGCTTGAGGGGTCTCTGGAGCAAGAGAAGAAGCTTCGCATGGACCTAGAAAGGGGGAAGAGGAAGCTGGAAGGAGATCTGAAAATGACTCAAGAGTCCATAATGGACTTGGAGAATGACAAACAACAGTTAGAGGAAAAGCTCAAGAAGTAAATCAAGTTTGACTTATATCCAGTACACGTACGTAGATCGGTATTGTTGCTATGTGCAATTCTGCAGCTATTCGTTTTTTTTTTCTCAGGAAAGATTTTGAAACAAATCAGTTACTCAGCAAAATTGAGGATGAACAAATGATGTCATCACAACTTCAAAAGAAGTTGAAGGAGCTTCAGGTAATGTCAGGACACTTCTTGTCGTTATGATATTACTGTACTTGCAAATGACCTTCGCTGCCATTTCAGGCCCGTGCTGAAGAACTTGAGGAGGAGATTGAGGCTGAGCGTACTGCCCGAGCCAAAGTGGAGAAGCAGAGGTCCGATCTGTCCAGGGAGCTGGAGGAGATCAGCGAGAGGCTGGAGGAGGCCGGCGGTGCCACTGCGGCACAGATCGAGATGAACAAGAAGCGGGAGGCTGAGAACCAGAAGCTCAGGCGGGACCTGGAGGAGTCCACTCTACACCATGAGTCCACCACTGCAGCACTGCGCAAGAAGCAGGCCGATAGCATGGCCGAGTTGGGTGAGCAGATCGACAACCTGCAGAGGATCAAGCAGAAGCTGGAAAAGGAGAAGAGTGAGTGTAAGATGGAAATTGATGACCTAGCTGGCAACATGGAGTCTGTGGCAAAGGCCAAGGTACAATGTACAATTTTTATCATACCAACATCATAGCACAGTTGCTAAAATTAATATTCTTTTCCTGCCTCCCTGTCAAAATAAATGACCCACCTAATGTGGTTAAGACACATAATGTGTCTTTTTTTCTTGATGGTGTTTTAAAAACAGGTCAACCTGGAGAAAATGTGCCGCACATTGGAGGACCAGCTCATTGAAATCAAGACTAAACATGAGGAGGGCATGAGGCAGATCAATGACCTAAGTGGTCAGAAAGCTCGTCTGCAAACAGAAAATGGTAAAGATGTCAAAAACAGTAAAGATGTCACTTTCTCTGTGTCCTCTGTGAAATATACACTTCACTTTCCATTTTTCCACTCTGGTGGACAATAAAGAGTTATTTATTCATGGTATGTGAATGTCAAAAATGGTTTTGCTGCACAGGGGAATTCTCACGCCAACTTGAAGAAAAAGATAGTCTCATCTCTCAGTTAACCAGAGGCAAAATGGGCTACACACAGCAGTTGGACGAGCTAAAAAGACAGCTCGATGAGGAGGCAAAGGTACATGTGTAGAGGATGTATTACTGTATCAATTCCTTACCATGTATTAAGGGCAATATATCAAGAGGACATAATCAAACTATGACTTAACATACCACTTAACAGGCCAAGAATGCCCTGGCCCATGGTCTGCAGTCGTCTCGTCATGACTGTGACCTCCTGCGGGAGCAGTTTGAGGAGGAGCAGGAGGCCAAGGCTGAGCTGCAGCGCTGCATGTCCAAGGCCAACAGCGAGGTGGCGCAGTGGAGAACCAAATACGAGACCGACGCCATCCAGCGCACAGAGGAGCTGGAAGAGGCCAAGTAATTTGATTGCTGTCGAAACCTTGGGATGTTTATAGTATATGGCAATAATCTAAAGGAGGTAAGATTATTTGCTTTCCCTTTTCCACAGGAAAAAGCTTGCCCAACGTCTCCAAGAGGCTGAGGAGCAAATTGAAGCAGCGAATGCTAAATGTGCCTCTCTGGAGAAGACCAAACAGAGGTTGCAGAGTGAGATAGAGGACCTTATGATTGATGTGGAGAAGGCCAACAGTATGGCTGCCAACTTGGACAAGAAGCAGAGAAACTTTGATAAGGTTCTGAAATGTCTATTTATAGTAGTTGCTGTATGTGAAGATACATAAGAAGCTAAGACATAAAACTAAGACATATATAATTTACAGACCTTCTGAATATTTATTATTCTCGGTAAATAAAATATATATAAAATACTGTTGTTTAATTGATTTTTACTGTAATCTAAAGTATTGGTGTGTGACCATAGGTTCTTGCTGAGTGGAAGCAGAAGTATGAGGAATGCCAGGCGGAGCTGGAGGGATCCCAGAAGGAGGCCAGAACACTCAGCACTGAGCTTTTTAAAATGAAGAACTCCTATGAGGAGGCATTGGATCACCTTGAGACCCTCAAACGTGAAAATAAGAACCTCCAACGTCAGTAACAAATCAATGGAACCTTTCACAGTCGTGCTTGGTGCAATAACTAGAAATTGTTTAAAACGTTCATATTTCATATAACTTTTTTTGGATGAAACTGTAAAATTGTTTATGTTCACTCATGTTGGCTGTCTGAATTTAACAGAGGAGATCTCAGACCTGACAGAGCAGATAGGTGAGACTGGAAAGAGCATCCATGAGCTCGAGAAGGCCAGGAAGCAGATGGAGACAGAGAAATCTGACATCCAGGGAGCACTGGAGGAAGCTGAGGTAAGGAACCTTACAATTTTACAATTATGGCTCGCATACCACATATAATATTGTTGTTGTTGTTGTTAGGAGTGGTTTGTGTGTGTGTGTGTGTGTGTGTGTGTGTGTGTGTGTGTGTGTATGTGTGTGTGTGTGTGTGTGTGTGTGTGTATGTGTGTGTGTGTGAGAGAGTGTGAGTGTGTGTGTGTGTGTGTGTGTGTGTGTGTTGTTGCCTTTTTACCTGAATATGCTAACCATCACTTCAGGCGTCTCTGGAGCATGAAGAGTCTAAGATCCTCCGTGTGCAGCTGGAGCTAAACCAGGTGAAGTCTGAGGTGGAGCGGAAGATCTCTGAGAAGGACGAGGAGATGGAACAGCTGAAGAGAAGCAGTCAGAGGACCATTGACACCTTGCAGAGCACCCTGGACTCGGAGGTCAGGAGCAGGAACGATGCCCTGAGAGTCAAAAAGAAGATGGAGGCTGATTTGAATGAGATGGAGATTCAGCTGAGCCATGCTAACCGCCAGGCAACTGAAGCACAGAAGCAACTGAGACATGTTCAGGGACAGCTTAAGGTAGGAAACATGTCACAGTGCTATCAGTGGTGGTTCTACAGTGTTTTACTCCCCGGGAGAGACCCCCTCTCAGCTTAAAAACAACAATTGCATCCTAATTATATGTAATGGCCACATAATTGTAAAATTTAAGAAATTTGTTTCTTAATTCTGAAGGACATCCAAATTCACCTTGATGACGCCGTGAGAGGAGAGGAGGACATGAAGGAGCAGGTCGCCATGTCAGAGCGCAGGGCCAACCTCATGCAGGCTGAAATCGAGGAGTTGCGCAGCGCCCTGGAGCAGACAGAGCGAGGTCGCAAGGTGGCCGAGCAGGAGCTACTTGATGCCAGTGAACGCGTGGCACTCCTACACTCTCAGGTGTGATGCACTTCCACACTCTCAGGTGTGACGCACCTCTGCACTCTCAGGTGTGGCGCACTCCTACACTCTCAGGTGTGATGCACTTCTACACTCTCAGGTGTGACACACTACTGCACTCTCAGGTGTGACATGTAGGGAGGGCTGTGAGATATAGAAAGGTTGAGCACACTAACAAAAGGTTTTAAGTGAAGTTGAGATTATTGGCACACATGTTGCAATGCAGTCTTGTCTTTGCGGTCCATTTGTCTAGTTCTTTTGACTTAATATTATTTCTATTTCGACAAAATAATATTAACAGCTGTATTGATGGTATACTTAACATTAGTTGGTGTCTCTTAGTAGGTCAGTGCTCTCTAGAGAACATTTCACTCATCAGGCAATCTTTTAAATCAAATGCTGTTTTTTTCATTGAAGAACACAAGTCTGCTGAACACCAAGAAGAAGCTTGACGCTGACGTGGTGCAGCTTCAGAGTGAAATGGAGGACTCTGCTCAAGAATCCCGGAATGCTGAGGAGAAGGCCAAGAAAGCTATCACAGATGTAAGCTTCCTCAGAGTGTGAATTACCCCTCCATAATTGGGGGGTACTACTTTTTACAGGGGGTAATACCTTTTACATCCTTCATTATTCACATTGATATGTTGGCACCCCCCAAACCTGCTATTCTTGTCTCTTTGGGGGCTACTGGGTCTTGATCAGGAGGTACCATTCCCCCACAGCACCCCCTGTAATTTGAACTATAAGCTTCCTGTCTGTCAAAGAGTCACTCACAACAATATACAGCTACAGATGACTAATCATGAGAACCTATTATTATGTCTATAAAGGCAGCTATGATGGCAGAGGAGCTGAAGAAGGAGCAAGACACCAGTGCTCACCTGGAGAGGATGAAGAAGAACCTGGAGATCACCGTTAAGGATCTGCAGCACCGCCTGGATGAGGCTGAGAACCTGGCCATGAAGGGTGGGAAAAAGCAACTGCAGAAACTGGAAACACGGGTGTGTATGCAACCAGATGTGATACGGCAGTAGCAAGGTAGCAGTAAGGTTTGTGTTTGTGTGTTTCTTCTGATCTCTCACCTGTGGCGATTGCAGGTGCGGGAGTTAGAGGGTGAGCTGGATGCTGAGCTGAAGCGTGGAGCTGAAGCCATCAAGGGCGTCCGCAAATATGAGAGGAGACTGAAGGAGCTCAGTTACCAGGTTAAGACCATCTCATATCTTCCCTCGCCCCACACCTTTATATTAGCAGTAGTTGTGCAATACATCAGAATATACGGTTAAGATGTGGGTGCTGGTCTATTTTATAAATAAATGCCTTTAAAAAAAAGGAAGAAACTAATGCCTGTATAATCATCCACTACTTCAAATTGTTGTTGTTAAAATTGAGCTGGTATGTTTTTTAGAAGCAATGGCTTAAATTTGAAAAACATCCCCTTAGATATTTCCCTTAGGACCAATAAATTGACTATCTTTCCATCTATTTAAATGTAATGTTCATGGATATCAGTTCTATCACTGAGAGGATGCAGCATCTATTGTCTGCCAGAAATTAGTTCTTTGTTCTGCCCTGCAGTCTGAAGAGGACAAGAAGAACGTGAACAGATTGCAAAACCTGGTGGACAAACTCCAGAATAAAGTGAAGGCTTACAAGAGACAGGCTGAAGAGGCTGTAAGACACACATTATGCACAAAATACACCAGACGCACACACACACACACACACACACACACACACACACACACACACACACACACACACAACCCCCCATTACTTCTAAACAGGAGTGATACAAACAAACTTTGCCCCAGCAGTGCATACAGAACAGAACTCTATCATATATTTGTTTGTCTGTCTGTTTATGTTTTTGTTTTCAGGAGGAGCAGGCCAACACTCACCTGACTCGCTTCAGGAAGGTGCAGCATGAGCTGGAGGAGGCTCAGGAGAGGGCTGATATTGCTGAGTCTCAGGTCAACAAGATGAGAGCCAAAAGCAGAGACATGGGGCCTAAGGTGGGGTGTGGATTTAAAGTCCTCTTTTTTTAAAATAAATGCATTTCTTGTAACCTTTATTTATTTATATAAACTGGAAAATATCATAAAATATACATTTGGAGTTTGATATTTTTCTATACCCATATAATCCAGGCCTATTTCATTTCAACTGAAATACCAAATTCCCTAAGAGTAAACTGATAACAACAATATTATGAATAAAAACAAAACAATTATGGGATTTTTTTTCAATGTGTACAGTCTTAAAAGTCAAGCTATAATCTGTAATCAAAGTGAACCAAAGTAAAATCAGAACTGTAGCATCTTAAACACGGAAAAGCAAAATGATGACTGAGTTTTTGTTTATCCATGTTTTTCTCCCCATTATTCATTTTTGTGTTCCCTGTGAGTTTGTTCTGCACTATTAGAATAGAAAGTCTCTTACAGAGGAGTTGTGCTCATGAGGCATCATTATAACAGTTCAAACCACGCTCTTGTTTTAATGGGGCCTTAATAGGGGGTTGCTCCTGTGCTCTCTTTGTTCCCACAGACTCCAGAGGGTACAGCAGAGTAGCCGAGGCAGACATCACAGCTGTGCCTCTCAAAAAAAGGATAAGACAGAAACAGAGGAGCTGCTTGTGTATTGCATGCATTATGTTATGCTCAGCAAATATGCTCACACCACAAATATGCTCCTATGCTTACACTGTCCTGGGCTTGCAGATATTTCATTCTTTGTGCTATGCATAGTACACATCAACAAATGCCACAAGTGTTTCATTATCTGTACCACAAATCATTGCTGTTTGTAACAGATGCTACAGTGTGCAAGAGTATAGCAGTGGATGTCACACTGCACACTGCTGGCGAATATTCACAAGTAATTATTTAGCATGTGTAGAAGTTATTTACTTGCTGTGCCTTGGTGCCTTGAACAGTTCCCTCAGTAAAAAATTAGTAAATGATCCTATATTCATATTGTTAGCTGCAACTGGCAAAAAGTTCAAATGTAAGACACTAACCATTAAATCATTTTACCTCAGTATGTGCTAATGCCACTGTACCATCAATGTTTATAAGTGTCTCTTTAGGATGCCATGTATCAATAAATAAAACATAGGTGCCTTGTACTATTTATTAATTTCCTTCTACGTATTATTTGCATCTACATAGTTCCTACATCAAAGAAAAAAAATCACACTCACTCAGTAGTTTCAGCCTATCCCTTTGACACCTCCAAGCCTGGGGGGTAAAAGCCTAGCTGACATGCAAACGTCACAAAGCTACATATAATTCTAGATAATTCCATGACATAGTGTTAACCTTACTGCCATGCGGTTCTCTCTCACAGACTGCAGGCAGGCTGGTGCTGCCCCTTATGGGATAAACCATTGGCTATATTTGAACTCGATGGCGTCTTGCTCAAGTTCCACTCCCCATCACACACGTGACTTACCCAGCATTAACACCATCTTTTACATGTTGGGTTGATTCACATGCTTATGAAAGGATCAATATGCTTTTGCCCCCCTTTCACTCTATAGGTCATACTGGCCTTCGTGAGTTTTTTACAGGACTAAGTGTCATGTGGTTGTGTTCCATAATGTGTGGTCCACAACAGAGCAGTGAGGTGTAGCAATAAAACACTGACTGAAGATATTCTACACCAGTGGTTACATTGTTTTTTATAAGGAGGGGGATCTTTTCTTTACTTACAGTGGTCAATATCTCACTCTATTATGATTATACATAGTGTAGCAGAGGGAGCTCAGCTGTGGCTGGCTGTATTACCGCGGTAAGAAGGCGAAGCTGAGCTCTGGAGGCCTCTGGCCCAATTTAAACTTTGCACTACACGCTTCCCATCACACACCTGTATTATGCAGGTGCAGGGTATATTGTTTAAAGTATCGCAGAAAACTTATTTCAGTAGTTACAGGTCATTCCAGGATTTTATATTAGATGTCTCCCTTACCTCACTCCCCTTATCTGCTGGTAGAGTTTGGAGATACTCCATGATAACATTATTGATGTAATTTAATTGGGTGTATGTCTAGTGGCTTATGCCATGCATAAATTTCCATGCGGCTAAAGGGGTAATGTTGTAAATAGTCGATCTGAATGTGTATATTTCTATGTTTTTTTCCTCACCACTGATAAAAAAAACACTGCTGCAGTCAAAAACTTTATTGTTGTAATATATACGCACAGCAAGTCAGACACAGGATATAAAGTAAACAGACACACAAAAGCCATAACCAAGTATATAAAGCAGTTGCCTCAGAACTAATTATTTTAGAGAGAGAGAGCGAGAGAGAGAGAGAGAGCGGGAGAGAGAGAGAGAGAGAGAAAAGTAGGGCTATTTTAGAAGAGCAAAAAAGAGTATTCTCACCATCCCTTATCACATTCCCTCTTTGATGTCTCAAATGGCTTTAACATTTTAAAAATCTTTCTATGTAATAATCACATTCAAGCGATTACAAAATGTACATTAGACATGCATGTAGGCAATTACTGTACTGAAAGCAGACGTGAGTGCCTTGAACCATGTCAGAGCATTTTGCCTGATCAGCAGGAGAGGAAAGGAGAATGGCTTTGATGTCATTATACTAAAACACTCCCCCCCCCCCCCAAGTGTCTTTTATTCATTGGCATCTTTTCCCTGCAAAGAAGAAAGGGAGAGTGAAAAAATTTCCACACACATTACACAAAAGCCTATTCAAATGACATGCATGAATCCATCCTGCAGCAAATCTTATTGTGATGCATGCTAGTCGGCGTCTTGCGATCGACTCACTTTGGCTCCCGTGTCTCGGCTCTTTGCTCTCATCTTGTTGACCTGGGATTCAGCACTGTCTGCCCGCTCCTGAGCCTCTTCCATCTCGTGCTGCACCTTCCGCAACTTCGATAAGTATGTGTTGGCCTGTTCCTCCTGCAACGAGCAAAGGAATCAACAGATGTTTACCGCACAGTGAACCCAACACTCTAATCATGTGTGGTACAGTGCATCCAGCACTTTTCCCTCGCCCACCCAATCATTTTGACTTTGCTGATACTCACAGACTCTTCTGCTTGTTTTTTGTACGCTTTCACCTTCAGCTGCAGCTTATCCACAAGCTCCTGGAGACGGAGGATATTCTTCCGGTCCTCCTCGGACTGTTGAAGGCATTGAGTATTGAGTTATACAGATGACTGTGCTACCATCCAGAAGGAGATTTTTTGAATATTCTCTCAAAGAATGTGCTCTTTAATACTGTACTGGTCTGCTCTAAAATTCCACATTATTCTATGCACTAAAAAATTCTTTAGAACATTTAACCTCCCACCATTTTTATCGCTCTAGTGTGTGACGCTACCTGCTTAGCAAACTTACAGAAGTATTGTGTAGGGATACCTACCTGGTAGGAGAGCTCCTTAATTCTGCGTTCATATTTGCGTACACCTTTTATGGCATCAGAGCTGTGTCTCTGTTCCAACTCCAACTCATTCTCAAGCTCACGAACCTACAGAAATAAAAATATCTATGAAATGGTCATCATCATCAACATTTTTATTTTGCAGACATTTATATCTCTGCTGATCTTACTCTGGACTCCAGTTTCTGGAGCTGTTTCTTTCCACCCTTCATGGCCAGGTTCTCAGCCTCATCCAGGCGGTGCTGCAGATCCTTGACGGTAATCTCCAGGTTCTTCTTCATCCTCTCTAGGTGAGCACTGGTGTCTTGCTCCTTCTTCAGCTCCTCTGCCATCATGGCAGCCTTGGCACAGAAACCAAGGGTTGGTATACATTAGGTTATGTACAAAAACTATAACATGACATTGGTGGAAAAAACAATAAGATCTTTTTTTTACATCAGTGATGGCCTTTTTGGCTTTCTCCTCAGCATTCCTGGCCTCTTGAGTACTGTCCTCCATTTCCGCTTGAATCTGGTTCAAGTCAGACTCCATTTTCTTTTTGCTGTTAACCAAGCTCACATTCTATAAAAACAAAAACACCATCTGTCAGTACTGCATGGTTAGCACCACAATGAACATCTGCACATCTCTGTGCAAGCATGCCTGTGTGTGTGGCCACCTGTGAGTGCAGAAGCTGAACCCGGTCGGTGGAGTCCAGCAGCTCCTGCTCCGCCAGCTTACGGCTCCTCTCGGTCTGCTCCAGGGCGGCCCTGATCTCCTCGATCTCAGACTGCAGGAGGGTGGCCCGCCGCTCCGTCATGGCAACCTGCTCCTTCATGTCATCGTTGTTTCTCAGCGTATCCTCAAGATGAATCTGAGCCTCCTTTTGGAGTCAATTCCATATGCACACATTTAGAGTTAGGGTTAGTGTCATTGAGGTAACTAAAGCTATTATTTTGCAATGGCAACCTGAGAAATGTTTTGAAATTTTGCATCCTTGTACCTTCAGTTGGGCCTGAATGTTCCTCAGGTGTTTTTGCGATTCGCTGGCTTGCCTGTTGGCGTGGCTAAGCTGAACCTCTAACTCATTCAGGTCGCCCTCCATTTTCTTCTTAATCCTCAAGGCATCGTTTCGGCTCCTAACCTCTGAGTCCAGGGTGCTCTGCATCGACTCTATGATCCTCTGACTGCTCCTCTTCAGCTGCTCCATCTCCTCGTCCTTCTCAGAGATCTTCCGCTCCACCTCAGACTTCACCTGGTTCAGCTCCAGCTGTACGCGAAGGATCTTGGACTCCTCATGTTCCAGGGATGCCTCAAAGGTGAATGGACAATGTGAAGTACAATCATGGCAACATACCAAACAGATAAGGCTGCTGCTTTAGTTCTTCATCTCTGACTGCCCAATAAAACAAATAGTGGGCAACGCACTGGTATACTATACATTTTACTGTCATCTTTAAACTTACATGGGTTTCATTTAGGTGACTGTGCTTAGTAAAGTGCTTACAAGCACATGTGTGATATAAGTGATCATCTTGTTTGAAACAACGTGAGTGAGTCAGCACTCTCCTTCTAATGCACATCCTGCTATTGCACTCATCCCAAGTTCTTTTGAATGCTTGCAATTATCTAGCAATGAGTCCTTCACTGTAAATTCAAATTCGTAGATCTTAATTGGTTAATTAATTATTAACCAATGGCATGGAATAACAGACTAAAGTGAACATGGAATTGAAACCTGAGGTTACTTAGTCACTTATAAGCTCAACTTTCAATTTGAAGTCCACTTTCATCTGTTTTTTCAAGGCAGTTCAAGAGTTTCATTAATTTTCTAAAGCAAGGTCAATTACTAATTAGACTTTACAGTGTTGGAGTTGCACATTTGTGCAATAGAGAGTCAGATTGAAAAATGACCCAGTGTTATAGCACAGAATGAGACAGACATGAAAACATGATTACCTCAGCCTCTTCCAAGGAGGTCTGGATCTCTGTTTTTTCCTGTTCTGCCTGTTTCTTAGACTTCTCAAGTTCATGGATTGTTTTCCCTGACTCTCCGAGCTGTTCTGTGAGATCCATGATTTCCTCTGACGATATATAAAGGAACTTCAATTATTAGTTTTTTATTTAAAAAAATTGTACACTTGCTGTAATCTATATTTTGATTCATGTTAAGAGTCAGGCACAAAAGCTCAGGTACTGTAACTTACGCTGCAGATTTTTGTTTTCACGTTTCAGTGTTTCGAGATGATCCAGAGATTCCTCATATGAATTTTTCAGCTTGAAGTTTTCAGTGCCCATTGCCCGAACTTCTTTCATGGTCGCCTCTAGTTCAGCCTGGCTCTCCTCATATTTCTGCTTCCATTCAGACAGCACCTGCAACGGCACATTTAGAGACAATGGATATTAGTAAAACATAGAGCTGGTGGTGAAGCCTAAAATACTAAAATATAAACTAAAATATAAAATGTATTACCTGTAACCAGTAGTCAAGTTTTTTAAAAAGTCGGGGGGGGGGGGGGGGGGGGGTGGATTTTATCATCTGGGACAAAAGTTTTGTGCTGATAACAGCAAACATTATGAGAGACTGTTTTTATGTGGGGGGTTGAGGGGGGGGGGGTGCTATTGCCCTTCATCCCCTCTCAAATCGAGCACTGCCTGTATCATCTTTCTCTTTCTCTCTCTCTCTCTCTCTCTCTCTCTTCCTTTCAGCATCACTACACTTTATTACCCTGATCAATACATATTTGTCATCCTCACCCTAACACTGACTTTGTCAAGTTCATTTTGTACCTACAGCTCTCACTTTTGATTATCATCACCCCAAGGTGTGGTGTTGCCTTTAATGTTGCCTTTGCCCAGAGCAAGGAATATGTAACACTTTTTCATTGCAGCAGAGTCTGCTGTGCCCTGACAGCTCCTGTAATATAAGGATTTGTTAAGCTTGTATAATGTCCTCACCTTGTCAAAGGACCTCTGCTTCTTGTCCAGGGTGGTTGCGGCAGAATTGGCCCTCTCCACATCAGTCATGAGGTCCTCCACCTCACTCTGCAGTCTCTGCTTGGTCTTCTCCAGAGAGGAGCACTTTGAATTGGCTGCTTCCACAGCCTCCTCTGCCTCCTGCAGACGCTGGGCTAACTTCTTCCTGTGAAGTTTGAACATTAAAAACATACAGTGTTTACATGTCAATATGTTGTGATTTGCAACCTGGATTCAGTGGTTAACTCATCTGGCTAAATAAAGAACTGTGCTAATTAGAATCAGCTGATTTAGTGAATGGCTGGAGCAAATACATGATACTGGATTGTAGCTTCCAAAGCCAGATTGGATGTCACTGTCAAAATGAATATAAATGTAATAAACACACACATATGAACTTAGTTTTACCAAATATATTTCTAATTATTATGATACGACTTGGATAAATACTTGGCCTCTTCCAGCTCCTCTGTGCGCTGTATGGCATCAGTCTCGTATTTGGTTCTCCACTGCGCCACCTCGCTGTTGGCCTTGGACATGCAGCGCTGCAGCTCAGCCTTGGCCTCCTGCTCCTCCTCAAACTGCTCCCGCAGGAGGTCACAGTCATGACGAGACGACTGCAGACCATGGGCCAGGGCATTCTTGGCCTAAAAGTCAACACATAATCATATGTTCAAATGGTTAGCATTTAATTTGTCGTTTATATGTCTAAAACATATATTTTACATTTAATTTCTATTTTGCTCACTTTATTTTCCTCCTCATTTTGTCTCTTTAGTTCTTCAATTTGTTGAATGTATGCCTGTTTTCCTCTTGTTAACTGAGAGAGCAAAGAGTCCTTCTCCTCAAATTGGCGTGCCATCTCACCTACACCCAGACAAAATATATGCATATATGCAAGTTTTATTAAAACAGCAAGTCTTAATGCATCATCCTTTTCCAAATTTGTGATGGTATTTTTGGTATTACCATGTTCTGTCTGCAGTCGAGCCTTCTGGGAGGAAAGGTCATTGATGAGCCTCAGCTGTTCCTCCTCTCTGGTTTTTACCTCATTTAGCTGGTCTTCAAGGGAATGACACATCTTTTCCAGGTTCATCTGTAAAAAACATACATCGCAGTATGTAGATCACACAAAATATTATTATTATTATATGTTATTTGTTGTGTTACGAATAAACATGTTGAGATTCACTCAGTAACATTTTCATCCAGCTGTAATGGATAATGTTTTACCTTGGCTTTTGCCAAAGTCTCCATACTGCCAGTGACGTCATCCACCTCCATTTTAAATTCGCTCTTCTCCTTCTCCACCTTCTGTTTGACCCGCTGCAGGTTGTCTATCTGCTCGCCGAGCTCCGCCACGGTGTCTGTGTGTTTCTTACGCAGCGCCGCTGCCGTGGCCTCGTGCTGCAGGGACGACTCCTCCAGGTCCCGCCTGAGCTTCTGCAGTTCGGCCTCCCGCTTCTTGTTCATCTCGATCTGAGCCGCAGTGGCACCACCGGCCTCCTCCAGCCTCTCGCTGATCTCCTCCAGCTCCCTGGACAGATCGGACCTCTGCTTCTCCACTTTGGCTCGGGCAGTACGCTCAGCTTCAATCTCCTCCTCGAGTTCTTCAATACGGGCCTGGTCATCAGGAGGGAGAAGTAAAATTAAGCCCCAGTTGGCCATGTCATTTCCAGTGTGAAATTATATTTTAAGGGTTGGTTACCTGGAGCTCCTTAATTTTCTTCTGAAGCTGAGAGGCAAGCGACTGCTCATCCTCAATTTTACTTTGAAGCTGTGTGACCTCAAAGTCTTTTCTAAAAATATTTTAAAAACATGTACAGTTTATTATCAGATTGAAAAAAGCACAATGTTAATAAACACTTGATGCATGAAAATGAAAATGAGTACAGTAGCCTTAAAGCAACACTAAGTAGTTTTCCGTCTTCGGTCGCCCTAGAGATTGGAAGCGAAATTGTCTATCATAGAGAACTCTAGAGAGACGACCCACTCCTCCAAACCTACTAAGTGTGATTATAGCCCAAAGTGAATTCAGAATTCAAACTGTTACAAGTTAATAAACCACTGAAACGATTTCAGCAACACTATTTTAATGTTGCAAAAACTACTTAGTGTGGCCTTAAGCATGTCATACTTTTTGAGCTTTTCTTCAAGCTGCTGCTTCACATTCTCCAGGTCCATCATGGACTCCTGGGCCAGCTTCAGATCGCCCTCCAGCTTCCTCTTCGCCCTCTCCAGATCCATCCGAATCTTTCGCTCTTGTTCAAGAGCGCCCTCAAGCTGAGGAAGTGGACGAGCACACAATACACATACAGTACATTAAAAACACATTCAAACACACACACACACACACACACACACACACATTTGCTTCTGAAAGTTAACACTTTTTTCTTCTTCTGTGCTAGTACTATGAAGAAGTGCAGTCATGTGTTCCACTACAATGGTATCTGTGAAGACATCAAACAGCTCCCACACTCACATCATCCACCTGTTGCTCCAGCTTAGACTTGGCCTTGCTTAGAGTGTTGACTTTGTCTTCCTCTGCCTGCAGGTCATCTAACAGTTGCTGATGTGCTTCCTGCAACGCTTTCTTCTCTTTAGTCAGTTTACAGACGTTCTCCTCCTGTGCAATGATCTCCTCTGTCAGGTTTTTCACCTGTACGCCAGAAAAATCACATGACATCACATAAGCACTTGTTACAGGTGGTTATTTCAGTTTGTTTTATTTAAAACACAGTCATTTGTCTGTATGTATGAAATACCACACCACACAAGTACCACACAAATACATTTGCCTTGCCTTTTTCTTAACATGAAAGTATTACATTCACAGACAAAGCACATACAGTTTATAAAAGTTATCACTCATACAATGCATTTTTATTGTGTATTTGCATGGACACAGCTAAGACCTTATTCTCCACCGCATGTTTCTCCTTCTCCACTTTGGCCAGGGTGAGCTCTAAGTCATCCATGTCCTTCTTGAGCTCAGAGCACTCGTCCTCTAGTTTCCTTTTCTTGGCCGTCAGCTCAGCATTGATCTCCTCTTCGTCCTCCAGCCTCTCGGTCGTCTCCTTCAGTTTAGCCTCCAGCTGTATCTTGCTCTTAATTAGGCCCTCGCACCTCTCCTCTGCATCCATCAGGCCATCGGATTCCTTTGCGTGAATTGGAAAGACAATAAGGGACAGAGAAAATATACATGCAAAGAATACCTTATAGTGTGTGTGTGTGTGTGTGTGTGTGTGTGTGTGCATGTGTATGTGCGTGTCTATCTGTGTGTGTTTGTGTGTGTGTGTGTGTGTGTGTGTGTAATGAGTTTGTAAAGAACACATACTGCCTGGACTTGAAGGAGAAGGTCATTCTTTTCCTGGACGACTGACACCAGTTTCTCCTCCAGCTCCTTGCGTTTGCTCTCAGACCTGATCAAGTCCTCCTTGCACTTGGCAAAGTCTTCTTTCATCTGGGCCATCTCCTTCTCTGACTCGGCACTTTTCAACAAGGGTTTCATCTTGAAGTACAGCCGCATCCAGGGCCAGTGCTTCACGTTCATGAATGCCCTTATGTTGTACTGGATGGTGAATATGGACTCCCTGTTTACACCAAATGATGTTACGTTAATGCATCACTGCTGGTCGCTGTTCTCTTAGGCACTACAACAGGAAAAGGTCACACTTTATTTGGATGGTCCTATGGATGCAGAGACTACTGTATTAATGCATTGTGTGTGGCATGTCCTAGAACGGACTAGTTAAAAAAGCTTATGCATAGCAGCATCTTCTTTAGGGCATAAAGACATAGATCAGCAAGTTCTGGTGAATGTATCACTGCAAGGAGCAACACAGGTGTAAACAATCAGTCCTGAAACTCTCCAAGTTCCTTAATTGCTAGGACCCACCTCTCATACAGTTCCCAGAACTAGAAAGTCACTCTGTGTCTTGTTAGGTTATGGTTTGGAGTCGGGTTTGATTAAGGTGATAAGTCAACAATAAATAAATTAAAACTGAATTTCAATAAACCATCTTTAGTGTCTTTTTGGGCAGACTATCCAAATACAGTGTTACCCTCAAAAATACTTAACGCCAGATTAAATACCTCCTATCAATCATCTTCTTGTACTCCATTCTCACCACATACGCGCGACACACTGCCTGAATGCAGGTGACAACCTGAGCCAGGCGCTCATCTCTCATCTCCTCCAAAACACCCAGGAGACCCGCCTTAAAGAACACCTGTATGAGTGCAAATCCAAAGAATACACTTAAATCAGAATTCAGGGCAAAACAACTACTAACTTAATTTTGCAAATTTCAATCAGATATAATTATGGGGCAATGTGTAGTTGTTTCATTGCAATATATTTCAAGATGTCATAGTGTACTGTTATCTGTGCTATAGTGTAGAGCAGCACCTTGGTGTGTCCAAACTTGTACTGTGAGTGATCAACATCAATTGAGCCCAAGAGTTTCTCTGCCGCTTTCTTGTTGTCCATGAACTGGCCTTCTGGAACTGCACTAGCATTCAGAATCCTGTATCTAAAACACAATAGTTACAGTTTTAAAAGACAGATGATGACATTCTGGTATCTACGTGCAGATACCGCTTACTTACAATAAGTTGGATTAATGATCCTACAGTATGTGTAATGAATGCTAATTTTTTGGTAACCACATCCTCAAGTTGTTGTAAAGCATGTTGGCCTATGCTGTTACTCCACTACAGGAAGTACATGGGAATTAAATAGTTATAACACAAGGTTTAAAATCACCCAGGGAGCTGACCTCTGCTTGAAGTCTCCATATAGGATTCTACTTGGGTATCCCTTCCTACAAATCCTAATGCCTTCCAGCACACCATTACAGCGCAGCTGGTGGATAACCAGATTGTTTTCCATGGCACCTGTTATTAGTAGATAGTAGATGTGTAGATTCGGACTGTTAGATAATTATAAATAGTACATACATAGCTAAATATGAAAGGAGAATAATACAAATTTGCATGACTAACTACAGAACAGCATGCACAAGTTACCTGGTGTTTTGGTCTCATTTGGGATGAGACAACGCACAAAGTGTGGGTGGGTGGTCCTCAAGTTTGACATCAGCTTATTCAGGTTTTCCTATATTCGAGACATAATGTTTGATATTTGATTATTGGCTACAATGAGGAACCATAATCCTATGTATCATATCATACAACATGAAAAAGTGTTTACCCTGAACAGAGCAGACACTGTCTGAAAAGAAGAGCCCTTCTTCTTTGCTGTTTTCTTTCCTCCACTGCCGCCAGTACCTGAATCTTGAATATAAAAAAAAGATTTATGTAATAAAAATAAAAATACATTTATATGTATTTCAAATAAGAATTGGGATGCTTTTCAATTCAATTTTATGTGCACATATGGAGCAATGCTGTGACACACACACACACTAAAGATTTACCGTTACTGCCAGAAAAATTTGCATACAGCATCGAAAGCATTTTGACTGAGGACTTCTGGTACAGCTGCACAACAGACTCATTCAGGGGATCTTTGTTCTTCTCCAGCCACCCAGCAATGTTGTAGTCGACTGTGCCAGCATAGTGCACCAGGGAGAAGTGGGCCTCGGGCTTGCCTTTGAGCACCTTCGGCTTCAGGTAGCAGTTGTTCTTGCCCAGGTGCTGATCATTGAGCTTGTTCTTAAACGATGTGTCAGTCGACTTGGGGAACATGCACTCCTCCTCCAGGATGGAAAAGATGCCCATTGGCTGTTTTGAAAGACATGGATCATGAGTGACAGCTGGGTAAACTGGAGCATGTATGCGCATAAACAAGTGTTTTTGAACAGAGTGGTACAAAAGACCTTCTCAATAAGCTCAATGCAGGCAGCTAAATCCATTCCGAAGTCGATGAAGTCCCATTCAATGCCCTCTTTCTTATACTCCTCTTGTTCCAGCACGAACATGTGGTGGTTGAAAAACTGTTGCAGTTTCTCATTGGTAAAGTTGATGCAGAGTTGTTCCAATGTGTTGAACTAAAAATCAAGGAAAGACAATTGATTGAAACATTTTGCACATGACTTCAAAATATCCTATTTTTGTCACAGTGTTTTTATTATTCTCTGAAAACCTACATCAAAGATTTCAAATCCAGCAATATCCAAGACACCAATAAAATGCTGCCTTTGTTGCCTGGTGTCCAATTGCTGATTTATGCGCATAACCATCCACAAGAACATCTTCTCATACACAGACTTTGCAAGGGCACCAATGGAATTGTACACCTGAGGCATAAAAAAGTAATATCATCATCGTGGTTTGTTTGGGAAAAAAACATGAACACATAAGATCACATAGGTATCATTAACACATAGGTAGAATTGTCACAAAACAACGAGATACAGTTAAGCAGCTCTGTAAGAGCATATAAACAGCATTTAAGAGCATGTAAGACTAAGGGCATATAAAGAATATAAAAAGCAGCAATATAGAGAGTATAAAAAACAATAAGTATACAGGGTGTCCCAAAAGTCACTATACACTTACCAAATTCCTAAAAATTACACAAGGTACTATTATTCTCAGCTTTAGGTGGCAAGATGGTCTTACTTGTTGGACATTTTGTCCCTTGGTGACATATTCATTCCCCACCTTCACTCGGGGGTAGCAGAGGTTCTTCAGCAGGTCTGCAGAGTTGAGGCCCATGAGGTAGGCAGCTTTATCTGCCACTGAGAGTCACACACACACACGCACACACACACACACACACACACACACACACACACACACACACACACACACACACACACACACACATTATGCATGCATTAATCAACAGAAATATTCAAACATAAATCCATTAGGCTGAATTACCCAACATTCAAGTCATGTATAAAGTAGTGATGTATGAGGTTGTGCTTTACGCACAACACACAGTAATTTTAATGTTCTTTCATTTTACCTATTTACCTACCTATTAGTGGCATATCTTAATGCAAATACATTGTGAACTTTGCCATAAGATAATAAACTAGCACATTTGACACCAGAAAGTGTCATGTGTACATTGACAGCATTGGAAAAGTTAGCTGAAGTTCAAAGGTGTAGGGGTTTTACCCTCAGTGCCGTCTGGCTCTGCCTGCTCCTCTCGCTGCTTTTGTTTGAACCTCATATTCCCATAATGCATCACAGCCCCCGTCAGCTTATAGATGCTTGCTTTCTCCTCACACGTGAAACCAAGAATATCAATGGCTTCCTGTAACAATATCATCGTGTTTTGTTTATTGTTTATTTTTAGCTTATTGTTTGTTTGTTAGTTAGTTTGTTTTGAAAATGATCTTTAACATGATGAGTCATCCCTTTTTTATTTACTTACATCAGTGGCCATCAGCTCCTCGGCATCATCTATGCTCTTCACTGCCACCTCCCCTTGGCTGATGAAGGCAAAGTCATAGGGGTTGGTGGTGAGGAGAAGCATATCTGCAAATAACATATAAATAAATCACACACAATAGTAGTTATTGAACTAATTTAACTGACAATTAAATTGACTTTTTAATTGTGTATTTCGCAGTCAGATCGACCCTTGTTAATACTTGGGAGAAAGTTTTGCAGTCTAAGTTGCAGCAGGTTTGTTGAGAATGTTGTCATTCAGTGGGATATACACCATAAAATTAGATTTTAGCACTGTCTGCATGTGCAGATTTACCAATGAGTTCCGGCTTCTTGTTGCAAGTAAGCTGGTAAAATATGTGATAGCTCCTCTCGGCTCCCAGCTGAAATGTAACTCTGGATTTTTCCAAGAGATCTACAGCAGCAATGATGGAATGCAATGAAATATTTTGTGTAATAATATATAATGCATAATAAATGTTACTTAATAATACATTACAATACATAAGCATTTTAACTGCTACTAGTCTGTCATTTTTTATCAGGTAGTTTACACTTGGTAAACATGGTACTTACATGTCTCAATATCAGCTGACGCCAGTTTCCCTGTCATTCCAAAGTGTATTCTAATGAACTTGCCCTACAGTGAAAAAAAAGGTCAGTGTCCATTTCTGTGCCGTTGGTGGCCTGCTGCTGCACCGTATGAATTATGCATGGACTCACAAAACGCGACGAGTTGTCGTTCCTCACTGTCTTGGCATTGCCAAAGGCCTCAAGTAGGGGGTTGGCCTGGATGATTTGGTCCTCCAGAGTACCCTGTTGCCAAAGCAAACCATGACCATCTGTGTCTGCTAAGTTGTCTTGGGACATTTGGCAAGATTACGATAACAAACAGAATCATTTGCCTTCATTTTGCTGATAATTTCCTTTTTCTTGTCTGCAGACACTGCAATTGTCGCGAAGTACTGGATGACACGCTTGGTGTTGACAGTCTTCCCTGCACCAGATTCTCCACTAGAGAAAATGAGAGCATATACTGCTTACATTATTACCTTTTTATATTACATCATATTATATTAAAATGTCTAGTACTATTTCGGGTAAATAATTGAGCCTACAGAATTAAGAAATACTTACGTGATAAGGATTGATTGATTCTCCCTGTCTACATCACAAACAAACAAAAACACATACATACATACAACAAATACATAAAATAAAACGATGAAGCCTACTTGTAATGATTCTTCTGACATCATTTAAAACATCATCTTATTACTTTTCTTACCTGTAAGCATAAACTGATAGGCATTATCAGAAAGGGCAAAAATATGGGGAGGAACCTCCATCCTTTTCTTCCCTCTGTAGGCAGCCACCACCTCAGGGTTGTACACAGGGAGCCACTTGTAAGGGTTCACCGTCACACAGAACAGCCCAGAGTAGGTCTGTCATATAAGGGGAAAATACATATATGAGAACTAATAATAATGACAACGATGAAAGCTTTATTGTCCACAAAAGTGGAAAGTTGTCTTCGACTCTACAGGTGGGTTTAAAAACATACAGACATATAACTCAATAAATACAACAATACAACATTTGTGGTTGCTATTGCAGCTCTATATCATGTTTCTGATGGCAATTTCATGAACTCTATAAACTAGAGCTAGCTGTCTTTAAAAAAAACTTTAAATGTGATTCAGGTGCTGGTATTCAGGATGCATTAAGAAGAAATTAAGTTGTGTATGTTGCGGCTCTTACATAGATCATCCAGGCTGCGTAACGCTCTTTGAGGTTAAACAGCACACACGGCTCATTGAGGTGGGTCATCATGGCCATGTCCTCAATCTTGTCAAACTTGGGTGGATTCATGGGGAAGGCTTGCTCCTCTTTAACAGTAACATTCTAAAATTGAAAAAGATATTAAGTCAAGTCTATAAAGTTCAAGTGCCTTCAAACATAGCAATATAGTATAGCACTGTGCACATAAAAATGAAAAAAATAAATTAAATTAACTGAAGTTAAATATTAAAACTGTATGTTAAAATGTTTAATTGCAATTGCATTGTAAAATCATTCATTACAAATCCTCCCAATCTATATAATCTAATAATCCCACATAGTGCAATGAAAAATGATAAAATTGAAACGAACTGAAGTTAAATATTAAAGCTATGTTTAATTGCAATTGCATTGAAAAATCCTTTATTGCAAATCCTCCCAATCTATTTAATCTGATAACACCACACAGTGCAGAGGCATATATAACATAGCTGCAGTGCAAGCAGAGAGCATGGTGTTAATGTATGCGTGTCATACACTCACCCTGCCATCCTGAATCTCCACCGTGGCTTTGCCCCCGTCTTTGCTCAGGATGGTGCCTTTCACGTACAGCTCCTTTTCATCGCACACAAAGCAGGCTGTTTTGCCATCAAAAGGCCTGCTCTGGGACTCGATGCGCTCTTTCTCAGACTTGCGGAGATACTGTGCAGCCTCACCGAAGATGGCCATCTCTGCGTCGGAACTCATGCTGTGTGCCTCCTGGGCATGTGTGTGAGAGAGAGAGAGAGAAAGAAAGTGGGATAAAGATGTCTTTGATGTCCACACAGGTGGTCTTTGTTTAAAAGAGACAAGTGAAGACTAAAAGATACATCGTTTTGACTTACGTACCTGTCACCTGAGGTGTTTCTATCACAGAATCAACAGGTGGACTACTTTGAGATGTGCTATTCCAACAGAATGAGATGCTCCCTGGGTGGAAGGATTTTTTTTGTTAAAAACAAAGAATAACATGACACAGCTGTTATGCTTTACATCTCAACAGACTTCCCCCCTTAAATCAAACATACTTAACTGTTGTCTAAATGTACAGAGCAATGCATAGTCACAGCAGTCCAGAACTCCTCAATTCCTCTGAGACTTACCTGAGACACTCAGCAATGGGCCGCCTCATACCAGCCTTATATATATATACATGGGTGCTCTGTGTCTTTGTTGTCTTATCCTTTGCCCTATATGTATGGGCACGCATTGTTACAGCAGCAGCACAGAGGGATTGTTAGTCTATACATCCCCAGCACAAAGTGGAGTTATATTTAGCACTGTCCCAGAGTACAAGACCATGATCTTATGGACCAGGGATGCAATCACACTACTGACAATCAACTGGCATCACGAATGACTCTTCATCTTGTTCTGAAATCCAGTGTTCCATAGGCTATGGCTTTCGTCTTGTTGGCCATTTATCTCTTTAGAATATGCAAAGACTATGCAGAGGCTCGGTCCAGAAATATCCAGTCATCTAGAGGAGTGTGCCTCATAAATAATATCATAATAATATATAATAATAATAAGAAAAGCTAGAAACACAATGGGTGTCTTTGCATCTTTTCTGCTTTGCCCCCAATTACATAGTATAAACACAATAAAAATGAGCAGTACTGACCAAAACTTGAATCTGCCACTACACATTCAAAGTTTTAGAAATAAATTTAATTGCATCAGAGAGTCTGTCAACTTTCAGCCAATGTTATAATGTATGCATAGATTTTTATAAAATCATTCTGTTAAATCTGTCAACTTCCTTAAGACAGTCTTTTGTAAATCTTTTGTAACATAATCTTCTCAAGAACTAGCGAATTTGTCTTGGCAAAATGGTTTATCTTTTTGATAAAGAGTTCTTGATATTTCTGTCTGTACTGGTTTTAAGGCTTGGCCTACTTACGTTTGCTATTTTAGTGGATACAGTAAAGAAGTAGATTACTCACAGGTCTGTATGCATGAGTGAGGTTTGTTTTGATTCAATTAGAGGCTAATAGAGGTCAACCGGGACGGAAATACTGACAGGTCATCAAAAGAGACCGCTCAGACACAGCTGTTTCAAAACAATGGCGATCTTAACCAACCAACAACACGCGTGGGCTTATTCTTCAGTCTGAAGGACACTGACACTGAAGGTAATGAGCCCAATTTAGATGCTCACAGCTCTGTAATTAATGCCACGGCTGTTCCCACTTCCAATTATGATTGCGTTCGAGTCGAGCTGGCTGCTGAATGCAAAGTCACATCAAGGTGAGACACGACAACTTTCTATTCGAGGAGCCAACTCAAGCTGGTGCAACCCTACTAACAATTTTTGGTTCCCAGAACGTTCCGGGAACGTTAGGCTTTGGTTGCAGTTTGGTTCTGGGAACGTTCCCTGAAAGTTATTTTTTGGTTGTAAATTGGTTAGCAGGAAACCCGAAATATGGTTCCCAGAACGTTACGCAAACGTTCCCGTTTGGTTCCCTCAACGTTCTCCCAACGTTCTCCCACCGTGCCTTTATCCCTGTTCATGTCATGTTGGTTCTCTCAACGTTCCCATAACGTTCCCATAACCTTTTTGGTTACATGTTTGGTTCTCTAGACGTTCTCCTAACGTTCCCCCAATGTTACATGTTGGTTCCCACAAGGTTCCCCCTACAACCTTCTAGTAACCTTGGTTACATTTTTGGTTCAGTATTCCCCAAATGTTCTTTTCCGCACCAAAATGTAGTTTTTCTGTAGTTTGTAGTAGGCCTACATTGTAAAAAGTTGCTTTTCCATGACAGTTATTTACTACAGAACACAAGCAGTAATGAATGGCCAGGCAAATGTTGCAGGAAGTAGGCCTGGTAAAAAAAAACCTTAGAATGTAGACAAATGCCCAGGACACTGAAGAAGCACAGAAACAAATTAAAATACTACAACAATTTTATTAATGTAATATAAATACAAACAATCCTTTAAAATAGCCTTAGCTAATGAGCAAACAAAAGAAAGCAAGTCAGTCCATTTGTGGCCAGCTATAATAATAATAATAATACATTTTATTTCAAATATAAAAAGCGCCTTTCAGGACACCCAAGGTCACTTTACATATAAAATAAATACATAAATGCATGGAGTCCATAGTGCCATATTATAGACCATAGGATAGTCTAAATAGGTAGGTCTTCAGTTCCTTTTTAAACTGAGCTGTGGATTCACATTGTCTAATAATGGATAAATCCTTGGGCATGATGGTGGTGACCCTCTTGGCGTGGATGGCACACAGGTTATGGGGGGAATCCAGTGTGCGTGGCGAAGCCTGGCTTGTGACGTCAGGAATTAAGGACACAAATGCAAGCACAGTGGGAGTGAAAGTACACGCACACACACAGGAATTTCTGTATATAACTGGGTCCAGGCAGCGGTACTTGAGGTTCGTCCGGTCTCGTACAGCCTCCAGGGTTCCCACCAGTGCCGGCTTGTCTGCTGATGCGTTCAATCCCCACCAAATCTCTCATGAGTCTGAAAACATACGTATTTATACGTATGTGATGTTACATACAGTCAAACATATAGTACACATTGAGCTGTTGTATTATGCAGGCTGGCTTGGGTCAAAATAGATTATTCTAGAGTGATGCCTGGACTCTAAAAGGCAGATGCCAACTTAATTGTTGAGGCAACCAGGATTATCATAGCAAACAAAACACATTAGTAAACACACACAAGGAACACTTAAAAAAATACAACCCAAAAGGAAAACAAAAAGGCACACAAGACTGTTAGTAATTGCACGGTTGCTTCACAATTAGTTGGCTAGTGCCACTCGGCTGACCACTTTGACATAAATACCACTCAAGTGCATTTATTACGTAAGGCCTACACAGCAATTAAGAGAGGGAGCGAGCTAACCTGTACACCAGAGCTCGTAGTTAAAAACACAAATAAGAAACAATTAGGCTGGTGAAACGGCAGGCTCATTAAAACACTGCACATTATAATCATAAAAACAGCTTACCTGTAGTGATTAAAAAACAAGGTCTTAAAATACAATCAAGTATAAAATATGCAAGGATAAAAACAAAAATATATGGAGAGGTTTATAGTTGAGGACCCTCGGACCTAAAAAGAATTCCATCCAACTTAGTGTCAAACATTTCATTTAACTATTGGGACAATTCAGTGGTAAATAAGAGGCTGAAATTTAATTTACCGTCTGTGTGGTGCAAACTTCAGTGCATGCCCAATGCACTCCTCAATCTCCACCACTTTCTTATCAGGGAAGTTGTGCATGCAGGCCTCTGCAAAGTGAAGTTAAAAAAAAAAGTTGAATATTTAAATATATGTCAAACCTGACATAACTTGCATTTGAAAAACATACCCGATAAACTTACCAGTTATAATTTTGCAGAGGGCCATGGTCTGGAAGGCCCTTTTCCCCTTCCTACCCCTCAGACTGTAGAGGGAAAGGACCTGGTTTGTTACAACCTGCTGCACGATTCAGCGCACAGCCGCCCCTGGATTTGCTCCGCCAAGCCTTTCAATAAAACATTTCTAATTAAAAAAAAAAACACACACACATAATTAATACTCGAGGAATGGCACAAGCTCTCCACAGTCATTTACAATGAAAACACATGTGGAGGCATGACACCCCACTGCGTCAGGCAGCCAAGTGGCCAATCAGCGGTCTATGTGCGTTTCAAACTGAATAGGGCGGTTTGTTTGGGGAACAAACGTTTAGCGTGTAAACAAACTATATCCATAGAACACTCTCCATATAAAAGTACAACTTTTTAACATCAATTTCTATTTTCTACTCATACACAGGAACCTACCGCATTAAGTTTGCAGCAGGTTTTTGAGGCAGGTACAATGCGAAAATAGATACTTGTTTTCTTTCGGTATGACGGCAGTGTTTCCTGCTCAAGAAATTGGCATTAAAGTACCGATATGATTCAGTCTAATGTTTGTCAATGGATTCAGTGCACCGTTTGTATCAAAAGTACAGCATTTACTGCACGAACACTGTGGCAAATCTGTTAACAGGAACAACAATTCACTGTAGTGATGAGTGTGATCAAGGATGGCATCGGCATCATGTAGTTAACAAAATAAAGAATTGTCAACATACCTTCTGTTGATCTTCTTGTTGTTGAAACAAACGCTCCGATCGGGGAAACACGTAAACATCCAGTTAGCCCGCAGTCCTTTAATTCGTTTAAAATTTCTGTGGTTGGCGCGTCCAGTCCGGTACAGTCTTGCAGCTGGCTGGTACAGGACGTGACGTCACGTACTCGCGAGGCACATTTAAAGGCACACAGCACTTAACCATAACGTATGTCTAGGGCCATCCCTCCTGCTTTGTAGATTAATAATTTCAGTCTATGCTTCATAAATTATATGGCAATCTATTGAATTGTCAAAGTTGCTGTGCTTTGTCAGTCACACAAACAAAAACCGGCTGAACCAATTTCCAAAAACTAGAATGCACAAGCAATGGTTTAATAGTCCAGCCATTTCATATGCCTCTGAATGGCTATTGTTAGTACGTAGGTAAAGCTTGCTTCAATAGCCCAGGGGTTTCATATTCATCTGAATTGCGATCATTAGCACGTAGGTAAAGCTTGCTTTAATAGCCCAGCCATTTCATATGCCTCTGAATGGCTATCATTATCACGTAGGTAAAGCTTGCATCAGCGCCTGTTCGAAACAAAAGGTCGAAACTGGACGTCATCTTACCCCAGACAAACGAGCTGTGGGTTGTTTAACAGTATTTTATTTATTTTCGGAGTAGTTTTCAATAAGTTCAACAGCAATAGAGAGAGAGAGAGAGAGAGAGAGAGAGAGAGAGAGAGAGAATTAAACAGCCTGGATATTGTGATTCGAAGATAATATTCCAAAGTAGGCATATTACTAATGGCTAAAATCTGAATAATTATCTATTCAACCTCTATCTACAGCATGTAAAACTATGTAAGCAGCTGTTTACTGCCCTGTGATTTAGTTTCATATATAATGTATAGAAAATATGCAAGCAAGAATATTGGGGGGAAAACCCTAAATCGGGAAATATGCTGTAGTTAAAGGAAGTCACCTAAGAGTAAAATACCAGACAACTTCTCATATCAACCAAAAAGCAACCAAATCCTAACTACAGGGGAACGTTTCAGTTGCATGGTTCCCTAAACGTTTAGGGAACGTATGATTCTCTAACGTTTTCTCTGTAACCAAAGGTAACGTTCTCTAAACGTTAGCTTTTGGTTTGGTTCTAACCTAACCTTTAGAGAACCAAAGTCTAACGTTCCCTGAACGTTCTCTGTTACTAGGGAAGGGCATGACTGTGTGTGTGTGTTTCAGGGGCAATTGTCGGTTGATGTCGTGAGGGGGACATTATAAACAACTGATCCTAAACGGAACTTTCCAGACAACGTATCAATACATAGCCCACTGACGATAGAGAATCAATAGGCGTTGAAAAAAAAATGACATACTCATAATACCAATACGTGTTATGTCATAGATTTACTCTAGATGGCGTCCGTCATAAAACAAAGTAGCTTACGCATCCTTTGTATTTCGCTGCAGGCTACCTGACGTTGGATGTGCAACACGTGTAGAGCGCGCAAAAAGTTAACGTGCCTGTGTCAAACCGCAACCAGACCAGCAATTAGTTGGAACACAGGGCAGGTATACATATCCATATGCACACTAAATATTTTATCAATATTTATCAATGTTATATGAAACCAGCTAAAATAAAGGCTTCGCGAGTTGTGGTTTATTTCCTTTGAATAGCCCACTAACAGCATACAGTACATTGTAGCATACTGTACATTGTAATTGTGGTTATAGTATTTTTCTGTGAGGGTGTGTGTGTGTTCAGTGGAGTATTACTTGGGCATTGCATGAAAAGATTCGTGCGACTCAGAGGTGGGACCATAGGTTTTCGATTGGTGGGAATTTGGAGAATCTTTCTTCGCGGAGTCTTGCCAAGTGCTGGATAAATTGCGGGTGCTACATCTAACAAAACGACAGTGAGAATATGGAAACAGCACCAAGCTAGGACAACGTTGCCACACAAATTCTTTCTGTTTAGGAGTAGTGAACTTTTGGGCAATGTCAAGAATCTACTGCCGGAGTTTGTATGCATTCAGCGGGAAACATGACCAAGCGCTCAAGTTCGAAGTGGGAGAGATTATCGAGTTGTTGCGACGACTGGACAACGGGTGGTGGGAAGGAGAGATAGATGGAGTCAGAGGATGGTTCCCTGCTAATTATGTCAAAGTTCTGGAGGTAAGCCATTAGGAGGGAATCACAAACGTCGGGGGTCTCCCACTTGGTATGAATTTCACACCTTGCTCTGGCACTTGTGTCCCAGTACAATAATATCTGAAGGTTATTGGTGAAGAAAGGGTTACGTCAGTAACAATGGAAATTGCTAAACCATTGTAACCCAACATTTTTTTTATATAGATGACCTACATAATGCAATGCAGCATGCTTACAAGGACACAATGACTCTTGCACACACTTAACATGCGCAGAGCATGCATACTGAACTTTAAAGTGAATTGTAAGGACATGGTCTGTTTAGAGTGGTGAGTAGCCTGCATAGTTTATACATCAAATGTGGATGTCGTAAATTTAGATTGAATGACACTGAGTTGTCACCCAGTGTCTGAACGTGTGGCCAACCAGTGTGTCACTTCAGTCAGAATAGTGACGGTGTGCCCCACACAGCTGTCAGGCAGGCAGGCACATCACAGTGTGTTTTCTGTGCCCCTTCCAGATGGGAGCACCTCTGCTGTCACTCCAGCTTGCTTTCGCCCTTCTGGACCTTTCTGTTTATTAGTCTGCTTCTGAGAAACAGGGCGCCTTGTTTTGAGACCTAACTAACTCACTGATCCTTCTCACGTAGGACCTTGGCATTCTGTTTGTTTCCAGTGTATGACTGACACTCTGTGTTCTCGTTATGGGCATAAATGATGACAGGAATTTCATGGCGAGGACCAAGAAAAGGGAGTTTGTTCAACATGACCTTTCAGATCTCCCCTTCCACACACATCGAGCCTTTATTTTTAGATTTCTCCCCTCCACAACAGAGACCACTCTGTGCTGTCAAACTCATGAGTTAGATCAGGTGTGTTGTTATCCAGAGCACACATATTTACGGGAAAGCCAGACTGCAACTTTTTGGACACCCCACAGGTTTTAATTAGTCATTAACTGCAATATGTTGTTCACTTCTGTGAACCAACAAAGTGCTTGATTGATCTTTTTTAAGTGGGAGTCCCATGCGGTTGTTTTTGTGACAGATGCCAGTCGAGTATAAACGACACAAATCGCAAGTGTATAATGAAATATGAATTGAGATGTTGCCAGACTGGGGGGAGGGAGGAGTGTGGGGGAGGGGGGAGGGTGGGGGGGCGTCTGTGAGATGATTGCACTAGTTAAAAAGAGATGTGATTTTAAACAGGCTGACGTCTCTACTTCCAAAGCCCCCATGGTGCTGTGTATGCATGTGGAATCTTTTTGAAGACAGCGTTGTGTCATCACTCATCCTCCCCCATTCCTCCTTTCCCTCCCTCTTCCCTTTTTCTTCATCCTTCATCCTCTCATTTTCACTTTTTACCCAACCACCCCACCCACCCCACCCCCGTCTGACCAGCTGCGTGAACAGGCCATCCCGACGAGCTATTGATTTTCCATCAGGGAAGTTAGCCATTTCCATTTTGGGAAGGAGAGTCTGTGACACGGTGCACAGAGGGGTCAATGTGATTTGCAAGTTATGGAGCAGCGAGCCGCACAAAACAGGCCTTGTTGCTGCAGGCATCTCCCATAGATGGTCATGGTCCCACACTGTCCTCCATTGTGCACGCTGGCGTATGAAGAGGGGTGATGCAGTGGCAGCTCAGCCTGAACCCCTTCTAGCAGTCTAACATCTGGCCGTCTCTAACAAAGGCACCCAAACAGCTTCCCCAAATGGCATCAAGAACGACACTTCTTTTTTTTCTTTTTCCTTTTTTTTTCTTTCAGAGGGAGAGAGAGAGAGAGAGAGTTTCAATGATAGTCATGTTCCCCCACTTTGTCCCCTTGTCCCTGACTTGAGCCCTTGGGCAGTGGCCGTCTTGGGCAGTGGTCGTGTTGGGCAGACTTAAGAGCCAAAACTGTCTGCAGTAGTCCTTCCTTCACAGTCGGTTGACTCTCTGCCCCGAGTCTGTCTAGTTCGTCATCGCCTCTCACTTTCACTCTTGCAAGCAAGAGACAGAGAGAGCAAAGATCCAAGGAAGTATGGTAAGGGCAGGTTTCCTAAGGTGCATTTCTTGAGACAGTGTTTGATAATGTGTTTGCAAAATGCTTTGTTTGCTATTTGTTTTTTTTCCTGTGTGGTGTCAGCAACAAAAATCCCAGTTTTATGCAAATACACATTTTAGGTATATGGTTGATTTTAGTGGTGCATGTGTGTGTGCGTTTGTGTGGGTGTCATCTTTGCCGCTAACCACTGAATTTCCAAACATAATTAGATATTGTTTCTGAATTTTCATAGCAAAACTCCAAAAACTTGGTCTGGCACTGATATGCATAAGACAGAAATACCCACGCTACACTGGAAAAAAAAACGAATATGTATTTTATGCCTGAAGAGCTGTCTGTACCCGAGGGTTTTTTATTAAGACTTTTTCCTGGACCTCTATGAAAAGGATGTGTTTGTGCTAAGATATGCTCTCAGGTGCTTTCCTGGTCAGGCTCCAGATCTGGTGGCTACAGATCAAGTTGCTGATTGTAGTTTCTTTCATTTGTACAAACACACAACAACCCCCACACCAAGGAAAATACTGAAGCAAACTAACACAAAAAAGAATATATACTTTTTGTAACTACCAGTTCTGTGGATGCATCTATATGTATGTATACTGTATAAGTGTATGAACCTATTAAACCAGTAGGCCTACCTCATGTAGACAGACAAACTGCCTACCTATGACATACAGCACACTTACATATGCCCAGTCATCACTACAATACACTTTTAGAAAAACAACAGTTAAGGTACAGATATAGCCGTTCTGGTGCTTACATTTAAAACAAGTGTCTGGTATATTGGGGTGATGTACAGTCTACTTAACCATTTGTATTGTAGTAGTTTAGAGTTTGTGTTTGTGGTTTGGGTTTGACCTGGAATACATGGTTTTGACCACTCTTCCTTCATGACATTTTCCTGCAAGCCTGTCCTTCAAGCCTGTAAGATGTTACATGATGATTCTGTATATTTACTTACAAAAATATACAATAAGCTACTTGTAGTTTCTAGTAGCTGGTCTCTCCAGAGGGCCTTTTGCCAAAGCACTTTAATCTTCACTGTTGGTTTCAAGAGGTGCCCACTGCAGTTCTTATGGCAACGCTGACATTCTTGTCTTTGTCCAAAACCTCCTCCTCCTCCTCTTTATCTTCCTCTGTTTCTTAAAGTCTCCCCCACCCCCCTTTCTACCCCCCCCCCCCCACCCCCCTCTCAGAGAGGATGTGAAGGCATGTGTCACATGACGTCTGAGTTGTTTGATCTGGTGCCAGACCCCTGTCATTTTACTCACTGCATGTTCCTCCCAGTCATGAATTGAGGTAGAGAGCGGGAGATTGGTCTCAGATGTCTGCCATTCTCTGGGCTCATTGCCTCACATTTCAACACTTTTGGCTATCTGTCTGCAGCACCTCACAGAGCTCACAGAACTCACAGAGTTGTGAGTGTGGACTGGGATTTTAATGATCTGCTTCTATTGCCGTTTGCTACATTCATTATGAGAAAGTGGGGATAGTGGAAGAACAGTGTTATGAAACTGTTTACTTTGCATCAGAGGCCAGCTCTTGCAGTTATGCAAATGCATCTGTCTTCAGGGTGAAAAAGAGAGTATTTTGGTATAATGTGTGTGTATCCTCATCCTGCTGGCAAGTGTAAAGAAAGTGACATGAGGCCGAGATCTATCTATGCAGCAGTGGTGGTAAATTCAGCTATTTCCTCCTCTCAGGACCCGATTAGTATCTGCCATCTTCTGACTAATGTGTGGTGTGTCTGCAAGGCCACTGTGCCAGGCTAGAGTTTATCCAAATGATTTACAGTACAGGAAAAATAAATGTGTTAAATAGAGATCAAGTTGTCTCTGGGCAACAGAAGTTTTCTGTAAGCACTAAAAGTGGAGAAGGCTATGTAGCGAGAAGAAGGGGCATGTTATCCGTCTTGCTTGTTGTGACCTGGAGGCATCCATAACCTTTACTTTGTGACTCCAGCCTGGAGGAAGTGTTAGAGCCCCAACGGTGGTAGAGTAAATAAAACAATCTCTTTTTTCAGCGCTCTGTTTCAGTAGCACTCACTGCAGGCGGAAAGGTTGTGACTAAACCTTGATGCAGAGGGGAGTAAGAGAGAGAGAAAGAGAGGGAGAGGAGGGAGGGAGAGAGAGAGAGAAAGAGGGAGAGGAGAGAAAGAGAGAGAGAGGAATCTCTTTTATGTTGCACTTCAAACGTGCACGTCCACCCACGCTGGCCTGGCAGTGTGAGTCGCATGATCATTTTGCACAATAATCCACATGCATGATGACTGTATCGGTCTTCCTCACATCTCTTACACACACACACACCTGCCCCCACACACACACACACACACACACACACACACACACACACACACACACACACACCTGCCCACACTGACATTCACTCACACACACACACACACACAAACACTCACACAGATGCACACACCTGGCTGACCACACACACACACACACCTGCCCACGCACGCACACACACACACACACAGGTATATATTTATGTGCAGAGACCGATGCCACCACTGGTATATACTTACAGGTACCCACACATGTTCAGACACTCACTCATTCACACCCACACACACAGTTACAAATACTACTTCTGTGCAGAGATCCATGCAAATCCATACTTCCATCCATACACACAGATATTGACATGCTTTCACACACACACTCACACAAACCCACAAACACACGCTCAAACAATTAGCTGTGTGTATTCCCAGCACCTGATCATTGAGCACTGAGAGACTCTCTGGCTGTGCAGCTTGCCTCCTCCACTGTAAAACACACACTGCAGTAAATTGCACATACTCTGCAGGGCCATCTTTTCCTCTGCTGGGAGTGAGCGAGTGAGTGTGAGAGAGAGACAGAGAGAGTGAGAGAAAGAAAGAAATACACAGAGAGCGATAGAGAGGGAGGCAGGGAGAGAGACAGACAGAGAGAGTGAGAGAAAGAAAGAAATACACAGAGCAATAGAGAGGGAGAGACAGAGAGAAAGAGAGGGAGAGAGAGAGAAAGTGAGAGAAAGAAAGATACAGAAAGAGCGATAGAGGGAGGGAGAGAGAGAGAGAAAGAGACAGACTGCCGTGTGGTCCTGGAAACAGAAGATAAGGCTCACCAAAGCACTTGCGTCGCCACCCCCCCCCCCTTACATAAGCGCTGCCATGTTTCTCCAGGTGAATTACCGCTCTGACAATAGGACTGCGACAGAGGGGGATGAGCCGTGGAGCGGAGTAAACACAGCTATGAGAGTTCTCCAGCAGGCGCGATTGGAGGCTCAGTTGAACACGCGGCCGTTTGGCTACAAACCGCAATAAATCAGACTCCGTCCCTGATTCAGTGCTATCAGCCTTTCACACCTCACTTATTGTCCAATATACGCCCGTGTGCTGCCAGCCGGCTCTCTGGGTCTCTCCGCACCAGATCTGAATTTCAATTTGCAGTTTTGGATTTAATCTAATTTTGTTTAACACCTCAATAAACCGGCATTCTGGCAGTTAGATGAACAATGTGAGCTTTCATAGGGCAACTGTTGTTCTGCTGTGGTTGGAAAGTTTATTTGACTACAACTCCGGCATATCCATGAGGTCATTCCCATCGAGAAGTCGAGTATATGGAACAAGAGCCACATGCAGACTCCTGGCCCCCTCGAAGACTGGGAGCTGACTGAAACTCCATGGCCATTAGGCCACATAAGTTTGCTGCCAAGTGCTCTTGTTCCGCCTCAGCAAAGGCGCACAAAGCAACCTGAAACTCCAGGAGCCTCCCCTGACTTTTTTTATTTTTGGAAAGGGACTGGCGATCGGCAGCAGTGATGTATTCACTGGTGGGGAAGAGTAAGCTAATTAGAAGGTTCCTCATCTACTTCCTCCTCTGTGTCACCCCTACCCCACTTTCACTGCCCCCCCCCCCCAACTCTCACTAACACACACACACACAAACACACACACACACACACACACACACACACACACACACACAGCTTCATCTCATTGCCTCTTCACAGCATCTCAGGGGCTAATCATGTTAACAAAGTTTCACACCAGCTAAAACAGGCCGAGTTCCCACACAGCGGTGATGGTGCCTCAATCTAAATGCCTTAGTAGAGCTGAAGACTGGGAAGACAAAACACATCCTGATAGTGCATCTCAGGAAGCAGAGTGACCCCACGCTTTTACCAAATCATATTACCGGTATTATGATACTGGTGCAAAGTTACTTCTGGACAGGTTTTTGTTCACAATTAGTCAGTCCACTTCTGACCGCTTGCAAGATGAGAAGTAGCCAAGATGAAGTGCACTGTTTAAAGTCAAGGCGTGACGCACCTTCCTACTTCCACTCTCAACCCCCCTCTTCCTCCACATTTGGCCTCCTACCTCATCCCTTTTTTATATCCACTTGTAGTTTGTCTTCTAAAACTGCTTGTTTGCTTTCTTCATTGTAATTGACTGAAATTCATTGCATTCCAAGCCTGGTAAATCCCAACATAACCTTATTAGTTGTCTCTTAACATTGTGTAATAAAACTCCATGGTTCTCAATGTATAACTTTTACAAAGTTGAATTACAAAGTTGCAAAGAGTCGTAAAAAAGAGTCATAAAAAAGACAGATGCTGACATTGTTTTAAACCTACTTTAGCAATTGTATGACTAATAGTGATATACAAAGAAAACATAAATAAGCACTCATGTCTTGCCTAACGACACCCCTTTAGTGAAAGTTATTCCCATTATGATCACACAGCACACAACTAAATTCTACATCTGCACTTAACCCATCACATGTGTGAGCAGGGGGCAGCCATGACAACGGTGTCTGGAGAGCAGTGTGTGGGCACGGTACCAGGCTTGGGGCACTTCTGTCACAGGGGAGGATGGAGGAGGGTGCTTGTCATTCACTCCCTCCCACCCACCTTTCGGTGTAGGGAATTAAACCTGTGACTCTTTGGCTGCAAGTCTGACTCCTTAACCATGGGCTAGCCCATGACTGCCCTTTAACTGCTCTAAATCCAGCACAGCCTCTCATGGCTTATTGCCTAACTAGAGCTGAAGTGAAATGCCACTATTACAGTAGTTACGTTCCAGAACCCGCCACGATAGGTGAAAATCTGTGATACAGCGAGACCATATGGAAAACATTTTAGTTTATAGTTTAAGCCTTAAAACCCCTTAAACATGCTGTTTTAATACATTTACTGTATGTATTATCGAATTATTACTGCATTTTATTCCGTATTTATACGTAACAGTATAGTTATCATAAACTATACTCTTGTTCTGACAAACTTTTCTTTAGCATGCATAGTGGCATATCTTGCATATATTAATGACAAAAAAATCTGTCATATAGTGGCGAAAGGTGAACCGTAATATAGCAGGGGCATCACTGTAACAGTCTGGCTTTTGTCTTCCTCCAGAAGCCTGTGGCCCCCACAGTGACTCCACCAGAGGAGGCAGACAGGAGGCCACTTCCCCCGGGCTGGAAGAGCTACATGTCACCCGACGGACGCGAGTACTTTGTCAACTCTGTCACCAGAGGTAGGCCAGAGCGACCTGAAGTGACCTCCTCTCCTCACTCAACCTACACCACGTTTACTTCTGCACTGCATTGGAGGCAAACCTGTTTGGCTTTTGATGCCTAAGGCTTGGTTGCCAGAGTTTTTTATTTATGAAACATCTTTGTCAATGTCTTTTTACGTCCTTATTTTTACTGTTGTGCGTACAATCACTTAAGAAAATATTATATTATATTATATTATATTATATTATATTATATTATATTATATTATATTATATTATATTATATTATAGCTATTTTGAACTTATGACACCTTTTGTGACTATACTCATCTGGAACAGAATTAAAATAAAATAAGTAAGGGATAATGATAATGTTTTTCAAGGAGGTCATTCTAGTGGAAGAAGCCCTGACAGAGTGATGCAGGAATCCGCCTTGCTGAACATTATCCCGCTTATTACATGGCTACTTTCCAAAAAACGATAATAGAGACTTCTAATAATGTCATACTTAAATATTTTGTTGCCGCTGCATGGTCTCTGCAGCTAAAAATAATTTGTTAAGGAAACAAAATGTTTAAGTGTTGCATAGCAATGTGTCCAGCTGCTAAATAACTTATTGCAGCTTACTGATATTCTGCTACGATAAGTGAAGGGATTACTTGAGGAGAAGCACAAACCCCATTGCCATTGACAGAGTTCATTATACTTTTTCAGCTTTTTACTTTCTCAATATACAAAAACATTTGACCTCTGAACTTTGTGTGACCCATTGTGACCCATTCAAAGTCAATAGTCAATACGTTCATCAGCATTTTAAAGAGCCGCATGATAATAGAATAGAATAATGGCTCTCTTTAGTAATAGGAAGTCAATGGCATAGATCCTCTTCCCTGTCCTTTCTGGAGCGTCTCAACAGTGCCATTACTCTCCTCTGTGAATTTGGAGATCTCATCACCATTTTCATGCACATCCTTTTCACATGTAATGTGAATTATTTTCACTATTGTGCATAGAATCTCCTCATGACATATTATGTCATACATCATATATCATGTCATATCTTATATCATATGCTAAAGCAAATATTTATTTTGAATTTTATTAAGCTCTTGTAACTACACCAAATTATTAAGTCTTTACAGTAATGGTGGTAGACAGTAGACTGGAGGTTCTTCCCTGTCCTGTCTGGAGAGTCCTTCCTGTCTCTCTTTCACTTCCCTCTGGGCCTTTGGAGGGCTCATCATCATTCCTCTCCTTCTCCTCCTTCCTCCTCCTCCTCCTCCTTCCTCCTCCTCCGCCCTCATTCATCTGTAGAGGGAGCCAGTGGGCCGAGGCCCCCTGCATTCATCTCATTCATTCACAGAGGCCTCCCGCCAATCACGGCTCCCGTGCGCCCCGACCTGCCTGCCTGCTCTTTGTGCTCGGGCACATCTCTGGACGCCCATCTGAAGCACTGGGGCCACAGTTCCCTGGCTTTATCAGCAGGGGTGCTGTGGGAGTTTTTGAGCCAGGGTGTGTGTGGGTGTGTGTGGGTCGATGGGTGCATTTGTGTGTGTATCTGCATGTGCGTGTGTGTGTGTGTGTGTGTGTGTGTGTTAGTAAGGGCTTTTTAATGATGCTGCAGTGCTGAGGTGTGTGTGTGTGTGTGTGTGTGTGTGTGTGTGTGTGTGTGTGTGTGTGTGTGTGTGTGTGTATGTGTGTCAGTGTGTGTGGGCAAGTGCTTTGAGGTGAGCCTTGACAGGAGGGGTTTTGATTCTGACACTGAAGTGGTGAAGTGTAAAACTGTACAGCACATACAGAGCATCTGTATGCCCGTATGCATCTGTTATATGGTTGCGTGTGTGTGTGTGTGTGTGTGTGTGTGTGTGTGTGTGTGTGTGTGTGTGTGTGCGCGCGCGTGTGTGTGTGTGTCTATGTGCACTGGTGCGGCTGCATGTATGGGTGTAAGTCAATGTGTGTGTGCTTTCCTGTAAGTTTCTGTGTGTGTGTGTGTGTGTGTGTGTGCTTGTCTGTAAGTTTCTGTGTGTGTGTGTGTGTGTGTGTGCTTGTCTGTAAGTTTCTGTGTGTGTGTGTGTGTGTGTGTGTGGTGGTGGTGGTTATAGGCCAGGGTGTGCCTATAGTAAAGAGCTGAATGTGTCCTGGGAGGATGGAGGTGACGTCTGATTCCCACTGCTCTCTGGCTCCAGCTGCAGCCATTACTGTTACAGAACTCTGCGTCCAATCAGCTGCCAAAGATACAGTACATCCAGGCGGTGTGCTGCAGAAATACATTTAGAGTCTCAGACAGCCATATGCTGTGCTAGTGATATATATAATCATTCTGCCACACCCCCTCAAGCCCTGGCGTCCACAAGCCCAACTTATCAGCACTCTAAGGGATGCTTGCAGATACGCTGGTGCACATACTGTAGGTGGGGTGATGAGAACATTGATGTACTGGGGGAATTTGTTCTATCTCTCGCTTCCTCTGTCTTTCTCTCTATCAAGCTATATGCCTGTCTGTCTGTCTCTTTCTCTCTTTCTATCAGTCTGTCTCTCTATTTTTCTTTCTCTCTATAAATCTGTCTGTCTCTCTGCCTCTCTCTCTGTCTCTCTTTTTCTCCCTCTCTCTTTCTCTGTCTCTTTCTCTATCAGTCAGTCTGTCTCTATTTCTCTTTCTAGTTCTCTCCCTGTCTCTTTCTGTATTTTTGTGTGTGTGTGTGAGTATGTGTACATGTGTGTATGTGCGTGTGTCGTTAGCGTGAGTGTGTTTACTGTTTTTCCCTCTTAGTGAAAGGCTACGTCACCCAACCTCCATAACTCTTACTGAAACGCCACTGATTGCTGTTTTCACAATGAAAATTGATGCCCAGCTCACCTTCTGTGGAAAACAACACACACACCTGCTTGCGTATGAGGTGCTCTATAAAATAAAAATCTGGAGTGCACGCTTCACTGTGCTGCTGCACGGGTCACGGCCTCACTAATGTTAATTACAGTCGTTCCAACGCACATAAATACTCTGCCAGCGCTAATAATGATGGAGAACGGACCTGCGTGCCGCTCCCAGTCGCGTTTGCTGCCATTACCGTACAGCTACCTAGTGTCAGCACCGGCCCTGTTTCTCTCCCGCAAAGACCCCAGGTTCAGGCTGGAATAGTTAACACGAATTACACAATCCAGGCAGCAGCCCTGTTCAGTTCACTGCTATTTAAGCTACATTGTGTACTGGCGTACTGTATGGTCCGTTGTTCCTCGCTGAGAGGGCCGGGTTTGGCCCAAAATAGTAAACCAAATTCCACGAGGCAGGCAGCCGTGTGTTTAGTTCAGTTCACTGCTATTACAGCCACCTTGTACTAAATCAGCACCGGCTCATTTCCCTCCCTGTGCGTCCGGTTTCCGGGTCCATTTGCTAGGCTAGGCAGTGGTATATTGTGTTAGCTGTTATTACAGCCTTGTCTCAAAGGATAGAGAACAGGGTGAATAAGATACCATAAAGAGTCTTGATTGAAGCTATCCTAAAAAGCTTTTTTCAGCTTTGTTCTGTGATTATGTGGTCTTCTCTGGTTTTCTTCTGTGATCATAGTCTCTTCCTCTTCTTTGCTCTGGTACTGGAGGTCAGTGTGTGGGTGTTATGTGTCTGTGTTGGAGTTTGCTGGAGTTTGTTTTGCTAAAGGTTATGTCTGTGTTTTTTAATGCAAGGGTGGGCTGTGTTGGAAATCAAAGGGCTAACCAAACAAATGCCTGCCATCTTTTAGTTTCTCCCCTGGCTTCCTCATTGACCTTGTGTAGCTCACATAACAAGCTTGCATCCTGTCCTGATTGTTTCAGAAATCTCTGAATCTGAATCTCTGTGTATCAAGGATAGTTGAATATTACATAATGGATTCAGGTGTCTCCAAATGCAATCAGTACTGTATGTATAATTCTCCACACAGTAGACTGGGCAAGAGTTCTCTAGGTATGTGCTTCAAAAGTATTCTGAATGATCTTTGCGTCTTAAATCTCTGCTTGTGTGTGTTACAGAGACCACATGGAAGCGACCCTCCTGCTCTTCCTCCTCCTCCTCCTCGTCCTCCTCATCCTGCTCCTCGTCCTCCTCAGCTGGGTCTCCCATAAGCCCCCTGCCCACAGCACCGTCCCCAGACTGCCCCTCCTCAGGTAATCTCCTCCACTCTCTTTCACCTAAACATCAATGTGTTCACATAACGTATCAACACAAAATATCAACACACACAACATACGGATCATACAGCAGATTCACAAGGAAAAGATATTTTTGTACATTAGTATACTGTGTGTTTGTGTGTGTGTGTGTTATGGGTGGGAGGTTATATGTTTGTGTAAGTGTGTGTGTACAGTTCACCCCTTAGCTGTACTGTACCTACACCAGGCAGTTCAGCTATCTGTTTCAGAGGACAGCCAGGTATGTGGTAATGGAGCAGACAGACTCTCCTCGCCTGTCCTCTCACTGGTGGTCTGGGGGGCTGGTGTGTGTGTGTGTGTGTGTGTGTGTGTGTGTGTGTGTGTGGGTGGCTGAGAAGCGGCATGGGGAAGAGGCAGAAGCTGGTCTTGAGGAGATGACTTGTCCAATCTGGCCGTGAGGGAGGGCAGAGAGCGGAGAGTAATTAAAAACTCAGCGCCGGCATCTCTGCCACCTGCCCACTTTCATTCTGTCCCCCCCAAATACCCCCTTCACCACCACCACCCCTCCTCCCCCCGGGTCTAACACGGCTGTTCCTCCAGTGCTGTGGCAGGGTCTTTCCCTGAGAGGAGAGGGGAAATGGGAATGAGCGGAGCAGCCATGCAGAGCTGGCAAGCCCTCCTGAAGTCTGTTTTCCCCATTTGGGATAAAAATAATCAGTCCATTTCCTTGTTTTTCTTTTTTCTTTTTTTTAACCTCTGTGAATGGTTTTTTTTTTTTTTTTATGCGTGCACATATAATGTGTGTGGGTCAGGGTGCATGAACTTGCAGATGTGTTTAAGTGTGTGTATATGAGTGTGTGTGTGTATGTATGTGTGTCTGTGTGTGTGTGTGTGTGTGTGTGAACTTGCAGATGTGTTTGTGTGTGTGTGTGTGTGTGTGTGTGTGTGTGTGTGTGTGTGTGTGTGTGTGTGTGTGTGTGTGTGTGTGTGTGTGCATACATACATGTGTGTGTCTGTGTGCATGCGTGCACACGTGTGTGTGTGTGTGTGTGTTAGATTCTCCTTATCTGCTCATGTCACTCTGCATTACTGTGGCTTGGCCTTATTAGCGCTAACCTCTGTCTGCCCAGAGCTGGGGGCGAGGGAGGAAATAGCCGCCCACCTCAGCGTAGCGCGGCCCACTGTGGCCCACTGCGGCCCGGCTCTCTCTCTGCAGCGCTAACGCCGCCGCCACCGCACCAAGGCGCTGAGCTACGTAGCCTGTGACCTACTCGCTGCTGTCACCACGGAAACCCCACAGCCCCTTCCTCCCTCTGAACGCTACTCTGAATGCCCAGATTACATAACCATAGTAATCTCGTGTTCCAACTTCTAGCATGTCCTGTTCACCACCAACTCCACGCACAGCTTTGTATGGCTGAGAACATGAAAGACATGTGTATTTGTCTGTCTGTCTGTCTGTCTGTCTGTCTGTCCGTCTGTCTGTTCCTTGGGTTTTTTTTTACCTTTTCTCTACGTCTGTCTCTCCCTCTCTCACTTTGTTTCTCTCTCTCTCTTATTCTCTCTCTCTCTCTCTCTCTCTCTCTCTCTCTCTCTCTCTCTCTCTCTGTCTCTCTCTCTCTCTCTACTGTTCTCTATCCAGTGAATGGATGCCAGGCCAGCAGGAGTCCTTCACTGCTTTTGGAGCCCCCCGATTTGGCTCTCCAGAAAGCCAGCCCTGACCAGCAGGTAAATTCAGGTCTCTCTCTCCCTCCCTCTCTCTTTCTCTCTCTTTTCTTCTTCATTCCTGTCTCTCCATCACTCTCTTTGTCTGTGTCTCCCTCCATCTCTCTCTCCATCTTTCTCTCTCTCTTTTTGTCTCTCTCTCTCTCTGCCAGTTAGACTTTCCATTGAAAGTATTCCACCACTGACTGCATTCCAACACCGCCACGCCATTCATCTGCATGTTTGCAGGTGGTCCCAGACACACCCAGCTTACTGTCCCAGTCTAGTCGCTTCAGCTCGGTCCCCAAGACGTCACACAAGCGACAAATCCCACCAACCATAGGCAGTTTCAGACAGTCCCTATCCGCATTCCACTCCTTCGTTCTGCAGGAGCATCCCAGTCCGGCAATCCCACGATCCGGTGATCCGGTGGTACCATCCCTCCCTAGATCAGCCCAAGCCGCGCTTCAGAACCAGGGTCGGCGCCGGTGTCACGTGACCAGCAGCGAGTCAGAAGAGGGCACACTGGTTGTGTTTTGGCACGGGAGGCAGAAGAGCAAGAGAGAGAGATAGAGGGAAAGAGAGAGAGAGAGAGAAAGAGAGAGGGAAAGAGAGAGAGAGGGGCCATATGGCCACGCGGATATTTGGATGGTGAGAGGTGGGGCTCAGTCAGATTCTGAAATGGGGCCAGCCAAAACCTAGGTGTGTGTGTGTGAGCGTGTGTGTGTGTATATGTGGGTTGGGGGGGTTAGCACCAGGGTGAGGGGATCGACGCCGAAGCATTTGGGGTAGGGTTGCGTCAGGAGGATCTCCGTAGCCGCGAGTGGAGGTACGGGCGATCGGACCGGACCGGACTAGGGCACCAGAACAGAAGCCGTGGAGCAAACACTAGGGTGAGAGGAGGAGAGGAGAGGGTGAGGAGGCGGCGGCAGCCATTGCTGGTGGAGGAGGGAGAGGAGCCATGTTCTGGAGAAAGAAGGTGAGGAGGGTTTTCTAGGAAGAAGAGAGAGAGAGAGAGGTCCAAATGGTGTCTTGCG
>CM059266.1:16150083-16157583 GCA_030347295.1 Setipinna tenuifilis | reverse complement strand
TGAGTCTCTGTCCGTCCATTTGTCATGACCTCCTTCTTAGTCTCAACGTCTTAAGCCTTAAGCTTTGTGTACTCTGGCTCCTGTGCTGCACCGAGCTTCACTTTTCCAGGCACAGACAGAGTGCTGAATTGGAGTGGACTCCGCAACTGTAGGCATAGCAAAGTAATGGCCAATTCATATTCCAGGTGACAAGTATACCGCTCAACACAATATGACGTAAAAAAAAAAAAAAAAAAAATTCTGTCTGCCAGGGTGTTGCAGAGCTTGACATCACAAATTTGAAACAGCACTGACACTGTCGGGTACTCTGATTGGATAGCAACTCAAAGTTCTGCATTCTGGAGTCTGCCTTGCCTTTCTCACTGCCATGCCTTTCTCACACAGTTGTCTTTGTCTTTACTTTCTTTTGATTTTGCAGTATTATGTTTTTTTGCCGAACAACACTTGCCACCTGGAATATAAATCTGCCCTCAGGCAGCATGGGACACCACGGCACCCAGAGGTTTTCACTCAGTTTAGTGGTGTTTAGTGGAAAGGTGGTTTAGTGGTGTTTAGCGGGGAGGCGGTTTAATGGTGTTTAGTGGCAAGGTGCTTTACTGGCGAGGCGGTTTAGTGGTGTTCAGTGGTGAAGTGGTTTAGTGGGGTTTAGTGGCGAGGTGGTTTAATGGTGTGTAGTGGTGTTTAGTGCCGAGGTTGTTTAGTGGTGTTTAGTGGCGTTAAGCAGCGAGGCGGTTTAGTGGAGTTTAGTGGAGCTGTGTAGTGGGAGCGTTTAGTGGCGAGGCTGTTTAGTGGCGAGGCTGTTTAGTGGCGTTTAATGGGGAGGTGGTTTAATGGGAGTGTTTAGTGGTGAAGTGGTTTAGTGGTGTTTAATGGGTAGGTGCTTTAGTGGTGTTTAGTGGTGAAGTGGTTTTGTGGTGTTTAGTGGTGAACAGTTTAGTGGGAGTGTTTAGCGGTTTTCCCAGTAGCCGTTTCCACCACACTTAGAGGGAGGGAGGGGGATGGGATAGCGTGATGCGTAGCACGTGTGTATGTTTCTGTGTGAATCCTGAGCATGTTTCCCTTGTGTGTGTGTGTGAGTGTGTGTGTGTGTGTGTGTGTGTGTGTGTGGTAGTGTGTGTGTGTGCATTCTGAACGTGTGTATGTGTTCATCTTGAGTGTGTGAACCATGGGCAGGGAATACTGAGAGCATACATGTATGTATGTGGATGTGCGTGGGCGCATGTGTGTGTTCATCCTGAGCCTGTGTGTGTATGTGCGTGCCTACTTGCGTAATTGTATGTGGTCACCCTGAGTGTGTGAACCGTGTCCGGGGGACACTGAGCTGTTTACGCTCCGCTGGGGTGTGAACGTGATGCAGAGAGACAGACTGACCCATGTGCGGCCATAGCCCCTCCCCCCTCCCGGCCGCTCCCCCCTCCAGCTCCCCGTGCCGCTCCTCACCTGTGGCTCGTAAAAACTGACCGCAGCTTGCTGTCACCGTCACGCCATGTCACCTTTACTGCACCACTGCCACATCTGCAGCAGTGCGCCTGACTAAAAAGATCAGCCAAGCCCCTGAAAAGATCAATTATTGGACCCCTCTTCCCCCCCGAAAAACACCCTATGGTCTTCAATTGATCCCTCCCCCCAGAAAGCTTTCATGTTTATCCCCCCTAATGAGTGGCCCTGCTCCTGACTGCCTTCCCCTTGTGGGGGAAGTACCCTTGTGTCTGTGATACATACAGTATGTCGTTTTTTTTTATTCAGAAAATGAGGCCTTTTGGAGATACTCCATCGCCCACGCTCCCACCCACCCACTGCACCCAGCACTGGTGTGGAAGCAGCCTGTGCCAACCATGAGTGCCAGCGCATGTCTGAGCAGCACCACCACAGGGTACACACTGGTTGTGAGAAAGAGCAGTACTCTGACTCCATCACGCTCTCTGTCGTCACGTCCACTTCTCTGCGGGTAGCACCAAAGTGTGGAGGAAATCTCTCCTTTGTCTGCGAAACGATCACTTAGTGATGATGATTCATCTTTTGCTTTTTTCCATTTTTTTTTACTGGATAAAAGGAGTCCTTACACACGCTTGTTTTCAGTCTGCTCTGTATGCTACTCCCCCCAACAAGTCATCATAGTGGTTTTTAAATGTGGATTTCTTTATTGATTTTTGCCCTCGTAACGTGAGCGTAAGGGTAAAATGAAGCATCATTAAAACAGCCAGTTAAATCAGTACTCTACACCAGACAGGCTAACTAACTGGAGAGGAAGTGGGGGAGTAAGAGAGAGAGAGAGAGAAAGAGATTGAAAGGAAGATAAGGTGAACGAGGGGAAGAAAGAGCAAGTAGAAAGACTGAGAGAGAAAGAACAAGAGAGAGAGCGAGAGTGAGAGAGGGAGAGAAAGAAATCAATAGGGAAAGGGAGACAGAAACAGCAAAAGAGAGAGAGAAAGAGATGGTGAGAGACACAGAGAGAGAGATCGATAGGGAGAGGGAAAGTGAAAGAGCGAGTGAGGGGCAGAAAGAAAGAGAGGGCGATGGAGAAAGCGAGGGAGCGAGAGGCTCTTGCACTGTGCTGCTGCTGGGCTGCTGTGTGTGTGTGTGTGTGTGTGTGTGTGTGTGTGTGTGTGTGTGTGTGTGTGTGTGTGTGTGTGTGTGTGTTACAAGAGAAATAAATAATAGGCGCATTTCCCTTCCAGCTCCTCACGTCAGCCCAACACTGGCCCTTCTTACGTAATACACAGGCTGCCCATGATTAACAGCCATTTTCTGTGAAAACTGCCCTGTCTGTGTACGTGTGTGTGTGTGTGTGTGTGTACGTGAGTGTGTGTGTGTGTGTGTACGTGAGTGTGTGTGTGTGTGTGTGTGTGTGTGTGTGTGTGCGTGCGTGTGTGTGTGTGTGTGTGTGTGTGTGTGTGTGTATGAAGGAGGAGGAGTGAACAGGGCACAGTGAATGTGTGTGTGTGTGTGTGTGTGTGTGTGCGAGGATGTATGTGTGGGTGTTGTCTGTGGGTTGTGTGTGTTTTAGAGGGGAAGGTTAGTGTGGGGGCAGATGGGAAGGTGTGTGTGTGTTTTGGTGTGTGTGTGTTTTGGTGTGTGTGTCAGTGTGAGTGTGGAGGCAGATGGAAGCAGGTCGAGTGTCATCATTGAGTGGGTCATGCGTTGAGCTGTAGAGGTGTCAGAATGTGGGCATAAAGCATTAGAGAGTGATCAGACAGGACTCTGTGTGTTTTTGTGTGAGGGAGAGTGAGTGTGAGTATTTCTTGTTTCGTGTGTGTGTGTGTGTGTGTGTGTGTCTTGTTACATGTGTGTGGGTGTGTGCATGTGAGGGTGTGTGTATTTGTGAGTGAGTGTGTGCATGTTGTGCGTGTGTGTGTGTGTGTCCATGTTGTGTGCGTATGTGTGTGTGCACGCATGCGTGTATATGTGTGTGTGTGTGTGTGTGTGTGTGTGCGTTTGTGTGTGTGCGTGCGTGTGTGATGCTGTAATTCTGACCTGCCACAGCCCCACAGCCGTGTGAAGGGTCTGTCCATGTTGCGCTCACAGACCGAGCAGAGGGGGAGGAAGACACAGCCAGGCCAGTTGCCATGGTGACAAAGGCAATAGTTCTGATTAATAGTAGTTGAAATGGAAAACACGATCATGTGCAGGAAAAAAGGCAAAACATAGCGATTATATTTAGATTTGTGAGACAAATAGCAACTTCATTAAATTCGTTAAATATTTGAGTGCGAAACACACAAGTTCACATCTTCAGATCCTGTCTTTGTCAGCTGTTATCACACCCTCATATGCTTTAGGTCTGCGTTAGAACGAGTGTAATCATTATTCCATACACACACGGTCTGACATATTCTCACACTCACACATGATCACAGGAGGCTATCAGAATATCTCTGTGCTTGCTGTCATAAAATCGTTGGGTTAAAACAATGAAGGGAAGAATATTTCTTTCCTATTTATTTATTTATTTGTTTGCTTCTTTGTTTGTGTATTTATTTATTTATGTATTATTTATATATTTAATATATCTGTCTGCTTACTGACTACACCACTGTGATGCGATGCACATTGGGAGTTAAGAATTTGAATATCACAGAGTAAATTATGTGCAATGTTAGAATCTTACATACTTCTAGAAGGCATTCTTTTATAGAATGGTCATGAATTCACTTCTTCAAGCAACTGTCCACCGTGTACCAGTGACTGTATATACAGTATATATATATATATAGTCTATATTCCATAGAATATATATATATCTATAGTATATATTCCACCATCATTGGTCTGTCCTCTTCTCTTGGCACTGGCTGAACAGGCAGTGTTGTGTTCTCCCTTGTGGTGTGGAGCGAGGGCTCCTATCAATAGCCTGGCTCTGCACTGCAGCTTTTCAGCCTTTTCAGCCTTGTTCTCAGCCAGTCTTCACCGTGGGCCCTGCACACATGCTATCAGACGTCTGCGTCTGCTCAGATGAAACAACTCAGAGCTGCGTTTCCCCTGAAACAGTCACCAGGCAGCCAGCGTGGTAACCATGGAGAGAGGGGGGGCACGTTCAAGATGTCTCTGTGTGACTTTACAGCAGTACATTCTAAGGCTTGGTGTTTCCTGTAACCTCTTTATTACTATAATACATATCACAATACAGAAGCCATGATACAACGCATATCATAATCATTGTTAATTCTGAAGGATAATCATGTCCAAAACAAAATTTTCAACAGCGATAAGTATCAATACAGGAGTACGCCACGATATGTATCCTGGATTTATATTGAGCACACTCCAAGTACAGTAGGTGCTGGATACCTTCTTCCTGGGACTCCATCCTAGAGTGGCTCTGTTCCCAACACCGTTTCCTTGTCTCACTTGTTGCTGCCGAGGCAGTCATGAAGCTGGCATAGACACTCACAGAAGGGTGTCAACAGTTGGTTGGAAGGCTGGGTGGTGGAAGGCTGGGTGGTGGTGGCAGCGTCATATGCCATTATGGAGAGATGGTACATTATGTACTGGCTTGACTGATGGCAAGATGTGGACGATACCGCGACATGATGAGGGAACAGAGAGAAAGAGAGACTGAGGGGTTGAAAGTGTTAGTAGTGTTTTTGCAGTTGGGAGGAGTGTTTTTTGTGTGTACGTGTGTGTGTGCATGCGTATGCGTTTTTGTGTGTGTGTGTGTGTGTGTGTGTGTGTGTTTATATGTCTGTGTGTGGGGAGGAGAGAATGTGCCTTTACAGCAAAAGCAATTTGTCGCTTAGCAACAGCGGCCGAGCACCCCATCGTGTCAGTGGCGCCTCAGATTCCTGCTCTGTGGAGTATGCGCACCGTTTATACAGAGGTGTGTGCACGTGTGTGAGTTAGGTGTGTGTGTGAGTTAGGTGTGTGTTTGTGTGTGTGTGTGTGTGCGTGTGTGTGTGTGTGTGTGTGTGTGTGTGTGTGTGTGTGTGTGTGCATGTGTGCATATGAGTGCACGTGTCTGAGTGAGGTGTGAGTGTGTGTATGTGTGTGTGTGCATGTGTGTGATTGCGTGCATGTGTGCACATGTCTGAGTTAGGTGAGTGTGTGTGTGTGTGTGTGTGTGTGTGTGTGTGTGCAGGTGCATGTGTACAGGTGTGTAAATGTGTGTGCACATTTGTGTGTGTGTGTGTTGGGCAGTCATGCATGCATGTGGCAATGTCCACACGTGCATGTACATGTGTGCACATGTGCTGTTTGTATATATTGTTTGTTCATCTGGTATTTGTGTGTGTGTGTGTGTGTGTGTGTGTGTGTGTGTGTGTGTGTGTGTGTGTGTGTGTGTGTGTGTGTGTGTGTGTGTGAGCATCTACCCTCCCCAATGACCGGATTAGGGGCTTGTTTGCTGACAGGTGAGGAGATGCCCATTGTTGGGCTGGCCTCCTGTCCCATCAGCAGTGTCTGCCTCTGGTCAGCAGGACTGGCCGAGTGTGATATCATGGCTTTCACACGCACAGCGAGCCCTTTGGACAGACACAGTCTGCTCCCTATTAACACAAACACACAAACACACTTTCATTCATACACACACACCCTCATAGTATACACACACATGCAGATTCATATATTACACACACACACAAACGTGCGCATGCATCCATACACATTTACATCCGGCAGTGTATTGGGATACAGACAGGCAACTAGTCAAGCTAGCTAAGAGTTGCTAAAGAGTACAATAGTATTAGGGGTAGCATTGGGTAGGATTAGCATTAGCTGTATTGTACAGACTATTCCTCACATTAACGTTCACCAAATTAGGACTTCTTAGAGGACAATATCCATTAATTAGATACTGGTGACAAGCTAAGAACTGGTCACCGTAAGTGAGGTCACCTCAGGGGAGGGTGTATAACGACTAAAGTTCTGAAACACCTGTAGATTGTAAAGTATATTACTAATGAGGTGTTTTGATGAATCCTCACAGCCCAACTGGACCCTGTGAATTACACTCCTAGAAGACCAACCCAAACACAGGACAGGTTCACCAAAATCGATTATATCTTCTTTTTCGAGGAAAAACCCAATTGGATGCTTCTATTTTGAGTAAAAGCCTAATTGGATGCGGGACACAGACTAAGGATTGATCACCTTAAGCAGGGCCACCTCAGGGGAGGGTGTGTAAGGATTAAAGGCCTGGAACACCTGATCCTGACGTGCATTTCAGATGAGGTGTCCTGGAAATTTTGTAGCTCAAATGGACCATGCAACTTAGCAAACAAACCCAACAACAGAGTAATTGACTGAGGAAATAATAGTATGGAAATAATTATAATAAAACATAAACATAAATTTTTAACTTACACACACACATAAACGCATGTAATTCAGAGAGAAAGTCAGCTCCTAATGAACACACACAAAGACACACACACACACGCTTATAGTATGCACAGGCATTTGTATGCGTGGGCAAAATAATACAAACACACACACACACACACACACACAGTACTGCATCATATATGCAACAGACCCCTTATCTACATCAGAGGTACTCATGATGTAAACAGCCCATTCCCCATGGTCCTATCAGCACATACACACACACTCATCTCCATTCTCTATTCCACCTCACACATAAAGCAACCAAAACACACACACATACACACACACACACACACTCATCTCCATTCTCTATTCCACCTCACACATAAAGCAACCAAAACACACACACATACACACACACACACACACACACATCTCCATTCTCTATTCCACCTCACACATAAAGCAACCAAAACACACACACATACACACACACACACACACATCTCCATTCTCTATTCCACCTCACACATAAAGCAACCAAAACACACACACATACACACACACACAAAAACCACACTCGGTCGATACACACCGCAGCGTTGTTGTGGATTAATGGCACCTTAATAGATTCCACATAGATTCAGAGGTGTGGTGTGGTGGGGAGAGGAGAGGGGAGGAGAGGAGAGGGGAGGGGAGGAGAGGGGAGGAGAGGAGAGGAGAGGAGAGGTGGGGAGA
>CM059266.1:16035083-16147583 GCA_030347295.1 Setipinna tenuifilis | reverse complement strand
GTCTATATGGCCAGTCTCCCCTGTGGCCGCCATTACTAATCCATGACCTTTCAGGTGCCTCTGCTCCCCTCAGCCTCGCTCTGCATACCCAAATAGACACACACACACACACACACACACACACACACACACACACACACACACACACACACACAAATATATGCATACACAAATATATGCATACACAGATGTGTATACACAAACACACACACACACACAGGCCCACATACACATACACACGCACAGGTACAAGCACTCACACACGCACAAACACACACACACATGCAGTGGCTCACAGAGACACATAAAAAGGGATACACAGACCCACACACGCACACACACACACACACACACACTGGCTCAGAGACGGAGAGCTCTATTAAAAAGCAACTGCTGGCAGGCGCCATATTAGAAGCCCACGGCCCAGTCTTATTTCATCTTGTATTGTCTTTCTCTTTCTCTCTCTCTCTCTCTCTCTCCCTCTCTCCGTCCCTCCCTCCCTCGGTCCCATTGCTCCCATTCTCACTTTCTACCGAGTGCACTCGTTTGCCCTCTTCTGTTTCTTGTTTGCTAGTTTCTGTATTTATCTCGCGTTCACACTCACCCACCATCTCTCCCGTTTTCTCTTTTTGGCTCTGATTCTCTCTCTTTGTGTCCCTCTCCCTCTCTCTGTTTCCCTATCTCTCTCTATTGTGCTTTCTTTCACTCTCCCTCTCTCTATATCACTCTCTTTATCTCTCTCTCTCTATCACTATCTCTCTCTTTCACTCTCTTTCTCTCCTCTCTCTCTCTCTCTCTCTATTACTCTCTCTATCTCTCCCTTTCTCTCCCTCTCTCTCTCTTTATCTCTCCCTCCCTCTCTCTCTCCCTCTCTCTCTATCTCTCTCTATCTCTCTCTCTCCCTCTCCCCCTCCCTCTCTCCCTCTCTCCCTCTCTCTCTCTGCAGATCAATGGCGTGACGTTCCCTCTGCCTATGAGCATGCCTGAGCAGCAGCTCCTCAAGCCCAACGAGTGGAGCTACTGCGACTATTTCTGGGTAAGCAGGAGAGACAAGAGTGTGTGTGTGTGTGTGTGCGTGTGTGTGTGTGTGTGTGTGTACGTGTGTGTGTGTGCGCGTGTATGTGTGTGTGTGTGTGTGTGTGTGTGTGTGTGTGTGTGTGTGTGTGCGCGCGCATAAGCATATGTGTGTGTGTGTCTGTGTGTGTGTTTGTGTGTGTGTAAGCATATGCATGTTTGTGTGTGTGTTTACTTGTGCATATCTTCACAGGTAAATGTGCCTTTGTTCACCTTGGCAGTGCGCGTGTGTGTATGTGTATGTGTGTGTGTGGGTGGGTGTGTGTGTAAGTGTGTGTATGTGTGTGGGTGTGTGAGTATGTGTGTAGGTGTGTGTGTGTGGGTGTGTAAGACAGAGAGAGGAGCCTGCCATCTCCCATCAGTGGTGTGTGAGCGTGGTGTAAAGCGGATCCCATTTTCTGCCCCATCAGAGCATGGCTGCAGCCTCTCCCTTTGATCTAATCCATCCAGCCCTGCCAGACACATGGGGCGCAGGGGGTGTAGATGACCATTTGACACGTGTGTGTGTGTGTGTGTTTGTGTGTGTGTACATGTGTGTGTGTGTGTGTGTTTGTGTGTGTGTGTGCGTGGGTGTATGTGTGTGTGTGTGTGTGTGTGTATGTGTGTGTGTATGTGTGTGTGTGTGTGTGTGTGTGTGTGTGTGTGTGTGTGTGTGCGCGAAGTGTGGCACAAACATGTCACACCTTGTCACAACACCAAATTAGTCCACTCCTGACCTGAGGGCAAACATATTCTTATCACACACACACACACACATATGCTCTCTCTGCTTCCACTGCTCTCTCTCTCTCTCTCACACAAACACACGCATGCATACAGTTAAGTGCACAGTCACACACACATGCTCTCTCTGTCTCGCTCTCTCTCTTTAACACACATACACACATACAGTACACACACGCACATACACAATACACTTACACTCTCTCTCTCACACACACACTCACATACAGTTATATGCACAGTCACACACACATGCTCTCTCTCTCTCTCTCTTTCTCTCTCTCTCTCTCTGTCTTTCTCTCACACACACACACACACACACACACACACACACACACACACACACACACACACACACACATACACTGATTCTCTCTCTCACACACACACATGCATATATTCATATGCATGTACTCTTACACAGACACTAATATGAGATATACTTTATGCATGCTTACATCCATGCAAACATAATTTCCATCCTCACAACACATACACACGAACAGTGAATAGCCTCAGATGGTCATGAACACACACACAAGCTCACAGACAGTGTTTTCGTACACCTGACACACACATACACACACACACACACACACACACACACACACGTAAGCTCTTAGTCACACTGTTTACTTCCCCCAATCTCACTTACCCACTCACACATCCACCCACTCTCTCTCTCTCTCTCTCTCTCTCTCACACACACACACACACACACACACACACCCTCATATACATACAATACATACATTTAAATACTCAGTCACGCACATACACTCAAATACACTTATACATTTATGTGTATGCACAACACACACACACACTCACACACAAACACACACACACACACACACACACACACACACACACACACACACACACACATACACACACACACAGACTCACATATGACATATGAGTCACGGGCTAAATGATTCAAAGCTGCTGTGACACATTCTGTCTCCCCTTTGGACAAAGCCTGAAAACACCAATCCACGTGCATGCACCCATCCGCCTACGCACACACATTAACACACTCCCCAAGATACAAGCACACACACTCACAAACACAACCTTAAACAAACTTATTAGGACATATTAGGACACACACTCACAGGCACACAGGCTCCTACACATACACATCCAAGCACACACACACACACACATTCACCAAAACACAAACACATGCACTTCTACATACAAACATACTATCACACACACAGACACACAGGCTCTCTTTCACACACAGAAACACACACAGTCACACACACATATACACAATTTCACACAAGCATGTTCAGACACACACACACACTTACACACTGCACACAATCTCAAACAAACGTACTAAGACACAGACACTCACAGACTCTCTCCTACATACACACCTACACCCACACACCCCCCCACACACACACACACACGCACACACACACACAGCTTTGGCAAGACTGTGTTTATTTTCTGGTGATTTAATAAGGCAGTTAGCTGGGTGCTGTGTCATGTCTTCTGATCCATCTGATGTTTATGGGCCTGTGAGTGTCTTATCATCCTCATCATCACTGTCTCTCTGGCCTACCTCTAGTGCAGTGGGCATTCAGCGCATCGATCTGTGTGTGTGTGTGTCAGTGTAGGTGTGTGTGCGCACACTCGTCTGTGTGTGTGTGTGTGTGTGTGTGTGTCAGTGTAGGTGTGTGTGGCGCACTTGTTTGTGTGTGTGTGTGTGTGTGTGTGTGTCAGTGTAGTTGTGTGTATGCACAATTGTGTGTGTGTGTGTCAGTGTGTGTGTGTCAGTGTAGTTGTGTGTATGCACAATTGTGTGCGTGTGTGTCAGTGTGTGTGTGTCTGTGTGTGTGCATGTGTGTGTTCACTCGTGTGTGTGTGTGTGTCAGTGTGTCAGTGTGTAAGTGAATACATGAAACCACAAGTAGACATTCCTTGAATAAATCAGAAGGTGTCATCATGACAGGACGGGTACATGATGAAATATTGCTGTAGACAGCGCTGACAGACAGGCAGCCACTAGCTGATGGCTAACTTAAAACACATCTGACTGACTGGTCACTCTGTCCACCAGTTTAAGACCAGTCCTGTAAGACCAGCGCTGTAAGACCAGTGTTGAATTGACTCCCACAGAGTTGATTTTAACACTTTTGAGGGCTCATTTAGCTCCACAATCTCCAGGGTTAAATTAACACTTTCACACTGTGAAATAACCCCGACTTTGGACACCATTTAAATCCGAAAAGTGGTAAAATTACACTTTAGGAGTTATGTTTAACCCTAAAATTTTAACTCTCTAATTTTTGCTGTGTAGCCACTGATATCTCGGTCTAAGTAATATCTGTTGGTCTGGGTCATTATTTGGATTGGTGTGCTTATGCATGGACCAACTAACCAGCATTATTTCACAGCATTGAGTAGGATCACACTTTATGTGTGAATAATGACACTGTATGCCAGAAACTGAATAGTATGTGTGAAGCACATGTTTGTACGTGTGTATTCATGTACGTAGGTGTGTGTGTGTGTGTGTGTGTGTGTGTGTGTGTGTGTGTGTGTGTGTGTGTGTGTGTGTGTGTGTGTGTGTGTGTGTGTGTGTGTGTGTGTGTTATAGTGTCAATGTGCATGGCAGGTGTATAAATATGTGTGTGAGTGTGCCTGAAGCTTAACGGTGAGAGGGTGTGAGTTGCCATATGCACGTGTGCTCACCTAGATGGGTTTTCTTTTGATGAACCTCCTCCTTCTCCTCCTTGTCCTCCTATCACCTTCCCCTTCTCCTCCTCTTTCCCCTCCTCCTCCTCCTGCTCCCCCTCCTCCTCCACCTGCTCCTCCTCCTCCTCCCATAACTTACTTCTCCTCCTCCTCCACCTCCTATCACCTCCCCCTCCTCCTACTCCTTCTTCTCCTCCCCCTATCTCCTCTCCTCCTCCTCCATCTCCTCCCCTTCCTCCTCCTCCTCCTACTATCATCTCCTCCTCCTCCCCATCCTCCCACTCTTCCTCCCCCATCTCCTCTCCTTCCTCCTGCTCCTCCTCCCCCACCTCCTCGTCCACCCCTCCCCCCACAGACGGATAAGAAGGACCCGCAGGGAGGCGCGTGTGTGCCGGGCTTCGAGGTGCTCCTGCAGAAGCAGATCAAGGGCAAACAGCTGCAGAAGGAGATGGCAGAGTTCATACACGAGAGGTAGGCCACACACGCACATACGTATGCACACACATATGCAGACACACACACACACACACACATATGCACATACAGACACACACACCCCCCTATCCCCACACACCCAATTCCCACGTGAGGTAGGCCACACACACGTGTACACATGTACACACACAGGCACGCACGTACTAGCATCGCATCACCACGGCAGCCCAGCTTCCTAGCAGCTGCCATGACGACACAGACTTTGAAGGCTCCCACGATGAAAGAGCTGGCTAAGGCTGGCACAGAAGAGTCTGGGAGCCCAGCTGGGCTATGTGATCTCAAGGGATAACGTAGGACAGCACACCACTTCTGCTTAAGCAGTTTCACGTGTCATCGAAACGCTTTTTAAATAATGTTTGCCAGTGATGTTACATAGACGCTGATATCTGCATGTGTGTGCGTGCATGCGTGCATGCGTGTTGTAGCTCAGATATTGGGACCAAAAGTCCCCAAGAGGTGCTGTGTAGGAAATTGTGTTATTCCTGTGGGAAATTCTGTTGCATTATATAATCTAACAATGTTTTACCTCACTTATTGTTGTTAACAACCAAGAGCCCCAGAACACCCCCTTACTGTCAGTTAGGGTGATGAATAGGGTTTGATCTTAGTTTAGTATTCTTTATTTATAATAATAAGACTTAATGAGAGGTAGCAACTTAATGATAACATAACACACAATTTGCAATTTGTGTGTGTGTTTGTGCGTGCGTGTGTGTGTCTGTATGTGTGTGTGTGTGTGTGCGTGTGTGTGTGTGTGTTACACTGGCTCTGTGACTGTGCTACACTGGCCTCACCGAGAGTCTTTGATCCCTTTTTTATGATCACAGAGGCCAGACAAAAAACAGGGTGAGGGCAAGAAAGATAATGTGAGGGATTGTTTGTGTGTGTGTGCTTTTCGGTGTGTTTCAGTATGTGTGTGTGTGTGTGTGTGTGTGTGTGTGTGTGTGTGTGTGTGTGTGTGTGTGTGTGTGTGTGTGTGTGTGTGTGTGAGTGTGTGTGAGACACAGAGGGAGAGAGACAAGAGAGAGGGAGTAATGCCTCAGCAGACGTCTGGTCGTTTATCATGGGGCCCAAGGCCTCTGTGGCGAGATTAAAGATCTCCTCCATAAGGTCACCACTCTCCCCCCTTCCTCTTTAAATCAGCCTCATTCTTCATCTATCTCTCCCCCTCTCTCCCTCTCTCTCCCTCTCTCTCTCCCTCTCAGCCTCTCTCTCCCCCTCTGTCCCTCTCTCTCCCCCTCTCTCCCCCCTCTTCCCCTCTTCCTCTCTCCCCCTTTCTCTTCCTCTCTCCCCCTCTCCCTCTCTTCCCCTCTCTCCCCCTCTCTTCCCCTGTCATTCCCTCTCTCCCCCTCTCTTCCCCTCTCTTCCCCTCTCCCTCTCTCTCCCTCTGTCTTCCCCTCTCCCCCTCTCTACCCTTCTCTCCCCTTATCCCCCCCTCTCTCTATGGATGTCTGTTTCTCACACATTCACTCTCTATCTCACACACACACACACACACACACACACACACACACACACACACACACACACACACACACACACCACACATAGATGTAAAGAGAGAGTGAGACTGACTGTAGCTGTCTTCCTCTCTCTTTTCCTCTCTGGCGGTATTTCTCTGCCACTGACACTCTTTAGTGTTTGTTTATGTGTTTGTGTGTTTGTTTGTTTTCCTACTGTCTCCCTGAAGGATAAAGATTGAGGAGGAGTACGCCAAGAACCTCTCTAAGCTCTCCATGAGCCCGCTAGCGGCCCAGGAGGAAGGGTAAGTAGCCATAGGGGCACATTTGTGTGTGTGTGTGTGTGTGTGTGTGTGTGTGTGTGTGTGTGTGTGTGTGTGTGTTTGTGTGTGTGTGTGTGTGTGTGTGTGTGTGTGTGTGTGCGTGCGCATGTGCGATTTTTTTGTTATGTATGTATGTATCTATGTATGTAGGTTTGTATGTATGTACAGTATGTACAGTATGTACGTATGTACGTATGTATGTATGTATGTATGTATGTATGTATGTACGTATGTATGTACGTATGTATGTACGTATGTACGTATGTATGTATGTATGTATGTATGCATGTATGTATGTATGTATGTATGTATGTATGTATGTTGCGTAGGCATGTTTTCTGTCCCCTTGTCTGTGTGTGGCTGTGTTGGTGCACACATCCAAACAGTACTGGATGTGCGATGTGGTTTGTATCTTGGCCTCCCTTGCACAGCTGATGTGTGTGTTCATTTGGTCCTGCAGGACGCTGGGTGAAGCGTGGGCTCAGCTCAAGAAGAGTCTGTCTGATGAGGCAGAGGTCCATCTCAAGTTCTCCTCTAAGGTACCCACCTGCCCAAGACTGGGCCCTAGCCCTAGAGGCTGCAGTTAAATAACACTTTATATTGTTTTGTTTTTTTTGGGTGGGGGGGGGGGGGAGCTAAATAGGTTAACATGCGTGAAAGATGCAAAGTACTTTTTTTCATATATTGCAGCTATGTTTCCAGCCTCAGTCTGAACCGTGTTGTCATTGGTTAGCTTACTCATTGTGTTCTAATTTGTCATGAGAAGCAGCAGTGACCTCCAACAAGGTTACAGAGGAAGATTTAGATTGATCAGTCTGAATCTAGACATGCTTTAACATTGTGTAAACTTAGTTACGGATTTTTAGAAAAGTGAGAGAAGGTTTGGCCTGTACTTAGGGTTTACCGTTCATATACTCCATACCCCATATACCATTTTTATGCACCAAAGTTATATAAAATGGGGAACAACGGCATAAGGAGGTTGCAAACAAGCCTACAAATAGGCCATGGGCATTGACCCCTGCCTGGCATCCAAATCCAATTTCTTCACTTAACTACTCTTAACACAGTCATTATATGATAAGCAAGTGTCCGACCATCATTTTACTGTACGTTTTGATCATTTGCATAAAAAGATATTTGGATGGAAATGCTTGAAATTCATAGAAAATTCCCCAATGTGCATACAAATAGAGGAAGGTGGATTATCTTCCATTAGGTGTAATACGATTAAAGTTGTGGAAACTGAATAAATTCTCTTTAGCATGACGTTTGTACAGTCTCAGAAGGGTGTCCATTTCCCTCAAAGGACTGCGGCTTCCAAAGTAGTAATTAGGTTGAAATGGATTATGCAAATAGTCACTGTGTGCAATTTTATTTAGCTGTGTTACCCTCAATTACCATGCATAACTGATGTGTCTGAGCTGAATTGAAACCCACATTATGTGACCTACAGTAAAATGGGTATGTTTGCATTGCTTTGACAGAAGACATTTAGATACTGTCAAAAACAGTTAACTTGCAGCTCAATATACTTTAAAAAACTGGATATGGTTTTGAGACAGAAAGTTTTAAAACAGTTTTGAAGAACTAATCTGAAACGGCTTTCTTCGTGACAGACACATTCTTTCTTTCCTCCTGCCCTTGTCTCCTTCTTTCTTTTTTCTTTCTTTCTTTCTTTTTTTCTTTTTTCTTTCTTTTTTCTTTCTTTTTTTCTTTTACAGTCCCTCAATATTCTAACCTTTCTACGGTGCATACTGTGCAAACTGGTTCTGGATTGATTGCACGTACAGTCACACTTGTGGTCTATTCTTGCCAAAATGTCATCGCCTTCTTAGTGAGGTTATTTTTGCGTTCCGTGTGAAGGAAGGTGCTGAATTCATCAGCATTTGAATCTCCCTGGCAAGTGTGTATCCCGGAGTCATGGTGCATTTAAAGCTTTCTGTTCTTAGGGGGGGTTCGCTGAACCAAGGAAGACCGAAAAGCAACACTGGTTCTGTCTGTCAAAGCAATGCAATCACTGCTGAAGCAGAAATGCGGTGCTCAGTCCAAGCACAGCACTCACCCCAGAGCAAATGAAGCCTAAACTGCTGGGCTTTCCAACAGCTCCGAATGTCTAAGACATTATGTCTGAAGAGAGGTGTCTCTCTCATTTGTTTTCCCTTACTGTCTGACTCTCCATGCCTCTCTTCCTCCATCCGGATCTGTCCCCCTCTCTCTCTGTTTCTGTATATATATATATCTTTCCTTGTCAGACACACACATACAGAAAACCCAAATTACTCTAGCACATACATACATGATTCTTATTTTTCAGTTTTTCTGGTACATCTTAAGGCTGAGCAAAAGGGATTGTTGCAATAGTAACAAGCTGAAAATCTGTGAATTTGTGCATATGTGTGTGGGTGTGTATGTTTGTGTGTAGGTGTAGGTGTGAGTGCATGCATCTACTTCCTCTGTGTGTCTGAATGCATGCATCTGTGTTTGCATTCGTAATTATTTATGTGTGTGTGTCACCCCACAGCTCCAGAGTGAAGTGGAGAAGCCCCTGCTGACGTTCCGTGGGGACAATTTCAAGAAGGACATGAAGAAGTACGAGCACAACATCGCTGACCTCAGGAAGCAGCTCCTCAGTCGCTATGGCGGCGTGGAGAAGGTGTGTGTTCCACCGGCTCAATCATGCACTAGACAAACATGTCTCTGTCTTAAGGTGAATACAGAGAGAGTGGGGGTAAAGTTCTATGCTGCTTTTTAAGTAGTCTAGGTGAATCGAGTGAAAGGTAAACCAAAAGCAGCTTTTAGTGAAAGTCTACGCTTTGTTTCAACTCTACAAGGCCTCAGTGATGCTGTGGGGCTGGAAGACATGAGTCACGTCCGAAGGAGGCAGAAATGGTGAAATATCGGACAGTTCTGAGTGAAATTAGTGACAGCTTGACTGGCATTGACAATCTCTCTTCTCCCAAGTTCCAAGAACTGAAAATCCTTGGCTGAATTTATTGGAACATGCAGAGAACCAGTGTATGTCTCAGATTAAAAGGCTGTAGGAACTGCAGTGCTATTTTAGGCCTGTCTTCTGTCCAGTTTTTTTAGTATCTTTTCAACAAGTTGTCTTCAGACTGTGAAATCCTTTGTTGTGGTTACAAAGTGACGTGAGGTCCTGTGAGACTTTGAACAAACTAAGATCAGGTTTGTCTTTGGCAGTCTTGATTACGGTTACTCTGGGTTTCCCCATGACGTAATTCTAAACAGAGAGTGATGATACACAGAGTGAATTTATGAGCAGTGTTGCTGGGCAACGTTACTAGCAGATGTTGTTTTGACACTTTCCCACCTTATACTAGGTAACACGTTTTTATCAACAGTACCGCAGTCATCAGCAGGCAGCTTTTCACAATCATTCAGTCAGAAGTCTGTCGTGTTGTTGCCAGGCAACACTGCTCACAAAGATTGCCCTATGCACCACCACCTTAAGCATGTATTGGTCATGAACACATCAAGAGTTCACTGTGGGCCCTTTGTCTCTGTCTTTGTCTCTGTCTCGCCTCATCAACACAGTCCAGTATGTTCTGCATGATCACAGTGCACCAACATGTGCTAGCCTAATTCAATCCTTTCTGGGACCAAGTCGTACAGAGGAGTGTGATGATGATGGGTTTAGAATCGTGGGCCAGGTGCCTCGAGACCTGAACTCCATGGATTACACCTACTCACACTGTTCCCTCCGCTACCTAGCAAGGACCACTATGGTTATGTTATGACAATATACTAGTTGTATTGGTTGGTTTTGATTTCAAATGATTGAGGAACTATATCCAGAAATCTGTAATAGAATAGAATAGAAGCTGCCTTAGGTTAAAAGAATGTGATCAATTTTACCTGGGGGTGCCATATTCCTTTAAGATCAAAATGGTCCAGAAGCATGGAGTTCCATAGGATAGACTTGCTCTTTGTACTGTTTGCTGTCAATGTATTAAATTTCAGCTCAGTGTATTGCACAGTAAGTCAGTGGCCATGTTCTCATTTGATCTGAAGGACACTAGGTACGCCATGAAGCTACCATAAAGGCTTATGATAGCAATGCTGTATCCTTGTTTGTGGAGATTGTGAGCTCAAGGTGTCCAGGCTGCAGCTTTGACCAGCTCTCTGTGTTCTTCACCCTCAGGCCCGCAAGGCTCTAGCTGACCGTCAGAAAGACCTGGAGGTCAAGACCCAGCAGCTGGAGATCAAGCTGAGCAACAAGACCGAGGAGGACATCAAGAAGGCCCGCCGCAAGTCCACGCAAGCAGGTGGGACATGGACATGTAGCTGAGCCTTTGCGAAGCACTGCAGAGACAGCCCTTTCATGCAGTTTTCCCTCTGTATCACTTGTGTCTGTCTGGCCTTGGTGCCTTGGCTCGAAGTCTGTGAGTGTGGCATAAGCAGTAAACATGTGGGCGTATGTATGCGGTGGAAGTCCTTGAGAGCTCATGTTCTCACTGAGCTGGAACGCAGTGCGGGGCTGCAGATATGTCTGGTGCATTCTTCGCCTTGGAAAGACACGCAGAGGGGAAACGGCCCCAATTAAAAGTTGGAAATGAAGTATAGCACTCGGCAGACGTGCAACACACACACACACACAACTGCTGGTTCTGGCTCCACAGATATACTACTGGGTTTAATTGTGCGTGTCTTCGAGGCAGATGCTTTTTGTTTTTCGAATTTGAGTGAATCATAATGGTATCTGGATCTGACAAGGTTCTGGTATTGTGCCACATAAAAAAGTTAGCAGTTGAGCACATACAATTCAAAATTCTAAATATTCTAAATCATGTTTAGAATCTTACACTTACACAGCATTATTATGAGTATTACCACTTAACTTTTATACTGTTATACATAACCTGGATTCAGGAGAAGTGCACTTTCAGCCCAAGTCAGCAAAAATCGCTCCTCCCATTGTACAGCTCTTTGTGTGCACTTGCAAGAACCCAGTCCTATCTTCGTTAAAGGCAAGCAAAAAAAGAGGACTTAAACTTAGGAATGTTCTGTACCATCCAATCAACATGTCCTTTCAGTGAGCGTGAAAGGAGTGGAGGTAATTTGATTGGCACCTGAGCTCGAGTATCTGCAGCCCTTTTGCCTCGAATTGCAGACTGCAGTCTGTGCCTGTTAAACACTCAGCAGCCTCTGTCGAGTCCAATCTACTTACGTCGGGGGCTTATTCTGCACAGTCTCCACAGGTGCCCTGGAAATGTGCCATTCATCCAAATTAGGTGTGTGGTTTCTGTTGTAACTTTTAAAAAAACGAATGAATTTCATTTTGTGAAGGGTGGTGGTCTGGTCCTGGGTAGTATATTTCATTTTCTGCGAGTCTAGCAGTTGTATGACGTATGATAATGACAGGATGATAATCACCAGGCATTAAAATAGTTTGAAAACTCAGCTAAACATTTCGAGGAATACAAGTAGTAACAAAAAAGGCTCCATTAGCTGACTCTGCTGCTAGGGCTAATTGGAGAGCATAATGGAGATCGGGGACCATGTGACAGTGAGGCAGAATGGCTATAGCTGAACTCGACAGCATGCGGCATTGTTATGCTGAGCTGTCTCTACAGCCCACAGACTCAGTCCTGCAGCATCCCCATCTCTCTCCTCTCCCTTTTGTTATCTCACTCTCTCTCTCTTTCTTTCTCTCTTTCTCCTCTTCTCTCCCTTTTGTTATCTCCCTGTCTCTCTCTCTCCTCTTCTCTCCCTTTTGTTATCTCACTCTCTCCCTCTCCCTCTGTCTCTGTCTCTCTCGTTTGCTCTCCTGTCTCCATCTCTCCCTATCTCACTCCCTCTCTTCGTATTTCTCTCCTCCTCTCTATCCCTAACTCAGTCCCTCTCTTGCTCTTTCTCTCCTCCTCTCTATCCCCATCTTACCCCCTCTCTTACTCTTTTTCTCCTCCTCTCTATCCCTAACTCACTCCCTCTCTTGCTCTTTCTCTCCTCCTCTCTATCCCTCCCGTTTTCGCTTCTCTCCTCTTTTCTCACCCTCCCCTTCTCTCCTCTCCTCTCCTCTCCCCATTCATCTAGCCCCTGGATCGCCTTTCCATAGGGCTTAGCCTCGCTATCGCACAGAGTGAACTCATCTTTTGTGTTGCATAAGCTGCTTCCCAGAGCCCACTCCTGGTGCAAGAGCATCTCCCTCTCTTTCCTCCCTTCTCTTCCTGTCTCTCCCTCTTTTTCACTCCTGTCCTCTTTCTGCCCCTCTCTCTGTCTCTACTCTCTCTCCTTCTGTCCCTCTCTCTGTCCCTCTGTCTCTCTTTCTCTCACTCTCTCTCTCTCCATCTCTCTCTGTCTCTCTCTCTCTCTCTCTCTCTCTCTCTCGCCTGCCGTTGTTAAATGTTCCTGCTTACACTGCGATAAATGAAGGGAGAGGAGGGGGTGAAAAAAGTTCCCGCAGTGTTTTTATAGCCTGGCTGAAGGCGTGATGGACAAGGTGGAAAACATAGTGCTGGAATGAAGAGAAAGAGAGTGGGGGGGAGACGGAAGCGAGCAAGAAAGGAAGGAAAAAAAAGGGAGAGAGACAGAGTGTGAGAAGTCGATGATATAAAAAGAGAATGGAAGATAGACATAGAATGTGTGTGTGTGTGTGTGTGTGTGTGTGAGAGAGAGAGAGAGAGAGAGAGAGAGAGAAAGAGAGCAAGAGGGAGAGAGAAATTGTGTAAGAGATAGAGAAAAAAAGTGTGTAAGAGAAAGAGAGAGAGCGAGCGAGCGAGTGAGCGAGAGAAAGAGAGAGAGAGAGTAAAAGTGTGTAAAGAGAAGCAGAGAGAGAGCGGGAGAGGAGCTCTTGGCAGAGGTTCAAGCCCCTGCACTGAAGCGATCTGAGCGTATCCCTAGCGCGTCCAAGATGCGTTGGGAACGGCTGTGCCGGGCTATTTTTACGGCCCTAATGGGCCCGCCGGGAGCAGGGGCCACTCGCCCCGCCACAGAATGCTAATCTGTTGGCCGCCCCCAGTGTAGGTGTCATCACTGGCCCCGTCCAGCCCAGCCTGGCAATAGGAAGAGGGGTTGGCAATAGGAAAGAGGAGGAGGAAGAGGATGAGGATGAGGATGAGGAGGAGGAAGAGGAGTCATCCAGTGTGTCGTTCACACTCAGATGAGGGAGGAAGCCAAGCCTAGGGGGACAGGAAATAGTGTGCTATGTAATGCATGTGCTATGTCATAAACATCCGCACAGACACACACACACACATACTCATACATACACACAGTAATACACAGATATGCCCTCACTGAACCCAAACTGCAACAGAAAATTCAGCTCTGCAGTAATCCATCTTTTTTCTCTCTCACACACATACACACACACTTACACTCAGACAGAAAGTTGCACACTCACATGCATAGGCCAGAAACTCCATGTGCGTTCATCACATATGTTTTTGCTTGCACAAGCATGCACTTTCCCACGAGCACATAATTGGATGAGGAAACAGGCCGAATTGCAAAACTGTGCTAAAACAAATGATTGGCTTCTCTTTTATTTTGTTCCACCTCAAATGAATTCTCACAAAAACCCTAAACCCCAGTACTCCCCCCGAGACACCCCCACCCCCACCCCTACTCCTCCTCCTCCCCCTCAATAGTCCTTGTATCCATGGGGGAATGGCTGTGTGTTGTGCAAACTCCTGGCTGTTAGCTGCTTTGTCTTTGCATCCCCGTACCGACCCCTTCACCCCACCTCCCCAAACCTCATTACCTCCTCACTGACTCCCATGCACCCCCAGCACCCCCTTTCCCCCCACCCTCCCATCCCCAGAAAACCTCACGACATCACTGTCTTACTTCTTTACTGCATGCCCTCTCCCCCAAACTCTTTTCCCACCTTCTCACCCCCACCACCCCTAATCACCCCCATCTCCCCCCCAATCTGCCCCCATGCTTCCTCTCCTAAAGTCAGCCACAGTTCCCAGGCAGGCCTAATCAAGGGTCAGGCATTAGAGTGGACTAATCAGTGTTGAGGAGTCACGGTGGCTAATGACCAGCGTAAGTGCTCTCTGCTCTGCTCTGCTCTGCTCAGCTGCTGGGGATGAGGAAGGAGACGGGGGTTCTCATTTCCATACAGATTAAAATGTGTTGTTAGTTCAGACAGCTTGATTTCTGCTTTATTCCTCTCTGCTTCTCTGGCTCTATCTGTCCCCCGCATACGCACAAAGACACACACAAACACACACACACAAACACACACACACGCACACACACACACACACACACACACACACACACACACACATACACAGTCTTCCTCTGTGTGTCTGTCACTTTTTCTGTCTCTCTATGTCTCTCTCTTTCTGTCTTTCATTCTCCACACACATACACCCAGGGCAGAGAGAGAGACCTAGAGATTCACACTTACACTATGCCCTGGCTCTTTCTCTCATTTCTCTCTTGCTCCCTCGCTCTGTCTTCCTCTCCATTGTTGTCGGTTTCTCCTTCCTCATAAGCGCACTCTAGTAATGTCTTTTGTGTGCACCAGCATACACAATGGACACTGCAGTCTAAGTCTCCCGGTGTGAACTACAATGGGATGGGATGAAAACCAGGTTGCACTTGGTGGCAACATGCTGCCCTCTACTGGCAGTGTAAAGCAGTGTTGTGACTCCAGTCTAGGGATGCTGCAGAACACTTCAGTAATATAGTGAATTTAGCAATGTCACCACTGCAGTACAATATTTTGGTTGAGGGATCATGGGTAATGGGAAAGTCTGATATGATTTTTTTTTTAATGTTGTGACCAACCCAATCAGCTTATAAGAATGCCAGCATTAGAATTAATTGTTACAGTGATAATATAGGGGCCAACAGTAGTCAGTAAATTGAGGCAGAAAGGTGCAGCACAGAGAGTGGAAAAATGAATAAATTATGTATGGCTTCAATGAAAATGAAATGAAAAATATGTATTGTATTGTGTATGTGGATAAAATAATATGTATGTAGATTGACTGATATAGAGGACTGCCTGAAAAACAAGCCTAACATCTGCCACTCCATTGCTCTGCTGCTCTTGCAGGAGATGACCTCATGCGCTGTGTGGACCTCTACAACCAGGCCCAGTCCAAGTGGTTTGAGGAGATGGTCACCTCAAGTTTGGTAAATACAGAACACAAAAGCAGTGTGCTTGAGTGGTGTTTCATTGAACTTCCATTGTCAATCTGATGATCTCCTCTGTCCTGCCCTGGTCCTGGTCTAGGAGCTGGAGCGTCTGGAGGTGGAGCGGGTGGAGATGATTCAGCAGCACCTGCGTCAGTACACCACCCTCAGACACGAGACCGACATGTTCAACCAAAGCGTGAGTCTGAGCCCCTGCCACCACCACCACATCACACTCACGTGCTTTTCACTAATCAGCCAGTCCACCCTGACAGTTCAGCTTAGGCTTTCATCCTAATGTATCCATGACTATTAACATATTATTACTGATCAATATCTGTGTTTGCCGTATCTGACGTAGTAGATACCAGGATAGCCTGTCACATTCAAGGAAGTGGTCATGATTAAAATTTATGAGAACCTTAATGACCTCACTTACAACCGGGGTCACGACACCACTGTGATAAACTTGAAACTTGAAGTGTACATTTCTGAATATACCACAAAACCCAAGTTAACTTTGCGAAGTCAGTCAAAGTGTGGAGAAACTGCTGTGACACATCAGTTAGATGGAAGCTGCCTGTCACAATCAGAGCACAGAGAATAAGCCATTCAGCAGAGGAGTCACTCGTCACCATCCATCAGATCTCTGTGGGTCGTGTGGAGGCTGGCAGTAATCATCACAGGCACCCCCCCAGACAACACGGCTGAGCCTACAGCTTATCGGCACTGTAGACACTGCACCCACAGCGCACTGTTATCAGGGATGAAAACGCAGCACATCAGCTTAAGTCTCTTTGCATTTGTATGATTCAGTTTTTTTTTCTTTTTTTTTGACTGGATGTGTCATTGTGTGTAGACTAAGATCAGGGATGGCAGTCTTAGGGAAGGGGGAGTTGATGCAGCTGAGTTACTGATGGGGGTTTACAGAGTGAGTGTCTGGTGCTCCGACTGCTCTGGATCAAAGCGGCCTTCCTCATCTCTCGGAGTGGGGAACATCTCAAATCTGCCAAAGAAGGCATCCATTCTGTACGAGAGAAATAACACCCCTGTGCATTACCAGTCCAGTGCTGCTGCAATGGAAGTGATTGTGATCATTGGAGGCCTTTGTCAGGCTCTTTCTGTTCTCACATGGTGGCTGAGGTACAAGTGGCACTTTGACAAATACACCATCACCCCCCAGCAGTGCTTCTGATGGCTCTTTTGCAACTTTTTGCTGGTGACCCTGACTTACAGGTGGGGCCTAGCTTTCCTGCAAGGCTGAGAAAATCTCCAGTGATATTTTATTCACTTGTTACTTGATGGGTTTGTAGATTACGTTCGTTTTTTTCATGACTGGTCTTAAGGCAAATCCTGTCTTAACATGAACTGATTGCAGGGGATGACTGTCTGATTTAATACTCATTGATTGATGAGGTAGTTGACTAATTGATTGATTGATTGATTGATTGATTAACTAGTTGGTTGGTTAGTTAGTTAGTCAGTTGGTTGACCAACTGACTAATACATTTATTAACTAGTTGGTTAGTTAGTTAGGTTAATGGACTTACTGCCTCTATGTTGACAGACGTTGGAGCCAGTTGACCAGCTCCTGCAGAGCGTGGACCCAGCCAAAGACAGGGAGCTGTGGGTGAAGGAGCACAAGACGGGCGAGGTGCGGCCCGTGGACATGGACATTTAGTGGGCTTCCCGCCGGTACCACAAACCTGCCGGTCGGGTTGAACCGGGTCAGGTGTGCATGAGTGGCTGTGATCCGCGCAGGTACCCCTCCTCTCCTCCTCCTCCTTCTCCTCTTTCCCCTCTTCCTCCTCCTCCTGTTCCCTCCTCCTCCGATCCTGTCTTAGTACATCCCTTCCTCTCTATGTGCCTCTAGAGGTACACTACTCTCTCTGCTCTACTCATCCATGGCATCCACCAGCATCAGCATGGACTTCACTTCCCATAATGCATCAAGTGGCTGAGTGGGCCGCAACAGCACATGCAGAATCAAGGGCGCCCTCCGCTGGAAGGACCATGCAGCTGATTGCACTGGCATTGACATCATGGCATCGACATAAAGTTTCTGAGTGAATACGCAAGTGTAACACTTTTAATTTCAAGTCTTTACTGAGTGGCCTCTGCTTTTTATAAAAAGCTGTTTTTTTAATCTTTCTCTTTTTATGTCTTTCTGGCTTTCTCTAATTCTCCCTCTCCCCCCCCCCCCCCTCTCTCTGCCTGTCCTTCTTTCTGTCTTTCTGTTCTTCTTATGCTTATCCCCTTTTTGTCACACATGAAACTGGCCTTCTGTAATGAGTTTGTCAGTAGTGAGGTGATCAAAACTTTCAAGCAGGGGTGGCCCTAAACTTTCTGCTTTATTAGAAAGAATCATAGTCATATTGCCCCCCACCCCCTCCCCTACCCCCCGAACATTAATGTTGGTCACTATATTCTTTGACAGCCCCCTATTACTGCAAGACACTTAGGAAATGTAACCTAAGTTTCCCCTGCCTCCAAGTACTGGACACAGTTGACTTTTTGAGGTGGAGTGGTTGTCGGTTTATCATACTGTCCACATGGCTAATAATCTATCATTTTGAATTCCCCCAGTACCACACATTGAAATGGACACCAGCAGATAGAAGACCTAGATATAACATTGCGCGATCTGGACCACAACCCCTTTCAAAGAGAGAGCAGTTTAGACAACAGTCCTTTAAATTAAACTACCAAACGAAGTCCAGACTTGTTTAATAAAATATTAATTAACTATAAATATCAAAAGAACATTCTGCATGAATATATATATTTATATAGATTTAATTTACAGAAAGATGTATACGATTTTTTTTTTTCATAGAGGAATGTACAGTACATAAGATGTTGTGGCAAAAGATGATTATTTTGACATTTGTGAATGGTTTATGACGGTCGTGTAGTTTAGTGCTCTAACTGATATTTGAAGACTAACTTCTGTTACGTTGTTTTACAAATCAATGCCCTTACGAGCCATGACAAAACAAATAGGAATCTCACATCTGTGTATATATGTGCCCCATGTGTGTGACACCCTAGCTGGCTGTCACTCTCTACCCATCTCTTGATTAAGCTTGAACAACAACAACAACAACAACTCTGAACACATGTATCTGCTACCTTTAGGAAACTGAGCTGTGGCCCATGCTAGTATTCAGGCGGTCCAGTAACCCAGTACATACCGAGCTTCCTCAGTCACAGCATAATCTGTGTAATCTGTGTCTCTGGTTGAAATGTAACACACTGAAAGTTTGTTGAGGTTTTCTGTCTATCTTTTGGGGGGAGGATTCCGTTCCTGCCCCGTGCCACAATCCAGAAGGTAACGTCATGTTGCCCAGCAACAGTGGTGGCACCTGGTCCCAGGTTACGGTTCAAGTTCAAAAGGTGAAGGCTACAGTAGATTCACAGTGGTGGCTTTTGTTACAATGTACACCTTTTAGTGCCTAAAGGTCAATCGCCTTGGAATGTTCATGATGTAATCCATGTCATAACTATATATAATCGATATTTGTATGTATTTGTAAATACCGTTTGTGCACTATTTCGTTTGAGTCATTTTTTTTTGTATTGTTCTTTATTTGTTTATTCTTTTCAGAGGAGTGTGCACCAAGCATACATGGTCTATCAATTCTAAAATGTAAATTCTATAAATTAGGTTTGTCTGTTGTTTCTTACCACAGATAATATCGCCACTACCAGAAATTTCACAAAATGGTGATATTGGCACATATTTTTGGCACTGCAGATTCCTCATACAAAAGCAGTCCATCAAATATCTGTTTGCCAAAATCTGCAGTTTGTTCGGTGAAAGCACATTTTTTTGGCAAGACTGAAACATGTTATAAATCTACCAGACTATTTGACTTGACAAGTGGTATGTTTGTCAGGCCACATTCTGCCTTTGACACAGATTTGTGTTTCAACACCATCAACTGAAACCATGAGAGAATCCCAGATCAGTTGTGTTTGTGTATATGTAAATTGTCTCGCAGCAGTTGGATGCATTGTTAGACAGCAAAGAAACACCCTGACCTAATGTATAGTCCTTGGTTTAACATAATAAGTCGAAAGCAAGAAACAATGCAAAACGTGACCTTGTTGATCAAAACAGCCCGTTAATTACATGTGGACTGAATCCCCCATGCATATGCCACTTCTTATCATGAAGGAACAAACAGCAACATTTTACTTGAATCCTGCATCATAAGCGTGCATAACCATGATATAAACTTGTCGTAGCAGGTGTCATAAGCTGTCATAAGAGGTCATGAACCTCAGTGATATAACAGCTATGTCACCATGATCAGTAACCTAAGCGCTTATAGAGCATGTTACATAAACTTGTATGGCATCTGACATGAGAAAACCTACCCTGACAATTACCAGACATGGTAACAAGACACTATCAAGTCATTGTACATAAACAGGATTACAGAACAGGCTATCCGCTATAACATACAGTACCTATAGTTCAGCTATTCACGAAGCAGAGTTCGGGTTGCATGAGTGGATGCCTGACTGTACGTCTGAGCTCAGTGTTATTCTTTACCTACTCCAACAGCATGGTACTGCAGACATCATCTCCATTGAACTGATACCTCAGAAAAATAAAAAATCAAATAAAATCCCATCATCAAAACATTCAGTGCTATTGTGGTTCTATAATCAGTTTCTATGGCCTCTGCTCTTGGGCCGGCTTTTACAGTACCTTGTAGATTTCTATACAGAGGCTGTCAGCATCAAAAATATTTAACTAATTTCGGGTTTTTTTGTGGATTTAGGGCATGTTTGAGTTAGATCTCTGTTCACCACCCCACACTCCTGCCTCTCACAAAGAGGACTTCATCTGAGTATAGTATCCTCCATGTTGCATTGTTGTGTTCATAAGTGTGGTCAATGATGTACGGTCTGTGTGTTTTTTGGGCTCAGTCGTTCAAATTTAATGTATGTGTTTGTTTGTGTAAATGCATTTTTTACGCATCTCTGTAAAAACCGTTGATTTTAAATTTGGTGAACAGTCTCCACTCATACAAACCAGTGTTCATTAATTCAGATGTTTACGGAATTGTCAAGTTTGTTTTGAATCTGTCCACAATAAAATTAAGGGAAAAAAGTAATAAATTCTTTGTTGATTCTGTGTATATTTACAGTCAATTCTCCTCCCTGAGGTTAAATGAAGTCTTATGCTCAATGGGAGGCCTACCTCCCGTACCTCATTTGTTTAAAATAATCCCCATGTTTTGTGGACCATCCAGACAAATGGCTAACCCCTGTGGTCACTCGAAACTCAGTAAATAGGATTTAGCCTCCTAAGCAGATGAAAGTCAACCTTTTGGCTTGGCCCCTTCAGCCGATCGCCATTGGCCGATGGGGGCTACTGTACCAGGACGGGCATTAGTGAGGGCCAGTCACCCTTCAGATGAACAGGCTTAAGCCCGGTATTTTTGGCCTAACCCCAAAAGCTTCAGTAAAGCCCAGAGCCTTTGTTGTAGAGACATCTCATATGTAATAACCGCCCACATACTGAACTGATGAGGACACCTTCCTTCCCTTATGGAGGCAATCAGATCTGGTGTAAGAGATGACCAACACATTAGGTGTTTGTCTTTACATAGTTACCACTCAGCTTGTGAGCAGTTTTTTTTATTTAATTGATATTTTGTTTGCTGGAAAGCAACATGTGGAGCAATATGATAAAAAGTCTAAACATATTCACTGTAACATGTAACAAGCAGTACTCCAGACAGCAAACTGTAGTGCTGTACACTGTCAATAGCATTACGACAAAAAAGTGACTTGATTTCTGTCATCTCATTTGAAGAAGGTGTGTAGTTCCTTAAATGTCAGTGTGCTTATTATTTAAAGCAACACTAAGATCATTTTCGTCTTCGGTCGCCCTACAGATTGGAAGCAGAATTGTCTCTCATTGAGAACTACAGAGCGACGGAGCACTACAAAACACACGTAACATGACAACCATCAGTTACGGGAGCAAATCTGTCTGGGCCACACTTATACACAAACACGAAACAACATCAATAACTCACGCAAACACAAAACAACATCATTAACTATCTATTCAGTATCACTACAGAAACTATTGCCCCTAGTGGAAGTGATCCCATTATAAACATTGTGCCTATTATCAGACATTTCTGTTGTTGTTCCACTTAGAATGAAAAAGAAGTTCCCTGTAAAAAAAAAAACAGACTAATTCAGCTGCCCGTAAACCTTTGGTTTGAGTAAGTGAACTTTTATTTGTTTATTTCAAACTGATTTCACATCGAAATGTCTCTCACCACCTGGGCAATAATAGACTTTCTCACACTAATGATCTAAAATGACATGGGTAGTAAGAGGCTACATAAGAAATGGGGCAATGGGTAAATAGATCACAACGCAGACTCTACAATACAGGATGTGTCTGGGGGCATTCTGGTTGTTACAGGAATACATTAATATGGTGTTAATATGGTGTACAATAATGTTCTGAGGTTATGGTAAGCATTCCGTAGAGCGAGATCTAGTGTGACTTAAACTCCTGCTTTAGGCCCTAGGGTCACTTTCATGGGTCTGCATGCTCTCCTGTCATAATAGGAACCCCACAGTTGCAGAGTGCCAAACCACAACTTAGACTGCACCTTCCAGCCTTTGTGTGTGGAACAAAACAAGCATGAACATTACTATGGTCCAGTCCAGCATTGCACATATGCAGGCCCCTTGATTGGTGAAGACAGACCAGGTGTATGTATGTGTGTTTAACTGTATTTTGCACGTGTAAACAATGAGGCTTTGAACAGTCTTTACAGTACGAATGGGACAAGTTATTCATCCGTCAGATGTTTCACTGTTTCTTCAGTTTGTCTTTAATCTTCTGCGGTTCATCATACTGTATCAGTCGCAGGATGTCTTTGTTGTCGGTCACCCCCTGTATAAACTCCCCCTCTTTAATTTTATCTGCAATAAAGCATGAAAGAAGTGCATTATTAAAACATTTATTAAGACTCTCATTGTTAGAACTACGTCTACTACAAATAAAATTAGGCTGGATGATGGGTGCACAGGAATGACACTAAAATAAGGTACAAACCCAAACACATAAATAAACGTTACATGTATGTTATGTGAGCGTAACATATGTACACATATGTACACATAACATATGTACATGCTACTAAGGGGCAGAAACATATTGGGTGAAGCTGGTCCAAAAAAACTTTTAAAAAAATACCATTTTCCTCCTTCCCGAAATAGTTCCAGATTTTATCTGCTCGTTTTTCAGGCGTGTTCTCATCTTCTGGAAGATCTTCTTGGTCCTCGACAGGGATCATGTTGAATATTGACTGCATCAAAACACAGCCACACACACACAAACACACATACAAGCACACACAAACTTGCTGTCAAAAACAGCTGATTCAGCCATGTTACAGTACATGAAAAGCGCAGCAAGAAAATAATCCCACCTGAGCCTGGTCTTCCCTTGCTACAGGATTGAGTTAATTAGTTGGTTAAGCACTTCTCTCAAGCGTCTCTTCTGTGGCTGTCCTAAATCTGAATGGGTGGCCAACCATATACCTATACCATATATACAGGGACCCAGGTTTGAGTCCAACCAAAGGTCATTTTCTGATCCCACCCCATCTCTCTCACTTCACTTCCTGTTTCTCTATACCTTCCTACAATTTAGTCTGGGAATCTGTGCTATCAATATCCAAAAAACTGGCCCTGTGTTGCTTAATTTTCAAAGCCAAGTAAATACAAGGTCATTCAAGAACCACATTGGTTATTGTCTTCATTCTTATACCATGATAATACACAGGGCAACTACTTTGACAATGTTACTGACACTTTATTGGGCACTTTCCCACTGATTTTAGGCATCATATTTTTTATGCAAAAACAACTTAAACCATCAGCAAGTAACTTTTCTCTGTCATCCAATCAAAACATAAGGAGTCTATCATACTATTTCCCATCAATGTAGCTCAAAATGCTGCCCCATGTATCATCACCCTATAAGCTTATAAGCCTTTCCAAGGCAGTTTACTTATACATTAAAGTCCATGCACATAAGTAATTCTGTGAAAACTACAACAAATTAATGTTTTTTTATGTAAAAAACATCAGTGCTGGTGTGAATTGTTTAAACATCAACAGAAAGCAGACTTGCATTTAAATACCAGTCAAATCTTCTATCAGTGGTTCAGTCTGGGTTTGCTGTGTCTCTTATCTGCCTTACCTTGACAATGTCGTGGACCTCATTTTTACTGATGGTGCCGTTGCCATCAACGTCGTAGAGTGAGAAAGCCCACTCCAGTTTCCGCGTGGTCTTGCCGGACGACGTAAGGTGCAGGGCCACAATGTACTCCTTAAAGTCCAGCGTGCCGTCGGCGTTGGTGTCGAAACTGCGGAAGACGTGCCTTGCATAGTCTGTGGAGTCGGCGTCCGGGAAGAAGCTGGCGTAGATGCCTTCAAACTGCTCCTTGCTGATGCGTCCGCTGGGGCACTCCTTGAGGAAGGTCTGGTACCAGGTGCACAGCTCAGCCTCGCTGTACTTGGTGTTCAGCTTCAGTTCCTCCAGGATCTCCTTAGACAGGGCACTGCTCTTGCTGTTTCCCATACTTGCTGTTGGTGGGGGTTCTCTTTTATTTTTTCCCTTTTGTTTTATCTTCTTCTTTAAATCTTTTTTTCTGGTGGAAGTGGAAGGAGGGTCCTTTGTTTGTTAGGTCCTTTTCTTCCTGTTCCCTCTGTCGCTCTCCTCTCCTTTTTCCCCCCTCCCTTTCTCTAGATCTCTCGCTCCCTCCTGCTGTGTGTGTGTATGTGTGTGTGTGTCTGTCCTGCACACTCTGCTCACCTGCTCAAGACCCTTTTAGCCCTAATAGGATTAAAGATATCTCATTGGAAATCCAGACAAGCTTTCTGGCAGATTAATTAACTATGTCACGCCTATTTAAGGGCCATGCTCTTGTTGTGGTTTGATGAATGGGCTGAGTGTGCACTGGTCACTCGATATTGGATATTGTTGTTCCTTTCTTCCATGGCTCCAAACAACACAGTTGCTAATGCTAATCAGTATTACACAGGGCAAGATAGTCCAATTGTTTGTGTAAGGGTGGTAAGTGAGTTTTATACAAATGGCAGATCTCTGTTTCTCACTTGCCCATATCACACTATGTAAACGAGGTGCCTACTAATCTAATCAGAGATCATGGGACTGCTGGTCACTGTATTTTTTATGATAATGATCGGTCAGAAAAAGATTAAACATTGGCAATTACAATATTACAATGTTACAATGACACACCCAATCAATTCAACATTTAATACACACACTAGCATATAATCATACACACACACACACATACACCCACACTGTCAATTATGACACTTAACCCAACCAAGTTATCTGAATAAGTTCTACTAACCAAGTTAAATTATCACCATGTGTAGTATCAAGTTTATTACAAATCAGCTTGGTGTTACAAGCTGTCACACACACACACACACACACACACACACACAAACACACACACACACACACACACACGCACACACACACAATCAATTGTTGCTAGTGTGTGTGTGTGTGTATGCTAGTGCTGTAAGAAAAAACATGGTCCCAGTTAAGCTGAGTGTTGGGCACTAGGCAGATGAGTTGGCCATCTGCTAATGTAGACTGCAGTGAGAGCAGGCAATTAAGTCATGCCTGGGAAGAAGCGCATGTTGTCAACAAGGCAGCTCTAATCCCAAACACAAGTGCTTCAGCTCATTTACAGATATTTATTTGATGCTCGTGGACCCACTGGCACTTGTGTTAATTGCAATAGACAAAGCCTTGGTGTCCATCAGTCTTGCTGTATGGTGTCTTGGTAGTCTTTAGCATTGGCAGGACTGAGTTTAAGTAAAATCTTGTAAAGTTAAATTCAAACCGATTTCATCATGTACAACATATGTTTCCATTAGACTGTGCATTCATTGCAATATATGCATTATTTGTCAAAAATCATAATTTAATTCTGTCAGCAGTGTGTTACTATGTTACACATGTCTTTACCTTCCATCTTCTCCTCATAAGAAAATTTCAGTGTTCTGTGTGGTCTGTGTCCTAGTCCATAGTTCTATTCAACAATTGTGTTCCATATCCACTTAGTGCAGAAACCTATTTGAATAAATCCGCACAGGAAGTGATGTTCTTTAGGAAGGGGTATCAAATCACTTCAAGAAGATACTATTAAGCTGCCGTAACCAAAATGTACTACCTTTTTAAACAGCAATGAATGGTGGTATTAATTTACATTTCACTGAGTGATTCACAGCGCACGCAATGGCAGACAACTCCTTAATTTCTTCATTTCACAACAATATTAATTTTTCCACGTGAGTTGCCACGATGACGATGGCGCAACCAGATTATGGCTGACAACAAACCCAGCAGGAGAGATGTGGACAGTAAGCAGCCTGGGAATCCTCGAATGTGCTTACCTGTAGGAAAAGCAGGAGGTTATATCTCCTCCCCTCTCCTCTCCTCTCCTCTCCTCTCCTCTTCTCGCTGCTCAATTCCTTCCTGTTGTTTTCTCTTCTTTCCTTTCCTGCCATTCTGTGTTTAAAGAAGCCAAAATATGGCATAAACATGAATGCACACATACATACACACACACACACGCGCGCGCGCACGCACACACACACACACACAAATTTGGTGAATATGTGTATGATTTATATGATGAAACCAAAATAATCTGAATAGTGTTTTACCCTAATTTACTCTAATTTAGCCAATCAGTATATTATATAAATGCCGCAGAGCACAGACGATTTGACATTATTGCATGACCACAGTTTTAGATAATTCATGTCCTCATCTCACACCATGACAAGTCTGTTGTGTGGCTGACCACTAACCTCCACAGCTGTTTTGCCCCAACTGTTTTCATTTGCAAACTGCCCAACTGCCTGATGGTGCTACCATGCCACCAGTTCTCTGGCACTTACATTACATCATAGCAGACATCACATTCACTCGCAGCAATACTGAAACTTTGTTTCGCGACAAGCAACAAGGTTGTCTGTCCCCATATCTTCATCTCTGTGTCCCTTACAACAGTCAAAGTATCACACTCTGACATCATTTGAGATTTTGTAAAAAAAAAATGTCCTACATGACTCTCCGTAGTGCGACTCTAGGTTTCCCAGTAGGAGTCTCATCCTCCTGACACAGCAGGTGTTGGGCATGGTGATCCCAGATTAGGCCTGATTAATATGCGTGTCTCCTTAGTGGACATTAGCTAAGTTTGGATCCTCCTCCTCCTCCTCCTCAGAGCAGTGAGGCATAGAGGCAACTGATGACACATCTGTCTTAATCCCACAGGTAAACAAACACAATCACTGGCACCTTCTCGCAGGTACAGTAGGTAAACAAAGACTTACAGGTGCCTACGTGCAGGTAGGTAAACAAACACTGACACAGAAGCGGACAGTAACTAAGGTAATTTACTCAAGTACTGTACTGTACTTTATGGCAGTACTACACATTTTGGTAAGTTAGTAACTTTCACTTCACTACATTTTTAAGACAAATGTTGCACTTTTTACTCCACTTAATTTGAAATGTGCGCATAAAGTACTCGTTACATGAAGAATCAAAAAATGTCAAGAATCAAGAACAATCAAGAAATTAATTTGTTACATGCATATTTGTACAGGTACATAGCAGTGAATTAGAGATTATGACAAATACTCCCTTCTGTGCAATAAAAGAATCTCTGATAATAAATAAATAAAAATAGTAAAAATAATAATATTTTAAATATTTTGGAGTGGAGATGTTCCCAGAATTGACAGACTCTATAGTGGCAGTAGAGAAGGTCCTCTGTAGCTCAGAAGGGATATTGAACCTGAACTTAAACATGATGACAAAGACAGATAATGACAATTCTTTATCAGAACATTCCTGACTATGGTAAAGTAGGAATGAAACAAGACAATCACCTGACATTTGTCACATATTTCTGTAGATCTTTGCAACTAAACATGAAATTAACCACTCCAATTGAGTTCTTCTGTTTTGTATTTAGCTTCTTCAGATTAGTGATGTATCATACTCAATTTCCCCCACTCTTTTTCTAAACAATGTGATACAAGTTTTGACATGGCAATAAAAGCATGTTATGGTATATTTGTGGTCATTGCATGAGTGTGTGTGCATTTAACCAGCTTCATGTCAAAGGTCAACACAGGGCATGCTACACCCACAATGCTTCACTAAAATTCTTTTATAATTGTAATAATTTTAAGACACTGATTATGCAGACCTTTCCATCACTGTTTTTTCTTCTTTTTTTATAGACGCTAGAACATGGCACATGACAGTAAATCCCTTATCAGTGTTTCATGGGAGCTTAAACAAATCAAAGGTCTCTGAGCATGGGTCAGGGAGGCCATGAAGACCCTTACATAAAGACGGCCTTGTTTTAATGTTCTTTTCTGGCCAATGCTGGAAAACACTCCCCATCAGGGAATTCAGCACACAAATACCTTTTAAATCTTAGATCTGATCAAGCACCTGGTCACGGTAATCCAGATGTACTGGCACTCAGTTATTCCCGTTCATCTGTGTCGACCTAAAAAAGATTAAATTAAGAAGCTGCATGTGAAATACCACTATTATTTAGGTTTCATGCCAGCCGCAATAGAAGAAAAAAAACTGTACACAAAAATGCATGCAGCTGTCAGAAAGTCTATTTTTGACAATCCGTGATAACACGGCATTCACACACAATCTATACACCAGAATGATTGAGGCTCCTGTTACCACCCAGGCCACCTGGCATTTATTTATGTACTTCGTCAAATATCACATCAAGACTCATGTTCCCTGAAATCCTGGCATGATGAACAGGATTACCTGTGGTGAAAGGAAGAGGGATGATGTGTGTCTGTGTGTGTGTGCCAGGCAGGGCAGGCTAGAGAGAGAATCAGTGCTACTGTAATGCAGGTGGCACATGCTGTATCTCAAGGCTGCAGATGAAAGAATATATGACACACTTCTCCTCTTTTTCAAAAAAAAAATATGCAAGACATGCTTAGCTGATTTTAAGAGCTATCAATATACTTGTATCATCAGTCAACTTCAAGGGTATTATAATGTTGTATTACTATCAAATACTGTTAAAGCAACACTAAAACACTTTTCATCTTCGGTCGCCCTACAGGTTGGAAGCAGAATTGTCTTTCTTACAGTATGTCTTATTCGAACAACAGATCAGAGTGGCCTGCTTCTGAAAGCTTGTGTTTATGTTTATAGTGTGATTATAGCCCATGCTCATTGTAAAGCAGCTTTTGTACAGTAAGTAGATTTTGAAGTATTCCAAAATTGACATAGGGCACATCGTCCTCATAGCATTTGCATGATATGTAATTTAACTGCCCTCATAGATAACTATTCATAATTATGTTTTGATTTGGGAGTATGTAAAGCCCATAGCTTGATTTTTTGAGTACAGTAATTATGTAAAATCCTAAATCCATTTCAGAAACAGGCAGGATGTGTTTTTCCCCGACAGCTGTCATCTCTCAGTCTTATTCCCAGGGTGGTTTTATTTTTTACATTCGCCAGGAATATCCTACATAAGTCAATCAGCACCAAGCCATCCAGTCAGATAGGATTTATTTGGCGTGCACATACTTCTGTTGGGCTGGTTGTTCAAAGCCCCAGGGCATACATTTAAAAAAAAAAGAGTGAAAATATTACATTGTAGTTATTCAAATCACCCTTGCCACTCAGTCAAGCAAGAACACCACCAACTTACTTACAAATTAAAAAACAGTTCTACCTACAGTATATTCTGGCAAGAGCCCCGCACCAGATTGAAGATTAATCTGATCGATAATCTTTTTTTATTGCTGTGCTCAAAGAAATAAGCTATGGGTTTAGTTGGAATTATAAAACAGAGGTTTTTACATATAAAGTCATGTCAGGGACATGCATTAATTGTCGCAGAGGGGGAGGAAGGGGTAGGGACAGAGAAGGCAAGTGGGCGGGAAGGAGCAGGGGTGGGGAAAAGGGCAGATGAGACACGCAACATGACAGCAGAGAGGTGCAGTGCACACGAATAAGCGGCGAAGAGAGCATCTGACCGTCACTGACACTCGCTGGCCTCTAGGACATGAGGACATGACTGTTGCTGCTGCTGATGTTGCCTTCGCCTTTACCTTCACCTCCACCTCCCCCGCCATCACATCCTCTGATTTCCTCAAGCCAGGGAGGACAGGGCACGACAGCAGCTGACCTGAAGACCGAAACAACTGAGGAGGGAAATGAAGGTGAATGACAAGAATTAGTACCTTCCATATTCCCTCACCCCTCTTCCATTTCCTAAAGCCTCGAAGGAGAGGGCACAACAGCAGCCAACCTGAGGACAAAACTACAACTACACCTTTTGAGGAGGAAAATGAAGATAACTAAAAAGGAGTGGTAACTTTCATCTTCCCACCCCCACACCCCTCTCCTCCTCCGCCCTTCACTCATGCCACTGGCACCCTGGCACCATGGGACTGGGGCGCGGCCGAAGAGCCTGTCTGGCACTCACCTTCAACGTTGTGGCGCTCACGCTGGCTGTCTTGGCCATCACCACCAGCTACTGGTGTGAGGGGACGCGCAAGGTGGTGAAGCCCTTCTGCAAGGGAAGCTCGACCACCCTGAAGCAGGCCTTCTGCATCCGCTACAACAGCTCCAACCTCAACGACAGCAGGCAGGTGCAGTACATCTACGAGACCGGCGAGGATAAGTTCCTCATGAGGAAGTTCCACACCGGCATCTTCTTCTCCTGCGAAGAATCGGACGACATGATCGGTAAGGTGACTTAACAGTTTAACAGTTATACACAGCAAATTTCTCAGAGTTAATTTCCCTGTGTTAAGCAAAAGTGTTATTTTAAGAGTGTAAGTGTAAGATTAAGAGTTGAAATTACACTGCAAAAAAGGTGATTTAACTGTAAAGGAGTTAAATATGTAAGGGAGGAGTGTTAAATGAACACTACACAGATTGAGACAAAATAAATACTGGCATAGTGTTAAAAGTGACTCTCAGAGTTGATTTAACACTAGAATTTGCTGTGTAGTATTTAGCAGATACTTTTCTTCAAAGCAACATAAAACACTGTTACACACTGCTACACCACATTATAAAGAAGAATATACTGAGATAACGCATAGAGATATAACAAAAAGCAGTATATGATATATGTGGAAGTAGTCAAAATTGAGCAGTGTTTACCAGCTTTCGGCTGCATACTGCTACTGCTGCAGAAAAATGCTTTTGTGGAGGCCGGGGTCAGCGAAATACACTATTAAGGAAGTTCTCTATGCTGAGGTATGAAGAGAACGTTTTGGTGTGCAACCTTTGTGATCAAAGCTGTTTTGTAATGGTACTGTTACTGCAACAGTGAACATTTTTGTCAGGATCTGAGAGTCAAGACACAATCATTTATAGGATATGATTTGATTTTAGCCAACATAAAAATAATTGAATTGGTAAATTGCAATGTTATGCCAACCTTCTCAGTATTCACAAAATGATATGTCATGGGCAATTTGTGCCTTTACTACTATTTCAACTGTGAACATAACAAGGCAATCTCTAGCAGGCTATCTCTATGTTATCTCTAAAAAGAAGAACTCAAAAGTGTAGACTCCCTAACAGATTTTATCACATGTTATTAACCTGCTATAGCATCATACTGTCATGATAATGACTAACGTGGGACTGACAGGATACAGCTACAAAGGTGGCAACAAACTGTTGTACTGTTGACTGTTGCTGGATATGATATCTGAGACATGTTTTGAGACATGTTTTTAAAAGTTTGAAAAACTAAGTACGAACACAGAGAATATCAGTAACGCAGTGCAGGTTGCTTTAGGTGTTTGTTTCTCTCTAGCCCCTGGTATTCCATGTTTCGTTTAAAAAGTCATATTTCTTTACCAAAAAGTTCAAGTACACTGTAGATTTAGAACAGTCCGATTTGGCTGTAGAATGACTATATGAGGCATCCCTCAGTTATTTTTTGGTTACACTTAATTTTACCTTCCCTGTTACATCAGTTAGGTACAGTGTAACAAAGTGTAATGTTATGTACTTACACTGTACCATAGGGTTAGAGTTAGTAGTGTAAGTACATAAGGGTTAGCAGTGTAAGTGCATAATTTTACATGTTACTACATGTAGATATAGTGTTACCTTACCTAAAGTGTTACCTTATTTTTTATATCTGTTCTTACAACTGTGACCATGACCAGTTCAAAATAGACAGCAATAGAGTCTTACTTTGTATCGATCGTATTCTACAGGTTTCACTTGCAGAGACTTTATACAGATCGCACCAGAACACGAGCGAGGTGGGTGAGTTTATGTGGATTTGCACTGCAGTGACAAACACACACTAAATTCTTGTAAATATCGCATTCTCTGACACCGTTTCATATTTATGTGTGTATAGTTAACCAGATCTTGATTAAAAAGGTCATTGCAAGGTCACTGAACCATTATTATACCTTGACTGGAAATTTGAAATTGGACTGGAGCAATACAAAATGTTTACAGTAATCATCAACTCTGATTTTGCGTTAGCTCTTGTAAGATGTAGGTCAGAATGTGATCCTGTCTTTAATTCAGTGTTCACCTGTAATCACATCAGCTATCATTGATAATGCTCATAATCTCATCCATGATCATAATCTTGTCAACTCTGACCTGGCCTACCCTACCAAATCGTATGATCGGTGCAGGCTTTTGACTTTAACAGATTTCTTTGAAGACCTCTGTCTCTCTATCACTCTCGCACTCTCTCAAACACATGCACACAGGTACAGGTAAATGGGTTCATACACACACACACACACACACACACACACACACACAGAGAGAGAGAGAGAGAGAGAGAGAGAGAGAGAGAGTTAGAAAGCAAGAGCAGTTGTTGCAGTCATTCTATCTATCTATCTATCTATCTATCTATCTATCTATCTATCTATCTATCTATCTATCTATCTATCTATCTATCTATCTATCTATCTATCTATCTGTCTGTCTGTCTGTATGACTGTATGTCTGTCTGTCTGATTGTATATCTGTATGCCTGTCTGCTTGCCAGTCTACCTGTATCACAGTGTTACATGCCACTCTTCTTTTTCTCTCTGTAGGGGTGATATGGCTCTGTATCGTAGCTGAGTGCCTGTACATCTCCCTGATGTCCATAGGGGGCGCCCTAATGTGGACAGAGGTGTTCCACTGCTGCAACATGATGAACAGGCTCAAAATAAACGCCTTTGCCGCCCTCTGCACAGCCTTATCAGGTAGCCCTGTCCATAACATTTAATCACAACGCTAACACTTTACTTACTGATTCACTTCCTGTCTAACTTCATTGAGCTCTGTCCTATCAAGCCGACTGTGTGAGAGTTGGCAGCACAGGGCTCTCTGGGAACCTCTATGACGCTAACAATCAAACAGTCTGTTGCCAAGGGGCTCTGTCCCAGCTGGAGCCACAGTGCTTACGGGCCACTGTGGGCTGTGAACAATGCTGCTGTCCACCCCAAATCTGGCAGCCGTCAGTGCAAACCAGGGATTTAGCCATTTGTGGCCTAATCATATTGGGGAGAGGAAGAGTCGCGGAGTACCAGAGAAGTGGGGGGTGGGCTTAGTTCCAGAGGAGAGGGATGACCAGTCCCACTTTCACTCTTTGTCTGTTTCTCTCCTCAGTCCTTCTCTCTCTCTGTCTCTGTTTCTCTCAGTCATTCTCTCTCTCACACAATCTCTCTCTCTCTCTCTTTCTCTCTCTCCTTCGCTCTCTCTCCTGCGCTCTCTCTCTCGCCCTCTATCTCTCCCACACAAGTTCAGCATGCTGGTGCAGCTTGTTGGGTGTGTGGTTTGTGTGTTTGTGTGCAAACATTGACCATAACTGACCTCACGTCACCTCCTTTCCTAGTATCTCATAATAACTTCACCTCAGGATTCCCCTGTATATTCTCCTGGGGGATTATGCAATCTCCACATAAATCTCTGTATATACCATAACAGAAAACACTGGAAATCTTTGGCACTGTCTGCAGTGAGAGACAGGCTGGCAGGTTTTAAATGATTACAGGGATTTAGTGCTGCAGGATGCTCGCTCATTAATTAATTCATTTTCAGCCCAACCGCCTACTGTGCCGAGAATAACTGGGATGTGCCAGAGAGACGCTGCATAATGCTGCCACCATGTGGCTCTATTTGAAAACTGTAGCTACAGTTAAATATGTCTCCCATTGTTGTGCTTCACTCTACCATCTCTAGGTCTCTTTGGAATGCTGGCACACATGATGTTCATGACAGCTTTCCAGCTGGCAGTCATGATTGGACCAGAGGACTGGAGACCCAAGAGCTGGGACTACAGTTGGTCCTACCTGTAAGTGAAGTGTCAACACTGTCAACACCAACACAATACTGTCAACACTGACACAACACTGTCAAAACTGCTACTGAGCTCAGTATTGATCATGCAGCACTTAAAGCTGTGTCTCTTCCCTGTTTGACTTATGTACTTGTCTAGTCATGTCTATTTTTAGCCTTCATCACTTTTTTTGTATATCCTTTATCTACTCGTCCACCTCACCAGTGGAACACTTTGGCTCAACCCTTTTTGTTTTAGGTTTAATGTGCTGTGTAAATACAGTGACATGAAGGCGTTTCCATATTAGTGCTATAGCAAAGATCTATTAATTGGACTTTTGAACTCCCTTGGGAAAAAAACTACCTTATATAGCAGCAGTTAGGATTAATTAGGGAGTGATTGGAAGTTCCTGACTTCAAATGAGTAAGCACAGTCAACCGACATCCAACAGCCAGTGTGGGGATTCTTAATGACATCATTTCCTCCCTCTGACAGACTGGCTTGGACATCCTTCGCCACCTGCATGGGCTCGGCAGTGACCGCCCTGAACCGCTACACCAAGACCGTCACGGAGTTCAGGTTCAAGCGGAAGCACATCGAGCAGAAGCTACGGCTCAAGCAGAGGCTGCTGGAGCTGGATGTGTCTGAGCGGCTGCAGATGTGGGACACCTACCTGCCCTCCGTGCCCGACCTGGAGCTTCCAGGACCTGACCCAACACTACTGGACCTAGCTGATGCTGATGCCAGCATCTACAAGGCCCACAATGGGCGAGCTGGCCTGCTGGACCTCGGTGGTGAGATGGTGCTGCTGGGAGAAGAGTACTGCTGAGTAGGTGTTCATTTAGGGCAGCTGTGTCTGAAACCAGGTGCAGTAGGTAAATGGCATGTAATATGATTATTGGGGGTTTTGACAGGACTTGATTTTTTGTGCGTCAGGACAGCCCCCAGCCCCCCTGCAAATTACACCTACACGGCTAAGCAGACCTTTATTTTGGGGTTGAGTTTCCAAAACCATATCACTGTACTGCGGCCATTGTAATGGCAAGAGGAAGTTCATATTGATCGGATTGATTGTAGCATGCTACTGGTCTAATTCTGAATTTATGCTAAGCTAATAGCTAAAGTGCTACTGTCAGATCCAGAGATTCTACTGCCAGATCTGGAGAACAGCTGAATGGATTTCAAAATGGTAAAACTCACCTGTTTAAGGGATTGTAAAATAAGCCTTTTCTTTCCCAAAAAAGTGGAGTGTTCCTTTAACCAAGCTAAGGCCATGTTTCCTGAATCGCACCGCTGTGCAGTGGCCAAGGCTAAAGACTATTCACAAACTATTATTGATCTGTCGGTGTTGACTAGCTGTAATTCAGTTGTTGTGCAAACATGAAGTGTAGCTCAGGCCTGAAAAGACACTCACAGAGGACACTGAAGGCCTGGGCTCTGGCTGAGAGGCTGAGTGAAAGCCATAGATGAAAGTAACTACTCGTAAGCCTTTGTTATGACCTGTACCTCAGAGAAATAAGGAGCAAGACACAAAGCAATCTCATAACTTTCTCTCAATAACCAAGGGCTTTTCTTAAAACTAAGTACATGAATTTGATTGTCATATTGATTCATCATGCTTTAGACAAACTCTGTGAACTCTCCAACTCCTGGTGCAGTGTCTTTACAATAAAACTTTGGCATTAAGACAGATCAGCTTAAACACAGGCATGAAAGGTACAGTGTGAAATAATTTTAATAGCATTGTTGATATTACTGGGTACAATACAAAACCTTGGTTAAAATGGTACAGTGGCGACCCGGATGGGAATGAGGTTTAGGGGGCTAGACTGTACCCAGAATAGACATTTCAGTTGCTACCACTAGATTAGCTAGTTAGGGAATTGAGCTGTGTTCAGTTCACAAATAGAAGGAGTACATGGCAAGATTATTACTTCCTGAAGCCAGCATGTCTACATGTCTACCTCTGGTACTGGAGTTCTTGCTTTCAGACAAGGAGCTTCTCACTGCCAGCCAAAGTCTTGGCCCAGCATTTCATAGAATCTCAGATTGTGGGGTCGATAGAATTCCCTCAGCCTCCTGATCACCCTGTCCTGGATCTGGGGGTGAGCTCTGCCTTTGGTCCTCCCCAGGCAGTGAGGCTGGCTGCTGCCCTCCAGCTTCTTCAGGCAGGGGAACCCCTTAGTCTGGTTAAAATAAAAGTGTTTGTCAGTCACAATCCTCTCCAGGCCCAGGAAGTCCTGCACGTGGGCCATCTCTCCGGCAGGGTCTGCAATGAGGCGCTCGCCGTGGACAAAGTGTATCTGGGCCAAGGGGAAGTAGGCCAGCCAGCGCGTTAGGTGCCGGGCGTACAGCCCGATCCACAGGGGGCTCCACTGGGGGTTGACCTCTGCCCCAGCGCTCCCGTTCCTGAAGGACAGGCTCTCAAAGCTGGCCACACTGGGCGTCTTGGACACGATCTGGGCGTAGTCGGAGATAGCACGGGTGATGGGGTCCCTCACCACCACGATGAGCTTGACGTCACGAGACATAGCGTGGACACGGGCAGGGCTGTCTCCTGACACAAAGTATCTGGGTGTCTTCTCCATAACGATTTGCCCCTCCAAGGCCTTGGGCATCAGGCTCCTACAACACAGAGTGGAGGGAAAAGATCTTGTTTTTATTCTCCACTTTACTTCTTCCACTCAAAAGGTGGGATGAAGCAACTTCGGATATTTGATATATATTTGATGAAATTTATCATTTAACATGTTATAACTAAAACATTATAATTTCTCAAATTGTATGCCAATTGTAACAAGATTTTTGGTCTGAGCTGCTTTTCAAGAGACCTTACCAAAAAATCACCCATCTGGCATAATGTTCTCACATTAAACTGGCAGGCAAAACATCTTTCACATTCGTATTTTAACACAGAGCTGTAATTCGGTCGTACCATCCAAATTGCTTATGCATTGTAAGTGTAAGTGCTCTTATCCCTCTTTTCTTAAATTTTCAACTCCTCTTCAGTTCTGTCTGTTGCATAAACATGGTGCAAATAAGAGTATGTTTGAACATTATATATTACAACAACTTCACCTCTGACATTTGATCCAGCGAGCCTGTTTTCCGTTGCTATAAAAAAAAGGTTCTATTCAATAATGGAATAAAAAGCAGCAGCCACTCGTCTCCCTTTGAGATCAAACCCACACATGCACACACACAGATAGAGGTCTTCTTTGCTCTGTAAGGAGCACACGCACACACACACACACACACACACAGATAGTAGTCTTCTTTGCTCTGTCAAGTACAGAGCAGACCTACCCCTTCAAACTCTGCCCAGGAGGAGGAGGCAGCAAGCGCAAGATAGGAATGCCAAAGAGCCCGAGAGAAGGGCAGGAGAGAAACAAATGTACACAGGAAGTCCATTAGTGGTCAGATATTCTCTTGAGACAAAAAGGGTCACTGGCACTCAGCACAGCCTTTGTGTGGCACCCACTGCCTGGCTAGTCCTGCTGCTGCCTTCTAGCTATAGAGGCAGCAATTTCCAAGCCATTTTCAAAACCGTGTTCATTTGCTTTGTGTTGCAATGGAGAGCCTGAAGCGCTTTCTTTTCTGTTCCACCTCTTTCTGCAGTCTATGTGAAGGCAATGCATTTCCCTCAGGCTGTATGTTGCTGGATGTCTCTGAATGCATTAAGGGTGGTTGATGTTTCAGCTTTTGGGATGAGGTGCCTCTGTTAATAAGTAAGAATAACAAAGGGCTGTGCTATACTGGTGGCTGATGGTGACCACAACAGAGGTGGGAAAGTATAAAGAGTGAGTATATGTGTGTGTGTGTGTGTGTGTGTGTGTGTGTGTGTGTGTGTGTGTGTGTGTGTGTGTGTGTGTGTGTGTGTGTGTGTGTGTGTTTGTGTGTGTGTGTGTGATTTTAATCAGCACATCTAATTAGTGAAATGTCCTGTGTTAGGTACACATTTAACACCAATACATGTCAGGACTTTAATTCTGCTGGCCAATGACCTATGCATAAACCTCAGGATTAGACCAACTGATGGTTTATAGGAATCCTTATCTTCACTGGCAACTCTTTATTTATCCAGATAAATAAAAACAAAGCTCAAGTAGGAATTAAGTGTGTCTGTGCATCACTTGTGTTCTGTTGTAGCCAACAACCCCCCCCCCCCCCCCCCCCCCCCCCCCACAGTCCCACTGTGTCACGATGTTAGTGTCAGAGATTAACAGTTCATGCCTTTCCTGCACTGAACGGATCGCCTGTACCAAACCAGTATACGTATCTCCAAATGGCACTACATGCCCTGACTTTTAGCTTATAGCTAGTATAAAGAGTTTGAAAAACCAATCAAACTTTCGCGGAAAATGAACATGGGGTACAAAGACAACACCTATGCAGCTGAAAACTCACCTGTACCAATCCAATCCACGGCCGTAATGTCTATCGAAGAAATGGGGCTCGGAGCCCGCAGCACGCACATCTGGGTGAAGTCGTAGGAACTCCAGCAAGGCGCGTGTCCCTCCCTTTTTTACGCCTATGATGAGAGCTTGGGGAAGGCGCCTGGTCGCTGTCAACTCCATGTCTGTTGCGTCGGTGGACGTTGCACCGGCTGGTCCACCTGTGCTTTCAGCGAGGCTAGCGTTAGGCATATTAGCAGATGCATTGTTGTTGCGGTACAGCTGCGCCACAGTATGGAGCGAGGGTTGTTGAGGCGCGCTCCAATATTCCAGTACCTGACCAGGGTCTGAGAAGACGATGAACAGCGAGAGGCAAACCACAGCCAAGGAGAGCATAAAGAAAAGTTTTCGTGCGCCCAGTTGAAAAGAACGTTCCTTTGCCATTCCTTTAAATCCATTCTAACAATTACAAAATACTCACGGTGAAACAGAATACATGATTAATAATAGCCTAATTGTAGGGTGATGACGACAAATAACTACCTTTCTCACTAAACATATACATTTGGCATGCATGATAAAAAAAAAACGGTGTTCAACAACAACACTTAAGACAAACTTATTTTGCAACACGTTTAAAGGTTACCGGTGGCACTGTTCTATCTGTGCAGCTATTTCACCGCGCATCTGGTCCACTGGAGAGAGCGCGCACATGTTTGCGCACATCTTTCAGTGGAGGGAGACGGAAAAGGCTGGGTTTGTTTTGGATAGAATGAAATTAGCATTTATTTTTGCTGCCTGTGACTAAAGGCGACATGTGTCCAGAAGTATCACTGGCATGTCATACTTATACTTTTAGACATAGACCATTAAAGCTTAACCTACGTGCACTGTTCAGAGGATAATATATAATGACAGTGAAATGAAAGAAAAACAAAAAAATTGTTATGTATTTTGTCCTTAGTAAACTCAAACTCAGGTATCTACTTGCATAACACCACTATAAATATTCCCTAAATTAATAAAATCGCTGTTAGGCTACCTAATATTTTCCAGCCACTGCTGACACATTACTGTAAGAATGGACTTATTAGCCTGCACTCAAAGTCATAGTCAACCATCTGAATTTAGGTGCATATTTATAAAGATGGCCTTAATGCCTTAACTTAGAGTTAAGAAAATTTTACAGGCCATTTTAGTTGGATAAATTTTGTGTATTTTATGTAAGTTCCTAAGTACAGTATTTCAATCACAGTGTTGTATTGTGTTTAGGCTACAACTTACTTCATTAGAAATAATTAAAAAAATGACATAGTATCACTGCATGTCTGTAGCGTGCCGACCATCAGGAACAGTCAATGTGCCACTGCGGACCCTCTAGGCCCCCTCCCCCACCCTATAGCCCCATCCCATCCCATCCCCATGCTAACCCCATCCCTCTCCAGACCTTTCCTCCGAGTTTAATGAGACCTGGAGCAGGGTAAATGCGGTGGGATTACCGCTCACCGTGCAACAGAGGCATCATATCAGGCCTATCCGTTATTATCCCACCGATAAATCTGCCTGGGTTGGTTTTCTCTTTCCTGGACAAATCACAGTGTGGATTTGCGGACAGAGGATATGCATTACATCATGACAGCATCCGGCTGAAAAGCCACGGCACTTTCCCTGAGTTTACCTTCCTCCCTAATGTCACATCTACCACACAACACACACACACACACACACACACACACACACACACAAAGACAGTCTACTCATTCCCTCTGGACTGGTATTTGATGAGAGATACTCAGCTGGTTTGGATGTTAATGCCCCTGACTGTGAACATGTCACTCTAACCCTTCCCATCTTGTTTTCCTTTATTACCCTCTTCCCTCTTACATTAATGCACATGAGGCTTCACTGTCAATTGACAGGAGAAGCAACCTCTTCTGCAGTTGCTTGAAATGTGTGTGTGTATGTGTGTGTGTGTGTGTGTGTGCGTGTGTGTGTGTGTGTGTGTGTGTGTGTATGTGTGTACGTGCGCACATGAGTGTGTGTGTTTACCATCAAATGCAGACAGCAAAGACCATAGATATCAAGGTTAGGATTATTGGATTCTCACCTCACTCTCCAAAAGACTATAGACACACAAAGGTATGTGAAATCAATATCTAATATGTAGTATGGCTTGGAGCTTCATATCATGAACACACTAGAGCTTTGATGACAATAAGAAGAATGGTTATTTTTGTCCTTGATTCTGAAATGGCACTGGGGTCAGGCAAAATAGCGAATTGTGTTAGAACATTAAGCCAGGTGCTATTCCTTTCTAAATTAGATTTTCAACCCCGGAAATAAGGTCAATCTGCTAGTTATATTTGCCTGCTCTGTATTTTGACACTTAGAAATATTATTCTTTGGAAGGCCTGTGTTCTCCTACATGCATTTCGAGCATTTGAGGCCTTCAAATCTTAGTTTACAAGGGTTTGCCTTTTAATTTAGTTAATAAAACTAGTGGGGGATTGAACGTGTTCGCCTTAGCATCCATCCCTGGCACATGTTATCATTTCGGCAGCAAAGACCTCATCAGTGTCACTGTAGCATGTCACCAGGTGGAGGGATCAAGCTGTTCTGAGTTTCATTGTGGAATTAATGCACATAGACCCATCCAATCATAGCCAAGAGGTCCTCCAGAACTGATTAAATGTGGAAGCCATGGGCTTGTTTGAAATGACTGGTTGGATGAGTGGCTGGCTTACAGCAATGCATTCTGGACTTGAAATAGTGATGTTTTTGGACAATCCCCCCCAACCCATTCTACCTCTGTCCTTCATCAGGTAGCCATGCCCAAACTGCATTCTACGCACTTTACTCCCCCCTCCCCAGGCACAGTTTTGGACTAACAATCACCAATTTGACTGCATGTCCTACTCTACCCATTAAGTCTATGCATGTGACAATTAACCATACTTGTATCCTTGTATCCTTGTATGAGGAAACACAATGCCAGAGATCACAAAGATCAGATAATCTGTACCCTGATTTATGCCACGTTTTAAACAAATAAAACAATTAAAGATGTGTAACTATTGTGTTATAAATTAGCACTGTTTCCTTTGTGGATAAAGATAGGCCTAAATGTTGTGCCTATTGCTTCTGTCTACTATTTTCCACACATTTTATTGCACTTCAGAATTAGCTTACTTAGATATAGGCTTCCCTGGTCTTCCATGTATAAGTAAGAGTAAAACAGCAGTGATGTCATTTATAGTTGCCTTAACAGTCATCCCATTCCACTAGAATCACATGTTTGTACTGAGAAGGCCTATATGCTGAACAGAAAATGTACAAGTCAGAAAAAATCTAATACAATTTTATTACAGAACAATCTGCAATCACACATGTGAATAATTAAATGATCAAGTACAATTCATGAAAACTGTTTGGCAATTAAGTTTACAATTACAATAGTCCAGCTACTGCATTGCATGCTTTCTGAATACTGATTAAAAAAATAAATTATTAAGAATGTAGCTGAACATAGAGGTAGCTGCCTATGTAGTCTGCATGGGACATAGGTCTAGTGGCAACAAGTTACTCGACAATGTGGTTCTGGTATCCAAGAGCAGGGTTCTCATCCACATACTTTTTGATGTACCAACAGAAAATGCGTGCCTTCAACTTTTCTTCGACAACAAAGTCCAAGGCAGCCTGCAAAACGACAGAGACGTTTTAATTATTTGTTTATTTTAAACCCAAGACCCAACACTCAAGATACTAAAATCAGAGCCACTTGTCTGAGTCATCTCATACCTTTGCAAGCTGTGCCGCTGTTCCTTTACCCCGGAAAGACTCGGGAACTTGTGTTGAGAGTAGGTGAACTTCTCCGTCGCCAGTTATAGAGTAACGCAGGATGGCGTTGTTGTCATTTCCTGCTTGGGGTACACGGTATATTATGTTTTGTCATTAATATTGACAGACTGTACCTTGATGATAACTATAGCTCCAACCCATTAGTTCTTGGGAGGCCTTAAGTGCATTGCGGCGCCAGACTCAATTTGTGTTATCGGCCCAGATGCCCTGGGAAGCTTGTGTCCTTACCAGTCCCGTCCAAGCTTATGGTAAAGCACTGTGCAGCTCTGTCGTGTTTCGCTGTAGGTATTTTGACGGTGTCAGTGACGCTGTGCCTAATTCTGGCCGCTTCTAAGATATTTGTGCTAACTAGGCTGTATCTGACAGCGCGATTCAACAGAAAAGACATTCTGATCATACACGACGACCGACTGCAGCCAGGCAACGTTTAAGTGACAGCCAAGTGCAGTTATAAGGTTTTGTCGCCAGGTGGCACAATACTGCATAATATGATCTTTCACCAACAAGGAGAAGGGGAATTTTGTGTAAATCAACACAAAAGTTTTAACTGATTTTTTGTAAACTAATTTATTTGTCATGTAATATCACAGTAATATTAGTAGCACCACTATCGTTTTAACATTTTAATACCGCTGTTATGTCTATGATCAAAACCTCTTGGTACCATTTCAGAACCTCATTCACACAAAAGACCCTCTCCCCCTATTTTATTATACATCTTTATAAATGACTTAACATGTTCCCCTTAAAGCTGAAGCAGCTCCAGACACTGTGCAATCTATCAGCTTGAAATTATCTCATATGAAAAAGGTATTCAATTAACTGACTCAATGAAGTGACAATTAAGTTACAGGTCCCGGTCCAAAACAGGAGCGTTACATTTCACTCCTGCGGCCGTCACAGAGAAGACAAGGTTTGGGAAGAGGGCACGGGCATAGATGGCTACTTTGGAAAGGATGCGGGCCAGGACAACCTCTTTCTTCTTGCTGCCCAGGGTTTTCACAATCTCAGAAGCCATCTCCACTGGAGAAATTCCAAGGTACTGTGACGGGGAAAGTGCTAAACCAACCAGGAAGACAAGCAGACAAAACAAATCTTTTAACCATATGTGTTTCTCAACTCTTTTCTTCTCTAGTCGTTTTGCATCTCAGTCTTTATGTATGTGTGGACTTATTGGTGGGCAACTGGTTTTCATTACATTTTGCAAACAGGTTAACAGTACTGTGACTCCGACCAGGCTGATGTCCTCTAAACCTGACAGTATTTTTTCCCAAATCCAACTCTACACTTGCACACAGCCACACACCTGTGGCTGGGTCTTTCTTTGCTGGAGGTGGGGCATTGATGAAGGTGTGGTTGATGGTGCTCACGGAGATGCCATACTCCTGCACCTCGGCACGCAGGCAGTCGAAGAAGGCCTGCACAGCATGTTTGGAGGCTGCATCTAAGACACAGTGAAAGAAGTCATACGGGGAGACGTCAATCACTGTCAGTCCACTTCATCACCTCGCTCTTTTCTTCACATCTTCACCCTTACTGTTTCCTTGTCTTAAGTAGTCAAGCCTTAAGATGGTATGTGGTCTGTCTGGTAAAAAAAAAAACCTGCACATTGTTTTTCTCTGCTCCTAAAGTTACTTCAACAACATTTTCACCAAAGAAAGGTTTTGTCGGGTGCATCAGTGTTTTAAAATATTCCATTTAAGGTCATGAATTAACATTACCTGCACACAGACATAAAAACATACAAATCTTAACTAGGGACGGTTTCTAAATGCAACTTGTCTTTATTCTTACATGTGGTACGGAATGGCAGCGCCAGCTTCCCCTGGATGCTGTTCACTAAAAGAATGTGTCCACCTCTTCTGGATATCATAGATGGTAAAAGACCTACAGATAGGGCAACAACAAACAAAATTCCATGAGTGCTGTTTTACTGTGTACTTTCAGTCAATGACTTTGTCTCAGGCTTCATATTATTTACATATTTTATTATCCTTCCTGCAATCTTTACAGCAATTTACAGGACTGGTATAGAGCACATTTTTTGTTAAGCATTAGGCAGAGAACTCATCAAAGATTTGTTTGGCTCCTACAAATAAGATGTTGCATGATGACTAACACCCACACATACTCACGTCACAGACCTACTGCCTATCACCTGACTGGGACTAAGGATGTAAATAATACTGGGTAAATATGATCATAAACGTCTGTACCTTTAGCCAGAGTTATTGGTCCAAAGTAGTTAATGTCCATGACAGCATGGTCCAACTCTAACGACGTGTCCTGCACAGGGCCTTTGACCTTCATGCTGCCATTGATGATGAGGACGTCCAGGCAGCCGTAGCATTCCATCACCTCTGCGATCACATCCGGCATGCTGTCCATTTCACTGAAATCCAGCAGCACCAGTTTGGTTGGGTAAGTCTGCATTGGTGGTACAGGTGTGACAGCATAAGTTAGGAGAGCATCCGATACCATTCAATGGAGCCATTAATCCAGCTGCTTATTCATTCATTCATTCATTCATTCATTCATTCATGCACCATTTATTTACATGCATGTATCTATCAAATGAGTGATGTCAACAGTAGATACAATTAGACAATCAAGGTTTGTCATTTAGTAAATTCAGTGATTTCAGCACTCTTAAAAGGGCCAAGTGTTTAAAATCAAAACACATGGATAAGAAAAGCCAATTGCTCTGGACTTGATGACATTCTTACTGGGTAAGAAAAACATCAGCAGTTTCACTGATGTCTCCTAAATACCTGTGAGTAGTCATAGGCAAACTTCATTCAGATTCAGTTTATCTTACCATTGTTAAAATATCCATTGTCCAAATGAATGTCCAAAGCAATTTACTCTCCAAATCCACAGGTTTTTGTTTCAAGTACTGCCTGGGGTGATAGGTCAAAACTCACTAACCAAAGTGGGATCACAATCTTCAGATAGCTTTGCGGAAAGAGCTTCCAGCTTTTCCCAGCTCTTTCCACAGAGGATCAGCCTGGCACCACCCTTGTGGAAAATCTTGGCACACTCTGCAAAACAGTGACTCGGAAATTGAGAGGTGTGCCAAGCTTATGCATCTAAATGTATCCACAACAGAAAAATGTCACACTCTGTGGGAGCCATTACCGTTGCCCAGTCCCGACAAGGCATCTGTTATCACCACGACTTTGTTCCGCAGCGTGGTCTTGGACATTAGCCTGAGCACGGTGCTGTACAGGTAGAAGAACCCCGCTGTCAACACGACCACCGCTGGCACAAGCAGCACTGTTGTCCACAACGTCCCCTTCAAACACAAGACAACATAATTTAATTCATTTACTTAAAACTACAGAATGAGCTACCCACAATATAAAAAGTGATTATTTTAATGTATGACAACAAATTGGTAACACTTTATTTAACTATATAAGGATGACATGAGCCCTTTATAAACATGACATGACACATGCCATTAACAATAATAACATTTCATTTATATTTATGACTGTTGTCATTCAGTGTCATTTGGTTTTTGCAATGTCTGCATCCCAAAAACATCAACATAACCATTCAAAAACTGAATGACACTTAATGGCAACAGTCATAAATATGAATGAAGTGTCATTAATGTTCATGACATGTGTCATGTCATGTTTACTGTATATCATGCTCATGTCACCCTTATGTTACCACCAAATTACAGAGAATTACTTAGTACAGTTAAGCTAAGTACACATGTCATATATGTATATCATTCAGCACAGTGGCCAACAAAATACATAAACAAACAATAAACTGTTAATTCATTGTAAGAGAATTTCTCATTCATAATCCTTACCGGAGCATCTTCATCCTCCATTATGGTAGCTGTTTATAGTGACCCTGGAGGTAAATGTTGAGTTGCACTGTTTCAGGTGATTCAGTCTCTAAGAAAAGAATATAAATACTGAGATAGAGATACAGTGCATTTCACAGTAGTTATTTAGATATTGTTGTCCCAGTCATGTTAATCACTTGTTAATTCTTAAACATTTACTTTTCTTTATGTCATACTACCTTGTGTTTCATCAACATCATGTGTATAGGGTATAAAACATAACTTAAAACACTGCATCACCAGTACCCAGAACTGCCACATTAGTGTCTTAAACAGCAGAACAATACTTGATCCTGTAAAACACGTCTTAATTTTCATAGTAAGACTTCACCATGAACAGCTACTAATCGTCCTAATATTGGGACTCTAAATATACACTGACCTACAACTGGCTATCTATAGAGTCTGGTAAGCTCCAGGGAACTCACTATAGCTGTGTTGAGCACATTTGTCTAATAGCAGAAATGTGAACTGGCAGGAACTAAATGAAAACAGTGTTTCCTGAAACCTTCGGGACACTGGACACTCATGCACACAAGTCAGAGGTGGCACTCCTCACACACCACAACACAAGTCTGTCCGAATATCACAGCCTAGTAATATGCTGAGACTGAAAGCATCTATATTTTTGAGTACTTGTGCTTATCCCATCGCCTTTTAAGACAGCGTAAAAAAGACACACAAGGTTTGGGGTTTCAAATACCTGTTTGATGTCCTGGAGTCAGATTTGCCTTGCTGCCTTCACCCCTAATCTCTCCCCTTGCTGCCCATTTTCCAAAGAGCAACAGCCACACGGGGCAGTGCCCTGGGGCTGAGGTGGTCTTTTAATAGCACACAGCTGACTCAGTCATGCTCCCTGTATGTTGCGCACACATAGCAAGACCAAATATCTCTCACTAAATGAGAGAAGGGGGTTGGGAAGAAGACACTGGGTGTCTCATTTCTTCAGGCATGCTTTTTAAGAGACCTGTGTTGTTTTGTATGCAGTAGCCAACTTTCCTGTTGTAGTGAGTGTGTGTGATGATGAAGCAACCTGATGAATGAAAAAGGAGAGACATGAAGTTGCATTTTTAATATAGGCTACTTAGGAATCCACATGCATATACAGTATTAGGCCTAGGTTCTAATAATTTCTAAAAGTAAGAATATTTCCAGCAAGACATGCTGCTGTTTCTCGCCTTTTCCCAACCCCATTTTTTATTTACTGAATGACTGCTAAATCTATAGGCTTAATGCAGGCCTACTTACAGGTGTTTCAAGGCGGAATTTGTGCCCTGTGAAGCTTGAATTTAACATATTAAACTGTAAATGAATAGCATCATGCAACTGCGAGGATGTCGCCAAACACCTTTATCCTAGTTATACAATTGTAGGAAGTGGGCTATCTTTTCTCAATTAAAAAATCACTTGGCTACACTAACTTTATTTTCATGAATGGAGACATCATGTCAGAGCCGTCAAATCAGCGTTTAACCACTGAACTCAGTTGTCTTTTGAAGCGCTCTTCTTGAGCATGCGCATTTTATTTTCATAGGTTAGAAAGCACCTGGCAAGATGATGGAATTTCTGAACTCAACTTGTTAACATGCGCAAATGTTGTCTCAACATAACCTCCTTCTCTTCATCCCTACGTTATTTGCACCAGTGCATCCCAGCCCTGCAAAATCTATTTAGCTTGCGAACAAGGGTTTTCTATTACCTAGTAGCCTTGCTGGACCAATGAGCTGAACCTCCTCCTGGGCTGACTCGCACTCCAAACCTAGATACAGACTTGCTTGCTTGGGGAAAATGTCGGATTTTGAAGAGTTTGAGAAGCAACTAAGCGAAAATCGGCAAGGTGATTTTTTTGCTTTTTTAAATCATCACAGCAATGCCCGTTTGTTTCATGTGCGCTTGTACTGGTCTGTATTTATGGGTGAATTTGTGAATTGACCCATTCCTGCTGACTCCAAAGCTAGCTTGTTGGTTTGCAAATGACGTACAAGGTATCAGCTAAGGGAAGCTAACATGAACTCGAACCGACTCTAAACGTATTCAGATAACGTTCTGCGCTACGTCGTTTGACAGTCGCTACCTTCTGCTGTTCTATTTGCACTGGCAGCTAACCTCATAACATTGATAACGTGACGTGGTCTTAATACAGTAAAAAAAGTTGCGTTAAATTAGCCGGCTAAACATGTCACACAGTGCTACTATTTGCTGTGCACCTGTTAGTGTTCACCCCAGCTAATCTGGGCTAACATTCATTTATAAACCTTCATTTGTATAGCAGAATCCTACACCAGGCAGACCTGCCAGTCGACTTCATAGCGGATGACTGGCATGGCATGACGGTTGTTCTACATACACTGTCCCGCAATAGTAAATCAGCGACACCTATAGTGTGTCCAATCCTTGGCGTCAGAGGGTTTTTTTTTCACTATTTAACTTTCGTGATGTCAATTGCGAATTAGGTTCTGTACGCCTATTTGTTGAGTGGCTGGCTGTGAGAAATGTCAAATATAACGGCGTCATATTCTAATTATGGAGTCTCCTTATGATGGCAAAATAGTATGTCTGTCCATAGCCCTTTCTCTGATCTACTGAATGTCATCGCCCAGAAATGTATCCATAAATCTGGAACATATCGTTTTTACTGACAGCTGGAGTCTGCAAACCCGCCCTACTCAAGAGTGACGGTGTGTCAGTTCATCAACATGGAATGCTAACATTCACTTGTATTGCATTATATAAATATTATGATACAATTTTGGGCTCTTCTAATAACTTGTTTTTGTAACGTGACCCACCAGAGAGAGAGAAAGAACGGCATAAGAGAAGGAGCCGCAGCAGTTCGCCCAGCCGCAGCGACAAGCACCGCAGCTGGAGCAAAGACCGGGGCAGCCGCAGTCGGGACAAACGCAGTCGCAGCAGGGACCGCAAGAGCCGCGACAGGAGGAGTAGTTCCAGGGATCATAAAAAGCACAGGTAGTTGCTGCCCAGTACATCATTAAGCTACATAGACAATACGTTTCCTTGTCCTTTTTATCTGTGTCAAATCAGAAATTACGTGTTACTGCAAAGTGCTGTTTTTGTGTTCTTAAGTTATTCTCCACGGAGAACCAGGAAGAAAAAGGCATACAAGTACTGGGATGTGCCACCTCCTGGCTTTGAACACATCACTCCCACACAGTACAAGGCTATGCAAGGTGTGCTGGCTTCTACTCACTTTCTTATGGAAATACATTCCAAGTCTTCTCCTCAGACATGTTTTAATTTGCATCCAGAAAGCTACTTTCATTTGTAACCCTAACCAATAGTGAACTTGTATCCTTGTAGGCTTATGACCATAGATATATAGTGGATATAATATGTGTAAAGTAGATGGTCTTGAATATAATACAGGGTTCATGCACAAATTATGTACGCGTGCAGTGCAAGGTGTCCTCTGAATTTCAAAAAAGAAAGAAACTTTAAAAAAAAAAATGGCAGAGTGCCATGCATTTTTTGAATGCTTTCTGCAGTGACCTCACACTTGTGCTGTGCTTTTTTTTTTCCCTCTCCAGCTGCTGGCCAGATCCCCACAATAGCGCTGCTGGCAACCTCCAGCACCAGCGGAGTGGCTGTCACACCCACACAAGTGCCCGTTGTGGGCAGTCAGATGACCAGACAAGCCCGACGCCTCTATGTTGGCAATATTCCTTTTGGTGTGACTGAGGTAAGCTCAGAGGATTAGTCATCCTTGCTCGAAAAAAGGGCCCACACACCGAAAAAAGAAAAAAAAACACACACACAATGTTGTTGTTGTATGTACCATGAGCTAACTCTAGACAATGGCCCTTGGGTCTTCGTCTGTGTTTTGCAGGAGTCCATGGCAGAGTTTTTTAATGCCCAGATGAGGCTAGCAGGCCTCTCCCAGGCCCCCAGTAACCCTGTGCTGGCCGTACAGATCAATCAAGATAAGAATTTTGCATTTTTAGAAGTAAGCATCACCTTGGTGTCTATGTACCATGTATATAGTTTAAAACAATGTGTCTGAAATGGCATTGTTCTTTGTTAAGATATGTGGGTTTGAACAATTATTTAATTTTTAATTGAAATCGTGGTTTAATAATTGTGAAAGCTACTGTCATGCAGCTTGCTACTCAGTGCCAGTTGTTAATTTTGTCATATCTTTGACTTCCCCTTTGTGTAACAGACAGTGAAGCTTACCAATCATGAGCGTGGTGCTTCTCATGCACTAAGCATGCTCACCAATCAGAAGTGGCTCAGCTTAAAGCAAAATTTGGAATATTAAACTAAACTTTCATTATTATAATTATATCACAAATCAAATCGCAATACCTTTCAGAAAATTCACAATTCGATGTGTTCCCGATTGTGCTGCACTAATAATAATAATATGTGTTTGACCTTCCTTCTCCCTCTCCAAAAAAGTTCCGTTCTGTCGACGAAACCACCCAAGCCATGGCGTTCGATGGAATCCCCTTCCAGGGGCAGTGTCTGAAGATCAGGCGGCCGCACGATTACCGCCCCCTTCCAGGGATCGCAGAGCAGCCAGCTTTTCATGTTCCAGGTTAGCAAAGCTCCGAAGCCCCAACTGTCAGTGTGCAGCCGGATCCCTGTAAATTAGGGCTTAGTGAATCATGATGATATTAGTGTGGCCGAATTTTGTGCCCTTCAGAGTGATAAGCTGTCGTTCCTCATACAATCTCTGTCTGGTGATCTAAATCAAAGCCCTACAAAGAGAGCAGTGTGAGAGTACTTTCTCTAAGCTATTGTCTCTGACACATTTCTCAGGTAAGAATTCAATTTGTCAGAATAGTTGGTTCAACCTCCAGTCATTTTTTTTATTCCCTGAACATTTTGCGAATAGATTTGCAAGTAAATGTGTACAGGCAAACATCTGTTTAGTCTTCTTGCTCTTTAGCTCTGTGTCCCCTATTTCAATGACATGCTATTTTTAGAGTGTCTCCTAGATTACTTTACATTCTCACCTTGATGCAGTGGTTGGGACCGCTTCAGTTTGTTTAAAGGCAACAAATCAGTTTTAAACCTCATAAGGCATTAAGCCAGACTGGATGTGCCAGGTCAGCATTAGGGGGAAAGTCAAAGAACAGTGGCACGTGGTCACAATTTTTTGCTTAGTCATATTTTCACCGTGGGGCTATAAAGAACACATTATAGATTCCTCTGAGTCACCCACATGGTCTCATTCATAAGAATAAGCGGGGTTTTATGCTGCAAGTAAATTACATGGTGTATTTTATGTCCACACTGGTGATGTGAGTGAATGTAATTCAACAGGGAAACAGCAGTCCTGTTGGTTTTATTCACCACTTTACCTGCTTTATTTACTAGGTAAATGTCAGTTATTGTCACAATTGGATAACACGGCCAGTTCAGGGTCTGAAGTAGTTTTCTGCGTTGCACTATGATATTCTCCAATAACCACTTGGTTTACCCCTCCGGTCGATTTTAACCAGAGTTGGTAAACACATTGAATTAAATTTGACAGTTACATTAGTAGAATTAAACTGCCCTGAAAATATAAGTTGGTTACTACATTAGATATGTTGTTTTTTGTACTGTGGCTGTAAGATTAGAAAAAGGAAATTTGAAAATAAGGAATGCACTTACGTACATGCATGTTGATGGTACTGAGTTAGTGTTTAGATGTAAATGTGCTCCATGCAAGTTATTTGCTTCTGTATTTAATTGAACCAAGCAATGCATCAAAACAAATAAGGAACACCTGTAGTGAATTGCCCTGGTGTATTTTTAGTTGTGAGCAGACACGTTGGAGTTTGCTAATTATTAAGTTTGCATCCTCCCAAGGACGCTAATGAAATCTGCAGCCACTGAACTGGCTTACAAAGTAATGAAGCTTGTAATGAAGGAAGGAATTAATTCTTTTTGATCATACTGAGCTCTATATATCCACTTTATAACCACTTCTTATTACTTTCTATCATTTGTTTTTTCTGTAACTCTGTAACTCTACAACTCTCTAGGTGTGGTATCCACAGTGGTTCCTGACTCTCCTCATAAGCTCTTTATTGGAGGACTTCCCAATTATCTCAACGACGACCAGGTACATGCAACCCTTGTCATCCACTGTCACCATGCAACTGATTTTGAAATTAGCCCATGTTTCGAAAAAGGCTTAAATGGCAATATGCAGCAATATATTATTGCACCTGTGCCATGTTGAAGAATAACTAAATAACAGTTACTCTGAGAACATTTTATATCGCAGTATTGTCAGTGTGTCTTTGTAAGGGATTGTGAGGCTGCAGGCTGCTCACACTTCTAATACCAGTTAGTATATCAGACCCCCATATATTATAGCCCTTTACAGGTTTATATGCATAAACAGCTCAACAACGTATCCCAATAACCCACTAATGGCAGCCAGCAGTGGTTTATTTAGGGAAGCTTTTTAGAGTAATTTCTTGCTCTGATGTTTAAGTAACATCGAGCAGCTTGTCCTTGTGGTTGCGGTGAAAGGATCGAAGCGGTCAAAGAAAGACAGTGTGCTTTAAAGCCCAAAATGGAAAGATCAATAGCATTCACCATCACATGGTATTTCATTGGCATGGTTCTGTTCATCACTAGGAAAATATTATTTGACAGCATGGAGGATCGTATTACTCTTGTAGTTTAACCTGTCAATATATTAACAGACTAATTTGCACACAGTTTCAGTTAACATGTGTATTATCAACTGTCACATTCCCATATTTCAACATATTGGTTTAAAATACTTTAAAGCTTTAAAAAAAACATTTGAAAGGTATACTAAGCAAGATGTACTTCTACCTAAGGTTGCTTCAAGGTCATGTGTTTTGGGGAGGTAAAAAAAAGATCTCACTATATTTCCTGTATATTTCTCTGCTCACCACTTTTAACAAATGACTCATTCCAGTCCAAAACTGTAAGAACAGTTGACTGAATGTATTTGGGAAGGTTGTGTTCCTCTTTTGAGAACTTTTGAGAAGCACATACTGTGTATGCTAATTATGCTCAAACCTAAACTACAACATAAGACAGATTGTACTCCACATTAACTCCTGAAATAGATGGGGGGTCCTGTTGTCTGCAGTGCACATGTAATCCTGTGATTGGAGACGTCATATTTAAAAAATAAAAAACAAAAACTCAGATTTAGTGACAAGCAAACAACAACAACAACAACAAAAAAACTGGACGTCAATGTAACCCTGGTGTTTGATCATTTTCCTTCTCCTTTGTTTGTCTCTTGCAGTCACTGCTACTGCTTTGATACTCACAGTTCTTTCATTTTTGTTCCCCTACTCTGTCCCCAGCTAGGGGCCTGTAAGATCGTTCTAAGTCTCCGCTCTTAATTTGTTCAGTAGTACTGACCTACTGCTGCCATGCCAACATGTAACTCAAGGCAAGTAAGACATTCCGTTTCTCCCACGGATACACCTCTAAAGCCAGCAGGTCCCCTCCCCTGGCTGCTTTCCTTTCTCCCATCTCTCTCTTGGAGCGCGATAGTGACCCAAGCTGGGCTTTACTTTTCCTGGGGGTGGGGTAGGGTAGGGTGGGGTGATGAGTTACTGGGTTAGCGAGGTTTGGGTTTGGGTGAGTGGGTGATGTGGATTGGTTAGGAAAGGGGATGTGAGTTTAGGGGCTGTCCTGACTAGATTACTTTGGTAACAGTGAGGAGTTAACTATGAGCTCTACTGTATTTGCTGTACTGACAGAGACAGGTAAGATATGGCCGAATGCCCACCCTGACATGCTAACCAGAGGTTTCTGCTCTATCTGTGTCGGGGTCGTAGAGCTGGTCTTGTTCAGCAACAGTTGACACATATGCTAGAGCTGCACATGTACAATATCTTTGATTTGGCCAAGGTTTCTTGTTAAAAGTGATGTTTATGCTTTCCGTTTTGTTCTCTGAATGAATACACTGTTACCATTACTTCTAACTTGCTATGGAACTTGCTATATGGAAAAAAATTGTTATTGTTTTTATTTATGTAAGAGTGTCACAGAATGTGGACAGAATAGTTCCACCTTTTAGTTTTATCTGATCACATGGACATAATTGTAGTGTGACAATTGTCAGGGAAATAACTGAGAAGTCCATGGGAAAACAGGCTTAGTCACCCCACCCCAGCTTTTTCAAAAGGCATGCTGTGAATTAAAGAGCATAGTTTTGAGCTAGAAGCATTTTAAAATAGCATTTACTTATAAAATCAACTGAAAAATGAAACTCAGAAATTACATTTTCTCAGTGTCTGCATTTTGTGACCATGCCCATTTTCCTCATGGACTCCTCGATGAATATCAACAAATCTTCATGCATTTACTCCTTCCTTAGGGGCTTGTAACTCCCTAGTGAACTCATCTTTGAGGCAGGACAGCACACAGTGTTTGATTTTTTTGCCATACCACCTTCTGCACAGCTCCAAAAGCCATCTCACTTCTTAATTTACCCCTCTGGTAGATTTTACCCAGACAGTCCTAGCAATGTAGAGTGTCAGTCAGTCCACTCAGACACCCTCTGCTCTAACAACCCTCTTCTGCTCTCTCTTGTGCAGGTCAAGGAGCTCTTGACATCGTTCGGCCCCCTTAAAGCTTTTAACCTTGTCAAAGACAGTGCCACGTCACTGTCCAAAGGTTACGCTTTCTGTGAGTACCTGGACATCGGTGCCACTGATCAGGTAGAGCTGCATCGACCACGGACACAACAAGTCCACATCTCCACTAGGGCTGGGCAACTAATCGAGAGAAAAAAACATTAAACCGACACGAGCAACCATTCATCGCCATAAACTTGCTAATGTCAATCAATAGTCAATTGCAGTGTTTTTTTATTTGGTTAACTCTTTCTTTAGCTTCTGTCCATTCAACTATGTATGCTCCTGTTCTTTTCCCCTTAATTACAAAAGGGTTTCATGGCTGGAGTAGTTGAGCATGCTCATAGTACATACCTTGTCAGGGAAGTGCAAGAATTATACATACGTAGAATCTAAATAAACAAACAATAAAAATTGAGGTCAATCAAGATCGAGGTAAACCATTAAATGGATCGTGGGTTTTATTTGAGGTCATTATCGCCCAGCCCGAATGTCCATTCACTCCTTCCCCTGTGCACGTTCCGGGGGCTGACCTTTTGGGTTTAATGTCATGATGCGGGCCAGTGATCGCGTGGGTTGTGCTCGCAGGCGGTGGCTGGTCTGAATGGTATGCAGCTGGGCGACAAAAAGCTGATTGTCCAGAGAGCCAGCGTTGGGGCCAAGAACGCTAATCCGGTGTGTGTCCCCTGCTTTTACCACGATCACTTTTTGACTTATTGTGATTACATGGCATGCTTGCTCTTCTACTGTTCCAGTGTGGCTTTAGCAGCTGTGTCTTAACTCTTTAACTGTTTTGTGGTCTGTTTCTCTTTTTCTGTCCACCCCCTTTCCACCACATCACCCGTTGTGTCTACCTCCTTTTCTCTGTGTGTCTGTCTCTCTCTCCCTGCTTCTTTCTGTCTTTCTTTCTTTTCTCCCTCTCTTTCTTTTCTCCCTCTCTTTCTTTTCTCCCTCTCTCTCCATCATTCTCTCCATTATTCTCTCCCACTCTCTCCTGCGCCCCCCTGTCCCCAGACGGCCATCGTTGAGACTCCAGTGATGGTGCAGGTGCCAGGCCTGCAGAAGGTGCAGAACTCGGGCCTGCCCACTGAGGTGCTGTGCCTCCTCAACATGGTGATGCCCGACGAACTGGTGGACGACGAGGACTACGAGGAGATCCTGGAGGACATCCGGGAGGAGTGCTGCAAGTATGGTGCTGTGCGCTCCATCGAGATCCCACGCCCTGTCGACGGAGTGGAGGTGCCAGGATGTGGAAAGGTCAGCAACCAGCCGCCAACGTGTTCCTCGCCCCCGGTGGCCATTTGCAGAATTTTGTTGTTGTCACTGCTGCTGCTGCTGGTGGTGTTGTTGTTTTTGGTTGTTAGGGTCATTTGTTGTTTTGTGGATTCTGTCTCTTACGTGCGCAAACACACTCAAAAGGTCTTCAAAGTAAAACGGCTACATTATGTTGCACTTAGAAGCAGTAACGGCCAACCTGGATTTAGAAGCTACAACATTACATTCTGAATGACCTAGTTCTACATTTGTGATTAATACGAGTGATTTCGTTGGTTAACTCCTCTATTCCGCTAAAGACCTGTGCTAAATAAAGTCAGCCAATTTAGTGAACGGCTGGAACAAACTCATGGTACTGGATTGTAGCTTCTGAAGCCGGGTTGCCGAACATTGCTTACAAGACTCTTTCATCCAAACTGACTTGCAAGTGAAAAACAACCCTAAATCTATACCTCTGGTTTTCAGTGTTTATGTTTTCTATCTTTATTCCAGATCTTCGTGGAATATACGTCTGCAGCTGAATGCCAGAAAGCAATGCAGGCATTAACTGGCCGCAAGTTTGCAAACAGGATGGTCGTCACCAAATACTACGACCCGGACATGTACCATAGACATGAGTTCTGAGAAAAGAGGGAAACCTCCTGAACGTCTGCCTTCAACCTTGGTGGCATTAGTGAAACGGTTTCACACATTCATTCAGCCCCTTGCACTCCAGCAAGCCTTCTGCAGTCCTCTCTGAAGACTCAAGTTCAAAAGGAATAGATCTTCCAAAGATGTTTTGTAATAGAAATAGACACACTTACGGTACTCTGAGGATTCTAACCACTTCGTTTAGCTACTGCTGTAGACATGCAACCAGTCAGTGCTTTATAATGATAAGAAAGCTGTGTTTTGTGTTTACAAGACAGGTTACATTTTTGGGAAATGAGTAGTTGTAAATGTTTGTAGTTATGTAAAACTCTTAATTACTGGGTATCTCACTTCTATATTTACCAGTTTAATGCCATTTGCTTTTAGTAGCCTGTCATTTAGATTTGCCTTTCCTGAAGGTGTTAGTTTTTTTGGTGACACAAATTCCCCTAATAATGCACAATTGTATTTAGACTGCTACACATGGGGAAGCACACCTAGACTAAGCTTTTCTGAAGGAACATTAATAATGGGATATACTTTTTTTAATTAGCTGGAAATGCAAGAGAATATACTGGAAAAGCACCATGTGCTAGAGATGTATTAGAATGAATTTGATCAGTTGTTTTGCTGTGGAATGATGCTGAATGTATGTTTTTTTGTTTTTTTGTTTTATGATTGGGTATGACAGTTACATACTAGAGGTGTGTGCGTGTGTGCGTGAGTGTGAGTGCGTGCGTGTGTGTATGTGTGTGTGTGTGTGTGTGTGTTACTGTGCTCTCACTTATGACATTATTTATTTATTAACCTTAGTATTTAAGATCTTACAGATTTCAGATATTTGCAAAGGCAGCAGCATGAAAGTCTGCCTTTTACTGGAAATGGAGATGTTGGAGTCTGTCTGTTCAAGTGACTTGTTGGAGGTAGCACTTACGTTATGACTGATGTTACCAGCATAAAGATATTGATGAAATGCTTAGTTGACATTTGGAGGTAGCACTTACGTTATGACTGATGTTACCAGCATAAAGATATTGATGAAATGCTTAGTTGACATTTGACCACGATGCTTTTTACATCTGCTTTATTCATGATACCTTATGAATGAGGGTGAATAAAATGAATGCTTTAGTATTTTCTAAACCATTCTGTACCTGCCCCTACCTTGTCTTCAATATAAAATAAAACATTAACTTAATTTCTGTGGTAAATTATTTGAGTTTATGGGTTCAGTTGACACAGGTCCTAGACGTCAATGTCAGATAATATTAAGTTGTTGTGAAATATTTAAAGAATATAGAGGGAATTGCAAACTTGAATGTATTCTTACCTGCTTGTCATGTTTTGCCAATGCTGTCCAATGCAACTCAAATTCGTGCAGGTGTTGAGACAATGCCGCATACGATCAATGGGGGGCGACAGTTATTGGATGTTTTGAATAGGGCGAGCCCGGACAGTTCAAGTGCACTGATGACTTCTTTGAGTAGAGGTCTGCGCAGGGGAGGATCGTCACATAGGCAAGGGCGCTCTCGGGAGAAGTTATCATCGGAAGGTCTAGTTTCCTGAGTGAGAGGTTTAATCTGTGACCATGTCAACGATGAAAATGGACAGTTTTTGTAACAAATTTCAAGCGAATATCTTCAATAAAAGCAAATGTCAAAACTGCTTTAAATCCCGTGAACTACACCTGAGGACAAATGAAGATTTAAGTCAGGTAAGTTAACTTATGATTTATTGATCAGGTTTGGCTCTTTCACCTTTTGTTAGGATAACGAGAATTACAAACATTTGACTACTTTCATAACGACTTTGTGATTTAATTGTGTGATTAGCAGCATTTAGTTTCTAACTGGTCACTTCCTAGCGTTTGGTTGGGAGCTCAATTTTTTATCACAATTGGTAAGTCGAACGTCAGCCACGCTACACGAATTAAATTATTTGCTGAAAACCAAAAGCAACGTCTGGCACCGTGTCAGCACCTGCAACGTTACATGTGGAATAACGACGTGGGGAAAATAGACGTGTTGTGCTTGCAGCAGGCGCACGCCAAAAACTTGTAAAGAATGTCAGCTATGCCCAGACGCGAAGTTCCTTGTGTAAGAGTCGGTGGATAAAGGTAACTGTCTGAAATTCTCTGGAATCCCCATTTGATTCGTACAAAACAAAAGCAGCAACGGCACTCTGCGTATCTGTCGTTTTTTGGCTTCCACAGTAATTTGGGACATCCAAGTTCATTCCTGACATAGCAACTCACGAAACAGTGCGGGCTTGAGTTCAAATGTGGCCACAGCCTCATCTCTTGTCCAGTGCTGCCTATAATTTAAAACTGAGCGCAGTGGGGACGTTCACACACTGAGGTGTTTTGGTAGGAAGACTTGCCATGGCAAAGAAGTAGACTTTTCTATATTCAACAGTAGCTTAGAAGGGGGCGGGGTAGACAGAGTTTCAGTTTGACTTTTTGTTGTGGCTCATCAGATCACTTCTGTCTCTTCACAGGCCAAGCCTATTTATGGAGGCTGGTTGTGTCTTGCTCCAGAAGGCACTGACTTTGGCAACCCAGCACAGCGATCGAGGGTATGGCCTTTGGGAAACACACTGTCACAAGAAATTGTATTGATTTGGCTGCCTAGCAACATTATACTTGACTTAACTTGTAAACTGTAGGTATGGCACACAATGGGAAGATGTTACAGTGATGTCCTGTTTTGGAGGGGCAGCACCAGGAAAAAAAACATCACTGGTTGATTACCTCTCATAATCCCCTTTTTTCTAGAAATGGCAACGCAGATTCTTCATTCTCTATGAGCATGGCAGTCTGCATTTTGCTCTGGATGAGTCGGTAAGTCGGCTTTACTTAGTTCTCCTCCAGAAAGCCTTTCAGGTGCCACTGACCATATGCACCAGCAGACACGTGTTCGTTTCTGGACCATTTAGCAGCATGTTAATGCTGATTTACGAGGGAGCATGGCCCGTCGTGCATCTTGGAAACAGATGTGCTCATTTTGAGAAGGACTGATCATGTCCTATACCAACTCTTATGATTAGTTCCTCTAAGTATTTCTCCCTCCCCTGACACCTCTTGCGTTAGCTAGCATTTGTAATGGAGATGTGATGGAGATGATGGAAATGATGAACATTTACTTAGATCTTTTCAGGAATGCTATTGTGTACTTTGATTATTAGTGATATTGTGACCATGGTTCACAGGTAAAATGTAAGTTTTTGTCTTAAGCTATATAGTATAGTATATATTTATAGTAGAGTGGAGACACCTTTAAAAATATAGGGCTTATCAAAACAAGCCTGTCTGCTCTGATCCCATCCTGTGTTCTCTCTCTCTCTGTTCCCCAGCCAAGCACTCTTCCACAAGGGACGGTGAATATGAACCTATGCACAGATGTGGTGGATGCGGAGCCCAAGACGGGGCAGAGGAATGCACTGTGCATCATCACCCCTGATCAGGAGTTCTTCATCCGAGGAGACAACAAGGACATCATCAATGGGTGAGGCATCAACCCTCATCCAACCAATACTACAGAAAGCAGAAAGAATGGCCAACCCTCATATCAAAAACCCTGTTTCGTATAGTAAATCTAAAACATATAGTTTTGGCAATATTTGCCAAACTACACCCACTGGTTGCAATGGAGGGTTTTGGTACACTGAATCATGCTTAGGTTAGGTCATATCTTTCCTGTATCCTACCACAATCCTACTATCTTCAAAGCTGACATCACTTGTCTTGTCTCAGAGAATACATTTCTTGGTGTCAGGCAGGGGCGATTTTAGCATCTGGTCTTTAGGGGTGCCCGGCCCCAAGTGCTTATCACACACCACTATTATTATATATAATATATTATTCATTTTGCACTGAGCCAGGGGGTGCCGAGCAGTTTCACGGGGGTGCCTTGGCACCCCTAAAAATGGTATAGATTCGCCCCTGGTGTCAGGTACTAGAAAAGAAACTCAAAGGCACTTAAAATGGAGCTGAATTATAATTGTCTTGGCTATTCAGACTTAGTAAAAGTCAACACGTTTAAGCCTTTCAGGTCATCAGCAGGCCAAGTCAAAACACTTGTCCTTGGACCGGCTTCTCCAAAAGGAGTATGACCAAGGAAGTAGCCATACAATTGAAATGAGGCCACATAACAATCTTGTCAGACCATATCAAATAGGAAACACTAGACTTCAAATCAGTGTGTGAACTATCATTTCGATTGGTTGGCAAATTCCACTGGATTGGGCAGCTGTAGTTTCATTGTGTCTTGTATACAGTGACAATAAAGTTATTTAATCTAATCTAAAGTTATCATGTCCCATGTCATTGGTGCTGCCTGTATAATGAAGAAGATAAATTCTGCAACACCAGTAAGATGCTCCCTAAAATCTTTAAATTTTTGCTCCCTGTCCCTCTCCCACCCCCACCCTATAGGTGGTCTGAGCAGCTCGTGGTTTACCCGCATACCAACAAACAGAACCGCAAGAACACCCACAGCAAGGAGAGGCCTCGTGTTGGCACGCAGGTCAGTCACATGGCGTCCGTCACCCCTCCCGCATCTTGACTAGTTTAGTTGTCATGGCAATAACACTAATGGTGAGGAGGAGCATAAATGGTTGAAGTTCTGTGATCATCTGTTGACTCTTGCCTTCTCCGAATGAGTCACTGATCACAAACAGAGAAAGAAAGTTGCTAAACTTGGATAAGTCACATTTAACTGCCTAACTCCTTTTCTGTTTCAAATACAAAAGACACATAAAAGAGTTGGGTTTCTTGTGAAAAAAAAAAACATGTTCACGAAAGTTTCCCATTTGGGTGACTAAATTATGCTATTATGCATTGTTTGATTAAATAATAAGGTTAACTTTCATATATAAGTTGTAAATAAGTTTAAATTCTAGTGTAAACCCAAAACCTTTAGCCAGGTGAAAGTTAATGGTGGCATTGTGTTTCACAGGTGCCCGAGAGCATGAGACAGCCTGCAGTCAGAAATGGCATCTCAGCAGACTCGTCAAAAGAGAACAGGATCCTTGGGAAGGAGCTTGGCTCAGGTGGGCCTTTTCTGTGTGTGTGTGTGTGTGTGTGTGTGTGTGTGTGTGTGTGTGTGTGTGTGTGTGTGTGTGTGTTAGGGGGCACGAAGGGTGATCACAATTTCTTTTTACTAGACAAGTTATTTGTCATATACACCTTGTTTCTATTCCTGAGTTTCCAAAAACGTGTTCAGGTAGTCTAAAAGTGGTACTATTTGTGTGTGTGTGTGTCAGTGTCAGGGTTGTGTGTAGATTGACAGGAAAGGCCAGAGGTTGCCTAGCAGCCTCATTCTCCAGGTCCCATTATTAGAGAGCTAATGTGTATAGTGTGTGTGTGTGTGTGTGTGTGTCAAACACCGAGGCACATCAATGCCATACCTCTCCAGAAAATATGGGGGGTGGGTGGGGGGGTGTTGAATTGACAGACCCTCTGGCAGAAGCAGCAGCAGCAGCAGCAAAGTGATGTGGCTGTCCTCCTCATTACTGGGGATCAGCTCCCTCCCTGGATCTGTCACCCAGCCGCCTGACTCCACAGAGGGTGAGAAAAACACCAGAAAAATGCCTCAGCTGCCGGCTGCGGCACCTTGTAATTACGGGAGCAGGCCGAGCAGGAGCAGGAGCGGGGCCAGGCTTGGGGGAGGACGGCAGTAGATGAGGGAGCGAGCGAGCGGCTGTGCCTAAGACAGCTCTGAGCCACCCCCCATTGCAGAGCCATCAGTGTGTGTGTGTGTGTGTGGTTGTGTGTGACTCTGTGTGTGTGTGTGTGTTTGTGTGTTTGTATGTGTATGTGTGTGTGACCCTATGTGTGTGTGTGTGTGTGTGTGACCATTGGGAGGGACTGCTCCTGTCAGATGCATGTGTATCACTTGTAGCCCAGCTGGTGAACGCTGCTGGTTGGCGATGCCAACACCCTCCCTCACAAGGATATGATTACAAGGAAGCACATGTGCTGGAGCAAAGCATATTTACACACAAAACACTTGTTTATATGTTTGTATATACAACATATGTCCCTGAACAGCCTGTCTTTTTTATTTATTTATTTATTTATTTATTTATTTTGCTGTTGTCAATAACCCCCGTATTGTTTGGTTATATTTGAGATTATGACACTCTTTGTTCAGTCACTTTCTTGTCAAACAAGGGGATTTTTTTTAACCAATACTGGGGTCTAGCACATTGTTGAATACATTAACGTTTGGACACGACACTGTGTAGTCAGTCACCTACTCATTAATTATGTATTATTTTCCAGGTTCTTGTTCCATGTCAGAAAGGTCACCAGACCAGATAGAACATAGGAGTCATTGTTTTCATGCAGGAGTCATTGTTTTCTGGTGACCTGGTCTGTAAGAAAGAACCTGTTCTGTGAGACAGACCAGCAGATTTAGATTATGGGAGTCATTGTTTGCATGTATAAATTATGCAGAGATACCCATAGAGATTAAAATCTTATCTAAACTTATCTTCTGGCCATTCAACAGGTGACGAACAGGTAACAGAAGTTGACTCCACCAGCCAGACAATTGTGCACCCAGCAGTGGACGAAGCTTCCCACCACGAGGCCATCGTACCTCCCCAGAAGAGTCCTCTCTTGTCCACGCTCCCCAGTTTGGGCTCAGGGTGCCCAGAAGAGGACCGTTCATCTGTGTCTGTCCCTGCCTCCCAGCTCAGAGCTTCTCCAAGTCAGCCAGATTCATCAGGGTCAAATGCAAATGGCCACACAGATGACCACACAGTGACATTCTCGTCATCAGTTCCAGCGAGCCCCATATGTGGCAGGACTCGGAGAGGGGAGAGGAGGGGGGGTCAGGCGGAGCTGTCCTCTGGCCCGGAGAAAAGGTGAGAGCCCTGAGCCATCATCGGGAACTGAAAAGGGAAGTGGTACTTTAGAATGCAGCCAAATATACCCTCCTCAGCCAAGAGAGCGCCAAGGCAAATAAGCTGTTTGTTTCCGTGCCTGCTTCTGCAGGGCATTTTCGCTTGAGCTTCTTAATAGTATGTGCAAGTGGGTCACTGTGTGTATGTGTGTATGTGTGTGTGTGTGTATGTATGTGTGTGTGTGTGTGTGTGTGTGTGTGTGTCTTTATGAAGATGGGCTGTCTGTGTTTTTGTGTGAGTGAGTGACATTATGTGTATGTCTGTGCATGGGTGTGTGCGTCCATCTCCGTCTGTGTGTGTGTGTGTGTGTGTGTGTGTGTGTGTGTGTGTGTATGTATGTGTGGTTTTGTGTGTGGGTTCTTTCCATGTGTCTGTGTGCAATCCTCTCGGCAAACTCCGAGCTATTTGGCAAAGGACAAGCTCTCAATGTGCAAACAATTTTGTGCCTTGGGACAGCAGATGCCTCCCCTCAGTAAAAAAGAGGTTTTTTACACACGCCACGCCATACACACCAGACCAAACATCAAAGGGAAGAACCCCTCCATTACCATCGCAGCTCATTTTAAATTTAGCTTTATACAAGAGCTCCTCGAGTTCAAGCCCTTACACTTCATAGCGCTGCGAAACAAATATGTCACTCCCCATCTCGCCCTGGATTTTTTTTTCTTCTTTTTTTTGACATAGACAAATATCCCTTTAAAAGGGCCAGATGGTTAATACTCTGTGGTGAGATTTTCGGCAAGTCCAACAGGAACAGCTTTTGAGTTATTAAAAATGGAGATGATTGCTGGTATTGAAGTGAATGTCCTTGACACATCTGCCAGTGTAGTGATGCTCGTGCTTGAGATGATGCAGCATGTCTCTCGTAGCGTCTAAGTGCTTAGCTCATATTGCCATGGTGTTTTCTTTTCTTCATGAAAACATTCAGGCAGGATATTAGTCCTTTGTCATCGTCCGTAGCTAACAGAAACTTGGTGTGTGTGTGTGTGTGTGTGTGTGTGTGTGTTTTACAAAAAAACAGGTGGAAATGTGCACTTGTAAAGTTATCTTGTGCTGAAAGAGGTGTTGATAGAAACCTTGGTGTCTTTCCAGTGGAGAGGAAATGGTCCCTAAACAAACAGGGTCTGGAGATGATTGACACTCTGTTCTTGCTCTCTCTCTTGTTTTCTCTGTCTCTTTCTCTGCTTCGCTCTTTTCTCTCTTGCTGGTTCATCTCTTTAATCTCTTCTTATCTCTCTCTTTCTCTTTCTTTATCTCTCTCCCCCTCTCTTGCACTCACTCACCCATGTCTCTCTTTATTGCTTCATATTTCTCTCTACTGACCTCATCTCCCTTCTCTTTTTTTTCTCTCTCTTCCTCCTGCTTTTTCAGTGAGACTCCACTTCAGGGCACATTATGGAGAGGTGAAGCAGGGGTACCAGAGGAGGGAAGCCCCGTCAGCAGTAGCAGGCAGGCCAGAACTGGGCCACAGCCTGACTCTCCACACAGACCGGTAGGTCCACCTTCTTCCTCCACAAACACTGGGACAGTCAACCAACCAGACAGTCTTCCAGCATTTCATACAATGCTTCTATGCCCATACACAGACACTGCAAACTGAAAATCACCGTTAGAAAGTCCCTGTGGATATTTTGATTAATGCCACTAGCTGTGTAGAGTCATAAAGATCCTGTATTTGACTTAAATTTAAGGGAATTTTTTTTTGGATCAGGTAAAACTGGAAAAAGTGTGTCATAACAGCTGTCTCAGATAACAGCCCAACTCAAAACAACTCAACACAACAACAGGGTCTGGAATAGGTATTGATGCAATGCCTGATGTCATGATCTTTGAGCTCATACTGAGTGAGTTAGCCATGATGGTGCGAGAGAGAGAGAGAGAGAGAGAGACACACACACATACACACACACACACACACGTATGCCCTCAGCACAGCTGGTTTCGATAGCCCCCCACACACACACACACACACGCACACACACACACACGCACACACACACTATGCATTTCAGGGTGAGTCATAGCACCAGGTGTTCTTGTCAGCGTCACCTCTGTCCTAATTGAAGAGCAGTGAGGGCCGCCGAGGCTGCTGCTATAGGGCAGGCGAGGCATGAACGGGACTGGAGTCAGACGAACGCACAGGTGAAGAGCGCACTGGCACAGACGGTGTGAATATGTCATTTAGCACTTCACTGGAGCTGTTCAGGCTTGTACATGTACACTTGTACACACACATCTGTGTGTGCGTGTGTGTGTGTGCGCGCACGTGTGTGTGTGTCTGCGTATGTGTGTGATTAACTGTGTATGTGTGTCTACTCATGTGCTACCATTGCTTGAGCGTCTGTTTAAGAGTTAGTGTATTTGCTTTGCACTGTTATGCTCTTGAGAAAAACTGGTTCTTCATCTGCCTGAGGGCAGTCTGTGCATATCCTGTTGCTGAATACTATAATTATTGTACACAGAGTTATTGTTTGACTTGCCATTGACAAGCCAAGGGGTTATGCAGCCATCTGATTGCCTGTGCTATTATACTCCTAAGGCCACTTCATGTAAACCTTGAGCTATTTTGTCAACAGCCCATGTGCAACATGGTCCAAAATGTGAGCTTGTGTAGAGTTTTAACAGTGTGGTCTTTCTGACCTACTTTACTCGGTTGATGTGATGTTATTTTCTGTACATCAGTGTTTACCCCAATGCTTTATAGCTAAGGTCGGCAACTTAACAGCACCTCCCTCCCACCTTAGCCAAGCTGTTCTAATAGAACACTAAATTTAGCTTTGGGCTTAAAATAAGGTGATGAAATTATATGAATATGTATGACAACAGCTACTTCATCAATTGCCTTCTATTCATTCCAGCTGGAAAGCTTAAAACAAACACGGTGCCATGGTCTAAAATGAATAATGTTTGCGTCTTACATCTCTCAGCCACAACCCTGCCTCACCCTGAACAACCACCACCTGAAGTAACAAATTGCCTGAGAGAAACACTGTACATCAACCCAATTTGTTTGTTTATTTATGGTACAGATATATGAGCTGGGACAGACTCTTAACAGTGTAGTCTCTCTGACCTTGCTTGGTTGGTGTTCATTTCTCTACATCCATCCTATTTCTTTGTGTATTGTTCCTTTATTATTTTATTTTATTTTTATTGTTTTGTTTACTTTTATAATTAGTTTAATTCTCTGAGAAGGGTGAGGTCGGAGGTCGGTTGAACCGCTGGGGTCCCTGCTCTTGCTGTCCTGCCGGGCAGATTCCTCTGAGAATCCCATTTCCTCTTTCCCAGCCCTCCTCCAGGCCTACAGGGTCCCAGCCCAAGGGGGGGTGGGGTGTGGGGTGGGGGGGATCTCCAGCCTCGGAAATAGACTCCGCTTGTTATAGGAGGCAAAGGTTAGCCCACTCCTCTGTCAGCCTGTTCCTCCATGACGTCAAAAAGCACCAAGTCAGGGCACGCTGCTGCTTTATTAAGACATGAAGCCTGGATGGGTGAAGGGACTTTCTCATGAAGACAAAGTGGGACTCCATTTTTTTCCAGTGGTTGGCTTTTAAAAAAATCCTCTCTGCTTAAAATAATGCTGGAACACTAGACAACCACGGAAAAAGCACAGTGATTTGTTTTTGCAAAATACTGATGCTCCGGTCATTTGTATCATACAAACCCACACATACGAACATAAATGTACACACACACAAACACACGTGCATAAACATACACGTATACATATATACACACACATGCTAAATCCTGTTGTGAGATCTAGTGACTGTAGTCTAAAACTAAACTCATCTGCTGCCCGAAGGCTCCGTTTCCTCTGAGCCCGGTTGTCTGCCGCTGTTGACAGCAGTACTTCACTGCATCTCATCTCATCTCTCTGCAGGCCCACAGACTGTCAGACACATCTGGACAGGACAAAAATTAGCCTGCAAGCTTTGTAAAAAAGGGCAAACTTTGAGGAATGTTCAACAGATGCCGTAAATTATCACCTTCAAACAGGGGCTGCTGCTTAATCTTTTTTTTTTTTTTGAAAAACAGTGATCATTTAGGGCCCTCCAAACAATAATCATTTTTGTCTTTTCGCTGTATGAGGACGCCCTTTCAAGTGCAGGGCCCTAAGAATCATCAGTTTCCACCTAACCCCAAATGTTTCAGTTGTTGAACCAATCCCTTTTTTTACAAGTCCTTGTGTCCTAACTGGTCATTTGAAATGTTTGTTCCTGACAGAAAAGCTCTGATGCACTACCCATACCCCTCTTACCTGAGAGAAGAGCGCGGTCACCTGACCACAGAATCTCTGAGTCAGTCATGACGGTGAGGGGACATTTTACGTTATTCTGCCTCAATTTCACATACAAAATACCTGGCACCCATTTATATCGCACTGAATGAGTGATGAGCTTGCGTTGCCATTGAGAGAAGTAAGGGGTAACAATGGGAACAGCTATAAAAGTTTTGTTGGGGGATGGGGGTGGGATCCTGTCTTAGAAAAGTAAGTTAAAATCAGAAAATTAAACTTTGCTTTATTGTAAAATTTGTCCTGTCTAAACTCCTGTGTTGTTTGTTTAAGTTTCTGTTGTGTGTAAGTTCTCTGTTTCGAGTTTTTCACAATCACACACCCTCCTCTCCCCTGTGTTTGTGCAGCCCGATCTCCTGAACTTCAAGAAAGGGTGGCTCATGATTTTGGATAAACAAAATGAGGTAATCGCACTGACCACCCTCTCCTCCCCAGCTCTCTATCCTCCTCTGTGGCACACTAAGACTGTGTGTCAATGCAAACACTTGTGATTATTCGAGTAGGCGTTAAAGGCTCAAAGGAGCCCTCTTTCCGCCACGACTTTGGGCCATTGGGAGCGTGAAGGAAGGTGTTGTAGAAAGAATGGCATGTCTTTCCATCCGTGACAGATTACACTACCTACATGGTCCTCTCACACTGCAAGTTTGAACTCGAGGCATAAATATTTCTCATTTCAAAGGCATGTATGCTGTCTCATGTGTCGTCTTTACAGGCATCGGTGGAAAACAGACCCAGCACACAGACACACAGACACACACTACACAGTAATCACCTGGCTGTGCAGTCAATGACAGGCGGGCATACCCCCCACACACACAGGCAATACAAAAAAACTTGATAATCAAGAAAATTAAGGAAGAAAACAAAACTAAGAGATTGTTTTAAGAAGTAAAGAGGTTCTAGTTTCAAGCGTTTACGTGTTTGCCTGTCCACATTAACACTGTTGTATTCAGCATCTGGATGAAGTCAGTGGTATAAAGCCAATGCTTGCTGCATTACTATGCCTAACTTTAATTTGTTAAGTCATTACAACCCTTTGAACTCTGGAAAAAAGAGGGAGGGCAATGGGCACACTGGGAAGGCATTTTGCTTATTTATTTATTTATTTATGTCTCATGGGTGGCTCTTCAGCAGGCCACTTGTGATCTTAGTCACATAAAGAGCCATGTGTGTTGCACTACGTCAAGCCAGATTTCCTGTGCGTATCCGGGAAACTCATTAACACACTGAGCTACGCAAGTCTGTGATTATTTAGCCTCTGGCTTTCTTAATTAACAGAAAATAAGCCATTTTGGTTACGTTTTTGTTCCAACCTTGCTAACCTCACGATGTTTCAAGAGATCCTCTAGATTTGGTGAAAAGTATTCTTCCATGTGGCTCACTGCATTTTGTTTCCCTAGTGGAAAAAGAACTGGTTTGTCCTGTCCACTCACAACCTGCGGTACTACAAGGATGCAGTGGCTGAGGAGGTATGTTTACCGCAATTTAATATTAGCAATAATAATAACAACAATAATAATAATAACAACAATAATAATAATAATTGTTGTTGGTGGTAGTAGTAGTATTGTTATATGTATATCATCATCATCACTATCATCATGATAATAATAATAATAATAATAATAATAATAATAATAATAATAGAAAGTGTTGAGTGAGTGAGTGGTATTTGTAATCCTGTGTTCTTCAGAGCCTCTGACGTACTGTCTTACTATGCATGCCTTTCTCTCATGGCCCACTTTTCCCTAACTCTTTTCATAAAATGTCGTTTTCTTTTCATAACCTGCCTCAGGCATCAGAGCTGATGGGAGAGATAGACCTCACCACTTGCCATCAGGTCACTGACCACCAAGTCCAAAGGAACTATGGCTTCCAGATTCATGTAAGGGCCCATTCAACACTACACCACACTACACGTCACTAACACTGTCCTGACTATGAGATGAGCAGCATTGTGTCAATAATTTTTTTTTGTGATCGCACCCTCTGTGGAGACCTCTTTATTTAACCACATGTGTAACATCCATAAGAAACATTTTTACTGCTTACCTTTCTGTCAGTGGAATTTTCTTCTTTTTCCTTTGGATCATTTTTAAATTTCTTTCTAGCTGAATTTAAAATTATGAGAAAATGGTCATCTTCTAATACCACTTTCAAAATGAGCTCAGTTAGTTGAAGAAGTAGTTTGGACAAACATGACATCTAAGTTTGGCAAAGAAATATTTTGGGGACAAAGCTCTGACCCGATTTTAATTTTCCCTTTCTGTCTGGGGTGTGCAGACACAGACACTCGTGCACACCCTGGCAGCCATGACTGCAGGCATACGCCGGAACTGGATCCAAGCCCTCGCCAAAAACGTGCGGCCCTCCAACACACCTGATGCCTTGAGGTAACTCATGAGTGTGGAGGGAGAACAGCAATGATGAGCATTCAAATCTGATTTACAGGGGCAAACACCAGGGGTTGACATTACCTTTGCAAAATGTGAACCTTAACCAGCCACTGAAAAATAAATAGTAAAATTTACCAGCCACTGAACAGTAAATTATTATTTTGTGTCTAAAATCTACCAGCCACTTTCATATTTTCCCAGCATTTGGCTGGTATCTGGTGTGAATTTCCATCTTTGGCACACATATGTTTACACTTGTCAACTTCCTGTCTTTCTGTGTTTTGGGCAGCCTCTCCGACGACCTTTGCCCTTTTGGCTCTTCAGCGGGAGCCCTGTGCGAGCCGGACCTGACTCGTGACTCGCTCTCCCCCGAGGTGTCGGCCAAGATGCGGCAGGCCGCCAAAAGGCGCTGCAGTCAGAGGAGACGCGAGGGAGGCCCAGCCAAGCCCTTCAGTGGGGGAGCCGCGGCGCTGCACCCTGCCACCAGGCGCACGCCGGCCAATGGCGACAAGCCGGAGCAGAGGGAGGTGCCTGTGGAGGTGTGGGCGGTGGAGAGGAGGCGCAGGAGACGCGAGGAGCGCAGGAAGCGCTACGAGAGTGTCATGGGCCTGGTGCTACAGCCAGGGCGGCAGAGGGAGGAGGAGGAGGAGGAGGCCCTGGGAGGCGCAGGCTTCCCCCATCAGGGTTCCCTGGAGCAGCAGCAGCAGCGGGTGCAGGAGATTGAGGAGCGCTGGCAGCAGGTGGAGAAGGCGGCCATACGGCAGGAGAGGAGGGTGCCACTCTACCCAGACACCCCGGCCAAGGACGTCAGCGAGCTGGAGAGACTGTTGCATAACTACAAGAGAAGGGTGAGTCTGCCCTGCATTAATTATCTCCCTTACTCACTCTTGCTCTCTATTTTTCTGTATCTCTCTCCCTCTTTCTGTCTTTCTCTCCCTCTCCCTGTCTCTCTCTCTCTCCTTCTCTCTCTCTCTCTTAGCCCTCCTCCTGCGACCTTGGGTCTGACTTAAACAATGTTAATTTCCTTAAGAACAAAGCCGGTATTGTGTGTGGAGAGTACATCACTGTATCACTTGTGGAGCAGATTGCTCAGTGGCTTAGCTTTTAAGGACTTAAGTTCCCACAACAGACGACAGATGTATTAAGAGTAGGTCAGGCAGTGTGTGATTGTGAGTTTTGTCTCTCCTAGGTAGAGGAGCTGACTGTTCAGTTGACTGAATCTTCATGTCATGAAGAAGAAGAGCTAAACACGACACTGGAAGAACAGATGAGCTCTACTTGGGACTTTCAGGTGAGCTTTCTTCAGTTCAGACAGACTCTAATATTAAATGTATTACTTAACATGATACAATAAATCCCAATGTGTTGTTACCATTGAATGCAATAAAGATGTCCAAGTCGAAAAGTTACCCAAATGTAATGATTATTTCAGTGTTGGCATCACTTAAGTAATTTTAATTGCAGTATATAAGAATAGGGCTTATACTGAATATTAAAATATACATGTGGACTATTGAATAGCCTAATAAATAGGATTTGGTGTGTGACCCATGTGGCCCATCCCATGTTTAACAGGTTTCTCTTCTTCCACAGCTAGGGAGCAGCCATTTCCAGGAGAGTGGAGATATCCTAGTAAAGATGGACCCAGTGCTTTACAGTAGCCATTTGGCAAGTCTAACAGATAAGTACAGAGAGACTAAGGAGCTGCTCAGGTTGGAGGAAGAACGAAGGCAACGCATGCAGGAGCAGCTTGGCTTTGGTCCAGCCGCTGAACTGTGTGACAGTGGCACAGATGACAGACAAGGAAGAATCACCCACGAATCTGGCTGCCCAGAGCTGCTTGAGCATCTCAGCTTCACAAGTTTTGAAGAGCTCCATTCTTCAGCTGTGGGACAGATGAAACAGACTCCATTAAAAAACGAGGCAGAAGACCATGTTAGCGCAGAGGCAGAAAAGGGGCTTGTGCAGGAGGTGATATCACTGACCCGTCAAAACGAAGCTCTCAACCAGCGCAACCAGGAAATGGTCCACCAGCTGACTGAAGCTGACCGAGAGATAGACCGACTCCGACTGGAACTCTGCAAGAGACAAGATGGCCGACCACCACATTCACCCGACCTGGAGAAGCCGAGCAGCGCCAGGGTGGAGTGCCTAGAAAGTGAGCTCAGAGAGAAATGCACAGAGCTACAGGAAGCACAGGCCCAGCTGGCTGCACAGACTGAGACGCTGATGGAGACCTTAAGACAGCTGGAGTTGAGAGAAGACGCACTGGAGGATTTGCGCTGTCAGGAGTGCACAAAAGCAAATCACTCATGCAAACATTTTCAGCAGGCCTCGGAGGTCCAGCAGCTGGAAGAAGAAGACAGTCTCGACTGCGGAGTGCTGTGCATCATAGAGGCCCAGGACCAAAAAACCTTTGAGCCAGAGATGCCACACTGTTGCCACAGAGATGAAGTCACACAGTCACAGGTGCTCCTAGATGCACAGAGAACTGAAGAGAGTTATACAGAGGGAAAGGAACAGGCTAGTAATGGCGCCTGTCCAGAGAAGGAGGCCAGTGTTCACCGCCTAGTGGAAGGACTCCAAGCGAGGTCTGAAACACTTGGCAGGCTGCTGAAGTTGACTGGGGAGACTGATTTGCCTGTGCTGCTGCCCTTTGTATCAGAGAGACAGGAAGCTGGCGTAAATCGGAGCATTACTACAAGGCTTCGGCTGGAGGAGGAGGTCTGGGCAACTCTATTTAACCTCCTCAAAGCCAACCGGACGAACTGTCGTGCTGAGGCGGAAGTTTTTGACAGGCTGACGGCCGAGGTAGCCGGGGCCAAGCTGGAGGAGATTAAACTGTACCTCGCCGCGCACAAGCATTTCTCTTCTTCGCCGATCAATTCGCAGATCGTTTGCGCGGCTCCTACTGACTGCTCTGCCCAGACAAATGACGGCTCAGTTCTCCCAGAATCAGACATCAGCAGGGCAGAAACGGCTGAGGCATCCGGTGAGGTGTCGCAGCTAACGAAGGAGAGGATATTGAGTTTGTACAGACGGCTTTGTAATGACAGCTTGTGGACGAGCTTGAGGGAAAGTGTGCAGACGAAAGCCTTTCTGTTAAACTGCGCTGTTTCCAGCCTCGAGTCTTCTGACACTGAGCTGAAAACTACAGCACAAGGCCTGTGCTCACTGTGGTGCAGGCAAGGGGACGCTATGCTACGATACCATCAGGACGTGAGCACGGAACTTCTCTGTGTTTACATTGTCAGCCAGCTTCAGGCCGTACAAGACAAGAGTCTGCAAACTGAGGCCAGTTTGAGGGGCACTGAAGATACCTGTGAGAGCTGCCAGGTCCTTCAGCAGGTGAATGAAGAGCTCAATGCCAGACTGTCAGTCTTGGAATCTCAGGGGTCACAAGGTCACATCAGTGATGATAAATTGCTGGTGGACTCAGGATGCACATTAGATGGTGCTCAGATAAAGGGTGTGGACCAAGAGATGGTGGGGAACCATCTTCAAGGCTGCAACTCTGATTCGATGAAGACAGAGGGACCCCCACAGCTTGTTCCCACGAGGGAAGACCCAAGTAAAGTAGGCAGTGAGGAGTGTGATGGAAGCATATCTCTTCAGGAGCAACACAGGAGAGATTTGGAGAGTCTGAAGGTGAGTGCACATGTTTCTTTTTTACATTATTTAAAAAAATCTCCCACACTGTTCTGTGGCTTTTTCTATTTTCCTTTTCTCTCTCTCTCTACCATGCAGAACCCACAACCTGAGGTGGAAAACCCAGGCTTCAGAAAATAGAAAGTCCTACCAAATATTGGTTATACTTGTACAAATAACCAGGCGATTATGTCTTTGAGTTTGGCTCATGTCCTTGGCTAAAGCACTGTGCTAATTAGAAGCAGCTGGTTAAGTGAATAGCTGACTTTCTAGAATTTTGACTTTCTAAAGCAGTGTTTGCCATTCCTGCCTTCTACTCGACAGCACCTGTGTTGGTGGTATTACAAATGTTGCATTCTGGTATTGAATGTTTTTTTTTGTTTCTTGAAGCCTTTTCCCTCAACACTACTGTTGTTTGTGTCTTAATCTAGCTCAGCTCTGTGTTGCTTTGGGTAAAAGACCAACAAAAAAACAGTGTCAACATGCTGAATACCTTTAAGACAACTGCAATGTAACAACAGTCCCTGCAACCCTTCATTGTTGAATATTTGGAAGATGACAGGCTGACAAGGCACGCCTGTGAGATCTGTCAATAGCTCTGATGTGTGTGTGTGTGTGTGTGTGTGTGTGTGTGTGTGTGTGTGTGTGTGTGTGTGTGTCCAGGCCACATGTGAGCGGGGCTTGTTGGCCATGGAGGGGGCCCACCAGAGGGCCCTGGCAGAGCTGCAGCTCCAGCATCGGCGAGAGCTGGCCCTGCTCCAGCAGGACAAGGAACGGCTGCTGGCCGAGGAAGCAGCTGCCACCCAGGCAGGTGAGGGAAGAAGCCCCCAGGCCCAAGGGGGTGCTGTGCTGTTTGTTGTTTTGAGCCCACCTGTGAGGGGGCTGGGTTCACAGCAGGATAGAACGTGCAGTGGGTGCACTTAAGTGTGTGTGTATGTGTGTGTGTGTGTATGTGTGTGTGTGTATGTGTGTTGTGTGTATGTGTGTTGTGTGTTGTGTGTGAGAGAGAGAGGGAGAAAGAGGAGAGAGAGATGGGGAGAAAGATAGTGTGTGTGTGTGGGTAACATTTACACAAAACATTACTTATTGTTTTTCTGTTATTACTTTTCTTTTCTGTCAGCAATTGAGGCCATGAAGAAAGCTTATCAGAGAGAACTGGAAAAGGTTTTGCAGGATACACATATAGAAAACAGCACCATGGGAAATGTGGATGTGGAGGAGATCCTAAAGAGACACAGGTGGTTTATTGGCACCATTCCACAAATGTGGTGTAAATGTTTAATTATTTGTTTAATATCTTAGTATAGTAGTAGTATAGTAGTGGAATGGTTGGCCTTGTTTTTTGTCTCATTATTCAGTCTGGCTGTTCTACATTATTTGTGTCTGTGTCTGTTTTTGTGTGTGGGCCTATTTTTAAATATTTGTACGTGTGTGTGTATATTTTATATATATATATATATATATGTGTGTGTGTGTGTGTGTGTGTGTGTGTGTGTGTGTGTTTATATGTGTGTGTGTGGCAGAGAGGAGCTGTCCTCCAGCCGTGACGAGCTTGACGTGTTGTCGCAGCAGTACTCTCTGAAGTGCCTGGAGAGCGCCCACCTGGCACAGGCCCTGGAGGCCGAGCGGCGTGCCCTGCAGCAGTGCCAGCGCCAGTACCAGGAGATCAGCGCCCGTCACCAGGTATGCAACAGTGTGTGTGTGTGTGTCTGTGTGTGTGTCTGTGTGTGTCTGTGTGTTCGTAACCTGTGTGTGTATGTGTCCATGCTTTGCAGGATCAGTCCAAACATTCAAAAATCAACTGACCCAGTTCTACAATAACTGTGTACCAGTATTTGGGTTGAAACAAATCCCTCTCTCTCTCTCGCTCCCTTCCATCTTCCATCTGGCACTTAAGTCCAGCAAAACGTGTTTCCATGGCACTATGCATGATTATTTCTCCTTGTTTGGCTATTTGAGTACAATTAAGCCCCATTTGATGAAAACATCTGTCAAATGCAGATTACTAAACTTTTTTTTTAGGTCAATGAATGACAGAAAAGGCTGGAATGTGAACTTAATGTGAGTTCATTAAATCTCAATAAACTGTACCTCTTATGCTTTTATACACTTTCTGTTTATGTAGGAGTTGAGTGGTGGTCTTGCCAGTGCAGACGTCTTGCCATCTTCCCTCTCCAAAGAGGCCGTCTGTCCCATTCAGCGAGAGAAAATTTTGTACGAGTTACAGGTTCGTATGTTAACCTTATCATTAATATCTTGACATGCTCTGCTGTCCTTGCCATTAGCTCACTTTGCACAGTCATAATTATTTATGATGAGTGACGAAACAGGCCACTAGATGTCACTCTAGTCATAATAACATGAGTCATCCGCAGTCACACCTCCCTGTTTATTTGTGTTTTGCAGCAGATGGTTGCGAGCACATTAGCAGTTTTGTCATGCCTTACTGAGGTGTGAGTCAGGCCTCTGGGACAGGTAGGGGGAAGTGAAGTGAAGTGAAATAATGTGTCTGGCGTCCTGCTGCATCTGCCTGCCTGCCCTTTTTACAGATCGGCCTGCGCGTGAAGCGAGCCGAAGTGGACTTCCTGACGCAGGAGATCGGCTCCCTGAAGGAGGAGCTCCAGGCGGCCCAGAGAGTGAGTTCTTACCCCAGCCTTAGACCCAACCCAGCCTCAGCCTCAGCCCACTCTGGAGCTCCACTGGTTACCACACAACCACAAACGGCCGGCAAGCTATGGCCAGTCTGCTGAGTCACTCGGGCCGTCTCCTGAATGCTGATTACACACACACACACAGAGACTTGGGGAATAATAAGCTCTTTTTTCCCGTCCTGTCTCTATCCCCCTCCTTATTCTCTCACACAATCATACACACAAACACACAAACATACACAAACACACACACTCACACAAACATACATACACACACACACACACACCACACATACCACACACACACACCACACATATTCAGCTGAATTTTAACTCTATAAATCATGTAAAGCTTTATTGCCATATGTGACTATTATATTGCACTGTTAACCAAATATAATATTTAGACATGATCATATTTCATTACTGAGGGACAGGAATGTGTCTGTGTATCCTCCAATCCCTCTCCCTCTCCCTCTCTCTCTCTCTCATCTGTCTTCCTCCATCTCCTGTCATCTAAAGGACAAGCGGTTTGCCACTGAGCGGTGCACAGACATGCACACAGAGCTGAGTGTGACCAGGGCCCGGGCCCAGCGTGACATTGAGGAGCTAAGGGAGCATCTAAGGCTTGCACACAAAGCCCTGGAGACCTCATCAGCGATCGGAGAAGCACCTGAAACTGCTCGATAATTACAGAAGGCTTTTGTGAGCCAAAGAATGGAGAGAGAGGGAGAGACTGGTGGACACTCCACACCAAACGTTCAGCACTTAACATGGTACACTTTCTTGAAACCATGGTTTCCTCCCATAGCTGTGCATGAATTTTAGATGACCTGCTGGCAGTAGGAAGCATGGCAATGAGGTTGTTTGAAAATGAATGAAATCCTGGTCTCCCTTGGAGTGCAACTCATTACATGTCTCCTTTGTCTTACCGTGTCAGAATTTGTGTGGAAATACAATGGGGAGGAATTGCGAATAGACATCCCAGGGAGGATTACACCACTATGTACAATTAGTAAAATGTTATTTCTTTAAATAGTTTTAAACTGTATAGAATATGTAAATCATAGAAAATATTTCTTGTAAAAAGTTTATTTCAGTGTTGTTTTTTATGCTCACAAATATTTTGCTGCATGTCCTGTCTTTCAAAGGCTGTTGTGAATGCAGGACGTAAATCCCTATTTGTAAATGCTTTGCTACATGTGTGTTTTGGCTGCATTACCTTTTCCTTTTTTAGGAGGTTTATAGTTTTTTGTAATAAAATATTTTTAAAAAAAATGTGTGTTGGGTTGGTTATTAAAGGGCAGGTTCTTTATTGTAAAAAAATGTGTAAAATTATTAATAATAATAATAATAATAATTAATAATATAATGAATAATAATGCATTATTTTAGTACATCACAAAGGTGGAGATCTCAGGTTCATGAAGTAAAAACCCTGCCACATATTTGATCCAACCACTTTCTCAACCTGCTGATCCCAATGAGCAAACAAATCATCAGACAGGTGGATCAGCTAATTAGTGAAATCCCCTATGTTACGCTAAGTACGCAGGCAGAAAGAATGCACATGGCAGAGTTTTTATTCTTTAAAACCGAAATGTCCAGCTCTGATTATTCAAGTTCTTGTTGGATTAAAATCGGACCCTCTCAAAGCGCCTTGCCACTTTCATCATGACGGACTCTCCCATGATGCCTCGCAGCGTGGCAGCCAGCTGACGGGAACCGGGTTGGGAGTGTAGCTCGTGGACCTGTACGTTTATATGAACTTACATTTTTACTGGGAATAATTTACTTTATTGCGGTCGTGCCTTCAGCGAAATAATGGTCGCCAGACATGCTTTGTTTTGTATGATGTGAGGCATCATTTATTGGTAAGTGTCGTACCTAACGTAAATGTCACGTAAATCAAGCTAGCTCGCTGGCTAAGTTGCTACCTCACCAGCTAATATTGTTGCTTCTTTTGTTATCAGAAGCTAGCTAGCATGCTATGCTAGGTGCTAGCCCAACTATGTATTTTTCATTTCTGTAGCTGGTTAATCTGGCTAACAACTAGCAGTTTTCGTTTTGGTCCTTTTTTATTATCTCGATTGAAAAATAACTTTGATACTGTTTCGAAAACTTTGTTTTCAAATAGCTGTAGTGGAAACTGTAGCCTACTTAAAACTTCGCTGGCAAGCATTAACTCCACTTTCGATTTTGCGATTGGTTCCCCGAAGATGCCGGTCTTCAATGCAAATTTATTTATCGACTTTTCTTCCCCTCTCTTGGTAGCTCTGACTTTTGACCCTATTTTACACAGTCGATGGGTCCCACCACAGATGTACTGCAGGTGATGTTAAAGTTCACCCTCGGGTGCGTGGTCTCGCTAGCGACACACAGTGTACGTCATGTCTGTAATGCCACATCTCATGTTCATTTCGCAAGTCTGTTTTATGATTTATACATATTAATATATTTTCTTTCAGTGACTCTAACGATGTCTCAATTTTCTAATTTTAGTGATTTTATGAAACGTCAGTGAACTGCCTTAGATTCACAGCACAAGACGAAATGGTGGATCATTTCTTGTGACCCACAATTGAAAGTAAAATTGATTTTTTTTTATGTTGTGTTACAGGAATGGAACCTTTGGACCAGTCAAAAGTGATGCGTCTGCAGGACCCCTTCCCTCCAGCTTTGGATCTCTCTACGAATTTCAAAAAGAGCCACATCAGTTCAAGTTCCAAAAAGGCTTTGGCAAAGAAGCCTTCATGGCGTGATCTTGGCTCAGCAGACCAAAGTCCAGTGGGTTTTTCAGATGTCACAACAGAGCAGCGCATTTCCCAGTGTCATCCTGAAATCCCTGTGCAGAATGTTTACTCAGAACCCTCGCTCAGAGCGCCATATTATACAAGCCCCCATTTTACCTCCAACCAAGGCAGGTTCAATGGACATCTGCCTGCTTCTTTACCCCCTAGTGTCTACAGCTGCAGTGCAGATCTACTGAAGAAAAGAGATGGTGGTGGCCACAGCTTAGTCAACACTGGTCAAGAAATGCAGCTTCCCTCATGTAGACCTCCAAGGGTTGACCTACAAAATGGACATAGAGGCTATTTGCCAATGCAGAAGGCAGATGATAGGAAAAAAACTATGGCCTCCACAGATCGTAAGAACTGCCAGACTACTTCATCGTTCCATATGACCAAAATTGTATCTCATAAGGGCTACAGGGCTGCTGTTGGAAGTAGTACTGGTGGTTCTCGTAATCTGCCATTGCATGATTCCTCACATAGAGCCATCGCATCACCGAGTCACAAGGTCACCGGTCAGAGCTATGAAAAGGTCATCACTGAAATCAGACATGTGTCCTCCCCTGTAGATGGTGACAGTGACAGTAGCGATGTCATAGAGGTGCCTTTGTCCAACTGTGAGAAGAACACCCAGAGCCCTCCAAAATCCACGAGCCAACAGCTTTCAACCCGCAGCATCTGCCATGATGGGGGACAGACCCGTCACAGCCACCCAAATGCACACAGCACTGGTTCTTCAGGAGAATGTAAAGAGGATGCCATCTACATTCATACAAGCGACCACTCTACCTCAGGTGCTGTTGCTGCCCAGTTTGTAAAAGCAATGTCTAGCAGCAATGCGTCTCTCGATGAGGACTCTGGGGAGCTGCATAGGGCTACAGAAGCGTATGGACAATCGAGACCGAAGCAGGGACCACAGCCAATCAAAAGCCCCTCATCTAGTCGGCCCAAGGCCTCGTCTGGCAAAGCCGCGTCTGGTGCCGGTGCCATACCTCCCGCCAAGCGGAGGCGGAAAAAGCACCGCCAGGGCCCGTCCTCCTCCGCCTCCTCTTGCCTGTTCCCACCTCAGGAGCCAGAAATCAAGCTGAAGTACGCCAGCCAGAACCAGAAGGAGGAGAGGAGGGACAGCAGGCCCGGGGACAGCAACTTCTGCCCGTATGTGCGCGTTCAGCTCAGGGAGTTTCCACTCTGCACAGTGGTCAATTGCCAGGAGGAGGACGAGGCGATGCAGAAGAACAAGAAGAAAAAGGGGCACCAGGGAGCCTCTGCTCAGCTGACGGGACCTGCCCAGGCCACGGGGGCGGTGCCCAGCACCTCGTGCCTACGCCTGGGTCGCCTGAGCGCAGAGAGCCGGAGTAGGCCCACGCAGACCTGCTGTCTGTGCGGCTGGCCCGCCAGCAGCATGGGCCTGGGGGACCTGCATGGGCCGTACATCCCCTCCGAATCCACATTGACCTCCAAGCACACCCTGGGTGGCCCGCTGGACCAGAGGGAGCCCAGGGAGGTGGGGAGCACAGAAAGATCTGGAGCCGGTCCAGGTTCCTTGGAGAACCCTCCAGGGAACCCTAGCAAGAGGGCGCGCATAGACTGGTCCATGGAGGATGCCAGCACTGACTCTACAGAGCGCTGGATCCACGAGGACTGCAGCATCTGGTCCGCAGGTGTCTTCCTGATCAAAGGCCGGCTGTACGGATTGGAGGAGGCAATCAGGATAGCTGAGGAAACAGTGAGTCAAGACTAAAAGCTAAAGTAACTCACCGGTGTGGTGGGAGACGACTTGAAATTGTTTTGTAAAACAGTTCATGCCATCAGAGACATCCATGTTTTGTGGATTACACAATAGCTTGTAGCCTTAGAAATGATTTTTGCATGGAAATTTCCTGTGTGTGTATGTGTTTTAAGTCCAGAGTCTTAGTTCCTTTAATCCCAGAGCATGTTTTAATGGAAGGTGAGTGACCCTTGTTTCGTCCCTGCAGACGTGCTCCTGCTGCTACAAGATGGGGGCCACGCTGGGCTGTGTGTTCAAAGGCTGCTGCAATAAGTATCACTACACCTGCGCCCTGCAGTCAGGTGAGTGTGGCGCACTGAGCAATTTAGAAGTGTACAGATTGCTTCTTAAAAACACTGTTTGCATGGGCTTTACCTTGCGGTTGTTTCCGGTCACTGCCATGTTGAAATGAAGTCCCTACAAGTCGATTTACGAACACGTCCAAAGTTCTCATTGCCTTGTTTTAAACGGCAGGACCCCTTGTTATACTACCAAGCAGGTGTGAAGGTACTTTGAGTTGTTTTTAATGGTTTAAAAAATAGTGATGTCTTCAAGATAACTTAAAGGCTAACTCTCTTCCCATACAACTAGCATGGTGAGTCTTTTCGATAAATCCGATAAAATTAATAAAGTTTGGAATGCACCAGGGTAGTGTAGTTTTGCTCCCCAACAAACATACTAACTCGCTACCAAATCTTTTAACATAGCCAAAGGTAATTTTACACCAGAGTTCTCCTTGAACAATAATTTATAAACAATGCAATTAAAAACAATATGCAAAACACGGACTATGGCACTGGCAAAACATTTAGCCACAGTGTTGTAGTCTCTTGTGGACACCTTAAAAAAAAAAGTAGACAGTTTTGCAACGAACGTCAGGCATCAAGATGGTATACTGACTAACTGACAACACCCTCTTATTTTCACCCGGAAATTGGTAGGACAGGTCAGCATTTACACCACTCACAAAAGACACAGGTCACAGTGACTGACTGAGTGACTAACTGACTGACAGACTGGGCTGGTTATTATATAGCCTGTGGAGTCTCTGCAGTGGCAGGTCCTAATCAGAGCCCCAGTGGCCATGTCATGGGTCTCACTCGGCAAATGTGAAGAAGTGTCAGAGGAGTTAGTCAGCCAGCCTTCACTCCACTCCTTCCATTTCCTTGTGTGTATGAGGGCAGTCTGCTTACTCTGTGTTCCTCTACACCTCTGTTAGCTTATGTCCTCCTTTTTGTAAGTCGCTTTGGGTAAAAACGTGTGCTAAGTGTAATGTAATATTATGCTTGTGTGTGGGAGGCACTCCTGGACTGTCTGACCTTTTGTGTTTAAACTCTGTTTGTATTTGTGTGCGTGTATATTTGTGTTCATTTTCCTCACGAAAGACAGACAGGTTTCCTGTGCTTTGTTGCCTAATGCATGTTTTTTTTTTTTTTTTCTTCAGACTGTCTACTGAGCGAGGACAACTTTTCCATGAGATGTCCCAAGCACAAGGTAATGTTGTGATAACACCTACAGCCACGAACTTCAGACAGTTGTTGTCTGTATGAGCATCTGCTTGGGGGGGGGGGCACTGTAGCACTATCCTGATCACTTTTTAGTGGTGCTTTTTATAGCTGTCAGTCATGTACTGGAAGTCGGTAAAAAAAAAAAAAAAACCCAAGACTTGACTTGAGTTGTTCAGCCTTGTCTGTCTTAAGGCTTAAGGCAGTTTAGAGTTTGTCAGGCCTGCTTTGTTTAATAGCCTATCCAGGGACATGTGTATGAAAATGTGAATGAGCCTTTGAGACTAAGAGTTGTGTCTCCCAAAAGCATCATTATTCCATAACAGAAAGACAGTGTTTAGAAGAATTAGTAGGGGGCCTTAAAATCATTAAACGGTAGAGGTGGTGAAATGAAATTGTTGGAAAACCAGCACTTGGTAGACTGGTAGGGGTGTGGATAATTCAAACCCCTTTTGGACTCTGCGTGCCATGATGTCAAGACATTTTTTTCCCCCCCTCGCCTTAACAGACTTTTGGATTTAAAACATCTCTGACAACCAGTGATAATGTGAGCCTATGTTAATCTTTTTTTTTTTGCCTTCCTAGAACAAGTCATCCCGACTTGTCACCAGATGACGAGCAAGAGGACAGGGGCTGCCAGTGAAGGTGTGTGTGGGCGTGTGTGCTTTTTTTGTTTTATTTTATTCATTATTTCTGCACTGCTGGATGTTACACCGATGTTCCTTCCCCTTTTAACTAATCCTTCTTTAAACAAGCTGCCATATTTACTCCAAGCGTTTTGACATTTAAAATGGCAGAGCTAATAAAATATGGGTATTTTGGGAGCCAGTGCTGATAAATAAGGGGGTTCACTCCTGCTGTTGGCACCTTTGGCTAGTTCCCAGCAGCACACATTCACAACTTTTTCAATGTATTTGTGTGTATATATTAAAAAAAATTGCAAGCTTAAAAAAAAAGAAATTAGCAGTTGTATACATATTCTGGCACTGCTACACTTCAATTTCATGAATTCTGTTCAGTCTCTCTCTCTCTCACACACACACACACATATATACACTACAGCTCTGCTGTGCTCTGCTCGGCACTTCCTCTGCAAAGAGTCAACACCCCTCTTCCATAATGAACACAATTTTCCTGATATGTTCATAAATATGCATGTTTAATGTTGCCATTTGAAATAACTATAATTTTAATGTGAGGAATTTTGTATGTCCACATATTCACTCAATGTTTGTATGTTACTGAATGTTTTTATTCCAACAACCTTTATTGACCGTAAACAGAGTCATTGGTAGCCTAAGTTGATATGCAGTATTTTCCGTAACATGAGCTTATAGTTCAATAGTAAAATAGTCTGACTGAGGTCAGTGCAACCTAGTTTTACCTTCATTTGATTGAATATTGTTTCTGAAATCATAAAGGCTGCCGAAAAATGGGTCCTTTTTAAAGCTTGTTGATTTCAATGTGTTTAAATGACAAATGAGCCAAATGAGCTGTTTTTTTGATGAGGTTTTGGGCTGGAAAACCCTGCTGGCATCTGATAACACAGCTACTAAGTGAGCTAAAAGCTAGGCTATTAGCTCCATCAGTGGCATATCCTTCTGACGTATCGGGAGGAAGGTTTACTGACATTCCAACATTGAGATGTGCTTGCTGGCATCCATTACATCTGATTTTTGCTAAGGCCTACTCTGCCCTACAAAGGCAAAAGGCAGTAACTACATATTGTCAAATTTGAGTTTAGACTGGTGTCTTGTGTTTTGTCTTGTGACTAAATCTCTTGCTTCTTCCTATTAAGAAAGAACAAAAAAAAGCTTTGTTTCTCTGTTCACATAGTTACTGCACTTTGCCTTTGTAGGGCAGCACTCTGTGACTCGAAGTTAGCATTTGAGCCACTTCGTCGCGTCCCTGCACTCTCAGTATGACTGCGTTAAAGGCTTTTTTTCTCATTTTCTGTGTTCACATAGTTACTGCACTTTGCCTTTGTAGGGCAGGACTCTGTGATTGAAAGTTAGTATTTGAGCAACTCAGTGGCGTCCCTGCACTCACAGTATGTCTTCTGCAGGTGGCCCTGCTGCTGCCCTGGATGTGATGACGGGAACCCTCACGCTGTGCCTACGCTGCTGTCCATGACCTGCAGGGGGCGACGGTCCTCCTCAGTGTTTACATTACAGTCGTTCATTTTGTCATTTTTTTAATTATTTAAAATCCTCTTTTAATGGGTTTACATTTTCAGAATGACATGTTATTTAAAAGATGGGGAGCTGTTGTTTTTATTTTTGCCTTTTTTCCCAGTTAGTTTAGATGTCCATTAATGAGTTGTTGGTACTACAGCGTTTGACTTGAAAGGCCGAAAGTTTACTGAAGGCAATTGTCAACAAGTTTTGTGCTTGAGGTCCAACTTTTTTTTTTTTTTTTTTTTTTTTTCATTTGTAATTTATTTTGTGGTGTACAAAAAAGAATCTTTGTTTTAGTAGAATGATTTTGGTCAGTACATGGGACCCAGGCCCTTGTCTTTTTAGATGAATATATTTATTATTTCTTACCTGCATTTCTTTTAATATGCTTATTTATTAATTGAATATCAGTGTAAGTGGGACCATAAGAGAATGGGCCCCATTGAAACCTTTTAAGTGACATTGGCATTCCGAGCACTGTTCATCTTATTTCAGACATACTGCACTGGCCCTCAGGCAAAGGCCTGACACATCTACACTGCACTGTGCTTAAAGTCATAAAAAAAAAATTGACCACAAGGACCACACTATAGTTTCGCCATGGTGCATCACTCCTCTCATGACTCTCAATGATCGTATGGACGATGGTGTGAGTAAGAACTGCTACTACTATGCTCACTCGTCTTGGTTTTGTCGTAATGGCGGTTCGTTTCCCTTTTGTGAATCCATGCCAGTGCTTGCTTAGGGGACGTCACCAGCTCCTCTGTAAGATTGGCCCCGTAGACATTTTTATAGTTGCCCTCGCAGACCTCCGATGGTTTCCTTTGCCAGCTGTCGTGTAACAGGTTTGTGAATGTCTCATTATAGATCTCCATGTGTTGTACTGCTCCATGTACTGCATTGCAGGATTAGTTTGGTTTCAATAAATTCCTCTACTACTTTACCATTTGTAGTTTTTGTTGTTGCCAAATGACAATTGGTAAATGGAAGGTGGTGGGGTGGGGGGGCAGTGAAATGTGAGGTGGGTGAAAGGCTCTTAGTGTACGGCACCACTTGTTCTCTCCCTCCCCATAAGGCATCAGGATGAGGGGCTGTTGGGAGAAGAACAGAGCAGAAGGTGCCAGGATGGTCTCCTCAAATGGGGGCGCTAAAACAGTCCTCCCATCTGGGACCTTGTGGCTACGAATGAGAGATGCTTTGGGAAGGAGACAGGTCCCCATATGCTGTTCTGTTAGCTCCTCAGCATGTTGCTTGTATGTGAAGCATTTATCTGTTTTATCTGTTTTTTTTTTTCCCCTCTACAAACTTGTTAAGTCACTGCTGGTGTTTATGAAGCATTTGTGATTTTTCACCACAGCTCAGATATGCACATTACTGCTGCCAGTGTGGTGTTTTTAATGTCATCCAAAACCCAATTCCATATGCTGTGTGATTATATCTTTTCCTTCAATCGTTTCTCTATTGTATCTCTCCCCCCAGAGATTCGCTAGTCGTTTTGCACCACCCGGAAGAATCTTCATTGCCTCCCCTACATCCCTCACTTTTTGCCTGATGACTCACAGAGCCCCTGCCCGACCTCCAGGTTTTCATGCAGCGCTGAGCCTCCCTGGAGGAGCCTTTCATTGCTATATTCAGCACGCAGGGAAAGCGAGAGAGAGAGGGAGAGAAAGGGGGGAAGAAAAAAATGTTTCCTAGCTGAGCGCAGCTGCGTCGGAGGGATAGTGATTGTCACTGACCTGTGGTGATTGCAGCTCCCTCCTTCCCATCGCTCAGCATCTCCATCTCCCCTGACATTCTCAGAGGAGCACAGGCCGTTCTTCTTGCCCGACTCCTGGAGCAAACAACATGCCGTTAGGTCCGCGCACCCATATGCACGATCTGCCTCTTGCTGTGCTTTTTCATTCAAGCATGTTAACAATCTATATATTATAGTTTTTTTTAAGATGGCACATGATGTGAAAGTATACTTAATCATTTGTGTGATGTGGATTTGTCTCTCTGTATAACCTTTAATGGACCATATGGAAAGTTGTTACACAAAGCAGGGGTTCCATATGTTCACTTGGGAAAATAATCTCAGTGAAGCGGTTCCTGTTTTGGGCTGTTTCTCTCCGCAAGCACTGCACTTTGAAACAGGTTGATGTTGAATCATATTACTTGTAACGCATCATCCCGTTTTTTCGCTCGGCAAGATTAATGTGCTGTTTAGGGGTAGTCATCACCACCCAAATTTAACCTTCATCTAATGCATCTTTTAGAGATTAATTTCACACCATTAATGATTCTGGGAGAGGGTGGGGGGGGGGGCTTTGCACAACAGAGTGCAATAAAACCTCTCGTGTGCTGCAAAATCATTGAATATTCACTAATATGTGTGACATTAAAAAATGCAGGGCATCATCCATGCATACTCAAGTGTGTGGTTGCACCGCTGTGAGCTCCCTAATGGCTTGTTAGGATAAGATGAGCCTTTCTTGTCTCTTAGGTGGACAGATTTGTCTTCAGCTTTTGAGAGCCCAGGAATGTGGATACACACATCTACACAGCCACAATCGAACATACACACATTTACACATGAGTACACATGAAATAGAGTGAATACATTGTGACCATTAACACCCCCAACACTCTTTCCTACCCCAGTTTTATTTGCACCATCTCCACACATGCCCCCCCACACGCACACATACACACAAACAAACACAGTCACACATCACATGCAATAATCTCCAATCCTATATAATATCAGTCACTGAGTTTCATCTTATACCCACTGCCTCATATCAACGTACACATACACTGCACTACACTGAAAAACTACACATTCTCCAGTGGTGATCAAGTGTATAATTGCCTCCTATACTGTGTGGTTACTGAGCCCCCAGCAGCACGCTGGTTGTGTGTGTTAGTGTGCTTGGCTTCAATCAGGACTACCGCAGGGCGGGTGGCATTTGCTGCTCGTACCGAGGCAGGCAGCTCGTGGATGGTGGAGATGGGAGCAGCTCCAGGTTCTGTTCTGCTCTGCGATCAGCTCTGAGCGATTCTCAGGCGAGCGAGCGATTCTCCACGGACTCCTTTTGAAGTCCTATCTGGGCTTCTTTACTTATTTATATATATATTGTGCACGCTGCACGCGATGAGTCATGGGCAATGTTTATGGTGAATGTTAACTCGAAAGGGAGGGTTGTTGCACAGGGTTGCTCGCTTGTAGCCTGCGGCTTATCCAACATCCCTCATCTCTTCCTCGCCTGGCCTCCATACTTGTGTGTGTGTGTGTGTGTGTGTGTGTGTGTGTGTTTGCTCAGGTTCGCTTAACAGAACTGTAGCCATGGGCTTAATTGATCACTGTCACAGCATAGCCTTGCTCAATTGTAATAAGGCTGCGAGTATTCCAGCATGAAGTGTGTGTGTGTGTGTGTGTGTGTGTGTGTGTGTGTGTGTGTGTGTGTCCGTCCACCTCAACAAACACACACGAGGAATCTCTAATATGATCAGTACGCCTCAGTGGCCACACAGGCTAGAGGACAGTGTTGATGATGGAGAGACTAGAGGACTTCCTGCAGCTTTCTCCCCCAGAATATTTTCTACCTACCAGTCTGCCAACCACTCCAAATATAAACCAAATGCAATATCCTGGCACCACTACCAGGCCCATGTCTGTCACAACACGAATACACACACACACATACACATACATACCACAATTTTTCAATGTATCACCTTTTAATTCTAAGATGGATTGGGTGGGGAAGATACTGTGAGAGTCCTTGATTTGAATAAAAATACAAAGTCATAGCGCATGGAAATGTTGGCCCTGTGCAAGACAATGACACATTCTTGCATAATGTGCTTTATTTTGGATGCAGCTCTGTTCCGGAACTTTCTGCACTTTAAAACACACTTGGACCAAGTAGGAATACACTCACTGTCTATACTACTCTATCCTAAATGATGCTGATTCCTTATGATAACCTTTTGCAAGCAGCAAACCTTAACTTTTACATGTGTGGTTCTTGCATGGTCTTTAAATTACATCATAAGCCTAGCAGTAATATATTGTCATGTTTTTTCTCTCAGTCTGGAGAAAGCCAGTAAGCCACCAGGTAGCTTTGAAGGGGTTTAGAGGTCTGAGTGATAATTGGTCCAAGTTGACCTCCACCATGAGGGCAATATAAACGAGTGCAAAATCAGTTATCTACCTCTTCCCCTGTTCAGTCTTCCCTATTGTTACCAGGATACCAGCACCCAGAGGGGGTAGATGGTGCTTTTCCTAGTTTGCAAACAGTATATGAATTGTAAATGGTATTGGGGTTATTAAAGTGTCCATTAATTTTAAGCCTGTTTTTTTGTATCTACAACAAATCATTTCAGCCTACAGGCCAACAACCTCATGGTCTGTCTAAAAAACACCATATAGGCTAGGCCACTATCTTTGTTTGCATATCACTAATGTAAGAACTTCTTATAATTCGTTTATTATCAGACTACATTGCTTATCCCGTTCATTTGAAACACGGAGTAGAGAAACAGAAGGAAAAAGAGGCAGGCCAGAAGATGTGTTAGATCAGCCTATCCAACCCAGAGGTGTCTACGCTTGCTATGAGAGGAGCATGCTAGCTAGATGGATGTCACTGCCTAATTAGCGCATTTCAGCATGAAGACTTCAACAATCCCCCTCCCCATGCCACCTGCTTCCGTTCCGAGATCCGCCTGGCGGTGTGATGGCTGCGACACTGGTGTGAAGCAGCGCCTGTGCCCGTGGCCAATGTCAGTCCGTCAGCGAGGTGTGTGTGTGTGTGTGTGTGACAAGTCACGCGGTAATAACTATGCGGGGCAATCGCGCTGCTCCCCTACATTTGCGCTTCAGCGAGCAAATTTCTGTCCTGCCTTTACAAGATATTGTAGCGACAAGCAATAGCTCTCTAAATGAGTGACAAGACATGGACTACAGTCTCAGAAAAGAAGGTGCAGAACTATACTTTTAGGGGTAAAAGGCAGTACCCTCAAAGGCACATACTTGTACCTTTTAACCACTGTTTTACAACCAGTTTATACCTTCTCAGGAGTTGAATAGGTACACATCAGTACCTTGATGTCCAAATATTAGGCTTTGGGGGTACAATAATGGTGATTGTACCTTAATGTACCCCTACTGTACTATTATTAGTGGTGTTACACAGATTTTGTTGTATTCGAGGTCATTTTTGAGTTTGACAGTCAGCTACAGCACTTACTCTGAATATAATCCCTTATGTCATAATGGTTGTTAAATTGAAAAGAGTTCTGGATCAATTTCCTATAAAAATTGCAGTCATCAAAAGCAATCAAGGGGACCAATAGGAGAATGATTTGTTTTGATAATGTACATTTTACAGCTGAAGCACTTCACTCAGGGTTCTACGCACAAGCAGTCTCAGTGGTCCTCCTAGTCTGACTCACTACCATCCTTCAAACTAAACCTCAAGACCCACCACTTTCAAGCCACGTATTACACCTGAGTCTTCTTTTTCAGTACCACCAATATCACCAGTCTCCTCTGCACTAATCTGCTGTTCCCCTCTGTATTTTTTCTTGTCCTGCTGTCTCTCCTTACCTCTGTTCAGTTTTCCCAATACTGTGTGTCTGCACTGTCCTTATGTACTGTATGTAATTGTATGTCCCAATACTGTGTGTTTGTACTGTCCTTTTTAAAGTGTTTTTGAGTGTCATGAAAAGCGCTATATAAAACATATGTATTATTATTATTATTTCCTTTCTGTCATTCTCATGTACCTGGCTTGCCGAGGCCAGGCCGCTACTGCCACTGTGGCTCTGGATAGTCACTTCCACTCTTCCCCTCCGACTTCAACGTTCAGGTTTACAGCTGCCACATCTCCAAAAGTGTGAAGGCTTAAGAACCTCCCTTGAGCAATATAATAAAGTATCACTGTGTGTGTGTGTGTGTGTGTGTGTGTGTGTTATGTTCAGTTGATTAAGCCGGGTGGCTCCTGGCTTCCGACCACTCTACTGCTCCCACCTCAAGCTCCAGTAGTCATTAAGGTCAGCTGTTTCGACTTGCTCCGTGGCATAATTTATAACCGACTTACGCAGCGAAGCCTGAAATTAGGTAGCCCTACAGAAAACTGCATTTGGCTACGTGCTGGCCATTTTCCAGTGACCACTTATAAAAAATGACAGTCATCACTTCTTTATGTGAGCAAGAGGTCTCTCGCAGATGCATTTTAAGAGTCCCCTCTGACTATGATCATCGCCGCGTCACATGATGAAATTCGGCAGCTTTGCCCACTTCTTAGCATGCTGGTGCTGTGATGTAACTGGTAGTAATCACCAGCGCTCTCAGACTAAGTTTCCTCTCAGATAGTTTTCCCTATTACCCTGCCCACCCTCAGCCGCCACCGCTTTGTTAGGCACCTCCGTGGGAGAATCCTCACACTTCAAAGGGACAGATGGACACAAACGGAGACAGAAGCTTGTGATTTCTTTATTTCATCTTTAATGAGAGGAGAGGAGAGGAGAGGAGAGGAAAGGCTTGGAGAGGGACAGGTTGCCATTGGATGGCTCTGCAGTATTAGACAAGAGTTCTGTAGTGACACACTTTGTTTTTATTTTCTACACACTACTCCTCCACACACACCACACAACAGCACATGAAGAGGATGCATCAGAGAGAGACAAGGAGGTTTCGTAACATTTTTAATAGCACAGTACACCATGGCAGATGTCTCTTAAAACCATTTTCTTTGTTGTTGTTGTTGTTGTTTTTCTTTTTTGTCCCACAGGGACTGCTCTGGGTCATGGTTTTCAAGAAAGACGTGAGGTTTTTTTTTTTTTTTTTTTCGTCCATTTATTTTGAAAAGAGAACTTTTTTTGTGAGTCACTGGATTCCATTTATGATGACTATTGCACAAAGAGCTTGTTCCTCAGTCTGAAGGTGGGGTGAGACTGGCGCTCTCTCAAGGGTTGTGAGGAGAAGCTGGAGAGAGGGTTGGCTCTACCAATGCTACAATAAAAGACCTCTACCACTTTTGACAAGAAGGCTATGGATTTATTTTTTTCTACAGTGTCTTTTCTTTTCTTTAGAACAGTATTTTTTTTAATCATGCAGGTATTTCTTCAAAAAAAAAAAAAAACCCAAAACAAACAAATACAGAGTTTGTTTCAAAAAATGGTCCTTCAGACACTATCGATAACAAAAAGAAATGCCGACCTCTCTTTTTTTTTTGAAGAGATGGTATCAGTCTTTTTCTAATTTATTTCATGTTCATACATATCTGTCCTCGTCACCCGTGTGCTCAGATTTCTTCCTGGTAAAGTAACTGGGGGCACAAATAGAGGTCCAGCAAAGGTCAAAGGTTAATCCATCACTTTGGTGGTTGAGACAGTGGCACGACATCCCTGCAGGAGGGAGAAATCAGATATTCTCTTCTTCATTTTTGATAGCCACCTTCAACACGCTCTCTCTCTTTCTCTCACAGTACAGTAAAAACATCAGCATACCAGGTAATAAACAACCAGTAACCCTCACATCCAAAACATTATATGGTGGCGCAAATTTTGTGCTACAGCAAAAATATCATCACATAATAAACGTCATAGGCATGAGTACGGCTCTTTTTTTTAACCATGCAATTAAAAAAAAAAAACGCTCTTGGCTTTACCACATCTACAGAAATCATAACCCCATGGAAACAGTATCCCAGACAGTGGGGTTAAATCATTTAATGCCTTGCTAAAAATAAAACAACAAAAAGTGTCTGTCAGTTCCTTGGCTTTACAGAAAAACTGAAAATTTTCTAAAAAAAAAAATCCAAGCCTCACTCACTGAGACACTGAATTAGGGAGGAAAACAGTTTATCAGAGCATGAGTGGTTAGCTGGAGAGTCTTTGGGCTGTATTTTGAGGGTGAGGTGGTGTTAACCTGTCCGTATGTGTCTGTATGTCAAATACTCCTGAAGGCAAAAGCAAAGCCTTTTTAGATGTCTAGCCATAAAAGCTATCATTAGTCTTCTCTGGCTCAGCTCCAAACTGAAGGCAGCCAGAATACTGTATGAGGGGAAACTGGCCTCCTGCAGTCTCAAGGCCTCTGCAAACTGGCCTCCACAAAGTGCAGAGCACTGCGCTTCCAACAGTCTTTTAGTTTAGATTATATTTCTTTCAATACAACCCAAACTGTCGATTACAATGTTGGTTGCGATGTCGGTTATGTCGGCTATATCGGTTATATCGGTAATGGTGGTAACGTCAGTTATGTCGATTACAATTCGAGTCTAGTTTTTCGTTTATTTATTTTTCAGTCCATTCGGTCCATTGTTTATCCTAACGGCTGTTGTTACAGTACTATGATGTTTGCTGCACACGTTTTGAATCGAAAGTGGTCTGCACTTTGTCGAAGCCAGTGTGTGGAGCCCTTCACAATGCAAGTACATGACTTGGCCTTTACAATGTGGACAGATGCCCTGGACGCAGCTCCATGACTAGACTGTGGTGCCTGACTCCCTCAAATGCTTATTTTCAATGTTCATAATTCATTTTCAGGGTGTTTTAAATACATAAGCATGGTTCCCTCATTGACAACTACTCAGACTGTATTCAACATCTAAAGTCTGAAGCATATAGGTATTGGTCAACTGGTTCACTTTGTTTGGTTGGTCCAAAAAGCAGAAGTATATACCTGCTCTAAGCCATAAAAGGAAACTGAATTTTGTTGAGACTCAAAACAGGAATGATTTTCCTTACTCTTTTGTGTTGTTTCCTTAATGGTGTTTTTTTCTTCCTTTTTTAATGGAATGTCTCACCCATAACATTTCCTCTGTTGGCAACCCAACAGTACCCTAAGAGGTTTCACAACAGCATGCTGGATTGCCAAGTGCTATGGATGTCAGCTAAAAGTCTGCCACAGAGTGATCAATAGAATCTTAATCAATAGATGACCATTTATGCATTTATTCAAGAGCAATCATTTTCTGCAGCAGTGACGGTCTATCTGTGGATCTTCACTGAACTTTGCATTTCACACAGTGCCATTAGTAGGAATTTCTAAAAGGCACTGAAAAAGACCCTTGATGCTAATTCTGAAATGTTATTGGGGCTATTCTTCAACAGTGGTTCTCTCCCTGCAAACAGCCTGTTTTAATTTATTAATGAAGCAGATATCATAAAATTGTGAGTAGACTTTTAGAGGCTCCTCAGGAGTATTTGGCCATACTTTTGAGAGGGTTGGTCATGTTGCCCTCAAAATCCACCCCTTGTGTGACTGGTGAGGTGAGCTAGTTAGACTGGATCATTCTGTGATCTTGTGTGATAGCTTACACGACTCTCCGCATTGGAGTAATTAACAAATGAAAAGGGTCCTATTTACCTCTAGATCCATGCTACATAAGATGTTTTTCAATATTTTGGACTTTACACCAGTGTTTGTCTTGAGAGATGTTTTCATCCCTGAGGGCAATATAAATATATTTTCTTAACCATTTGACACAAGAAAGGAGGAAATGTGCAGGCTTGAGAGAGAGAGAGAGCAGGCAAGTAGCATGGTGCTGTATACAGCACTGTAGCGCTGAGAGAGGGAGAATATTAATCACTCTCAGCAGATGGATGGCACCACTCTCCACAGGTGTCCTGCCAGTTTGCAAGTCTGTGACAGGCAGCATTTCCTCCGCGTCTCGGCAAATTGCAACATGGCAGCCCTCTCTGGGTACGGTACACATTTCTTACATAATCCAAACTATACATGGGTTTGTTGGGTATGATACTTTTGGTTGGAGGGTGAGAAAAGGTTTACTGGATTTTATACATAAAATGGGACTGGGCCAGTTTGACAAGAAATGTCAGATTTGTATGTTTGTAGTCAATGGGGCTGCGCCATGACATGAAAGCAAATGAAGAGAAATGAAAGGCTTGGTGATATACCTGAGTACAAAGGAAAACTAACAAAAAACAACCAAAATGAAAATCCTCATCCATGTTCCCTTTACAGAGTACATCTTGCAGTGCACACATCTTTGTCCATGGAAATCTGGTGTAGCAGCTATAAACGGTCTTGTCAAGTCCTCAACGCCACGCCATTGGCCGAACTCAGTGACATCATAGAAAGCGGAGAAATCTCAGCTTATTTGTTGCAGTAGCAAACCCAAGTGGAAAAACACAACCCTATTGTCTAGGTCTCCAACAAATGTTGACCCTTTGTTTTCCTTGGTTCCCCGTGAGTCTTGCTAGAATTCGTTGTTTGTTTTCCACAACTCCCACAATGACTGAGAGGAGGTGATAATGTGGTATTGCACTTACAAACTGACCTCACTCTACAAATGATACCTTTTTACATTAAGCAGACCAAATGCTGAGGCTTTCAATTGGACGTTTCCAAAACTGCCGTGGTGGTCACAAAGTTACAAAGGTTAGCTATTAAAAACCCAGTGCTACTGCTTACAAAATCAACTGACCACAAATGAAGGTTGAAATTCCAAGATTTGAATAAATAAATTATGCGAACCAAACCAAAACAAAAAAATACCACTTGCATGAGTTCATATCCACAAACACGCAAGTATATAAACACAGTAGTACCACTGATCACACTGCATTTACAAATTGATAATCGAGCATAACTTAACAGTTGATTGAAAAGTGTCCACCTCACATGGTTTTCGTCTGCAGAAGCATCCCTGCCTGTGTTTCCATATTTGTTGGCCCATTGTGTCCTTTTTTAAAATGTTTTAAGGTCTGCCTGTTTGGTCTTCACTGCACAATGTTGTTTTGACATATTGCTTTAGGTTAACGAGGTTCAGGCCAGATCCAATGCAACACAATAGTGGGCAGCTGTTCCGTTAGTCCTTCCAGTTGTTGTTTAGGGCAATGCAATTTGGTCTCCATTGTTTATTATTATTATTATTATTACTATTAATATTATTATTATTATAATAATTATTATTATTATATACGGATGTTAATGCCATCTGGTTGCCTCTTTCACGCACAGGGTTGATGAGCTGTGATTGTCTTCCTCTCTGTCTGTCCCTTATACACTCATTACAGGGAATTTGGTTGGAAAACAAAGTGAAATGTCCCCTCAGGCTAATCAAGCGTCGCTCCTGTCCGTCACACATCATCGTGTCCATCATCATTGAGTTCCTAGACACACAGTCTCATCGGTCTTGTTTTTTTTTTTACCTTTGCTTCCTCCTTCTCTTTGACCACAGCGGTGGTCAGCTCTTCAGTAGTATACTAATCAGCATCTATCTGCTTCACAGCTTCCTAAAGACGAAAAAAACAAAATGGCTGTCGAGCTTTTTTTTTTACACGCAAATCTCGATGGGCGTGGTGACCAGGATGCGGCCGCCGTTGCCGTTGTTGTCGCGACCGGATCGCTCGTAGCCCCCGCTGGACGCAGGTGAGCTGTTGGCCGAGGACGAGTAGTGGGAGGAGGCCGACACGGGCTCCATGACGATGCCACCGCCCTTCGTCACCATGGCCGACAGGTTCTGCTGCTTCAGCCGCTCCACCAGCTCGTCTTCCTCCGACGACGAAGAGCAGCTGAGCTCGGCAGGGGGGCCGCTGCCCCCACCGGATGAACGGGGGGAGGAGTGCTGCGGCCCCCCCATCCCTGCCCCCACCCCAGGCACTGTGGAGCACTGTGGCTGTGTCTGCGTGGCCGTGGGCACCACCGTGACGACCGTGGGCACGTTCCCGTTCTCAGTGTCCAGCATCCAGTAGTGGTCAAAGTGGGCGAAGACGTCCTTGACGGAGCAGCGGCGCTCCTGCTGGATGGCGAGCAGGCGGCGGAACATGCGCAGGGCCTCGGGCGTAAAGCGCCGCCACTGCGAGGGCACCTGGGCGGAGCGGCCCCGCTGCCAGCGGGCGAACTCCTCGTAGAAGGCGTCCGAGGGCAGCGCCTTCTCCCAGGGGAAGTTGCCGGTCAGCATGCAGAAGAGCAGCACGCCAAAGGCCCAGACGTCGGTGCTGGGCTCCACCAGGAAGCCGTCGCGCCGCGAGGCGTCACACAGCTCGGGCGCCGTGTAGGGGATGGTGCCGCTCACGCGCTTCACCGGCGAGCCCGCGCGCCGCGTCATGCCAAAGTCAGACAGCTTCACTTTGCGGCACTCGCGGTCGAAGATGAGCACGTTCTCGGGCTTGATGTCGCGGTGGACCAGCTTTCGTCCGTGCAGGAAGTCCAGGCCGATGGCCACCTGGTGCACACAGCGCTTGGCAACAGCCTCAGGGAGACCCACCTGGCCATGGAAACAACACAAGTGGGAGAGTGTCAGTCAGGAAAGATAAAACAACATTATGTATTAAAACAAGAACAAAATGAGGTTCATCTGAGCCCATAAAACGTATAATTTACCTGGCTCCTGAAATATTTTAACAAATCTTAACTTAAATTTTAACTTATCTTACGATCACCAGAGCAACATAATTTGTGCACTGTAAAATGACAGTAAAAGGAGTTCAATTGCCTTGAATTGAATTGAATTATATTTAATTGAATTGAATTGAATGGAAGGTAACTGAATGGAATTGGATTTGAATTGAACTAAATTGAATAAAAATATGAAAGAGACCTGAAAAGCAAGCAGACAGTAAAAAAATATTCCCAGAGAATGCCCAGAACTACAAAGCAGCACAGAATGGCCATTGTATCTGTGCACATCTGTACAAGCTTTTAATCACTGAAAAAGGTACGTCTATGCTATTATTTATAGATTCCTTTTCATTATCACTGCAGGTAGGGAAGCCATTGTATTTTTAAATGCTGCCTAATCTAAGAGTATAACCTGAAACATTTGTCATGAAAAAGAAACTAAAAATAGCCCTCTGAGTTAGAGGTATGGCTGGATGATGTAACATGGAACAAAAACATCATCTACTTTTCACAGTTCATAATTGCACCAGGAAGAGACACAATGGTATGACATGATTGATAAAGAAAAAAGTCATTTACATTTTTAAATAAAAAGACTTTAGAGTTACATTTTCACCCTTTTTCTGTTGTCTTTTTTATGTTTTTGACAGTTTCAGTACTAATAGTGTAGTAGGTATTGTATGAAAAAAAAACACATTCTGGCATCTGTACAAACTCTGTTATTGGAGGCTGATGCTTCTTGTTGATATGCTGAGTGATAAACTCCAGGAGATCCTGATTCCTTAACAACAATGTTAGTACAGGCACTATGGGGGCTAAGGTAATAGGAACTGTGAAACGTGGGCTTGATTGTGTCAACAAAACAAAACAAATCACACACACACACACACACACACACACACACACACATACACACACACTGCCTTTTTCACCTGAGGTGGAATGATGTCGAAAAGGTCGCCGGCGGAGGCGTACTCCTGAGCGAAGATGTAGTAGTCGTCGGTCTCGAAGGCGATGCCGTACATGTTGATGATGTAGGGGCAGGGCGACAGGTAGAGCGAGATGCTGTACTCCCGCAGGAAGCTCTTCAGCTTGGTCGTCTTCTTCCGCAGGTACTTCAGGGCCATCTTAGTGCCTGGGGAATGACAGCCAATAATACCATTCAGCTTGTCACGGTATAGCAACCTCTAACAACAAGTATCCAATGTGAACAACTATCAACAGTTGATTAACATTGGTGCTATAGAGATGGTAACATTTCTAATATTGCACATTATAAAAAACATGTATTGCTCTTTTTGTGCTGATAGAGTTTTGGTATTTTTGAAGGTCTTAGTTTCACATTTGACAGCTTCATATAGTCATCATTTTAACTTTCCCTGTGTGCCGGTTGAGTTCTCTGTCAGTCACTAAACATGTACAATTCTGCCTTATTACCGCTTCATATCAAGTCATGTTACTAACGAGGTGGAAGGCCATTAAAATTTAAGCGCATGCTTTGCTGGGGGAAAATCTTCGCTTTAAGGTCAGCGCCGCTTTGACGAGAGAATTCCCTGGGGCTCTAAGACTTGTAAGGCAGAGCTCTGTTTTAATAGGATGGTGTTTGAGATCAGCTGGATAACGACTCCTCTGCACTCAGACTGCCGGTGAGCTCTCTCTCTCGCTTCATTTATAATGTAAAGATGCCAGAAGCACAGAATGGGTTCTGGAGTCTGGAGGGGAAGGCTGGCTGAGTACAATGCAGTGTGCAAGGAAAGATCCAGAATATCTCCTGCCAACATGCTGTTTTCTTCCCACTGAATGATGACAACACCCAGGAACTATAGATGAGATCTAGGAGGAACGTTGGTTTGAAAATGACACAAGTAGAAAGAAGTGCTTCCATGTTTGCCTGCTTTCCCCATGATTTTAATCACATACAGCAAAAGCCCTAGTATATAAATGCTACTGCATCACACCACTACTGCACAAGGAAAGCGTTAGAAACTGACTGCTAGTGTTTCCATTCCTTTGTAGTTCTACTCTGAAGCACGGGTGGTAAATCCAGTGCATTGCTAAAGACAGGCAAGGTGTGCAAAGCAGTCAGCAGTCATGCTTTGAGACACTTAGTAGAGCGAAAAAAAACAGCCAGCCAGCCACATGCAGTCCTGTCAATCATCTGCGCTGTGGGATGTGATCCCCGACAAAGCTTAGTCATACGAATGCATAATTATGCAAACATGTATTCTGATAGTGCCATTTTTCCTCTGTGCAACGAAAGGTATTTCCATATTATGACAGATTAATTACTAGTAGGTGCTTAGCACAATTAAATTTGATATTTAGCTACTTGTTAGTTCTCGAATGTGGCTGAATAAAGCGTATATTTTTTCATGGCTAGGCCTTTAGGAATACAACAACTGTTTGAGGTATTAATATCTTTTTGCATGTTAAGGAAAAACGCAGATGTGCACACACAAGCAAACTGATTTTTTTTTTTGTCCTTAACGTCTGCCTTTGGACCAAATGACACACTACCAGGTTTCCATGACTGCAGTCGTTGCTCTTGTTTCTCTCTAGCACTGTTGTGCATAAAAATGGGAAGAATATGATCACTGTCATCATAAAACTATTATCATAAAGAGGGAGTGGGCTGCTAAATTGATCGTGCAAATGTAAGTAAGCATTCAAAGGTCTGTTTTATTGCCAGCTCCTCTCACAAAGCTATAATTTATGACACACTCTGGCCTCTCTTACTAATATCATACCCCATTACACAGCATGAAGTGTAGGGGTAGCTTTAGAATGTGAGCATTACTAGAACCATAAATACTCATCAAGGCTTAAAAGCGGAAAAAAAAAGCACTCCGTAACTGAACTGTACATATCTGGCCAATGCAAACCTACGAGCAACGTGGTGGTGGGGTACTCAAGACACAGATGGGTTTTGCTCGAAAAAAGCCTGTCTCTTTGTGTGTTCCCTAAGTCGTAAACAAAAGGCTGCTCATTTGGTATTGGCAGCAGATGGTTAGCTCTTTCAGTGCTCACCAGAAAAAGGTAAAGAATAGACCATTGAAAGAGTGCTCGCTATGCAGCATCCTTAGGTTGCAGCGTGGAGAGAGAGAGAGAGAGAGAGCAAGGGGTGTTTCAGCATATTCATGGGCAATACAGTGCCTATAAAAACAGGTCTCGCCCCAGAGGCATGAGGACAGATGGGCAAAGAATGAGGAATTTGCTTCCATATCCACAGCACCCCTAATTATGATCTTGGAGATGGGAACGTGTTAATTCGGTAATCTGTGCATATCTGAAACCTTGGACACAACCAACAGCCCCAAAGTGCATGACAAATTCCCCTACATCCTCATCAGCAGGCTTGTCCAGAGCAGTTGGGAGTGGAAAAAATAAAGGATCAAAGTGCATTAGCTCGCAACAAGTTACAGATGGCAAACACAATTCATTTGAAAGCACATGATCTACACGCTTTGAGTGTTCAAATTTTGACAGGCTGATCTAAATTGGCTGTGGTCCTTTTAACTCAACTTTATTACAGCCCACTGTCGTCACCGAGAGACCTTCACCAAGAGAAATTCTGTTGGTTGTTAAATGAACTGCATTTATATAGCACTTTCATACACTCGGCAGAGAACACCAAGCACTTCATATGGAATTCACCCATTCATACACTGGTGGCAAAGGCTGCCATGCAATGTGCCAATCAGCACACAAGGAGCAGGATGGGGTTCAGCATCTTGCTCAAGGACACTTCGACCTTGCCAGGAGGAAGTGGAATCAAACCAGTGACTTTCAGTTTGCTGGGCGGCGACTGCTCTCCCTCCTGAGCCACAGCCGCCCCTTGCTTGTGTCGGACACCACACACACACACTCACACTCACCTCTGATTTTGTGGACGACGAGGTCCACCTTCCCGTAGGTGCCCTTGCCCAGCTCCCGGATGACCTCGTAGTAGCGGTTGATCTCCAGCTTCTCCATGTTCTGGGCGGCGATGAGCTGCAGCTCCTCCAGGATGTCGGTGGAGGCGCGGGAGACGCGGGGTGAGGAGGAGGAGGTCATGCTTGCGGAGGGGGAGAGGAGGGAGAGGTCGAGGGTCGAGAACCGAGGTGGGCGATCTGGAGGATGTGGTCACTGAGAGAAAGAGAGAGTTGGAAAGAAAGTATAGGTAAGACATTTTTTTTATTATTTTGTTCTTTATTTCTTTTTTCACCACAGTGGTTTTGAAATACAGCTTTTTCTTGTTCTCTGAAACACACACACACACACACACACACACACACACACACACACACACACACACACACACACACACACACATCCCTGCACACAAACACACACACACACACACACTCTTATCACAGACATCAAAGTGACAATGACTGGAATTATCTGGGCCAAAAGAAAATGGAAAAAAAAACGTTATGTAACATTTTGCATCCTGCTCCACTTCCTGCTTGGCGGAACTCCTTTCAAGTGCAAAGATCACAAGCGTGTCGCTCCCTGACAGAAACAGCGGCGCTCCAATAGGGAACACAAGACCAGAGAACCGTTTGAAAAACTACAAGTGTGAAATTTTTAAAAGGAGGGTTGGTTGGAGGGGGTGGGTGGGTGATCAGCAAATCCAAGTTTTTGCATGACAAAAGCAGCAGGGCTTCGTCTCCTCTGTTTTTTGTTTTTTGTTTTTTTTATTTCCACTCTCCGCTCCTGCCTACACAGCCCCGACCGATCGCAGTGTGCTGGGCCAACTTTTTTGGCACTTATGTAACTCCAATTAACATTTGGCCCCCCGTAAGTCAGTCAATAAAGTGCTATGACTGTGCCCAGCTGAGCGAGCATTGCTGAGCTACACAGACGCTCGGCATGGTGTGCTTTCGGAGCCTCATGCTGCACGGAAGTAGCGCCGCAGGGGAGCCGAGAGTGTGACTTGTTCTCAGATGCTCTTTGGGCAAAATCTGGTGGCAAAGCATGGCTGAGGCTGGGGGAAGTCAAAAGGAGAGACTTCATGAATCATTTTGGACATTTAATTCTGCTGTGTTAAATACTGCAGTGCCAGTCCTCACCATTTGTGATGTGCATGTCTGATGGAATGCATGGCTCTTGTTTAAGTTTATATCTTTATTAACTTATAAATAACTAGTGCAGGATGGCTATAGGTGCATTTTACAGCATTTACAGAGCAATTTATAACTTAATTTAGATAAACCCTTCTGCAAAAAAAGATAAGCAATAACACAAGGATGATGTTCTACCACTTAACGGTTCATATTCATAGTTATAAAGCTTGAAGCCCTATAGTTTCGTCTGACTACAGAACAGATCCGGCCCAGGTTAGGCCTGGATCTGGCATGGATCTGGCAGAACTGAATATTTTTGGGAGTCAGCTGCCATCCTCAAGTGAGAACAAGAACTCTTTTGCATTCTGTGCTCTCAGGAGATGGCACAGAATAGACTTCACACCTCTGATAGCGTTGATGCATTGCCAGTTCTCGTTTAAACGAGACAGGATGCATGGTACATCCGGCCCATACACACCGTCTGTGAGGGTCCATAAATGACTGAGCATGTTTGAGTTGGCCAGTGTTCATGGGTACCTTGGAGGATGAGCGTGCCAGAAAGGAGAGAGAAAGAGAGTGACATGGTGAGGGATGAGGCAGTTAGATTGCATATTGAGTGTGTGTGTGTGTGTGTACATGTGCATGTGTGTGTGTTTGTGTGTGTGTGTCTGTGTGTCTGTGTGTGTGTGTGTGTGTGTGTGTGTGTGAGAGTGGGTGTCTGTATGTCTGTATGTGTGTGTGTGTATGTGTGTGTGTGTGTGTGTGTGTGTGTGTCTGTGTATGTCTGTGTGAGTGGGTGTCTGTATGTCTGTGTGTGTGTGTGTGTGTGTGTGTGTGTGTGTGTGTGTGTGTGTGTGTGTGTGTGTGTGTGTGTGTGTTGTTCTCATGTCCATCCATGCCACCCTGCAAAAAAGGACATTGTTCCCCTTAGGCTTTTATCTGATAAGGTCAATTAAACAACAAGTGAGAGGGTCGAGCAGAACCCAGATCTTCACACACATTTATGCACACACACACAAATTAACAACCAGAGCGAACGCACCATCAAAACCGCCCGTCGCATCAAAACCGGCCGAAACATGAAAGGACCGTGAATTGGTCGCACAGCCCGAGGCGCAATAATTAGACACAGCTTTTTCTCCTCCACTGCTGCTGCTGCTGCAACGCTGACGCAGCCAGTGCAAGCAAGCAAGCAAGCAGGCAGACGCTCACTCGTTCGCTCGTTCGTTCATTCGTTTGCCTCTTTTTTTCCCTTGGATTATTATCGCTACCGTCCCCAGGAGGATCTGTGGGAGTGCAGCGAGAGAGAGCAGCTTATCACACACGCCTGTTTATCCTAATCGCCTGGCTGTCTTTATTGTCCTGGGAGGGAGTGTTCAGTGTTTTTGTTTTGTTTTGTGTTGCATGAAGCTACTTTTGTCAGGCGCGGAGAGCAGAGTGGTGCAGATGGAGGCTTGCCACGGACCGTCCAATAGCTCCTCAGGATGCTTCTGCACAAGCAGTTCCCTGGCACAACACACTGGGGCTATTCAAACACTGTTGAGCTGCGACTTACAATGTGCTCTGCTACTGACACAGTGTATCTGATAGGACCCAGGAGACTGAGGTGAGATAGAGTAGTGAGGTAGGGGGCTTTCTGCTTTCTGTGATTAAAAACAAACACCCAACCCTTGCTTCCCACATGGGCGTACATACACACAGATAGGCATACACACACATATCCACACACACAAACACACATGCATAAGCACACACACACACACACACCTAGACACACACACACACAAACGCATAAAAACACACAAACATGCACTCAAACATTCACACAGACACATGCATATGCACAGACACACACACGAATGCACACAAACACACACATACACACGCTTGCACAAAGACACAAACACACACACACACACACAGATCTACATGTGCGTGCACACAGACACACGTTCATGCACAAAGACACACACACACACACACACACACACACACACACACACACACACACACACACACACACACACACAGACATTAATGCATATACAAACACACACAGAGATAGTGGCTGGATGCTGAACAAACAATCCATCTAACACCGGAAGGAACCTGTTACATAAAAAAAACCCATGGACAACACAGCACTCCCTGGCAACCAATTCGTCCAGCCAACTCTGTCTCATGAAGCGCAACCAACATAAATCTGCACTTTGACGTTGGCAACAAATCACTGTAATGAACACACTTTGCCACGTGGGCAAGAACAACAAATAGCCAGCATAGCGGTGTGGTCAAATCACACACTAAACCCACACAACAGCACTCTCCGACTTCAGTGCAAAACATCCGTCTTCGAGAAACCCGCTCCGTGCCCTTGAACCGCACGAGATAGAGAGAGAGAGAGAGAGAGATAGATAGAGAAAAAGAAATAGAGAGAGAGAGAGAGAAATAGAGAGAGAGACAGAGGGAGAGAGAGAGAGAGAGAGGGAGATACAGAGAGAGAGAGAGAGAGAGAGGGAGATACAGAGAGAGAGAGAGAGAGAGAGAGAGGGAGAGCACCTGCAGGCTGTTAGCCCAAATGAAAGTGCGAACAGAGCCAAGCGTGTGTGTGGGTGTACTGTGCTGGGATGAGTTCTACTCTATGGTTTTCTCTGGCTTTTTTTATTGCATTCTTTTGCTTTTCTCTGTAGCTATATAAAAAAAAGGAGTGAGCGATCGACACACAGCCTGCTGCCTTTTTTTTCTCCTCACTCATTGTTCTCTTCTCGGGCATAGCAAACCAAGGTCCCCGGAAGCTCGTCCATTTAAGGGCTTGCCTGTAAAAATGAAGAGTTAAACGATGTAGCCTTGTCATTAACCTAAACTAAAAGTGGATTTCCTCTCCTTCATAGATACTAGTGAAAGATGGAAGAAGAAGTTCATATCTTTTGGGCCATAATGTCCAAAAAAAGAGATCTGATTGTAAGCCTGTTATATGTCTCAGATCCATTTTAGGACTGGATATGAGTTGGACGTGTGGTGTGTTGGTGGGCTCTCAAGTGGCCACTATGTTAAGGATGTTTTTATTTCACAAGGATATGAGGATATTTTATTATCACATGAGATACTTGATACGATAAGATATGCAGTGAAAGCGCTGTATGTCAACCTATACTATGCCTGGAGAGGGGGGTAAAGTGCGTGGAATGCAGCTGGGGGATGGCTGTCTGATGAAGGGCAGGGGTGAAATAGGCGATGGGGGGTGGGGGATATGAAATAAAGTGTAGTTGTGGTGGGGGGGTTCTGGGAAGGATGTTGGGGGGGGGCGCTGTGTTATAAGATGAAGAGGGGACAGAAAAAAGTAAAAGTGATGAAGTGTCAGCCTACCAAGTTATTCGTAAGGAGCTGCTTGCCGCTGAGGGGGGTGTGGGGTCACGGTGACTAATCAAATTTCAGCAAAAAATTGCTGTGCTGCCATCTACACTACTCTGTGATGCGTCACATCCATGCCCCTGCTGGAGCCAGCCTCAGACCCAGCCTCAGCCTCAGCCTCTATCCACAGAGCGGACGGCGCTGGAGTACATTTTTTAGCCTGGTCTGGGCTGGACCCGGGCCAAAAGAGGGCCAAATTCGGCCCGGTCAGCCACTCACTTGTCTGCCACAGCCAGTGAAGTGAGTCACGCGGTGTCTGTCTCAGGGTGAGCCCAGGCGGCCCTGTTTCTGTCTCCGCTACTGTTCTGCCTTGCTGCTCTGAGCCTGGTTCGAGCAGAGAGCACCCTGACTTGCGCCGTCTTCCTCTGTCGGGATCTGCCTGTCTTTCCTAACACACAGTCTGTCAGACCTGTTGTTTTCGCAGAATTTGTATCACAGTATCACAGTTCCTATGTCCTGTCTGCCTCTGCCTGTCTCAAGCACTCCCTATTTCTGTCAACCTCTTTCCCTCTTTATCCTTTCCTCCATAACTCGCTCTCCCTTGCTCTCGCTCTCTCTCTCTTGCTCGTTCCCTCTCTTTCTCTCTCTTTACTTCTCATTCTCACAGAATTCTCTCATAAGGTTGAAGTTCATCAAAGGGAGCTGGCCACTAGCTGTGTTCACGTTTGCCAGCACTGTCATTGTGTGTACAGCCTTTGGAGAGTGATCAGTTGAGAGGCTCTCGGCCAGCTGACCGTGGCCTCTCCCTCTCCCTCTCCCTCTCCCTCTCTCTCTCTCTCTCTCTCTCTCTCTCTCTCTCTCTCTCTCTCTCTCTCTCTCTCTCTCTCTCTCCCTCTCTCTCTCTCTCTCTCTCTCTCCTTTTCAGCAAACGGAACACAGAGATGGCTGTTCATCAGGGCTGATAGTGGAAGGGCATTGGGCAGGGTCTGGAGGAATGGCCAGTTGGACCAAACAGAGAAAGAGAGTGGGGAAAGAGAGAAAGAGAAACAGAGAAATAGAGAGAGAGAGAGAGAGAGAGAGAGAGAGAGAGAGAGCACCTCAAAATAAAGTGAGCATAGTAAAAAGTGAGGCCTCAAACATCAACCATTTCACCCATGACATGCTCAAAATACAGTTTCCATGTAAGACGTTACAAGCTTACAAATATGCACTACCCATTCTGTAACAGTGCTATTTTTCTGCACATATGTTTTTTTCCTGTGTGTGTGTGCCTGTATGTGATTGTGTATCTCTGTAAATGTGTGTAATGTGCGTGGAAGTGTGTGTGTGTGTGTGTGTGTGTGTGTGTGTGTGTGTGTGTATGTGTGTGTGAAAGAGAGCCAGAGAGAGAGCACTACAGAGATAGAGAGAGAGCGCTACAGAGATAGAAAGATGTCTTCAGTTTATCAAGACAATCATATATAACCATAAAGACAAATACAACCTAGTTTCACATTCAATCCCCTCATGTATCAGAAAAACCATCCCTTTTGTGTCAACAGTCTAAATCGAACATCATTCTCTCCTGGTGGCAACAGACCGTCTATCTGTATTGTCTTGCGCATACCTCTGTAATGCTGTCTTAAACCAAAATGACTAAAACCATGCAAGAATGATAAAAAAAATACGACCATATCACTATGAATTAACAAACTTAATGGCACAGACCCTTTTTCGTTAATTACTACAAGGAAAACAAACGGTTTTGTACTGTCAAACCGCAAATTCGTGCACTGCTTAATGAGATAAATGCATTCTTTCTTGTTTACAACATCAATAGCCTATCTGTTGTGACAAATAATTGCAGGCGATATACCGCACACTGCACAAACACAAATAACATTTAGCTTCCTAGGCTAATAAATCCGGCATCAATCCTCCAATCCAAATACTCACCTTTCAAGTCGATTATGACATGCGGGACATATTGCAGTCACTCCGTTTACAAAAAAAAAAGTCGCTCAGTCACGGTGCAATGGATATCCGCTCCTTGCCTTCGAGTGCATATATGCTGTTTATTTCTCCGCGTTGAAATGCTGATCAATTACTGCACTCCGTAGCAGCGTGTCACCTTGCTAGGTGCTGTCTTTTCACTGCCTCTGTCAGGATTATTGCTGTTGCCCTATTGTCTCTTGTTTCTGGATGCCACTAATGACAGCGAGAGGGGAGGTTGAGCTCCAGCCCACCGCGCCTGCTAGCCAATTGGAGGTCCGACCGAGTGAGCACCAAAGCAACCAGTCTGTCGGGGAGGGGTCCTCTGTCTCTATACAGATTTTTCTGTTGTGCCTCTGCGCAAAAGAAATCTGCAAGATGCGGGACGCATCGCATGAACACTGTGTTGCAGCCTTATTTGAAACATTCCAATATTAACCAGAAACGTATTTTTTCCCAATACAAATAAAGATTATTTTAATGTTATTTTTATTAGGCCAACAAGATAATAGCCTAATAACCATAAGAGGCCGTCATAAAGTTTAATGTGTTTTCTCAAAAATCCATCGTCTTTTTTAGATAAATAATCTCCAGCCAAAGGACAATCAATTGCTACGTTGGAAAAGAAACCTATACAACTAACCAGTCTGCCCCAAAAGCAACTGCCAACTTTGAATAAGAATACACCAGGTAAATCCAAAGAGAGCCTTCACATTGTCCAGTGGATGGACTTATAAAACGAAAATGAGTAACGAAAATGAATTAGTGGCCTAAGCAAACAGTGTAGAAATGCGTGCAAGACTAATGACTGTTCTTTATCTTAATATACCCGAACAGTTCCTGCCCTCAAGATCAATATAGTTTTAACAAGAGCTACAAACAAAACGCTTGGTCATCAACCCCCATTCCAAAGATTACAGAAAATAAACTTGGGGTCAGGTAGGGAAAATGTGATTTGAGTTGGCAGTTCCCAATATGCAATGCGTGTCTATGGATTAACATGTGCCTGCACTTAGTTAGTTTAAAATGTAAACAATGATTTATATGAAGTACTGCCATGACGATGTCCTGTAGTGTAATATAGGAAACCTGCTAAATGTTATGACTAAGGTTAGTGGCATTGTGTTCTGCATTAACAGCATGCGTAATGAACTGCCCCACAGGCTTGTCCAGTCGTAAAAACAATGTTCGTGTGGGCATGGGCTAAATTGAGAATGGATCACATCCTAACCGGCAAAAAATGCGGTTTGCGCAACCATTTTGATTCGCCTTATAGAGTTATTTAAATAAATATGGTCCTTCTTTAAATTTATACTTCAAAGTCGACACACTTTCTATGGGACACTCAATAGGGTAGCCTGAAGATCAATTGGTAAGCTATGATTCATCTTCGACCCGTTCTCTCCCCTCCCTCCGACGCAGGACCTACGTCACCGTGGAGAATTTGTATTCAGTCCGTAACAGGATTTGCCTCGTGTTAACCGAACAGGACAGTTCCTCCACAGAAGCTGGACGCTGCGGCATCATCCAAAATTACACACAACAGAAAAAGCAATGAGGCGATGGAATAAAGCGCATTAAATAACTGCACGCAAATCCATTATGGTCACGGTTGTGTAGGCTATTGGTGATGAGATTGGTGCATTTCTAAATAAATTATGAACCAACGGGATGCTGATGCAATAGAATGACGTTGTGTGAATTAGGGCCTCCAACAATTGAATAGCCTACTAAATAACATCTTCTTCCTCATGGATCGAGGAAGACTCTGGGACAAGGCCACATGCCTACAGCCCATATTTGTAAGTGTGCAGGGCTATACTTACCGTGTTGAGGGCCCAGCCTTTACATTAAGGAAAACTCACCATTGGTTATTTTGTGGATTATGATGTTACATAACCTGCATATAATGAGATTTATAGATTACCTAAATGAGTTGGAATATAATTTTACATTTGCCAATTTTTCAATTATGAATAACACGGTATGTCATTTGTGTCTGTGCATGAGTCTTTGGATTCAATCAGCTAACACCCACACTCAAAATGTTTTTAATATGATGGCTTTGAATATGAAAACATACATTCATTTATAAAAAAAACTTCAAGGAAACCCCTTGCAAATCATGTGGTGGAACCTATCTGTAAAATGCGTGAGTGTTGTGAATACCTGTAAATAAAATGCTGATGGCTTATCATCACTCCACATGTGAAGCTCCTCGTTGTTTGATCAATTCCCAGGAAGTCTGCATAATGAGCTCCCCAGGTCCGTTCCAGAAAGCACGCGTTAATCACCCCTGGGGAAGGCAAGTGCGCAGGCACAGTGCGGCAGCTTCTGGTAAACAGGCCTGCAAACTCCATCACATCAACATCAACTGCCTCTGTGTGGAGCACAAACACACTCACCCTCCATTCACATCAAGCACAAACAACGGGAGACATTCGGCGAAAAACTCAAGTAACAAATGAATGGCTAATGACTGGTAAGTAGTTTTTCCAGGAAAAACATCAGGCACATGAAAGCTCCGTGCAACTCAATTTGGTAGCAATTATGGCAACTACATCAAATGAACTCATTTCTTGTGCAGAGAGCCTCTCAAACGGAAGCCATCGATTAAGTTAGGAGGCACACTGTTCTTTCAGGATTTTAATAAACGGGGGGGATTTTGAAGTTTGTGCACTGACACATGAGTAAATTTTTCCCATCTGTTCATTGTGCTTCCCCACTGTGGTGGAGTTTACATATAGTAATGATGAAGTCTAATAAAGAGCACAGTTCAGCTAACAGAGACATAGAGCTTGTAAATATATAGATCACATTGAGGGAGAGTGTCACAAACAAGATCTGACACTCCTACTGCCTCAGCTCTTCAGAGAGAGCGAAAAAGAGAGAGAGAGTGAGAGAGAGAGAGAAAGAGAGAGAATGCAGGAGAGCAACAGAGGAATGCTCCTAGACCACAATCATTCTGTACTACTACTTGGTGAATGGTGGTAAGACTGGGAACTGAATTTGGGCTTTTTTAATTTGCAAGAGCTTGTTCTTGGTAGTTAAATTGGGACTGTTTGGAAAACATTGAAGGTTAAACAGCTGACTCCAGCAGTACCAACTCTGTTTCCTTCCATGAGGTGCCCTGTACTTTTACATTCTGCCATGTTTGTTTATATGGAGGCTGCACAAACATCTGTCTGTGTGGCAGCTGAAGAGCTCTGACTAAAGCTCAGATGCGCACTGATGTCAGACTTACGGGACATGTGAGCCCACTACCGGGTGGTTCTCATCATCCACTCATGCTGTGTGTGTGTGTGTGTGTGTGTGTGTGTGTGTGAAAGAGAGAGAGAGAGAGAGAGAGAGAGAGAGAGAGAGAGAGAGAGAGAGAGCTGAGGTGATCCATCATCATGACTGCAGACTGCTGAGGGAGCAGAAGCAGTCCTCCATTTAAAGTACTGATGAATTAAAACCGCCGCTTCTCCCTCCGGGCTGACTTTGCGCAAGGACTTGCATCTGTGTTGGTAACCTGTCAGCACAGCCTTGACTGCACAGGGTCAAAGTTCAACCGATACGATATCAGCCAGTGCTTCTCCTCCTCTCTTCATCATCCATCCCTGCAAACTTAGGCTGACATCCAACCTCTCTCTCTCCTCTTAAAGGGGGCCTTGGGTAGTTCTTTTCCTCCATTTATAATAGTCATTGTACCAAGCAGTACCAAGTAGTTTTTGTCTTCAGTTGTCCTACAGGTTGGAAGCAGAATTGTCTCTCATAGAGAACTACAGAGAGACGTTCCGCTTATCAAAACTTGCTTAGTGCGGTTATAGCCCATGGCCCATGGAGCTCCATACTGTTGCTTTAATAAACACCATCAACATCGTGGGGTCCTCTTTTGTCTGCTTCATCCTTGTTGTCCCATCACTTGCACCTCTGTGTATCCCTGCACCCCCACCTTCCCACAATGCTCCTGGTCTGAATGATAACAGCTTCCAGTTCTGTCCAACCACTTGTGTATGTGTTTGTTTGTTTTTTTGTTGGTGGTCATTCAGCAAGGAATGTGATAAAGGCCAGTATAAAGGCCGATGACATTACATAATTGTTCTGGTGATAATGAGTGTTCGCGCAGCGAGTGGGTACCGCCACAGGGGAGAACGGAGTTGCTGTGCCCAGACCAGACCAGACCTGTGGCGCGCGTGCCTGTGTAAAGTGGCTGACGAGGTGCAGACTGTGGCAGAGAGTGTTGCGTGGCAGGCATCCAGCGCCCTTCTGAGACAAGATCGTGTTGTCCCCTCTCAGTTTCAGGGCTCACCCGGAATGTTCTTCCCTTCACAATGCAAGTGTTGAAGAACAATTAAAGACACTTAGGACCGCCCCCCCATCCCTCCTCCACCAGAGTCTGCTTTCCACAGGGGGTCTGAAGACACAGAATAACCCCACATTGTTCCTCTATGGTGTGGCGAAATTGAAACACCCCACCCTGTACACAATGTGTTTCTGGGAACAGAGAAAACTCACTCACTGGGTTACGTAACGCAGGCACAGTGGGGATATGTGTTCATAAGCAGAGTGGCCGTCTCTTTCTCTCTTTCTCTCTCATTCTCTCTCTCGACATGCCATCCCATTGATCTGTGGGTGCCGAGTGTTCCCACTCTCTGCTGCAGGGAACAAGTTAACCAAGGTTGCATTG
>CM059266.1:16005083-16032583 GCA_030347295.1 Setipinna tenuifilis | reverse complement strand
TGACATCACTGGAAACCTTTATGCTGGAGGTCCTTTCTCTCCTGTGACCATATGGCATTTGCCTATTGGGTGTTGGGTGGCGGCACGACCATGGGCATGGGATGGCTGGACTCTGCTGTTCTGGCATCTCCTGCCCATGGCTGGCTATGCCACGGACAGTCCTATACGCAGGTCTCGGTGACTCCCTTACCAAACAAACAAACAAACAAACAAACACACGGCCTCACACGCACATTGTTACAAAAGCAGCTACCTCATGCCCCCTTTTCAGGTCATGAGTGTTAATTACCACTAGAGATGGCATATTCTAATGTGCCAACACCACAAAGGAGGTAAATTTAGTAGAATTTTAATAAGGGATGATTAAGATCCACATAATTTGGGGTAAAGACATTTTTAGAGTCGTCTAATTATATAACTCCCTGTTACCACAGAAGCCCAAAATAATGCATAATATGGTGAAGAAATATTTTGTTATGATTTAATGAAATTACTCATTTTTGCAGTGAGCCAAAGATTTGCTTAATCAGCTGTGGACCAGAACTGATTTCAACAAGACAGTGACAATTTCACGCTTTTCTTTGGTGTACACTGTCATTTGCTGTCGCTGGTGTGTGACTGCATTGCCTCAGCTCTGCTCACGATTTCTTCTGTGGTAGGGGTTGTGTATCACATGTGCTACTGAGGAAAACGCTTGGACTGCTTTTCAAACAAGGCCACTGCTCACTGAAAACACATACATACACACGCTAACACACACACACACATGGGCATACACACAAACACACTCGTACGCACACACATATACACACATACAGACACACACACACATTTTTAGGTACACACATCGACAGCCCTGAGGCATGACCACTGCAAAAACAGGATTATCGAAGGTGCCAGCAGGTGGCAGAAGCATGCCTTGCTATTGCCCACAGAACCAGAGCAGCGTGCCAGCTTGAGAGAGAGCTTGGAGCACCAGGTGCCCCCCCATCCTCCCCCCTCCCCCCTCTGCCCAGCCTACCCTCACAGCTCCTCTTATCTCCCTCTCCCTGCCTTTGTTCCTCTGCCCAGGGCAAAGCACCGGTGCCATCTTCTACTGCTTTCCTGACACCACACCACTTCAAACTAGCCCTCCAACAACCCTCCAGAGTGGCATGGGGTGTAGCTGAGATGAAACCACTTGAGTGCTAATAAAATGACTGCTGTTTGGGGGAAGATTAAGAAATGGGACTAAATTCTTTAATTTGGCACTGCTCATCTAGAATAGATGGATTCTGTTTCACACTAAACCCCCTGTGGAAATGTTGCCAAGCAGGGACAATAAGGAGGACCACATACCACACTGTGAACCACGAGGATCAAATACACATGACAAACACAAAGGACCTGAACAGCAAAGCAATGAAGCAGTTCCTTTTCTACATTTACCAGATAATTCACTGCTAAAAGGTTTCTACAGGGGTCAGCCAGGCTGTGACTCCTGAATAATTTGCAGAGAAAGATAAAACAAAAAGAGGCACTCTGCAGTCCGGTATAACTCCCTTGAGAGTATCCTAAAAGCATCCTGAAATTGCCCAAGACAGAAGAATTACCATACAGGGTCCATGCAGAACCCACACTTTACAATACTAGAGAGAACAAAACAATAAGAACGATAGCTTTATACAGCTGGTCATTTACAAAAGCTACGACCAGCAAGCAGCTGGGACAGGGCAGGAGTTAACAGGTCTGGCCTACAACATTCCTTAATGTAGGACTAGCTACCTAGAGACTTAATATTACCAGAATTAATACTAGGCCTACCCATGGTCCATGCAATCTTAAACAGATTCTGTTATCTATGCCAATAAAACAATCGAAAAATACTATAGAATTTTTTTGTTTTGTTTTGTTTGTTTTTTTTACAGATAAATGTTTTGAACCATTATCATGATTTTAAAGAAGAAGACAGTTAAAAAGTCAACATCTGTAATTGTGAAATATCAAATATCCACACCTGACTAACACCTGGTAGCAGAATACCCTAAAGTAAACCACACAATCCATGACACTATGACAAGGAGGAGGAATGTGAAGCTGTTCCCTCTGCTGGTAGAATGTACACAGTGCAGTTGGCATACAGTAGATTTCAATGGCCACAATCATGCCGATTTCATTAATCACAAGAATGATTAATCATCTGGGATATTAAAAAAAAATGTTACAAGTGTTACATCGCTGCAGACCCATATTTGGCATCAACTTTTCTTAGTTTATTTAGAATCAAAGAATTTAACACAATGGTGTTTGGCTTTCACAACAGGCTAGGAGGGAAGTGCATGATGTAGGACAGATCTAGGCTATACTTCCTGAGGAAGATAAGGTCATTAAGTGCATGCATGCATGCTTGCAACCTGCAAGTGGGGTTATTTTTGTGCCCATCTTCACAAGCAACAGTGAGAGTCATGCACAATAAACAAGTTGATTAAGAGGGCCTGCTCAGTAGTGGGCACTAGGGCTATTCCCCCATGGGAAATTAGTTCATCAATGTATTAACGCGGACTTATTAATCAATTAATCAATCTGGATTTGATGTTAAAAAACACTGCAACTGTAACATAGCCTGAAATCCTGAAGTAGAAAGCAGTTTTAATTAAGCTAACATAGCACCTGATCAGGGATTTCAAAGCAAAAAAAAAAAAAATTGGTAGAGAGGATACAGTAATGACAGGAACAGAGGTGTAGCCTACTAGTTTTACTTCACAGATGTGCTTTAAAAGATTGAAACAGAAGATAGCCTATGTGTAGCTGTTGAATCATAGAACATGCAAAATAGCCTAGACCTATTACCTTGATACGCATCTGTATGTCAACAAACAGCGTGTACGTGTCAACAATAATTACCTGAAGTATTCTGATATTTTATACAGCCTGTCTTAGAAGAATTACAAGAACTTGTTACTCAAGCCACTGTAAAAGTGACTGACGGGCAAAGATACTTAGCCAAGCAACTCAGCGGAGAATACACCTATCTATCTATGGTATCACACATGCTCCTAAAGCATGCTGGGTAATATCCATGAAGCAGCTGCCATTTTGTTGCTGTTGTCGGAAGCGCTAAGTTACCGTGCTGAAGTTAAATGCTGTTAAAGAAGCCTTTTGCTTGAATAGCGAATAACCTTCAGGCAAAATGCTTTCTGCAGCCCAGTTACTCGACGAGTTAATGGGCCGGGACAGAAATTTGGCCCCCGACGAAAAACGAAGCAATGTCCGTTGGGACCACGAGACTGTGAGTGAGCCACTAAACTTGTTAGCTAACGTTAGCAGTTATCGGGAATGGCATCATCCCCGTGGTAATATGCAGGCAAGAATTTTGCCATAATGACTGTTATTGCTTATCAGTTTGGTGGAGGTTGGACGGAAGGCAAAATTGACGAACCAACAAACTGCTTTTGCCCAGCTTCATTTAGAGTAGTGTTTTTCCTTGATGGCTTGCAGCCACATTGCTATGATAGCTAGCTAGCGTGTAACCTGAAATAGTAACCTTGTGCAGGAGGTGGATTAGCAGTAAATTGACGGTAACCCATATGCCAGTGTTCTGCTGTGCGTTTAACTGTGGTAGACTCCATACACCAGTTGTAAATGTTGTCTGAATTGTTGAAAAGGAAAGTGTGTGTCTGCTAACACTAGCTTGCTATCAACATTAACCTGCGGTTGGCTGGCTAGCTAGACTAGGGTAACGTTACCGCTGTATTCATTGAATGGTTGTCTCCTTCAACGTGGTTTGTTAGCAAACTGACGCTACAGCTGGGCTGAATGAATGGGTGACCTAGCAACCCTGTGTTGACTACCAGAGCTAGTCAACTTGTGTCCTCCAGGCTCTGCCATGTGTAGCAACCATTCCCGCCCATTGTGCGACCTTCGCTGAAACATGGCCCATGTTATCCCCGACACGAGAGAAGGGACACTTTGATGATACTGATGTCAGACTTTGCCAACTAGATTGATTTCATTTTACTACAGCTGCTGTTTATTACCGACATTTGATATCAGTCGGGTCCATGGGATTAGCACGTCAGCAGTGTTACCAATGTCGGTCAGACGTGATTCCCATCCACCTGCTAATGCCAGTGAGACCTTATGATAGGGACTGACTGTACATACTGCCTCAGCATCGTTACCAAGTAAGCCTTGCACAAGTTTAGCCATAAAAACGTGTAATGTAACCCAGGGTGTGGAGCAGCAGGCCGGTGCGTTAGTGCATCTGAGTTGCATAGTGTTGGTTGGCCAGGTCAGCATTGTGTTAATGCTAAGCTTGTCGCCCTCACCTGTTATGTTATATAACAGGCTTTGTCGGTCACTCCCATTTACACGTCAGGAAGGTGACTTGGAAATGTTTGGATGTTGTGATGACCATCATAATATAACAATAATAAAAAAAATATTTGCATTGTTAGTAATGTCATTGTTATTAGTAGTAGCAGCAGCAGCAACAACAACTCTCTTGCAATATTGAGGGACACCATTGGTAGTCTTTCATTGAAAATATACACAACTTAATATGAAAAAGGTTCACTCTTATGGTTCTAAGGTAGGGGTGATTCCTAACCCATTGTGGTGAAATGAAAGTGTGAGAAATGGCTGACTTCTGTGTTTGTAGTTGTCTGATCATCATGCTCCCTGACACGTGGGTATGTCACTGCTCTCTCATGCAGGTATGCAAGTACTATCTGTGTGGATTCTGTCCTGCCGAGCTATTCACAAACACCCGATCAGATTTGGGTAAGTAAATGATGACACTACCCACAGTATAAAATTATAAAAGTATCTGCATTTGTCTCATATTTCTTTCCGCTGTGATTCACAGGTCCATGTGAAAAGATCCACGATGAGAACCTTAGGAAAATGTAAGGAGTGTGTGTGCCTATGTGTGTCTGTGACAAATTTTGTACCTCCAAACTCGATTAAAGTATAGGATGTAATGTCATGTCATGACTGTGTGTGTGTGTGTGTGTGTGTGTGTGTGTGTTAGGTATGAGAAGAGCTCGCGGTTCATGAAGGTTGGGTACGAGCGTGACTTCCTGCGCTACCTGCAGAGCCTGCTGGCAGAGGTGGAGCGGAGGATTCGTAGGGGCCACGCCAGGCTGGCACTGTCACAAGCACAGCAGAACGCCGGGGTAAGTTACCCATCATGCAGTCTGTTGTCAAAACAAGAACGCTTATTATAACGTTTTATGATGCAGGAAATGTAAAGTGACGCATGGGGGTAAGCGTCTGCGGCACCTCTGTTGTCAAGTGTTTAGTCTGTGTTAGGCTGCGTTTGTAGGTTAGTGTATGGAGGTACTAAGCAATATGTGAGCGATGAAGAATAGATACAATTAACATTAATGTTGCAAAATGCAGTCTTTTGTCATGTTCTCAAAATAAAATAATGACTCTCAGTATTTCAAAGATTGAAATGATGGAGCATGTAACAAATTTACAGCTAGAGCTGGGAGTTCCCACTATGTTCAGGCGCCTCTTGAACATGTTTAGGGCTGTTTCGACTATTGGAATGTTGCTTAATTTTTTGTCCCTTTCGCGGTTGACGCATGTCTCCACTATCGGGCAGTTTCAAAAAAGACCATGTCCCAGAATGTTTACAGGAACCAGTGGAGTTCTTACCTCAGGCTTGTGGCTTGCAGTAAAGTCAGCACTGATGGACTGTTGATGTTTTACTTTCAGTTGTTACACAATACCAGCCATGGGTGATCTGAAAAAAGCTGCCATATGAAAATATTTTTTTAAAATGAATTTCTCACACCTGACAAAGTTCATTACAAATACAGTTGCCAATGTAACTGTTTTAGAGGTTAGTCTGAAGACAGACTCTTCTCTTCAGATTAGCAAACTTAGTTTACAAATATGCTTCCTATGGTGTATTTCGATATGCTTGTGAGATGAAAACTTAGTCTGTAACACAGACAGATGCAAGCCTGCAATCGGCCATGTTCACTGCTCTGAGACACAACGTTTTCCTTTGTTTACGTGGGGTCTGATGAACGTTCTGTTTTGTAGTGGAGACACGCAGGGTGAGGCGACCACGCCAATGACTTTTCCTGTAACTTTCCCCCTTCCTGAATTCGTGTCGGAACTTCCCCTAATCAAAACATGCCTTATGTCTTTCAAGAACACCTGTCATAACAACCCAAACACCCTGCAACCAAACATGCCAGGTTATCCTCCACTTGCACAATGTTTAACAGCTTATGATTTACTGCTAGATCCTGCTTGGCACTGCAGCCTCAGCATTGGTCTTTAGTTGTCAGTGGCATTGTATGAAGGCAAACAATGTGATGTTGGAGCTAATACTACATATCACACCTTTTAAGATGTTCCCTAAAGATTTACAGCTTTTTTTTTTTGTTATTAACCTAGCATTTGCTTTTCTGAGGAGATTCTTTGTTCTCATGTCAGTAGTACGTTGTGTAATAACGGAGACACTGCTTCATTATTTAGCAGGGACCTGGCCCGTCGACCAAGAATGAAGAGAAAGCCCAGGTGCTGACGGAAAAAATCGAAGAGCTGGTCGTACAGGTAAGCCAGTGTGCTGAGTGAATGGTGAAGGGGGTGGCGTCAGTGGGGAGTGAGTGTAGTGCTGCTGCATTAGCAGGAACCTTGGCGGTGTTCAATCGTAGACCTTTGCCCCTTGTGCCTACCATCTGTCCCTGCTTCAAGCACACCTGACTGGCACCTGTAATTAAAATGCTTTAGATGACCTACATTAGGCATGCCAAGCTAGATAAGATTGTAAACTGTAGATTGTAGGTAAAAGTGCAGATTCACAGAACAGAGAGGAAAGATGCCTGGGGATCCTATTACGGTGACAGACAACCAGTTTGGAGATGAATACATTTACTACATGTAATATGTGTGTTTGGCATGTTGTGTCTGTGCTGTGTATTTCATGTGATGAAGATTTCCAGCATTTTTTTTTTTGATAAACCAAAGGTTATTTCCGACCACTCAAAAATAGATATGTTCTATATTAAGAGTCGAATAATAAATTGAAGCAGCTACTGTAAAAAATAAAATAATTTCTTAAAAAGCCAGCCAGCATGTCATTGGTGATGGTGAACAGCACGGCAGTTTCACTCTCATGAGTAGGAGTGTCTGACGTGTGTGTGTGTGTTACAAGCGTGATGTATGTGTGTTGATGTGGGTGTGTGCAGATCGAGGAACTGGGCTTGGAGGGCCGCGTGGAGGAGGGAGGTGTGTGTGTGTGTTTGATGTGATGTGTTTGTGATGTATGTGAATTAATGTCATGGTGTGTGTGTGTGTGTGTGTGCACAGATCGAGGAGCTGGGCTCGGAGGGCCGTGTGGAGGAGGCGCAGGGCATGATGAAGCTGGTGGAGCAGCTGAAGGACGAGCGGGAGCAGCTCAGCTCCAACCCCTCCGTGAGTCACGCACCACAGCAACACAGATCCTCTGTCTGTCTCAGACGCTTTCACCTGGACCCTTTGACTCACACACACATACACACACACACGCGCACACACTCACAGACTTACAAACTCTTATCCATTCGCTTTCATGCACGTACGCACAAATGCATATCTCCTCTCTCGAACACTTTCATCTGGTCCGTTTCACAGTCACAGATGCCCTCTCTCCCTCTCTCTCTCTCGCTCACACACACACACCACACAGTTGTGCCTCTATATGAACTATGGCATTCTGCAGCTGTCAACCAGGGCGGCACGATTTGGGGGAAATATTTGCCTGCAATTTTTCAGACAGATATTGCAAACTGATTCGCTTTAACTTGGCCGACCTCTAATGATGCCAAGTGCAAGAAAAGCAAAGAACTATTATAAATGTCCAGTACACCCACAACACTTTATTGTACCCTGGGTCTGATAACCTGTCTCCAATCCACCCTCTAGACGATTGAGAGCTTTGCGGCTCAGGAGAAGCAGATGGAGGTGTGTGAGGTGTGCGGGGCCTTCCTCATCGTCGGCGACGCCCAGTCCCGCGTGGACGACCACCTCATGGGCAAGCAGCACATGGGCTACGCCAAGATCAAGTCTACTGTGGAGGAGCTGAAGGTCAGTGTGGAAATGACATAGACCACCCTGTTAAAGCCTGTGCCTGGTACTTATCTAAGTGTGGATGATGTGAGATCAGGCACTTGTCCCCTCAGGTGTCATTGTGTTATGGTTCAGGTCACCGTGTGTTGGCATTTGTCTTACAAAGTCAGTGTTTTAAACTGTAAATGTTGTCCATAAAAGACCACACTGACCATATTGTCCCCTGCTCCCTCCATCAGGAGAAACTGAGGCGGCGTTCCGAGGAGCCCGAGCCGGACGCCAAAGCGCGCAAGGAGCAGGAAACCCGAGAGCGGGAGCGAGAGGAGCGGGAGAAGAAACGCAAAGAGGAGGAGGAGAAGGAGAAGGAACGCGAGAAGGAGAGGGAAAGAGAACGGGAGCGCGAGAGAGAGAGGGAACGGGAGCGGGAGAGAGACCGGGAGCGCGAGAGGGAAAGAGACCGCGAGCGGCGAAGCAGACGCAGCAGCTCTAACAGCAGGCACTCGAGCCGGGCGTCTGACCGCAGGAGGAGCCGCTCACGAGACCGCAAACGTTCCCGCAGCAAGGACAGAGAACGCAAACGCAGCAGGTACTAAAAGCTACTCGCACACGAGCATGCTGGTGATGCAAGAACTATGAATATGTGAAATGTCGAAATAAATGTGAAAGGATATTGATCTATTGTCATTCGGGAGCAAAGCCTACCAGTGTTATTTTTGGTCTTTTTTTATTCTCGGACATTTGCATTTGAATGCCTGTGGCATTGTTGGTGAATGATCTAAAGGTAGCATACTTCTGTAAACACGCCCAGCAAATTCAGAACATGGTGTGTGGAAGTATCAAAGCATTCTTTCTCTGCTGCTTGAGTAATTACCTCCGTGCAATCGATGTGCACAAGTTGGCACAAACCAAAACAAGTTCTCGTAGACAAATTTGTCAACACATACTGTGCAGATGATGTAATTTTCACCATCAGCACTGCAGGCAGTCAAGTAGGTTTTGCTGTCGTTTCAGCCATATACATGGTGCATAGTGAGACAAAACAATGTTTCACCGGCAGCAACTGGTGTTGCGCACAGCTACTAAAACACAGGAGAGACAAGACCGATACAGTACAATGTAGACAGTGTTATGCACAATTATTCTTCACCTTTATCCAAGGCAAGTGTGACTTTCAGTACTTTAATTTAAGTGGGTGTGTGTGTGTGTGTGTTGTCACCAGGAGTCGCGACAGAGAGAGGAGGCGAAGCAGGGAGCGCTCGGATAGGAAGAGGCGCTCACGCAGCCGTGAGAGGAAGAGGTCCCGCAGCTCGGAGCGCAAGTCCCACAGGCACCGCAGCCGGAGTAGGGACCGGGACAGGGACAGGGAGCGCGAGAGGGACCGGGACAAGGACCGTGACAAGGACAAGGACCGATCCTCCAAAGACAAAGGTTTGGATTGAGTGTGCACTTCCTGTCCACCATTGTCACATGAGTCAATTTTACTGACCCTTTATATTTACCCGTTCTTTCTGTCTATAAGATAATGTGGCCAAATTAGGAAGTGTTATTCATTCAAAGGTCTGTATTTTCCTCATATGAGCCTACATTGTGAGCAGGCATTTTGGCGTTTGACAAGTCTGTCAGTGTCCTCAGCCACTGAATGTTTCATGAAACTCCCATTTTACCATGAGGTTTTTCAGCATACAGTGATCTGTCTGTCAGTGCATTAGCCCCAGTGTAATTGAAATGCCCTCATCAGCACCAGTAACGTGTGTGTTGTCGTCTACCCCAGACCACAAGGACAGTGAGGAGAAGCGCAGCAGCAAAAAGGCGTCCTCAGGTGACGATAAGGCCAGCGAGCTCCCCAAGGCCGAGTCCATGGAGGTAGATGCCCCCAAAGCCGAGCTCAATGGCACCCGTGAAGACATCCAATCTGAAGGTGACACTCAGTCCAATTAAAACTGATCTGATAGGACCTCAGATCAGGCCCAGGTAAGTGCAGACTCCCCCTCCAGCTTGGCTCTTTCCTCCCCCCTTTACCCCTTCCCTCCCTGCCTCCCTCCCTCCCTCCCTGCCTCTAGTCCTCCTTGACCACCCTCCCTCCCCACTCCACCAAACCCTTTCCAACTGCCACCCCTAAATTACCTCTCCCACCCCACCCCTCCCCTCCCCTCTTTACTTTCAGTTATGTCTTTTGATTTGTCTTCCTGTTTTTTTTGGCTAGTGCATCGTAAGTATGCACTGAAGATGGAAGAAGGTAGACAGAAACTCAAAGCCAGAGGGAAAAGCCAGTGTAGCCCTGAGAAACATGCTCGGAGGTACTTCGTTTTGTATCGGTCATAACATACATGTGTCTCTCTAGACCAGTTTCTCTTCCAAATTTTATTTGGAAATTTATAACTCTTGATTATTACTTTTTTGTGGCCATTGCTTTGTGCTGTCTGAAGCTGAAATGCTAATGAGAAACCATCAATGCTGATACTTTACCAGTAGTTAAATAAGTTACATAAGCCCCATATATATCAAGCATTTATAAAATGGATTGTGTGCCTATACATGCACAGACATATATAAGCACACAACATTTTTTTAAGTCCCTTCTCCCATATCAGTGTTTTCAAACTCTCAAGTATACTGTCTTTTAAAGGTGTATCTGACAACGAGTCTTAAAAAACAAAGAACAACTAATGACTCATTCATTCATGAAAATGCAGTTACACCTCTCTTTCCTGCCAGTGACAAAGGATTTGTGTGTCGTCTTTTTGTGCCTCATTGCCTTGCATTTTAACGCAGTGTGTTCTTAAACTGGACAAGCCAGATAGCATTGTGGGAATGGAAGGTATAGGGCTAATGAATATTGCCAGCTGACTTCCATACCTCATACCACAGCGTTGGTGTTGTGAGCGACTCTTCCCCCCCTCTCATGAAAAAGCCAAATTAAAAATCAAGGATACTGTCAAACTGTGCAGGTACTCACCCAAGGTACTCCTTTCTTTACCCACATCCATATTTATTCTGAATGCTGTTGCCTGTGAACGTGTTTTCAGAAGCTTGATGTACATCTGTTTTGTTATTGTTTTGTTCTGTTTTACTCTTTTTTTAATTTTTTTTTTAAAGAACTTATAGTTTGTTGTTGACACAGTAAAGATCTTCTGTTGTGATATTGTGCTATGGGAAGGCTGACGACCAGAAATACACAATTAGAAACAAACGACCAAGTTTGAGTTAACCCGATTTATATCCCCAAATCGCACACTTGGGCCTCTTCCTGCTTGGTTAAAGCAAGGTGCTGCATTTTTGTTTTTATGTTGGCTGAGCCCCAAGTCCTATTTAATTCCAAGTAATAGTGTTCAGTTTCATTATCACAGGTCTTTTTATTCCATCTGTGGCATAACAAGGTAACAAACTATTAGCCAAATTTAAAGAGTTTCAAAATAACCCTCAACTGCCACAGCAGAAAACCCAGCACCGTGCAGCTTTGGGGAGGCTCCATAATGAAAAGGGTGTCTGCATGTTGATGGTGCAGATGTGGGGATATCAAACGGGCTAGTCTGGGGCTAGTCTTACCTGCAGGTTGACGCCTCCTTAGGCCCTCCACCTTAGAACCTCAGGTCTTGATCTCAGACTTGTGCTTTCCCCAAATGGTTTTAACATGGCAAACCTACATCTCTTTCCCTCCCTTCCTCTCTCTCTCGCTCTCTCTCTCTCTCTACCCCTCTCTCTCTACCTCAACCTCTCTCCCTTTCTTTCTCTCTTTCTCCCCCAATATCACTATATCTCTTCCCATGTACCCCATTCCATCTGTTTATTTACTTGTCACCCTTTGAGTATCTAGTAAAAGGGTTTTACAGACTAGCTCATGATGTGCAGTGCCCATCATGTTCTCTAATGTAGTCAGTTATGTCCTCTGTTCTCCGGGGTCACGGTTCATCATGCTGATCGCCCTGCTGTCTGTACAGTGATGCCTCTGTTAGAACAAAAAAATGAAGGATGCTTTTGAGCAGATTTCCTTTTTTATTTCTTTATTTATTTCTTTAACCTTTGTAACTTTGAAGTGTTCTGTGGTTGCATAGCTTCTTGAGCAGGTCTGTTGGCTTGACGTGAGCATGTGGCGTCTCCTGTACTAATCTGTCTGTCTCTGAACGTTTGTGCACGTCAGGACCCCTACTGGATCACCATGACAGGACAACACAAGAACCCAAGACCTCCCTGACCAGAACACGCAACTCTGCTGCTTAAAACAAGGTGAACAACAGATGTAGTGGCCTGTTGAGAAAAATTTTTAATTAAAATAAAACAAACCAATCACAGCAAAGTAAATTGTTTTTTAAGAGGGGTTGCCCTTTTTTGCAGCTGCATTTGACAGGACCTGTAGTGATCATTTCTGTTAATAATGCCCTTTCCCTCTTAACTACTGCTATGAATTAAAACAAACGTACACAAAAGCCAGGTAGAGGAGAAGTGTGTTTTAAGGTCTACACTTTGTTTACCAGCGTTCAGGATAAAAAATAAAAGCTGTACCCGTGGCATGTTTCTACTTTTATTTTATCTTTTTTTTTTTTTTTGCAGTTTGTAAAGTAATGATATCCTTGTCACTGCGTTTGCCCTTAAGTCTCGATTTTGAAGCATTTGTACAGTGTTAGGAATGGAAAGCAAGAAGGTTCCTTTTTTCCCCTCCTTCTGTAAGGCATACCACATTCAAATCAAGTCACATTTAGGTTTGAGAAGTGAATTTTCTTTTTTTGTTTTTTCATTCTTGTTCAAATCTTAAAACATGTATTTGTCTCAAATAAAATGTTAGAAAATGAATTGTCTTTGTTGTCCTTGTGAGTCAAACTGTTTTTTGGGGGGTTTCACTGGATGGATGTAAGTTAGCATGCACCACGGATTAGGTGCTGATAACATGCCTTTGCTTCGCATGTTTAGGTTATAGCTTAGATATGTCATGTTTGTTACACTCAAGACCACCAACAAGCAAGATGCATTCACAATTTATCTTTGCACTTGTGTAGCTGCTTTTGCTAACAAGAAGTATGTCTTAAAAGACACCACTTAAAGGAACATTTGGCCCGTATTGTTTCTATTGCTTGCTTGATTAGGGGGAAAAGTGAAAAAATGAGGTGTGAGCCACATCTGGACACTTTAAAATGTAATTCTGCCATCCATTTTAGTATGGGTGTAACTGGGTAATTCAAGAAGACTTTTAGTCTCTAACCACCAGGGGGAGTGCTTTCTCCATAGGATAAGTATAAGCAGAACTTCAGCAGCCAATATGATCCCAAAAGCTCATAAACAAACGGTATTGTGGAGTACGGTTAGTTTGGCAAAGTTTCTGATCACTGTAAGTACTCGAGTATAGACGAAGATTGCACATGCCTCAATCCTCGACGTGCTAGTGCACTTTCTCACACCGGGCAAAGGAAATCCTTTCCCACCCTTTCCCTTTCCTCAAGCTCTGCTCCCTGTACCCAAGATGAGGGAATAGTTGAAACATCGAGTGTTCTTTTCTGAAAGTTATTTTCCACGGTGCAAAGTGACCAGTGATCTCTAAAAGAATAGTATACTATTATATCTATGAAAGTGGCCCGTTTTCTGCGTTCGACAATGCTGGATCATACAATCGAGACTACTTCTATTCGCTAATTGAGATTTACAAAAGACAATGATGAAGAGAAGCATCCAATTTATCACGAACCTTTAACTTTGTTTTCAACAAAGCTGGTTTACTAAACGTTGATTCGGTTACAGTTGAACATTATTGATACTGCCCACAACACTAAACTTTCCAATGACTGAGTTGCCTCCTCCTGTTCTAGAATGACGTCAGGGGCTCGACCCGCTAGTCGCAACTTTTCAAAAGCATCCCACTTTGCACTGACGAGCAGGTCGACATGGACTGTTGACGCTGGAGGGACTGGCTCTCAGCAGGTGGAATTAATGTGTCAGATGTAAATTCCGTAAATCTCTCCTGAAATAAGACCAGGATAACCTTTACAAACTACTCTCTCAGATTTTCTTCCTCAATACTAAAGAATCTTGGAAATACCAGGCAACCGCAAAACGTATCCTTGCTAACGTTACTTATCCTGCTCCATCACGAGGAAGAAGTCATCAGACTCAACAAAAGTTTCGGTTCCTGGATATTACTGCATTTGTGGTTTGAACAGGCGATGTGTTTTCTCTCAGAATTATATTGACTCTTTAAGATCGCCGATGACTGGAACTATTAAGGATTAATACGGCACGAAATTTGGGACTCTCAACCCTTCAGTCAGTTTTCGAATGGGAATATCACGTTAGCTGCGTCAACAGATATGGTTCTTCGGCAAAATAATTGTACGCTGTGTAGTAAGCGTTCTGTCAGGATTTTTTCTGTACTAGAGACAGTGTTTATGTCTTGAAACAAATCAAACAAGTACGGTAGCACAGTAAATCACCACACCGATTTATCAACATGATTTCAGAAGAACGGAGTAATAACCACATCGCCAAGCAAGCCCTCAGTTTCCCTGTGGGTTTGTTGATCCGCTCCCCTAAAAGACGCCTGGCAAAGCTCGGAAGAAAGTCAAGCAATGGCTCCTTACAGTAAGTTATGATTAGTAACATAGCAACGTGTTCACTTTTAGGTATAGTTTGTGTTGTTTTGCGAAGGAACATTGATATCAAAATGCAAGCCCAGTCATCAGTGTCAGTCATGGATGCTGAGTAATACAGGCGGATCTCAATTATTTACAATATTGTGAAATAAGTTCATTTCAGTCCAGTGTGAAATGCAAAAGCAGACCCAACCACGCTACGAGATCATAAACATAAACATGAACATACTTTTCAAAACATTTCTGTGTTAAAAAAAATCTCTTTTTTAAAATTAATCAAATGTACTCATTTTTAGATACTGTAGTATTGGGTTTTATTAGCTGTAGGCTGTAATCATCAAAATTTAAAAACAAACTGGAAATATTTTTCTTGCGAAAAGAAACAATATAATATGATTTTCGCTTTTTGAATAGGAGTAATGAAATACACTTTTCCTTAGTATTCCAATTCATCAAGATGCGCTTGTAGTATGTGTTCCGTAGTAGTAAATGATGTAGGCCTAGGTGGCAATAGTTTCAACGTGAATAATGCACTCTCAAACAAAGATCTCCATGTGTTACTCATTGAATTCTGTGGGCCACAAGTTATGGGCAGAAAACAGTTTTTCTACAAAACATTTCAAATGTGTTTTTCAACAAGGGGCGTTGATATACGGTTATTGTTCTTCCCGGACTGGTGTCTCTGTTGTGGTCATAAATGGTAATTTATGCATATGGGGGCTGTTGGGGTTGTGTGGAGGTGTGTAAAGAGCCATCTACTGTCCCATGATGGAATGCTTTTAGGGACAGATGGACAAAGATGATGCAAAAAGCCAGACACACAACACTGTGCAGACCCACTTCTGGGCTTTTAGATCCTAATTGCTATCTCTCTCTCTCTCTCTCACACTCTTACTCTTACTCTTTCTCTATCTTTCTATCTGTCTGTCTCTCTCACTTTTTCTCTCCATCCCTCCGCCTCCCCCCCCAACCCCCATCCCCCTTCCGTGTTTCTCTCCCCCTCCGTGTTTCTCTCCAAGGTCCAACACCTCTGACAGCACCACGCGTTCGGTGGAGAGCTCCACGGGCGTGCGGCAGCCGGCCAAGAGCAAGATCCGTCGCCACAACAACCGGCTGTCCACCGTCTTCAACCGCAGCCCCCTGCTGCGGGACAGCGGGAGCAGGAGCCTGGGTGGGGTCGGGGACCGGGACCGGCGTGACCCCCACGCGGCCGACGACCCCGCCGAGCTCTCCAGTCAGATGTCGGCCCCAGGGATCCTGAAGATCTTTGGCAGCGACATCTGCCAGGGCGCTAACTACAAGAGCGTGCTGGCCACCACCCGCTCCAGCGCTAAGGAGCTTGTCAAGGAGGCCCTGGAGAGGTGAGCTGCGTACTTAGATTACACTCTAAAAGTGTTACTGGCCCCAGGGGTTGGGTCGCTTGGGTGCCTTGGGGTGGTTGACTGGTCAACTGGCGCTTGCGGTGTATGTAATGGCTGGCAGACTGTGATACTTACTCCCTGAGGCTTCATGTGGAAGTGATCCAAAGCACTAAAACACTGAGCACCTCAGTGTTCTTGTTGCAAACAAACAGGGTTGTAAGGTTGAATCACATTTTAGTTTAGTGTAGTTTTACTACAATTTAGGTGTATGTGTGCCTAAATACTATATCCAGCGCTTATTATTCCAGCATCTTGAGTCCACATAAGGTCGACAGGTGTGTGGTAAATGCAGTCAGATACATTGACCAGGGGAGGGGGCCCTATTTAAGAAAACCGAAGCTCAACCTCAGCCTCAACCACTTCCATTGCCTTACATCCTTATTTCAGGCTCAGTAAACTTACACACTTACAGTACACACATCTATCTCCTTGTGTGTTCTCTCTGACCTTGTGAGTCAATTAATTCTGCCTAGCTACTCTTATCTATTTCTGTTTCTCTGCTTCTTCTTGTACATCTGTGGGCTGTTCTGAACGACATCTAACCATACATTGTATAGTGGCAATAAAGACTTTTACTACTACTGCTTCTACTACTTCTTCTAAGTCTTGGCTTAGTAGATGGTACAGTGATCCTGCTGTAAGCAGTCTCCATCTCTGACAGACCTGCTCTGCTTTGCTCTTCCCCTGCAGATACTGCCTGGAGAAGGAGGATGTGGCCGACTACGTACTCTGCGACGTGATTGGCCAGACTAGCACTGACAGTGGACAGTGGAAGACGGAGTGCTTCCGGGTCGTGAGCGACCACGAGCGTCCGCTCATGCTGCAGGCGCTTTGGAAGCCTAAGCAGGGCCTGTCCAGGCGCTTCGAGATCCAGAAGAGGTCCACCGTGGAGGAGCGCAGTACCCGAGACACCGACAATGTCACTGCAGGTAGGTGCCTACCGATGGATGGATGGATGGATGGATTGAAGACTTCTGTGTTAAAAATCTTTTTTTAAATTCATCTAATGTACTCATTTTTTAGATACTGTAGTTTGGGTTTTCATTACATGTAAGCTGTAGTCCTCACAATTAAAACAAACTCTTGAAATGTTTTCCTTTGTGTGAAAAGAAGATATTGAAGTAATGAAACCTCAGGTAGATGCCTACTACCTGTGCTGAACACATCCACCTGAGCCTTACACAGACTCATTCATATCGTGCTGAGTTTTAAAAGAGCATGGCTTTAGTAGAGAAGCCACCGGTCTTTGCTCGAACTGTGGTTGATGTTTTAGGTCAGAATTTCTGTCAGGGGAGATCCCCATGAACACTCTGAAAAAATGTTTGTGGTGCAGAGAGTGAGTCTCTGGTTTTGTACATCAAAACATGTAGGACTCCTTACTAAGGCTACACAATATAAAGAAAATGTTGCAGTATTGGTGTGCACAATTTACATATCACAAAACATGGCTTAACAGCATGGTTTAACAGCAGTAAGTGGTACACTTTCACAAGCTAGGCTATGCTTTTGCCTTTCTGCACATTGGAATGCATGTGGTCATTGTGACATTCAGCAATGCTATCGCATATTCCATGTTTTCCTCATATTGTGCAGCTGTGTTTTTTACACACTGGCCCTGAATGTGGTAGCCGGACCCTCTTAGTAGATTGTGACACCTTCTCGTCCCTTTATGTGTCGTTGGCCCCTACAATTGGGCTGTTAAGGAAGCCAGCCCCCCACCCTTCATAATTGCAGTTTATTGGTCGGTCGTGTCAGGTATTTCCCACTGGACAAGAGGGGTGTGTGTGTGCGTGTGTGTGTGTGTATGTGTATGCAAGCTTTAATGTATCCCACGATAGTTTGTTTATCTTTCCACTGGTGCATGTTTCCTGCGGCCGGGGGAATGTGTGATGGTCCTGTTGGCTTTGGCTCGGTGCTCGATGTAGTTCTAATCCCCCCCCACCCCGTGTGTTTGTGTGTGTGTGTGTGTGTGACTCAACATTTTAAGGGGAAAACTGAGTGCCCTCATTGCAGTTTAAACAATGCCGAAACAAGACAAACGCCCACTTCCAACACTGATAACGTGCCCCCCACCCCCTTACGTTCCAAGCTCGGTGGCGAGACCCCTTTGGCCTCTTGCCCCCCCCCACCCCACCCCCCAGCACCCTTGCTGGCCCTGGTTTGAGGTGTGTGGAGTGAATGTTGCGTCAGGCTGGTTGTAAACTCCTGCTCATGTGAGATAAAGAATGAGGGACTGAGGGCGCATAGCTCTAGTTCTCGCACTCAGGATTTCCTCCTCTCTTTTTTTTTTTTTTTCACGTTGGCTGGCCTGGCACTGATGGAGGGTCAGCTCGCCTGTTTGTTTTAGGAGGTGTTACCAGGTCACTCGAGACCCCCCCTCTTATCGCCACCCCCACCCCCTGCTCTGTCTGTCTCTCTCTCTCTCTCTCTCTCTCTCTCTCTCTCTCTCTCTCTCTCTCTCTCCCCCCCCCACCTCTCCTGCCCACCACCCCTCATGTGCCCTCTCTTTCCTCTTTCTACTTTTTATCCCTCAGTGTGTAGCTTTGTCTACAGCATGTTGAATGACATTTGTCTCTGTCACTTGGCTGTGATGAGTGTGGGAACCCAGTACTTCAGACCACTGGGATGCCTTTCTCTGTCTGGGTGTGGGGTGAGGGTATGTTATCTTTCTATCTTGACCAGCTTGACCTGATCGCTGTGGCTTTAATCACCTGCAGTTAGTGTGCAATCAGCTGCCCATTGTTGTGGTGAAGGCCATGCCTATGGTAACGCACGTTCCCATGCAAGTGTTCGAGTGTTTTCAGGTGTGCTGGTTGTCCCTGGTTGCAAAGGGCTGGCTTGGTTGCGGTCTACTGTGTCGTGTCATGACCTTGCGTTGACCATTAGTGCTCTCATTTCCTACTCTCCTGACCTTCAGTTAGGACTGTAACCTCAAAGTCTACAACATGTTTCCATTGTATATCGACCACTGTCACTACAGTCTAATGCTGTCTCTTACTATGATAGTATTAGTAGATCTATTATTTGAAGGTGAAAATATTTAGTGAGGGTAAAGTTATAAAGTAATTATAACTTATTAACCCACAGGTGGAAGACCTTCTTTTGCTATGTAGCTATGTTTACTCTGCAGATGTCAGTACCTGCTCTGGTTGTTGTAAAACCCATCACTGACTCAGTAATATAGATGGCTAAAATGGCAAAGACTCTGCTGTTCCCTCTGCTGCTCTGCTGTTGGGGGAATTGTATGTTACAGGGACACTGAACTAAGCAAAAGGTTTTTGAGAAATGCTTAAATGAAGCCACTTGAATAGATTGTAATTTCCAGTGTGGGGACATATTTGGGGAGTCATGGTTTCTCATTGTAGTTTTCTGTCACATCACCCTCTCCTCCGCCCCCCTCCCCCTCAACCCCTCTTCCTCCCCCCTCCGTGTCCGTCTCTCTCAGGCCTCAACGCCCAGGTGCGGAAGCTGCAGCGAGGCCGTTCGCGGGTCACCTCCCTGTTCGTGGACGGCAGCGAGGGCAGCGAGACGGACGGGCCGCCCATCTGGAGGAGCCTGAGCGACATGGACGTGTCGGCCATGAGCCAGGAGGCCTGCCGCACCCAGCTGGCCCTCAGAGGGGGCGCCGCCCGGGACCCCTCCTCCTCCTCCTCGGCCCCCGCCACCCCAGCCATCCTGCCCGCGGGCCCCGGAATGGCCGAGAGCCCCGAGGCGGACGCGGACGCACGCAGCCTGCGCACGGAGAAGGAGGAGACGGAGAGCAGCGACGACAACAGCACGCAGTACTCCATCCACCCGCCCTTCGACTTCCCCTACTTCCTGCTGCTGCAGGGCTACAGCTACCGCCAGGTGAGAGCCCCTGCCTATTAAAGCAACACTACAGCACTTCTCCTCTCTGGGCACTGGCTGTTTTGGCATGGGCTTTGCTAACAGATTGGACGTCTATGTTTAAACCTGAGAAGAACATCCCCCGGCCCTCCAAGGTTGGGGAGTGTAGGAGCTTTAGTAGGTCCTGTAAGGCTTGTCAGCATGGGGTTTTGTTATTGGTAGAGACTGTGTATGTGTGTATGTGTGTGGGTGTGTGTATGTATGTATGTATATGTGCGCGTGGGGGATTTAGGCAGACACAAAGCCATGTGGGAGCCAGGTGACTTGTGTGTCCCCACTTCCCCCTGGAGTTCCTGGCATGCTCACTGGAGTGGAATGGGGGAAAAAAACACTCTGTCCCGCCATAATGAACAGAACCGTTCGTTAGCATAAGAAGGAATGTTCAGTCCTCTGTGGTGGTGTGGTGGAGCTCTGAGTCCCTAGTGAATGCGCAGATAGTCCAGATTACAGGCCAGTAGGAGAGGAAGGAGGCAACATGGGAACCCACACTGGCACCCACAATGTACTCCTTCTTCCTGTCTTTTTCTTTTGTTCTTTCTTTTTTTTCCTTTCTCTCATTTTTTTGGGTTTCTTCTCTGCTTTTTGTCTTAATCTCTTATATGCTGTGAGAAACACACACACAAACACACACAAGACCTTCCCAAACATCAAAATATTATTCTTTCTTCTCTCTGGCTCCACCTCTGCTGAAGCAGATTGAGGAAAAACAACAGGGCCTTTCGCTCACCGCATGTTGACGCTTTGGGCACTCTCTGATAAAGTGGTTTGCTCAGCTCTTTCCTGGCACGCCACTGATATGGCAGCGCTTCTGACATGCTAGCTGAGGTAAGCCTGCTAGGGAGAGATTGGTGGAGGGGAGAGGGGGGGTGGTCAGGGGACAGGACAGGATGGGGTCAGGCAGGATAGGACTGGGGGGTTTGGGTGGGTGGGGATTATTCTAAGGGCCCAGTATTGCCAGTGTTTTAGGATGCTGTTGATATATAAGGGGGCCCAAAATGTTGTCTTTTATAGGACCCAAAAGTTCCAGTGGTGACCCCTTGAAGGGGGTGGGGGAGGTGGGCATCTGTCCATCATGTTTTTTTTTAGCTCACAATATACATGTGGGTTAGCAGGGCCACATGCTGTGCACAGTGTTGACAGTGTGGAGCGCTTTTAATGAAGACTCAGTCATTGTTCTGGGCCTCGTCCGGGCCAAGGTTGCCAGTCCTGCCCCACAGGTACCCCCACCCACCCACCACCACCCCTTCCCTCCTCCACCCCACCCCACCCTGGCCCACATAAGAGCCCAGCACCATGCCCTGCTGTTACTGAATAACCTGTTGTTCCTCCTGATTAGCCCCGGGGCTGTTTGTTGTCCTTGAGCGGCGTTGTCAGAGGCTGTGATGTACATACAGTGGGCATTCCACAGGAGTGAGGCAAGGCTACTGAAGGCCTGTAATTTGAGCCCAGCTCAATCGGGTTTGGGACACAGTGCAGCAGACAGCATGACTGAGTCAGTCAGTCATAGTTGGGTAATAACACTGCAATGATGACGCCACTTTATGATGGGTTGATCACCTGAGGGGTGATGCGGGTCTATGTGTGTGTGGCCAAGTTTCTGTGTGCGTAAGTGTGTGTGTGTGTGTGTGTGTGTGCATGTGCATGTTCTTGGTCCTTCTGAGAAAAAGAAGCAAAAGGAAAAACATTCTGAGTGGTGATGCGGGTGTATGTGTGTGGCCAAGTTTCTGTGTGCGTAAGTGTATGCGTGTGTGTGTGTGTGTTCTTGGTCGTGTATGGGCAAGTTTCTGTGTGTGTGTGTGTTCTTGGGAAAATGAAACAAAAGGAAAAAACATTTTGTCACCAATCCCGTACACGTTTGTCATGCAGGTACCATAAAATGGTGAATTTCCCCAGTCTGTTGAGCAGATTAATAATTGATCGCACAGGTCATTGTTACAGGTTGCTGGTTACCTAGTCTTGTTAATGTTAATGTTAAACATTATGGGTCAGTGTCCCACGGCAGGATTAAGTCTAGTCTTCGACTTTTTGGTGGATATTTGTTGCTAAAATTCTCTTTCGTCTAGGACTTCGCTTAATTTATGTATGCGAGAAGAGTTTCACAGGAGGATTAACAGTAGTAATGATTTAGAATACCAGAAAGAGTCAATGCAAAGGTCAACTTCACCACCAATATCAAGGGGGCCCAATACAAAAGATCAGACCATCGTATTAAACATTGAGCTTATTTGGCCCATTCTCTGTGTTAGTTGGTGTGCGATTACTGCTGTATGCCCCCCAACCCAACCTCCCCACCCTAACCCCAAAAAGGACTTTGGGATGCCTCATATTAAATATAGGGAAGAATTGTTACTGTCTTTGTGCTGGTTACAGCAGCATCACTCAGCAGCTCTCTGTACTGACCATGCTCTGCCCCCCCTGACCCCCCACCTCAGGACTTTGTGATCTACCTGATGAGCGGTAGCAGCGTTGTGTTCGGACGCTGCCCTGAGCACCGGCAGGGCGAGGACGAGGAGCGGCTCAAGGTGGACGTGCTGCTCTTCGCCCCAGACGTGCTGCCGCAGCACTGCCGCGTGCGTCGCCAAGGCGACGATGACCACCACCACCACAACAACAACATCGATGACTACGACGACGCCGAGGGCAAGCGCAGCAGCAGCAGCAGCCTCACCCTGCTGGAGCCCTTCCAGGGGGCGCTGGTGACTCACAACGGGGTGCCCGTGAAGCACGAGGCCGCCCTCAGCCCCGGGGACCTGGTGGGCCTGGGCCAGCACTACCTCTTCATGTTCAAGGACCCCACGGCCACCGGCAGCCCCCTGCCCCCAGCCTGGGCCACCTGGATGTGTCCTGCCAGCGAGGTCCCAGAGGGACGTGGTAGAGCTGCCTGGATCGTCAGCAGTGGAGGTGGTGGTGGTGGTGTTGGCATTGGCACTGGGGGGCGAAGGAGGTTTGGGAGGCCGATCCTGCAGTGGAGGGACCTGGAGGGCCGCGAACTCTGCCTGCCGTATGCCCTGGCGCAGGAGGACCGGCTGCTGGAGGAGATCCTGGCCACGGTAGACCCTTCGGCGGGAGAGGAGCCCAAGCTGACGCCCGCCTTCCTGCTGAGCCTGTGCATCCAGCACTCGGCCGCCCACTTCAAGATGGCCGACCTACGCAGGCTGCTGCTGCGCCTGGCCAGTCAGATCCAGCTGGCCATGTGGGTGAGTGGACGCGCACACGGTTGGCAAACTCTATTTATGTAGTTTAATTATGTAGCTTATGAGTTCCTGACTCCTCCAAAGAAACCCAGGGTTTGTTGTTTGCCCACTGGTTTGTGTGATAATGGTGTGCTACATTATGCAAGGCCCTTCAACTGAAGTTTTTATTTCATTTTTCCTTCTACAGGAGAGAACCAAAGAATTAGCGGTCATCCAGCCAGACAGGTATAAATTCTCTAATATCTCACTTTGCATGCTTTATAATATGCCTCTACTATGATCTGATTGCAGTACTAGTCTATTGGAGTGTGACACATCGGGTTTAGTCAAATCTTTCTATCTTTCTCTTTCTAACACAAGGCATTGTTGAAGGGCCATGGCCACTTGTTTGTGGTTAATGTTCCACCATATCTGCTGAGCTTATCTTGAGTCCTCAATGCAGCTCTTGACTGCTAGTCATGATGTCATCCTCTCATTTCCTCTTTCTCGAGATGACAAAGGTTGTCAATACAGGAACTCCTCGATCTATTCTTGTCCCTTATATGACATCAACAACAGATATAAACTGACTGATTGTGTCCCAAACAACTGTTCATGTGTCTGTGAGCGTGTGTGTGTGTGTGTGTGTGTGTGAGTGAGTGAGTGAGTGTGTGTGTGAGATGAACCTCAGTCCTCATCCCTGGGACTGGTGTGGCTGTGTTTATGGCCGCGTTGATGAAAACATGACCCCCGAAGTACACAGTGCCCTTTCCTTTCGCGGGAGAGGAGGGGAGGGGAGGGGTGGGGAGGCATTTCCACCAGCGTGCGTGGAACACAGCTGCTCTTCCTGTGCAGTCGAGTAACTTTTGCAACCTCAGAAATGTTTTCTGGGAAAAACCATGTGATGTGATTTCTACGATAACATTACCAAACTGTACAAAGGAAAAAAAAAAAAAAAAACAGAAGGCAGAGCTTGCGGTGTTAGGCAATGTCGGGTTAATTTCCAGAGCATTGTAAAGCTACACTGTTACTGTTTTGGAATCAGACATTGCTCTCCATACTATATTACATTATTATATTCTAAATTATACTGTGTCAATATTGTACTGTACTATACAATATCACATTACACTACACAGATGCTTTTATTCAAAGTGGCTTACTCTTGAACAACATTGAAATTATAGTATCTACAGAGAGGGAATTGCTGGAAAGTGCTGGAAAAGTGCAAGTTCTTCACAAATTCTGTTGTTTAAATCTACCGTGATGCAATGTAGGAATCCAACTACACTGTACTAAAACCCAGTGGGTCCACATATTCTGTGCTGGTGTGTGTGTAAAGCAGGAAGCATCCTCAAATACAAACCACCAGGTCTTGCCCTCTCCTCTCACAAGGCGACCTTAGTCTAAACTTCTCTCCATTGTTGTCCCTTAATGGTGAAACAAGCTACCAGCTGCTACGACCCCTCTCTATCTTTAAGAAGCTTGTGAAGGCTCTTCTTTTCCGAGAGTACTTCTCTTCCTAAATAAAACTAACCTCCACTCATCAACACTGTCCTGTATCCTAGCTGGACTAACTTTATGATGCCTTTGCTTACTCTGTGTTGCTCTGCATATCTGTATCTTTTAATGTCCTCTTTTGTAAGTCACTTTAGATAAAGGATAAAAGCATTCGTCAAGTCTAATATAATGCATCTGTCTGCAGGAGCTCCAGTGAAGGCACGGAGGAGCCGGACGAAGTGCTTCCGCTCGGCATGGCCCAGCTGGTCCCAGGCCTGCAGCCGCTGGTGCTGTGGATGGCCAACTCCATAGAGCTGCTGCACTTCATCCAGCACGAGGTGCCCCTGCTGCTGCCCTGGGGTCAGAGCAGCGCCCAGCAGGAAGGGGAGGGGGAGGAGGACGAGCACACCACAGGTACCCACACTCACAGAGACCAGGGAGGGAGACTTTATGGTGACCCCTTTCTACCTCAGCATACTTTTTACCTCAGGGATGTTTTTTAGCATCTACCTTAGGGAACCTTTATTGCTTCAGAACTTCAAAAGGAGCTCAAAACAGTATATCTTCTTCACAGGGACCAGGCCCTAATGGCCGACACTTTCTACTTTAGGAACCTTTTAGTACTTGAGAACTTCATAAGGACCTCAGAATAGTACCTTGTTTTTTTCCAGCTAAGGACCAATAATACTACAGTAATTCTCTGTCTGGTGCAGCGTATAGTGTAGGTTAGGCCATTCTGTTTACCAGCTTTAAGTTAACCATAATGTGGCTTTGTAAATATAACCATGATCTACCTTAATGCTACAAAAACTAAATGTACACTAAATTCACTGGTGGAGCCCACCCTTTGGCCTATACTGACCTACCAGCTCTGCTTTGGGTTGGGTTAAGTATGGTATGTGTGGGTTGGTATGCATCATTGGTCATTCAGGATGTAATGGGTAATGGGTGTTGATGACTCACCTGCTCCAAGCCGACCTTTGACCTCTCGCGCCCTGCTCCACAGGCCTGAGCGACTCCCAGATCCTGTCCACGCGTACGGCCAGTGAGGAGGCCATGACGGTGCTGGAAGAGGTCATCATGTTCACCTTCCAACAGTGCGTCTATTACCTCACCAAAGTAAGCAGCGCTGTTTATTAATGATACACACACACACACACACACACACACACACACACCACCTACCACACCACTCCAAAACACACACCCTCTCTCTCACTCACACACACACACACACACACTTCCAACCATACAAACTCACCCATCACAAACACACACCAGCAATTTAAAGGATCCAGCCATTTTGATCATTCATTTAGATGTAGCCTGTTTATTCCCTTACAAGGTGTGGGAAACCTTTCTGTAGATGCGGTAATAAGAGCAACAGGACGGGGAACTTCTGTAAACACCATTCTTCCCCGCCTGCACTGCACTGGCTGCCAGGAACGAAAAAGAAGCCTGAACAAGCCAGTGGAAACATACACTTTTTCCATGCTGCTTTTAGCTTAAGATGTGCGTGCATGTGTGCATGTGTCTGTTCATGTGAGAGGGGGAGAAGGAGAGATCTGGAGAGAGTGAGAGTGTAGTAAAGAGGGTGTATGTTTGTTTTTGTGAAACATACCATCTCATCCAAGCTCAGCTACGAGCTGTTTTCTTTGGGGTTTAGATGCTTTCACAATCAGGCGTTTGCTTCATCATGGCATCGTGGGGGTCTGAGGGGGCGAAAGTTTTCTCTGGACATGTTTGTCCAGACTAATCAGTGGCTCCTGTGTTTTAGTTTTCAGTCGATTTTGGTCTGCTTTGAAAGCATTTTTCTTGATGAGAATAATGCATGGCTCCTGAAGTGGAATGTTTTTTTGGCATTGTAAACAACAATAGGAGGCATTCTGCCTCACAATGAGGGAGAGGGAAAGGAGGCGCTTGGTGCTGGCTAGTCACAACCTCTCCTGCACAGCATAGACCACAGGCCACCCACTCCTCCTCTCTTCTCCCTCTTTTTCTCTTCTTCTCTCCCCCTCTTACCATTTTACCCTTTTCCCATTCTCTTTAATCCCTCCCTGGCTCTGTCTCTTTTTTTTTTTTCCTAACCACACAGCTGTACCCTTTTTCTGTGTTCGTTCGTTCTTTTTTTTTCAAACACTCGTCTACTGCAACATGGTCTGGCTTTGGGTGGAGCTGTGGTGGCCCGTTGCCACGGTAACCGTGGCCCCGGCGACTGCCCCGTTCTGGTTCTGGGGCGGAGTGTTGTCGTGCTGAGATCTGTTTGTTTTGGTTTTACTCTGCTCTGTGTAGCTGTCCCCATCGCTCGAGTCGAGGGCGACCGGTCACACCGCCTGTCAAAATGAGCTGTCATTGTGACCAGCTTAGTAAATCCCCCCCTTCTTTACCACCCCCATAGTGTGCTGTGTGTGGTGATGACAAGTCCTGCACCGGTGCTACGCCTGACCTGAACAGATTAGACAGCTGTCACTTGATGCGTGTCGCACCGTAAGACACAATGTTAAGCCCACTGGACAGACAGACTGGCTGGCTTGATGGCTGGCTGACTGGCTGGCTGCCTCTCTGCCTCTGTGGGCCCACTGCTGAGAGAGTTTGGTCCACGTTGCACTGGGGGCACGTTTAAATGGCACGCACATGCATGCGTCTGTCTGTGTGTGTCTGTGTTTCTGTGTGTGTGTGTGTGTGTGTGTGTTCGTGTGTGAGCGTGTGTGTGTGTGTGTGTGTGTGTGTGCGTGGAAAGGCTCTTTTTTTGGCTGTGGCTCCAGAGCACATGGAAGCAGCTGTGTAGCCTCCTCTGCGTCAGACCAGAATGCTGCTGCCCTCACTGGCCCTCACTGGCCCTGCTTCCTGCACAGGAAAAGAAGCGTCACCTTCCACAGTAAAGGAAAGGTGGG
>CM059266.1:15997583-16002583 GCA_030347295.1 Setipinna tenuifilis | reverse complement strand
ATTTATTTCTTATTATTGAAGCACTAGATATTGAGGGTTGGGCCATTTGATCCCATAAAGATTCCAAGAGAGTGGTGGCAGACGGGGTCAAGATTGAATATGCTTATTATAATGTCATAAATGATTATTGTGGGGTTTTCTGCTGTCGGGGGGTGGGGGGGTCGAGTTGAGGGTTGCTGTGTCAGGACACCAAGGAGGGGGGGTGGCATGATGTTAAATGTGTGTGAGAGAGATTGAGGTTGTCTTAGGGGTAATAGTATGATATTTTGAAAAGCAAATGGCAATCATTTAGTAAAAGAGTGTTTCCCTCTTTTCTATTTCTCACTCTCTCCCTCCCTCCTCTCTCTCCTTCTCCCTCTCTCTCCCTTCTTTTCTCTCTCTCTCCTCCTCTCCAGAGCATGTATGCGGTGTTGCCGGGGCTGCTGGACAGTAACCCGTTCTCGGAGAGCGGTCAGCTGCGTGTGCCGGCGGGCGTGAGCGCGGTGCTGGAGGTCCTGCAGGGGGCGCTGCAGATGCTGCAGGCCTTCCAGGTGCACAGCCACATCTCCTCCCAGCTGCTGGCCTACCTCTTCTTCTTCACCAACGCCTCCCTCTTCAACACGCTCATGGAGAGAGGTGAGAGAGACTCCCAGCCCCATCTGGAACAAATTAAGAAGACGTGTTGGCATTAAAGCAAAAGTGTAGTTCACGTCAGAAAAGATGGCCATGATATGATCAGAGCAATGATGAGAAGAGTTCAGACATGAACTGTGATGACGGGGCTGAACGATATAGTTGGGATGACTTTTAGAGTGTTTTGATGAACAATACAAAAAAATTGCAGCTAATTGAAGGCCATTGGAATTTTACAGGATGATTCATTCTGTTAGTTATTTACACTTACAACAAAAATTGTGGGATCAAAATACTGTTTTTAAGTATTGTTAAAATACTTTTGTATTGTTATTAAGATATGATTCTAGTTTTTAGTATTGTCATAATTCTTGGTGCGAATGTGACCCAAGTCCTCTTTTTATTTCGATTGGAAACGTTGCGCAGGTGTACTTTTAAGATTGTGTGGTTGCCTTTTGAAAACTTCTCATTCAAGGCTCTTGGCTACAGCTGAGGGGAATGCTTGGCTAATGTTTGCCTGATGCTTGGCGGGGTCCGTTTTCCCACCCCTTGAACTCATGTCTTTTAAGGACACATTCAGATTGTGTTACATAATGATGTAGTGCTTGAAAGCAGAACATGTGGTTTTTTTCTGCATTCTTTTAAGGGGGAGAGGTTTAGTGTCAATGCCCGACTGTTTTGTCTTATTGCCCTCCTCGATTTTCCAGGTTCTGGGGGTGGGTTCTACCAGTGGTCCCGAGGGGTCCAGATCCGAGCCAACCTGGACCTGCTCATGGACTGGATCCAGGGGATCGGGCTGGCGGACCTGGCTACCGAATTCTTCCAGAAGCTCTCCTCAGCGGTCAACCTGCTGGCCACCCCAAAGGAGAACCTGCTCCAGGTCAGCCATCCCTCACCCTCCAGAAACACACACACACACACACACACACACACACACACACACACACACACACACACACACACACACACAAAGGGGAACGTGCTTCAAGTCAGTGATCCTTGGTTCATCGAAGCACAGATGCACACCTACACACACGCACACATACACACACACACACACACGCGCACACGCACACACACACACGCGCACACGCACACACACACTGTTCTTCAAAGTCCAGAAGATCTGGCCCCCACACACACATGCATTTTAAACGGCCCTGCTTAGACTGACCAGCCATGAAGCATTAGTCAAATCCCAGAGAGCTGAATCCACTGTAATGACTCCTCGCATCATGGAGCAACACCCCCATGTCACTGGCGTTTGTCTGAGAGGGAGATACGTGCTCTTCTCCCTAAACCAGCGGTGGTGCACCAGACGCACAGCCATCGTCATGGCAATATGGGCGGAACACTGAGAGCTGGAGCCAAGAGTGTGTGACTCACTGTTATTTTGTCAGCTGGATGAGTGATAAGGAAGTGTGTGTGTGTGTGTATGTGTGAGTGTGTGTGTGTCGCCCTCCTCCTCTCTGTATATCAGAGATGGAAAACACCTCAGGCCACCCCGTACACTCTGTCTCTTTCTCCCTCTGTCTCTTTCTGTCTCTCTCTTTTCTTACGCAAATCCGGGAGGCACCAGGTGTCTGTTTCAGCTTAAATCAGACTTCAGCCTTCACGCCCGCCTGTGATCTAATGGAAACCTGCTGACAGGGCAGCCGGCAGCCAGCAGACTCACTATTTTTACACCTACGTGTCTCGGTCCAGACCCCATCTTACCAGGGCACACCTTCAATAAAATAAACCGGCGATGGTCTGGCTGACAGGAGTCTGATGGTGTGTGTGTGTGTGTGTGTGTGTGTGTGTGTGTGTTGGTTGGAGGGGGGGGGGGGGGGCAGAGGCTGTCCAGCCTGACATCTGGTTTATGGCTGGTGGCTACTTCAGAGTGGCCTTGTAAAACTGCAGTGAGAGTGAGGAGAGCACGCCATTCTCCCGGTTAGCTTATTAAATACCTTCACACTTAACTTCACAACAGGAACTCTTGTCAGCGGCAGTGGGTAGTCACAAGTTGCGCAGGAGGCTAGAGGACTTCTGTTGTAAGCTGTGTGCTGTGGTGTTGATGGAGGCGCTTTGGAGAGACCTGAGGCGGTTAGTGTTAATCCCCCCCTTAAGAGTGGCGGCTGTGCCGTAATCCACACAGAGAAGCCAAGTCTCATTTACTTTCTCTCCTTCATTCACTCACTCACTCTTTTGCTCTCTCAATCTTCCTCCACCTCTCCCCGTCTCTCTCTCCTTCTGTCTCTCTGTTTCTCTTCCTCTTCATTTCTTTCTCTCTCTTTGCTCTTTCTTTCTTTCTCTCTCTCTCTCTGCTTCTCTTTCGTTCTCTCCTTGTTTGACTGGTGTGAAGTAGAGGTCTGGGTGACTTCACTGAGACACTTAAAGCCTTAAAGGCCCTGACACTTGAACAGTCAGACAGAGCTCCCGTCCTGCCGCAGCCAGAAGGGAACAAAGAAGTCTGCCTGCAGACCAAACGCAAGACTCTTTCCCATGAGATATGAGGCTGGGGAGGGGGGGCAGACACAGCAGCTGTTTCCCCCCAGAGAGGGAAGCCAGTGATAAGAGAGCTTAGCAGGTGTAGGGGGGGGGGGGGGGTTGTCTTTGAGATAAGGACTGTCTGCTTACTGAGATGTTAGAGAGTTGCGATACATTTGCCAAATGATAAATTAATTGTGAAATTAAATCGTTGGTTTGGGTAGTTTGGGTAGTTGGGATTTATGGGAAACGTTGATATTTTTCATCCATTTTTGTTATTCATCAAACAACTGACTGATAAATCAAGAAAATGGACAGATTGATTAAAGCAGCACTAAGGTGTTTTTTCAACCTTAAAATAATGTTTCCATAATCGTTTTGATGTTACATCAACTGTTGGAACTCCATGGAAATAGCATTATGCAAGCTTGGCAACTCTTGTAGGAAATCTGCAGCAAAAGACCACAAATCCTTGCCTTACAACATGCATTGCAGTAGCTCACAGATGGTATTTGTATAGAATCCTGCAACATATTTGGTCTTGTCTGTGAACATGATTTTTTTTCCACAGCCCAGATGCCTCTGATAATCGCCAGTTATCCATTACAATGCAAACAAATGCTATATGCGCAACACCAGGCTGTTGTAAAGTACTTGTAAAGTATTTACAACAGTGGTGACTGATAATTGTGCTTCCAAGCTGTAGGGGGACCTAAGAACATCTCTAGAAATATTCCTCTGTGTTGCTTTAACAACAGACATAATAATTAGTTACATTCCTAATAGGAAGAGATGGAGATGGAGTATGAAAGAAGGCAACTCTGTCTCCCACAAAGCAAGTATCCACTTGACCATCTTGAACTAGTCTTGGGTGGCCTGTTGTTCCCAGCAATGAAGGAATGTGTCATTCTCGAATGTGTCATGCACTGTCCGTATCGTCACACCTTCTGTACTTTCATTTACGTGCCCTTACACTGATTTCAGTTCAGGTAGTCTTCGCGTTGGTGTCATTGACAAGATCAACAGAACAGTCGGTTCCTCTACACTACGCTCTATTGTTTTTGTCCTTCAAATGAGCTTTGACTTTAAGTCCCCGTGAACTCATTACAGAATCACTCCAGAGCCAGAGGGCACACCACTGTGGTGTGTGTGTGTATGTGTGTGTGTGTGTGTGTGTGTGTGTGTGTGTGTGTGTGTGTGTGTGTGTATGTGTGTGTGTGTGTAGGGAGGGGTTAATTCCTTGCCACCTGTTGTGAGCTTTCCATGTTAAAAGTAATCAGGCTTACAAGGAATCAAGAGAAAGGACGGTCTAGACAAGGTCTAGTCTAGGACAGTCAGTGCAGCAGAAATAGAGGGCGGAGAGGAGAATAGAGGAGAGGAGAGGGAGGAGAGGAGAAAAGACAGGGTAAGCAGAAGATAAGTGTTTCCCAGAATTCCTTGTTCTCATCCCATGTCTCAGCAGCAAGCACCCCTGACTCATCCGATGACCACAACATCCCTTTTTTTTCCTTCTCTCTTTGTTCTTCCTGTTCCTCTTGTGTTGTGCAGCTTACTTTCATGTCAGAAGTGCTTTTTTCTTTGTGCCTTTTTTAATTCTGACGTACACTGCTAACACAAAACAAAAAAGCACTTCCCCCCCTGTCAGCATCTTCCTCTTTGAAAAGGCTCCCGTGATTCAGACAGAAAGTGACTGGAAAGCTGTGTGTGGGAATAATCTCCCGCTGTGAGTGGCCCGTTGTCAGAGCAAAGGAGGGGAGCAGGAGGGTAGGGAGGTGTGCAGCAGCGGGACGCTCTCCCTGGCCCGGCTCCGCTCGGCTACCCCTGCTGGAGCGTTAGGTCATACTTAGTGGCTTTCCCTTCCTCGTCCCCGCCTTTTTTATTCTGTTAAATCCCCGTCGAGCCCCGGTTCTCTCTCGTCT
>CM059266.1:15990083-15995083 GCA_030347295.1 Setipinna tenuifilis | reverse complement strand
TCCAGCTGGAGCCCCTCACCAGAGGACGCCAACGCCGCGCTCAGAACCAGTGAGCATACACACTTCAAACACACACACACACACACACACACACACAAACACACACAGCCAGTTACACTGGACAATGTAGAGGTTGAACTTGGAACCAGTGATTTGACATTCCTAAACACACGTACAAACACACACCCACCCACATACACACATGCACACACACACACACGTACACAGAGCACAGACACGGGCAGTTACACTGGACGATGCTGAGGCTGCACTTAGAACCAATGACAACACACACACACACACACACACACACACACTCACTCTCTTACTCATACGCACTTATGCTGATGTGAAGGCCAGACTAAGAAGCAGTAAGCACACCCTCCCAAACACACACTTGACACGGACACACACACACACACGCACATGCACACACACACACACATACAAACAGACATTGCACTGAATAAGACAAAGACTGCACTCAACCAGTAAGCAAACACTCCTACACACTCAACACACTCATGCACTCCTCAAACAACACAAATATGTCTACCATTTTTCTCTCTGCTGTTCAAACATCTAGGACTTACACTCAGAACACCCACACATACATAACAAAACAACCATCGGTATGTAGCACACCCACACAGATGCAGATATTGTATCTTGTATACTGTACACTTATTGATGTGCATAACCATTTGCACCCACTAACATACAAAAATGAATGTTGTGTCATGTCAACATTTGCACTCCTTGACAAAACTATTACAGAGTCGGGAAAGAGAGAGAGAGACGGAGGGAGGGAGGGAGGGAGTGTTTGGGTGAGACTGAAATCTTGTACAGTCTGAGTGGGCAGGCACATAGTAAGTCTTTAATTATGTAAGCGCGTACTTAGTATGTACTTAGTGTACTCGTTTAAGCTGACATAACCATAGGTATGAAAGGCTCTGATTGGCATATTATTGCCAAGGATCTACCATGTTGCCCGGTCCCGATCTTAGGGTGACTTATGTAATGGGAGCAGGACGTTAATCCGTGTTCGCTAGCCTCTCCTGATACTTTGGGGGGAGGGGGTGTTTGGGCACTGTGGTCACAGCTTACGGGATGTTTGAGGTGGGGTGTTTGGGTGAGACCCACCTCTGACACTGTGGTCACAGCTTGCGGTCGGCTCTGGGGGTGGGGGGTGGGGGGGTTATGGGGTGGGGTGGGTGGGTGAAGCGCTGGCTGAAGCAGCCTAGGGGTCTGTGTACATGGATGTGTTTGGGTGCAGGGCAGCCCAGACTGTAGCCTTCCTTCCTTCCTCCCTCACTGAGCAGATTGGCACCAGCCCTCCAAATCCCTGTCACCCCCCCTTTCTGGACACTGGCCTTATCTTGTTGCAGGTTTTGCCTGCTCTCTGTCTCTGTCTCTATCTCTCCGTCTCTCATCTCTCTCTCCCTTTCTCCAGTCTCTGTCCCTCTATGTCTGTCACTCCCCAGTCTCTGTCTATCTCTGTCTCTGTCTCCGTCTCAGTCTCTCTCTCTCCTTCTCTCCTTTTCGCCTTCTCTCTTTCTCTCTCTCTCCTTCTTCCTCTCTCTCTCTCTGTCTCTCGCCCTCTCTCTATATCTCTCTCTCTCTCTCCCTCTCTCTCTCTCCCTCTCTTTCTCTCTCTCCCTAAGGGGAGGGCTGGTTGGTGGTTGGCATGTGCCCATGTTCTGGGAGTGCTGCTGCCATGCTACCTTGAACAAACTCCCTGTGTGCTCCGTCAGCTGGGCCTTGGCTGACCCGGCCCGCGGCTTTTGTCAGCGGGAGTGGTGATCCCCAGCAGGACATTGCAGATCGGGCCGATAACATGGCCCTGACCCCAGCAGCCAAACGAGGGCCGCTGTCATCGTAACACTCCCTTCCTTTCCGATCAGGTTACCGAACAGAGTAACCCCTGGCTCCCCCACGCAATTCATTGAAGTGGTCTTGAAAACATTGTGGCGTAACCCATCCAAGTTCACGTGGTGCTGAATGTTTTTTTGTGTACTGTGCTGTGACCCCTGAAGAACCTGAACGTTTTAAAAGGCTCTCACTGTATCGTTAGTGTAACTGTTGTCTATTGACTTGTTGATGACTTATGTTCCAAGACTGCTTCCCTTCCTAACAAAACTAACCTGTACTAACCAACTCTTTACCTAGGTGCCTCGTGCTTGTATGCGTCTGTGTATCTGAAGTGTCCCTGCTCTGGGAAACTTACTTAGGGCACATGTATCTCTTTGTGTGTATGTGTGTAGTCTGTTTACTCTGTGTTCCTCTACACCTCTGTTAGCTTATCATGTCCTCCTTTTGTAGGTCGCTTTGGATAAAAGTGTAATGTAATGTCTATTAACAAACACACATTTGAAGAAACCTAATGATAGACATTGTCAGTTTGGACAAAATTAAATATATCAAGACATAATAAGTAACTAATACATTATGGATAAATAAAAATCATTGTTATTAATATAGTTCATACATATGAAAAAATGATGGAAGGGAACCTTTTTGGTTGATGCACCTTTGTAAAGGTTCTTGAATGTGCCCTGTTGCAGGTGACATCCTGGAGAGTTTTGACAACCACCCCCCACTTATCCTGCCCAGCCACACCTTCCACCTGGAGCTGGGCAAGCCAGTGGTGGACCCCGGCCTCTTCCGCCAGCTCCAGAGAATGCAGGAGTTCCTCCGCACCCTCCCAGTCACCGACCCCGCCATCATCTCCCAGGTTAGACAGAGACCTAGACCAACCCTACCTCTCCCCACCCCACCCCCAGCCCTAAGGGCAGGTCTCTCAGACATGCTAGTTAGGGGTTGGGTTTGAAGTGATGGGGATGGAGATGAAGTTTCTCATAAAGTTTAACCCATGTCTGGGACCAAAGCCCAGGAAACCGTGTCTAGTCCCCCACAACAGGTTTCAGCTGTGTTTCGGTGGTGTGGGTCTTCATGTGCCTGAAAGTCTTGGTTTAATAATGAGATTGTAACCTTGTATGCCCCCCCCACCTTAAATACAAGTGATTTTTATGGTCTGGAAGTCTTGGTTTTATTAATGCAGCCCTAACCTGGTGTGCCTCTCCTCTCCTACCCCCCTCCCAGACTGCAGACCAGTCCCAGAGCATCCCCTCCATCCCCTCCTCACCCATGTCCTGGTCAGAGGCCCACCGCCGACGCAGCGCCGCCTCCCGCGATACACCGGACTCACAGACGCGCGGCTCGGACAGCGACCTGAGCTCGTGTGAGGCTGGCCTGCTGACCCAGAAGCTCCAGAGCCTGGCCCTGCAGAGCAGCCTGCCCGGAGACGCCGGCCTGGGCATCCACAAGAGCCTGGCCCTGGACCCCTCCTGCCTGCTCACGCCGCCCAACACCCCCCAGAGCATGGAGCAGGCCGAGCTGGAGGCCAGCCTGCAGGAGGGGGCCCAGCACAACGGACGCCACCGCAAAGGTCAGAATAATAATAATAATAAATGTATAATAATCATAATAATAATGATGATGGTGACGATGCTAATTATTATCATTATTATTATTATTATTATTATTATCTGTACTTGTATAGCACATTTCTTACCAGGGGTGTAGCTCAAAGTACTTTGACAGTTTGGCAAGAAAGCAGAAGACAACATTTGTTGTAGTCCAGTAGCAGCAGAAAAAAGAGTCCATCAGGGCGCACTCAAAGGCTCATTTTTAAGTCTCAATCTGTCCCATTTCCTAACTCCTAAGTTGGTAGAAGTCGCTATTTATGGGGTTACTTACAGATTTGCCCCAGGACATGTACCCCTCCCCGCCTTGTCTGTCAAACTGTCTCTCCCAGAATGAAGGGTAGAGGAAGGGGGCAGGGATGGAAATGGTGAAATCTGAAAGCAACTAGCAGATGTCAGACTTGAAGTAATGATTGTTGTTGAACATGTTGAGTGGCTGGTAAATTTTCACCATTTATTTGTCAGTGGCTGGTAAAGGTTTACATTTTTTTGTGAAAGTTCATTTCCACCCCTGTGTGGAGGGGGGGTCGACGATGGCCATTTTGGTTTCTGGTTACAAACGAGCCCCAGTCTGTCCCCAGTCCTGTCTCCATTCTTAACGGCTTTGCTAACTCTGTCCCATTTAAACGTGGGGCTCCCTCATAAACTTTCATACCTTACACATGTGACCCCCCTGCACCCCAGTAAATCTGATTTCATAAAGGCAGCAATTTGCAGCTCGGCATAAACACCAGAGTACGCCCCTTTTGAGGAGTTTGGTACCCATTAGAGGTTTTTACTAGTATTTCATATTCCTGTAACATTGGGTTTTTACAGATTTTGTTGTTTGAGATGCTTTTATTTTAATGAGGGCACCTAACCTACAGAATCCTTTGTTGAAACTCTGAAAAAGTTTTATGCTGAATGGCCATTTTAGACAGATTTGCATGCAGGACTCTGCTCCTGGTTTACCTGAGCTGGGAAGCATGCAGTGCTGAATCAAGTCTTTTGGCCCGGTTTGTTTGGGATAGGAGGAGGTGTTTTGGGTTGGTGCAGTCAGCATACTCAACATGTGTGTGTGGATGTGTGTTGTTTTGTGTCGTTGTGTGTTCCTGTGTGTGTGTGTGTGTATCAGCCGTTGTGTTCCTGTGTGTGTGTGTGTGTGTGTCTGTGTAAGTGTGTGTGTGTCGTTGTGCGTTCATGTGTGTGTGTGCGTGTGTGTTCCTGTGTGTGTCGTTGTGTGTGTGTGTGTGTGTGTGTTTAGTTTCCCACACGGATGTGATTAAATGATCCTAATAAGAGTGACTACCCTGCTGTGCGTGCAGCAGCCACCAATCACGGCGTCAGCATTAGGGCCTCCTAGTACCCCTGCCCTTCCTCTGCCTGCCCTCTTTTATTGCCCTGCCCCCGGGCACCTTGATTATTGCCCCGGTTGAAGGGCTGGGGGTGGGTGGGAGGAGGCAGTAAGGAGGTATGGGAGAGAATGGAGCTATAGGTGAACCAACTCTGGACTCATCTCCTCCTCCTCCTCCTCCT
>CM059266.1:15952583-15985083 GCA_030347295.1 Setipinna tenuifilis | reverse complement strand
TACTGTACATAACACACTCATGCACACAAAGAGGAAAAGAAAATGACATTTGTCCTTTTTTCAATGTCATGGGAAGTAATGGCAACTTAAAAAAAAAACATGAGTACGATAAACAGATGACGGTAGACATGAGTTATATAGTTAATCGATCTGATTCTGACCCTGTATGTATTGTTTTGTGTTCCATGTGGCATCTGGGATGAGCAGTGGCCGGGAGCTGCTCCGTGCGGCTGGGGACTCGCTGCGGCTCCTCGTGGCCAAGACTGGGGCCCGCTGCAGCGGCCGGAGCTCGCTGACCAAGTGCTGAAGCGCAGAGTGGCCAGTGCACACAGCACAGCAGTGGACATGAGGGACGCCACACAGCCCCCCTGGAGCCCCCTGTAAAGGGCTTGTCTGGCTGACCGAAAGACAGAAAGGCTCATTCTGAGTGGTCCAGAAACAGAGAGAGGCTCTTTCTGGAACCAGACAGAGAAGAAACAGAGACAATAGAAACAGAGACAGATCTTTTTCTTCTCCCTGACTTTTTCTGAGTTCATCCATCCTTTTTTATGTTCCTATCCTTTCCAAAGTAAAAAGTGAATAAAAAAAACCCTGCATCTCATAAAGCAAAACATCACAAATGCAACCAAACCTTATCTCTATCCGCTCTATGGTTTTGCAAGAGAGGGTGTACTTTGCTCTCAGCACCAAAGAAAACAACCCCACCAACTTTAAACCTGACTTGCCCAGACCTGACCCTGTCCATAAAGAAAGTATGGCCGTACTGTGCCGATGAAGACAGGGTATCCGCGGAAGCCTTCCTTTTGGGCCTATTTAAGGCTGTGATGATGTTCTGAGGGGTAAGCACATTTGGCCATCCCATTTATTCTCCTCAGCAGATGCTGCCTAGTGGTGCTGGTCAGGGCAAGATGACTGCGGTGGACAAAGACGCCTTGCGCTGCGGAGCTATTTATAAGGCTGGCCAAGGTCACTTCCCCTCCAGCCAGCAACGGAGCAAGCAAGCAGCACCCACACTTCCCCCGCGCCAGACCTCAAATCCTATAATAGCCCCCAGCGCATATCCATATCCATGTACCAAATATTACCAAAGGAAGAAAAATAGTGTTGGACTTGTGTTGGACTTTGTTGGCGTGCCAGCCATCTCAGCACTGGTTTTGTTTGTTTGTTTTTTACTAAATACCTTGCTTTTCAAAACAAACTGTTTTCTCTATTTTTCCTGTGGCTTTTAGAAGTGTTGTACAAGTTAAAGCTGCATCAGTGACTGAGATGAGATTGGACGCGTGGCCATAGTCACACCTCTGAGATGCCCCCTGGACAATGGGCACTTTTTTTTTTAAATGCCTTGATGTCCCCACCCCCCTTCAGTACCAGTTCAGCAGTGTTATTGTTACTGATTTTTACAATCGACAAAGAAAAGTGTTCTTTTTTTTTTGTAATATTTGTACTCTTTAAAATTGTCATATATATTTAATAATAATAAATATTATTTGGAAATAAAAATGTAAAAAAGGTGTTTTTTTCCTCTCAGCTGCACAAAACATGGTCTGAAAGATCTGGGGCCTGTACTACGAATGTAGGTCAACCTACCCAGAACTAACCCAGGGTTCCTGCGCTAAACCGGGGTTGAACAAACCCGGTTATGCTGATTGGGTTCAAACAGTACTACGACGCCGATTATGAAGTTGATTCGTTGAACCTGTGGACCATGGACCCCGTATTTCACTGAGGAAGAATGCCAGACAATTATGCGGAGTTTCGAGGAGTTCAAAACCACATTAAAAGGAAAATCCAACACCGCGGCCGCCAATAGAGAACGGCAAGGGTGTTGGCAACGAATTGCCGATCGGGTAAATGCGTACGTATCATCCCTCTTCCTACATACAGTATTCCAGAATAGCAGTATAGGATGAGGGATCTATAGGATCAATCACAAGTCACAGAAAATGGTCCCTCTACGCAACCCCAATCATGTATATAGCCTGTTCAATGTTTGAAAAATCCAGAATAATATTCGGTACCTTCATGGAGTAGCCCGATATGTGCAAAGTGACATGAATTGGGATGATTGAATGGTCAGCCCCTTTGACAAAATTGGTGTATGTCCTGTGAACATTTCAGAGGCAGCGGCACCGCCAAACGCACAGGTCAAAATGAAATATAAAAACATAATTCAGAATGGTAAGTGTGTTTAGCTAGATGGCTAAAGTGTGTGTGTGTGTGTGTGTGTGTGTGTGTGTTTGCGCGCGCGCATGTGTGCACACGCAAGCAAGCATTCATGTGGCTTTTCTGTCTTTTCAGGAACGGGACAGGTTCAACCAATAAATAAATTGATACAGTAGACATGAGTGGTGGCTTTGCAATGTCTTTATTTTGTGCTACTATCCAAAATACTCTTGGGAAACATGTTAATTTTGGTAGTCATGTCAATTTTCAGTCACAATTGTCTCTATGGGAGTAGGGAAGCTGATACTATTTGATATTAGTAATTACCTGCGACTGCATACCCTTCTTTGATTTGAAGTGCAGTTAAATGGCCAGGGAACACAACAAATGCATCCATGAGTTTGGTGAGCGCAAATACCACTTTACGGATCTTCCACATACAGTGTTCTTGCTTAGATTTTCTGCATCACCAATTGAATACATGTACTGTCCGCTGGCAAAATAACGCAACGACAAGCACACAATTTGTTCAATTGTGAGGGCCTGACTTCGGCGGGTTACGTTGCAGACGTCTGCCTCGATCAGCTGACAAAGGTAACGAATTCCATCTGCTGAGAATCTATACCGCTCGTGTAAAATATCGTAAAATACCCTCGCCCTCCGAAGAGAGCCCCTCACAATTTGCACTCCAATATCGCACGGGTCGTCTAGGTACGCTGGCATCGTCTCTAGAGGAAGTGCCGGGGGAGAGGTGGTGTTTAAAAAAGGTGTGGTTAATCGGGAACCCGGGGTTAACCAAGATCATAACCTGAGACGAGCAGGTTTGGCGTGCAGCGTAACTTGCCATGGCAACACAACCCGGTTTAAACCTATACACCTTTCGTAGTATGGGTTAGTCGGGAAGTTACGCTGCACGTGATGAAGTTACTCTCGAAGTTACCCTGGGTAAGCTAGGAAACCGGCTTCGTAGTACAGGCCCCTGAGCTACAAACAGGTTTGATGTTTGACAGATGTGTCTTTGATTTTGCTTTATGATGTGAAATGCACGCATGGGTTTGGATACGCTCCCGTCTTCCTCTCTTTCCCTCTCTCTGTATATGTCTGGATACTTCTGTGTATTTGTGGGTATTTGTGTGTGTGTGTGTGTTTGTGTATTTGTGTTTGTGTGAGTGTGTGTTTATGTATTTGTGTGTGTGTATTTGTGTGTGTGTGTATGTGTGTTTGTGCGTATATGTGTGCGTGCGTAATTAGGACTCCAGCTGCTGGACGACCGCTGTGTTTTAACGGGGAGAGGCGGCAGGCAGGGATTGATGGGTGTGGCCCCCGTGGGGGAATGCAGCGGGCGGGCGGGCAAGACTGAAGACTGGGGCCGTTTATAGCAGCCTGCGGTTTTTCCACCAGCCAGGCTCCCTCTCTGCTGCGTCTGTGTATTTCAGCCTCCGCTGTGTGTGTGTGTGTGTGTGTTGCACCATCCGCCGCGCGTCTGAAAACATGGCGCAAACACTGACGGGTTCCATCTTTAATGGGCCAGTTAAGGGCATACTACTTTTGCAGATGGCAGTGAAAAACAGAAGACACTAGACGAGGGAACGCCCGGCCATACCTGCTGACACTGACTGACTGGGCCCTTATTTTAGGCTGCTTGGCTATGCACTTGTGTTTCCTGTGTGTGTGTGTGTGTGTGTGTGCATGTGTGTCTGTGTGTGTGGCTGAAGTGCCACGAATGCATCTAGAATCCTGCTGCACAAATCATGCCCCTGGAGATTTAGTAAGCTCAAGTGAGGTGGGGTGACGCTTTGCCAAGTCATGTCCATTTGCTGTTCAAATAACTGAACCGTGGGAATGGCATACCAGAGGCACAACTGAATCAGACTGGTCAGAGTACGCATGGCGCTTGCATTGTGTGAGAGCTCCTCGTCTCATTGTCCACAAGATGTGTAAGACTTTCTATTTTGTGACAGAAATAGAAAATAAAATCACTGCACTGCCGCCTGCGTCTGTCTTAATCACAAAGCACCAGTGCTCTTTAAAAACAAAAAAAAAAAAAGAAAGAAGGCCCCATGAGAGGATTCGCCCTTTTTCCAGCCGATGTCGACGCAGTCAGGCTCACGACAGCCCTCTCTCACGCTTGTGACACTTTGTGGGCAGCCTGTATGTATTTAGTGTCGGTGTGTTTGTTCCAAGTTTGACCGCGAGGGCTGCAGAAACAATCCCCCTCTCCAACATAAATGGTTGGATGGATGCTCCCTCCCCCCTCGTCTATGCGAAGGCAGCACTTTCCATCTGCCCTGTCTTTTTTTTTTTTTTACTTTTTTTAACAACACTAACAGCTTTTACACCAACATGCACTGACTGTTATGGAAACGAGGGTTCAGCTAGTAGTATGATGAGCTTTAGGATTCCAAGGAACCATTTTTGAAAAGGGACAACTGGGGGGTGTACTACAAAAGTAGTTAAGTGATTAACCTGGTTTAGTTAACCCAGAGGCAGTTGTAAACCTGTTAGTAGGACAGCACAGGGCGTCATTCCCATTCCCTATTCTCATTAAACAATCTCATTCTCATTAAACAAATGACAATGGGCTCATTTTCAGGTTTGGGATAAATAAACTTAACTACCATTGTAGTATCTCCCTGATTTAAAAAAAGCTTGTCTTCTATTTCTACAGGTGAATTACCAGTGCAGTGCCAGTGCATTTAAGCAATATGCTGATTATACCGACAGGAAGGATTCAACACTTAGCAAATCAAATCACCTTTTTAGGTTGGTCCTAACCCAGTTGTCCTGTAAAAACCACAGCGTCCTTTGTTTCTAGGCTCAGTGAGGAAAGGAATAATGTTATCTCTTTAAAAGACTGGGGGCAGTTGAGGAGGGGGCAGGAAGCTTTATTAACCTTCCAGGAAATGAACAAGTGCTTGCTGCGGTTTGAATCAGACCCCAAGAACTCAGTGACCAAGGGTGTCTTTATTTACAACTGGCCTCATGGTAGTGCTATGTCAATATTAAGGGGTGACTCAGTTTCAGTAAAGCGATCTTAATGCCCCACTTCTGAGGGGGGCTTAGTTGTTTGGGGGGGGGGGGGGGGGGGGGGGGGGGGGGGTGATGACAGCACTGCCCCACTTGTTGCACATTAAGTAGGGAAAGAGGTTTCTATACTTGCACACCAAAGCCACAGAGATGGCTCATATCTGTGTCATACCCATGTCAATCATTTGCCCCTCTGCTGGGGTGGGTAAAAGGAAGACTCCCTCAGACACAGGAAATCCAGTCTGGAGACTTAGGCAAGTCCGAGCCTGGCCAGTCTGCCAGAGGTGGAGTGTGTGTGTGTGTGTGTGTGTGTGTGTGTGTGTGTGTGTGTGTGTGTGTGTGTGTGTGTGTGTGTGTGTGTGTGTGTGTGTGTGTGTGTGTGTGTGTGTGTGTGTGTGTGTGTGTGTGTGTGTTTGGGGAGGTAGGGGGAAATGTTTAGATGCCGAAAGGGCCATTCATTGGTCCCTCCTGCCCAAGCAGAGCCCCATTCTTCTGGGGTGAGAAAGGAAGGAATGGCCACAGCTGTCAGTAGTGGTGAGCAGCAGGAAATAGACTAAAGCGGGAGAATGTTATGGTCCCAGATTAGTCATTATTAGAGAATGTAATTGTATTTAGCTCAGTGGTGACGCAGCCATTTTCAACTGTCAATAAGACGCCAATGTAGTAGCCAGGGCACTGTTCAATTAAGTCATTAGACAACCTACCACCGCCCAGTGAGGGCCCAACAGATAGGGACCTTCAGTCTTCTTTGAAGATCCTTAGAAGATGTGGGAATCATTGTTTTTGATGAACATGAAAAGCACCACACTTTGTCCTCTTGACACATGGTATTTAAAATTGATGGTGGGGAAAATTAAGTGCTTATTGAACATATTTTAGTTTTAAGATAAGCTAAGTTGTAAGATAAGCAAAACATTCATCTAGCCACAAATACATTCCTTAGATTACTGATTAATCTAACTTACCTGGCTATACAAGGTTTCACATGCTGTTTGCAAGCCATACTTGCATGTGTAAGATTAATTTACTTCAAAGAGTTTTTTATCCAAAAGACGTTTTTCTATAGACGGATTTCAACAGTATTTCTAAGAATATGTATGCAGTCTGCTTTACTGATTGTTTTGGTGTTACCTGTCAGACAGTGGCTTTCACATACGTTTGAAGTGTTGAAATCCCTTGACAATCACTCAAACTACAATTCCATTTGTATGAATTGCACTATATAAATATTTATTAATTGCTTCATTGATAGGTTGATTTCTTTTGTGTGTTGCAAAGCACACATTCTCGTCAGTTAGAAGGGTAAGATGGGAAATTCATCCATATTCGAGTAGCTGAGAACAAATGTGCCACGTCAAACCATAGGTCAGTAAAGTACAATTTGCTGAGAGTACAAACTAGTATGAATACTCTTCTTTGATGATGTTAAACAGTAAAAAAAACACTTTAAAAACATTGCGTATAATATGGACAGAGGACTAATGTAACTGTTCACATGCATCTAGTGACAAACATTGTAATGCAACGCCACCTCTAGGCGAGGAATTGCAGAGACACCAAATGTTAGTAAATATACTATCTAAAAGGGTGAGAGGCAGTGTGAAAACAACATATATGCAAATTATCTTGCTTAGACATGAATATAAATGATATAAGCCTATACAATTAATATTTGTGCCATACTGTTAACTGAACTACTGTGCATGCTTCACTTTCAAAGGGATGCATATTGTGTTTATGGTGATTACACGAAGATTGTGAGTAAATACGTAAATACATAGCTAGTCATTTCGAGTTTATATAGTGTTTGACTACACTGTATAACACAAAAATCAGACATTTATTTTTCTCCAAAATCCTCAACGTTGAGGGGTAGGGAAACAGATAGGATCACTGTAGGAACGCAAAACACGGTCCACCGTTGTTACTTTCTAAACTGCCCCCCAACATGGGAGGAGTAGTGCAAACCAGCCAACAGAGGACTTTGATAACCGGGTAAAAGTGCAAATGTACATATTATAGTGTTGAACGCAGTGGATTATTAATGCACGTTTATCACGATCCTTCTGTTTAACTCTTCCATCAAGAATATTTACATGGCAAGCCTGTAAACAAAGCAACATTGACATTTGATCGTACCGAGGATTGAGGCGCCGAACGTTATTTATAGTTAGCTTCACGTCACTGCGTTCATCCGTTGTAAGATTAGCAAGCGTGCTACACATTGGGAATTCATATGAGGCGTCACACTATTTAAGAGAAATATGTCAACAACATCGTTGGATAAAGGGTTGCAAGAAGGTTTAAGAGAGGCAAGTGCAATCGGAGACATTGATGAAGTGCGGAGGCTGGTGGAGAGCGGAGTAAATGTCAACTCTCAAAATGAAATCAACGGCTGGTAAGTTTAAGATTTGTTACTACAGAGCAAATTGGATTTATGCATCACGCATTTCGTCATTCCTTTTATACGAGTAAGTTTTAAAATGAAGCAACAGGAGAGGTGTCAAGAAGCTAGCTTGGTTTGCTAGCATTATTGATCTGGTTGGCTAGATAGCATGCTAGGTAGCATTGGTAACTACGAATTTAACTACCTCTATAGCCAATGCAAGATCTGTGCCAAGTGGCTATTTAGCTTGCTAGCTGGCCAGTACGGGGCTGAGGGCCTCATGAAGGAGCGAGTTGTTCTTGGCAGGCACGCAATGAACGGATTGAACAATTTGGCAGTAATGGCCCACGTTGCCTAACGCCCTGAAATTAGGTTAGCGGTGGGCAGAGGCCATAACACAATGGCATGGCACCACTGATTAGATTGGTACTTTTTTGCCAGCCAGAATTTCCACTTGTCCTTTGTCTAATGATACATAACTTTAAAATATAAGCGTGAGATTTAGGTGAAAGCAATATGAGCCAAATGTGTCATAACGCACGTGGATTAGAATGTCAGAACATGCCTGGAGGGCGTCGCCTTTATGCCCTTACCAGAGCAACTTTTAGCAGTTTTAGTGGATTAATGTATACGTTGTCAGTAAAATCTCCATGTTACCCAGGTAATCTTGTTCAGTAACTAAGAGTTAACCAGCTTAGGCTATATGTTGAAATTAAGTAGCGTCGGCATAGGAAAATAGAGTGGGACCTTTTGTCACTATGGTGTTTTTCTCTTCCTTCAGTTGAAAATGAATGTTTTCTGGTCTTCTCTTCCAGGACCTGTTTGCATTGGGCATGCAAAAGAAATCACAAACACGTAGTGGCATATCTTCTGAACTCAGGAGCTGATCAGAATATTGTGACAGCGAAGCAGGAGTTAGCAGTACAGTTGACTTCCAAACCTGAGATTAGAAGACTACTTGGAGGTAAATGGCTATTACTGCCCAACTAAAACTGTTAATTTAAGTAAATTGTTTACGTGTTTCTGAAGCTGTATTGTGCAAACTGATTCCAAAAACTGTTGTTTGTGGTCTCCAGTGGAAGACGAGGATGTGCCTGAGGTGAAAGAACCGGAGTTGCCAATCATTCCCAACTACCTGTCCAACCCACCCTTCTTGTACAGCAAGCCAGACACAGACACCTTGATCCTAGCACAAAACGGCAGCCAAAATGGCTCAAGTGATCATCACTCGGAAGATGCTGACAGCGAGCCGGCCACCCTCTCCCCTACCCAGGAGCACCCTCCCTCACAGCCCCAGCCACCCCAGCCATCGCCGCTATCGCCAATGTCTCAGCCACACCCAATTGCCCCAGCCCGCGCCACACCCCCACAGCAGCAGCCACAGCCACATCCACAGCCGCCATCATCGCTGCCAAGCCCCAGAGATGGGGCGTTGATCCCGGTCTCGGAGCAGAACGGCGTGGCCTCCACCCCCACGCCCACCATGAACGGAGGCCTGCCCATCGAGATCTCCGAGGCACACCACCCCCACATCCGGACGCAGAGCAGTGGTGGCGGTGGAGGGGGAGGAGGAGGAGGGGGTCACGGGGGGGCACATAGTGCCATCAGCAGGCAGCAGTCCATCCCTCAGCAGCTCAACGGGCCCCAGACCACCACCGGCTCCATGCCCGCCTTCCAGCCTTTCTTCTTCACCAGTACCTTCCCAGTCAACTGTCGAGGTAAGCGGCACAACTAACCTACCTGCATCCTAGTCACATATTTATTTTGCCACCTGGTTCACCTACATGCATTCAAGTCAAGTATTTTTTGTGATTTGGCATGTAAACAACACAGGGTTAAAATCATAATTAAATGCGTTGCTTGAGAATCTTAGGTGTCCTAGCACATACTCAACTGTGGTCATGTGACAAGCTATTCTCACACAGCGAACAAGTGCTGCAGTGGCAGCTTGAAGGCTTTGTGTTTTTTCTTCATTTATGCAGTGTATATATAGTATGTTTATGTAATATAGGCCTGTATTGCTTATTGTGTACCAGTCATGAAGTGGATGAGATTCAGTATATATCCCATAACATAACACCATTCAGGAAATAAGGCAATAGTTAAATAACGTTGATCAATTTAAGACATGCATATCAAAATAAGTAAAAAACAATAACATCCTCCTTCACCATTATAACAATCTTTCATCCAGCTTTCTTTCATCCATCCTTTCTAAATTCATATTTCATTCACATCCTCTTCCATTATTTTTTTTGCTTGAGTTTGGTGATGGTGACTGTTGAGCTATCGGGCTGTCAAAATGTGTTGGCCTAGTGTGTGTTCTGTATTGGAGTCTTAAATGACATTGTGTGTTATGTTTGTTAGCAAGAGGACCAAGCTATAAGCTACAATGTTCTCGAATGATTCTGTGACCGTTAAAAGTAATCTCTTACTTTAAAAGTAAACTGTGGCGCCTGCCCACCTGACGCTTCGTCATTACCCAGGCGACGGCTTATTGCCAGTCCACTGCTCTGTGTGTGTGTATGTGTGCTCTGAGTGTGGGTTAGCTCACTCCGTGTGTATGTGTGCTCTGAGTGTGGGTTAGCTCACTCCATGTGTATGTGTGTGTGTATACTACCCTTTAGATGGGCTACATGCATTCTCCCCCCAGGATAATATTAAAGATTTAACTTGTTCATAATACAATACCGCCCACATCTCAGATGAGTGTTTGGTTGTTGGAAGTAATCCACAGTCCTTACATGTCCAGAATTAAATACTGTCCTCTGTGTGCCGGCTGTCTTGTCTCCTCAGAGCTGGTTCTGAAGGTGCGGATCCAGAACCCCAACGCCCGTGAGAACGACTTCATCGAGGTGGAGCTGGACCGCCAGGAGCTGACCTACCGCTCGCTGCTCAGGGTGTGCTGCCGTGAGCTGGACATCAGCGCAGAGCACGTGGAGAAGATCCGCAAGCTGCCCAACACCATGCTTAGAAAGGTAGCCCACTGACGTGGCCAGTGCCATGATGTCTCCACACAGCCTGTCATTAGTGTGTGTGTTGTGTGTGTTGTGTGTGTGTGTGTGTGTGTGTGTGTGGTGGGGGGGACTGTACAGCTATTGTAGGTAAGTGTAGGTTTTAGCATGTGTAGACTTTTTTTGTGTATCTAAGTCATCAGCAGTATATATAATACTATGTTGCTGTAGTCGACACACGTGCTGCTGCAGTCCTGTTTCGCATGAAAGGACACATAATGTGTTGTTTATCAAGTGGTGCTGCTAAAATGATCTAGCAGTCTGGTCAATGTTGCTAAAAAAACAAATTAAGCTAACCGAGCTAATCCGAGAACTTCTCGTCTACAATGCATGCAATACAATGCATGCAACTCTGTTTTGACGTCACCTGTATCGGTCTCAGAGACAAATGAAACACCGCATTAGCCCAACCCTAGGTAAACAACCTCCTCCAGCATGTCTATGCCCCAGAGCACACAGCAAGGGTTTGGCAACCCTGGTGTGGAAGAACTTGACTGGCCAGCACAAAGTCCTTGGCCTAAACCCATAAAACACCTTTGGGAAAAAATAAAACAAACCCACAAACCCTTTTCCCAAAGAGCGGAAGCTGTTAATAGTGGCAGGGGCGGAGACCGGCTCCATAACAATGCCTCTGATGTAAACTGGAATGTCATAAAAGATCCTGTACTGTGGTAGCACATTCAAATAGTTTTGTCTCTGTGGTGCATTTGAGAATTCCCATTTGTGGCAAATATGGAAAAGTCCTGGAAAAGTCCTTCGAATTTGATGTTTAATATTGAGATGTGGGGATCTTGGTCACCATTTGCTCCTCCGTTTAGGTGTTCAGTGTGTAGTTTGCATTTTTACAGCCTCCCTTTTGCATGTGGCTCCTCCAGCACAATGTTGTCATTCAGAAAGGGCTTGGTTTCCCTGAACAGGCTCCAACTCTGCTCTCCAGTTGCATCACCACTCTTGCTTTAGCAGCTTAGCTACACATTTGACAGATAGACATATTTATTTCTACTTGCAGAAACTTGTTTGGCGCCATGCAGTACATGTGATACAGCTGCTAAACAAAAAGGGACACAAAAAAGACGGCAAAGAAACTGCAACTTGGTCTAATACATTTAAAGTTGACAGGACCAGCAATTCATTCTGTATATATCTATACATTTTTTTAACCGATTTAGAGTTTGTTTCGTTCTTTTGTTGTTTGTCTGATCCAAATTAGCTGTGTATGTCTAGCTAACTAATGAAGCCACTGGAGCATAAAGGTTTTTGTCCTTCATTAGAAACAACCAGACTTGCATTTGTGTGTGTGTGTGAGCGAGTGCGAGTGCGAGTGCGAGTGTGTGTGTGTGTGTGTGTGTGTGTGTGTGTGTGTGTGTGTGTGTGTGTGTGTGTGTGTGTGTGTGTGTGTTTTATACCTCGACATCAGCACTGGGCTCTGAAGCTGGTGCTTGTGCTCGTGCGAGTGTGTAACTCTGCAACTCTGCATGTGCACTGGGCCCTGAGGCTGAGGCTGAGGCCTCTTGTCCAGCTGGCTGCACCTGTCACAAGCTGCACCTTCAGCACAGAGAACACTGACACTGCCCACAGCCAATCACAGGCCTCCCTCACCTCAGCCCGCCCTGCTGCCTCAGCCATGCAGCTGTAGAGGGGGAAGTCAGGGAGCTGACAATGTCACTTGTAAGCTTCTTTTTTTGGAGTACCATCTTGTCAGAATGGAGAATGATGAACCAATTAAATTGATGAATTGATGCTTTCTACCACGGGGATCAGTATTGGGCTAGATTCAGCCATCCTTTAAAAATTGCGTAGTGTCCACCAGCTGATACTGGAACATATTTCCCATGCTGATTGTGCAGGAATGTCTAGTGCGCATTCGTGACGCAGTGCTCTGTGTCCCCTCCGTCAGTGACATGGCAGCCAAAATGCTTTTCACTCCGTTCACTGTACATTTCTCTCTCTCTCTTTTTTTCTCTCCCTCTCTCTCCCTCTCCCTCTCCCTCTCCCTCTCCCTCTCCCTCTCCCTCTCTCCCTCTCCCTCTCCCTCTCCCTCTCCCTCTCCCTCTCCCTCTCTCTCTCTCTCTCTCTCTCTCTCTCTCTCTCTCTCTCTCTGGTGTCCGTATGTATGCAGGATAAGGACGTGGCCCGGCTGCAGGACTTCCAGGAGTTGGAGGTGGTGCTGGAGAAGGCCGAGGGCCTGTCGCTCTTCTCCCCCGGCGGAGCGGGCAGTCTGGCCGACAGGCCCTGCTACAACATGAAGGCCTCCCGCCTCACCTACTAACCCACTCCACGCCCACAGGGGGCACTGTGGCGCCCATCCACCTGACGCCTCGTCATCATTTGGGTTCTTTTTTTTAATTATTATTATTATTTTGGTAAAGTTCTGTTACGATTGATGTGTCATATCCGCCCCCATTAACGACCAGCCCCCAGAAGGTCCAGTCCCTTAGCAGGTCTCTATCATCATGATATGACTTGTTTCCTCATTGGTCATTATCATGATATGACTTGTTTCCTCATTGGTCGTTATCAGGATATCATGATATGACTTGTGTCCTCATTGGTCGTTATCATGATTCTGAAGTGTCTCAAGCCCATTGTGTCCCTACTAGTGATTTAGCCAAGCATGGATCCTTTGGTGGATAGCCAGATAGTCATTAGCTCTGGGTACCTCTGTTGTCACTTGTTTGTTTACTTTTCATATCGTCCCTATCATACAGACACACACATACCCTCACACACACACACACACGCACAGTGCCGTTCCCTGCAGGACAAGTCAACCTGCAGTTTTCATTGCTCTCTTTCTTTCCCTCTTTTTGTCTCTCTCTCTTTCTCTGTCTCTCTGTCTGTTGTAAAGAAGGCGAGAGGGGCCGGGAGACTAGCTGCCTACACCTAGTACAGTGTTTCATTCCTCCAACATGGCTCTCTGTGTCACCAATATTTACTAGTGTCCTTATTGTTGCTCCTCGGTGTGCCATGGAAAGCTACACTGTAGCAGCCAGCGCTAGTACGCTAATGCGCTAATGCTAACCACTTACATACCCCAGTTCTTTTTTTTGGGGTGGGGAGGTGGGGGGGGGGGGGCTGTTTTTCGAGGCTGTTAAAGCATATTTTTGAGGGTTAAGCTGCTTGTCTGCAAATGCTGTCGGGGAAAATCTTTGATTGAACAGTATGCGAGAACACTTGATATAAAAAAATAACCCTGGCTGCAAATTATGGTTATGTATGTGTTTATTTTTTTTATTTTTTATTTTTATTTTTCTCATAAGAACCCATGAGCACTTTACTAAGTTGGCATCCCATCATATGTGATACTTGAGAAGTTTGTTTTTTTTTGTTTTGTTTTCCTCCTTAATGTCTTTTGAAGTGAGTTGTCAATAGCTGTGATAAATCTTAATACCAAATACTTATAAATAACCATTTAGTGAGTCTACTGGGAGTCAAACAGTTGGCGCGTAACTTTTTATTAATCAAATGCTTGAGGAACCAGTTGTGTGTGAGAGGAAATAAGTCATGTAGCAGATGTTTTCTGGTTGAGAGGCTAACTAGAGGTAGTTTTAGAGAGGAACAAAATAAAAGAGCTTCCACATTCTTCAACATTTAACTTCCTTCCCCAGAATCCCCTTGAATAGGACGGGGCGACTAAACACAATCTGTGGCAATCACAGATATCAGTGTTTTTGTTTTTGATTTTCAAACAAAGCCTTAAGCCTTTTTGTTTTTAAACGCCGTTATATTTTCAGAACTTAGTTAAATTTGACTAGGTGCTTGTCACTGTATGACTGGGACTCCACAGAACTAGTTCAGTGGGAGCTTTCAGCCCTTATAGATGCCACTCTGGTACAAAGGGATAAGAAAATGATCCTCTCCAAAGCAAAATGGCTTATTAGACCTGGTCAAGACTGTCAGATTGAAATTCAGTTTACTCTCTGCAAATATGCACACACCATCTCTAGCATGCATATCAGGAAAAGGTTTAGCGGTGCACTATATGTTTTAGGAGGAGTATACCACTCACAAGTGTTTTAACTGGTTCATGGGTGGCTATTCAACATGGTTATTTAGAAAACTACAAAGAGCTCTTATTTCTTTTAATATTATTATTATTATTTTTGTTTTGTTTGTTTCAACATTGAGTGCCCTAAACCTGTGATTTTTACTATTAAAATGTTTATAACGCCCATCTTGTTTGTGTACAACACTAATCCACGTAATATTTTTATTTCACTGTATTCTGGAAATAGGTGTCTTATTTTGAACAAAAAAAAAAAAAACAAAGTAGCTATTATAATTTTTCTTTCCTGGGGTTGAGTCTGTTGGCTTGGTGAGTATTGAACAGGGTGAAGAGAGAAGAGAAGAGAAGGTGTGGAGCCACTCAGCAAGGCATCGAGACGCTTCAACAACCTCCCCTGCATACGAGCGTAAACTGTTCACTATAAAACGCTGAAGAAAGCAGGGGTTTTAGGGAAGGACTGTTTTGAAAGCAGGGGTTTTGTCTGGGGGAAGGGGGGACGACTGTGTCAGCAGCAGCAGTGGCCTCTGCGATGGATGTTTGTTCTGTTTGTGAGGATGTTGAGTGCTTTTGAAAAATAAAAACGCTGGCCCTGTGAAAGGCACTTGGTGGAAAACGAGCTGGACTGTGTGATTGGTTGCTACTGCACTGTAAACAAGCCTTTTAAGTGTTCCGTTTGGTTGTGTGCTCATTGGATTCTACCAAATGCCCTGATTAGGAAAAAAATGTGTTGTCTCTCAACACCCTCAAGGATGCAATATCAAGGATGTAAATATAACTTTAATCTGGCCAGGAATACTGATAATATTATACTGCAACGTTGAGTGCACAGAGATGCAGATGACAGGATGAATATCTCACAAGTCATGGGAAATGTGTTGGGGTGTCAGAGCAGTCAGCAGTTTCTGTCCTGCACAGAACTTGACAAGAGTTAGGAGTGTTAAGTTCACATGAACTGCCATACAACAACACGCCACAAGAGGGAGTAATAAAATCAGGATTCGTTCAAAAACCAGTGCTCCAGACAAGGCTTGCTTATAGGATGGGCAAACTTTCTTGTACGAAAATTTCTGGTAAATGAACGTTAATTATTAGGCAATAATTATCTTAATTATCTTAATTGCTTGTCTACTAGTTACCAAACCAAGTTATGTGAATTCAACAGATAAACACTGTAAACACACTGTGTATTTAAAAAGTGGAATTTGACTAGTTTTATAACTCCATAAACAAAGTTTGCAGAATCATGTTATTTTTCATTTTGGAAAAGTGAGATGGACGCTTAAAAGAAACGCTTTAGAGAAGGCGCTGAGGAAGACTTAGATTAGCCTGCCGACAGTATTTGATTTGACCACTAACTCGCAAAAGTTAATTTTGTCTCCCGCATTAGTGGATCCCTGGTTAAAGAGTTGGTCTTGTGATTAGATGGACACAGGTTTGATTCCTGTACCAGTAGTTAAACATGGTGAGGGAGTAAATAACTAGCACTCTCTTCCCCCACTTATTCATGGCCAGGGTGAGCTTTAGCTAGACATCTAACCTCACATTGCTCCAGGGGGACTGTTTCTGTAAATACTGCTCTTGAAAAGCGTCAGCTAAATGGCATGTGATACATCAGCTGACAATAATGTTCTAGGTTAGAATACCAGTAGATTAAAAGGAGTGTACAGTAAATATATTTGTTCCAAAACAGTTGAGATCAAAGTGCAGAAGTATGAAGTCAAAAGCATCTCAAGTTTCGAGTACAGCAACAATCACTGGACGGTAGACACAACATGACCTCTCTGGCTCTGGCTGTTTGTCCCGTGCTCAGTCTGTTTTAGTTGGCGCAGGCCTACTCGGTCACTCGCGTAAACAGCAAACGGAGTGAAGCCAGCAGCCGTCCGAGTGCCTTATTCTTTTTCATTGATGGTCCCGTGGTGGTATCAGTCCTGACGGAGCTGGGCCAGGCACTCGCGCTCGACACACACAGCTGGCCCGTCTGGGCAGGTCATTTTGACCGTGTAACGGCCCCTTGTGTCCGCTGTAAGAATATTTTGTAAGTAGAACGACAGACCGAAAGATTAAAGTTCTTCGATGGTTAATGTTTTTGTAGATTGTGGGATAACTGTCATCACACTTAAATGAGATGATTTATAATCTACATAATCTATAATGGCCCATAATACGAATAAGAACTCATCCACTGGCATGTCACTGTGGAGGTTCTTCACATGGCTTGTCTTCCCTCTTTTGCTTCTCATACCTAACATGTGTGAAAATTTTTCCTCAGTACAGACTGAAAGATTAAAGGAGAAATCCTTTGTAAAATGAACTTTGAATATGTTAAAACATGATAGGTTGGTATGCTTGCTGGGGAGCAAAACTATGCTAGCCTGTTGCATTCCGAACTTTGTTATTTTAACTGGATTTATCAAAGAGGCCCACAATGCTGGTGAATGGGGCACGCATTAGGTTGAAGACATCAGTATTTTTAAACCATTAAAAAAGCTAATAGTAGCTTCACACTTCCTTGGTAGTATGACAAGGGCCCTGACAGACATTGAAACAAGGCATTGAGAACTCAGTCTGTCAGGTACATAGATAGACAGACAGACAGACAGAGACAGGTAGATAGATTAATAGATTGATAGATTAGCTAATTAGTGAATGTATGGCTCGACCTGTACTTTCTGAAGCCTGCCTGTCCAACCAGCCACTTTTGGTTTCCCCATGAATCAAGCCTTGTGACATTGATTAGGGGAGGGGGGGGGGTGGCAGGCGGGGGTTTGGACAGCTTAGGCCCGTGCCTCCTCGCGGCAGCAGGACCCTCAGTAAGCCTATCAACTATGTCCCAGTATGTGGTGGGGTGACAGGCGGAGGAGGGTCCCGGAGGAAGTGAGCTCTCCACCCTGCACCGTTCACCCGAGGGCCAGCAGACCGAGTCGCCATCCGCCCCAAGCCACCACACTAATCCAGCCAGTCTTGTTGCAACATCAGCCCCAGTCTGGCCTGGGAGCCATTCTCATGCGCACAGGGCCAAGCCAGCCATTTTTTTCTTACCCGCTAGAGCCCCCTAATTAGGATTTGTAATCAAAAATGTGCTAATTGGAAGATAAAGCGTTTATAGCCCCGTAGGAAACTCACGCCTGGCAGTTTTAACTGGAAAAGCTGTGTGGGGAATCCAAATGCAGAAGGCATTAGAAAGCAACAGGTCTGAGTGCCTTTGCTGTGATTCCAGTGTGTCCTTACTTCCTCTTTGGCCATTCTCAAACCCTGAGACAGATTGTACAACATTGTTACCCAGTGTACAAGTAACTACTTGTGTCCTTGGATAACCGAGACCCTTGGCAAGTGTACTGGGCCCTTTGAAGTATACAGTACAATACAAATGTATCTTCTTCTCTAACACTGTAAATTACTAAGATAAGAAGAAAATGCTTTGGAGTGGGAAATCATTTTTTATATTGGTGTCTGTTTACCTAGACAAGGTTGGATTTTGATGCGCCATCACACAGACAGAGTGAAGACAACTGGTGAATGGTCTGGCTGATGCATAGTTCTGATCTTCTCTGTATCCCTGTGGTGCTATAATTTACAAAACACTGGCTCGACGTTTGTTTGTCAGTTTGATTTCTCCGATTGTGAAATAAGTTGGTTATTGGCTTGGTCGGTGAATGTGAATTGCCCATTCCTGTAATTGTAATGAATGTAACAATATTACATTGTTTTCACGTGTCACTCTGTGCTTTGAAAATGTAAGAAGTTGCAGATCTCAGCTGTTTTTTGTGGGAAAAAAGCAGGAAAGTGGGCTGCAGTTCTACTGTCGCTCCGACCTAGACTGAGAATGAGACCTTTATAACTTTTAATCTTAAAGTTCCTGTTAAATCTCTTTCGCTGAAAAGCTTCCTAACGTACCAAGAATTTCTTAAGAATAAAATGTTTGGGCTTGAATATTACTGCATAGATGAATAGTTATGAAAACAGAATTGTGAAAACAGAAACTTTTTCAGTGAATCCTCATCAAACTCAAAACCTTTTGCAAAGGTACTTTGCAGTATAGTAATGGCCATCTGAATGGTTATGAATTGAAGACCGCATATAGCTTGTCAACCTAAATGTGATATTACAGGACTGCAGCAAGCAATTTTATTACATAACAAAAATACTGAACAGGTGTCCATGTCATTATGTGACATAAAAAATAACTCTGAAACAGAACTATCGGTACATGCCAGCATAAAGAAATTAAGAGGAAAAAAACTTTGAAAAGTATTTGAAGGACCCATGGTTTTTGAAGGGCATGTGGAGGTTAAAAGGTCACGATGGGATGGAGACATAATGCCTGTATAGGAAAACACTGTATAGCCACAAGCAAAGCTCTGAGAGGTTGTATACACTCCCCCTGTGCCAGCCAACTACCCTACACCACCACAACATGGTACCTTTCAGGATACCATACAGTTGTGCTCATAAGTTTACATACCCTGGCAAAATTGATGATTTCTTAATCATTTTTTAGTTTGGGTAGTTTATGTTGTCATTATGATTTAAATAAAGTAAACACAGGTGTTGGACAATAAATGGCTTTAGCAAACACTAGCCATGAGCGAAAGAAAAGTTTTTGTGTTATCATTCATATTCTCTGAAAAATGGTTAAGAAATCATCAATTCTGCCAGCAGGGTATGTAAACTTATGAGCACATCTGTATGAAGGCTCAGAGAAGCCCAAATGCATAGGTGCATTTTATTTTGTAGCAAGTAGAGAATTCCACCACATAAGTGCTTTGACTTTTTCTTTTTTTTTTAGCATTTTGCTAAAGGGCACGGCTCCACTATAGGGTGCCAGTGCAGCACACCTCAATTCTATTCCTTTAGCCTTTTAGGATATTTTTTGTCCTGTGTTGTGATACTACAATCCCTACAAGCTTTGGATCAGGTCCACAATGACTAACGAGAACATGTGTCATCCACTCACGGAAGTCATTAAACATCTGTCAATCAACTATTCTGGTCAGGGCAAACGTGTGTGATCTGATCACTTACAATCATGATAAGGGTGATGCATTGATAAGGCAGCTGAAACCTCTCTCACACTAAATTTGATTTGTAAGCTGACATGCTTGAGGGACCCTATTGACACGTGCTAAGGGTATATCCCAATACAATAGGTTCCAAGGCCAACCAGTGTTTTTCCTATATGCATTTAGCACTCGTGCACCTCCACTGGTAAATAATGAGCACTTCTACTGATCAGTAAGCTCATGATCAAAGTAATGCCTTTCATTTGCACACTGTCCAAGCACGACACTCAAAGATTTATTTTAAAGTCTTAATTTGTCTGTTTCTTTACTCAAACATTGTCAGAAGTCACTATTTTTTGGGGGGTTATTTTCAAATTCGACCACCTTGCATAGTTGGGTTAATAACGTTTGTCCACTGACAGTATCACTGCTACAACAAGAATGATGGGAAAACTAAGCACTGCTCCAACACATCTGCATTCATATAAACTTGCAATCCCCCAAAAGTACAGAAACTTTTGTTCTCTTGTGGACAGGTCTCAGAGAACAGATGTAGCCATAACAGTGGGAGAATGCCATGGACTCTGACAGGGTTGCAGCCTTGTCTATCATGCCGCAGTAAGACAGAGTGCCTTATTCTTTTTCAGTTGTCCTCTTTAATTGTGATGCAGTGGGACAAGGTCAAAGTCAAGGTCCACTCGCAGACAATACATATGGCCAGAGGCAGCTCAATGTCAGGCAGGCAGGCAGGGGGTTGAGCGCTGGAGTCGTTGTTGTGTGTTGCGTGTCTGACACACATTCATGGTCGTCACAGCCATGCAGCGTGAGAATGTGTGCGGTGTCTGTGGCCACGGCATGGGGTGAGGCCAGAGAGTGGACTGGATGGACGGACTGGTAGTGGTGGTGGAACTGGTGTGAAATTGAAACGCACACACACACACACACACACACACACTCTTTCTCTCTCTCTCTCTCTGTCTCTCTCAAACACACACACACACACACACACACACACAACCATGCAAACTTGAGGTCAGCTGGTAGAATGAGGGCAGTCATGCTGTTTCCATGTTGGTAAAACCTGCACTTGATGACCTTTTCCTTGTCCAGTCTGAGCAGTGTGTGTGTGTGTGTATATGTGTGTAGGTGTGTGTGTGTGTGTGTTTGAGTGTCTTTGTGTGAGTTTATGCACGTGTGTGTAGGTGTGTGTGTGTGTGTGTGTGTGTGTGTGTGTGTGTGTGTGTGTGTGTGTGTGTGTGTGTGTAGGTGTGTGTGTGCATGCGTGCACATGAGTGTGAGGTTTGGTTTGGGGAGCGTTGGGCCTCAGCTGCCCAGCGGGAGCGGTGCTTGGGAAGGAAGGCAGCATGTACGCTAAAGACATGTGCACATACACTACAATGGCTCAGCACACACTTTCCCACGCTGTTTACCGCACTCTCCCCCTGCACCGATACAGGACCGCATGATCCCCTCAAGTTACTTTTTTTTTTCCAAAAATGGGACTTCAGAGCCTCTTCCATTTGACACTTTTGTAAAGTTTTCATATCTACCCAAAGTGAAGTGACACAAAGAGACTGAAACTATTGTTGCTCTGTCATTGTTCACTTCCCTGAGAATATTCTATGGTTTGATGTATTCTCAGACAACACCACAACTTCAGACCGCAGGTTTTTATCAAAATCGGGGCACTGATGTAAAATGAAAAGCTTGTCTAATTGCAGTTTGTAATGCTTTATTACATCCTCTCCTCATAGTCAGCTCTTTAAAGTGGTGTAAGTTTTTTTTTCACTTCCAAGTTATAGGCTTTGCTTGACTCATGTGGAGTTATCGCCACATATTACACCGCCCCCTGGCGATACTTAACACTCATGTGGGATGCCCTATATTTCCAGCGCACGACAGCATCATGCACAGTCATGTTCAGAGCTGCACGCCACTCATGTAACTGTCGGATTATAGAAAAAAATATCTCGATGCCTAATAGGACATTTTTATTCGCAAGAAGTGCCTTGACCAACATGTTTAGTTTTCAGGAAAACAGGTAATAAAAAGTGAACAAAATTGACGCAACAGCATATGCTAAATGAAAACAATTGACTTTAACAAACAAAAATACATTTTTTCCATCTCCTCTCTATCCGATTAATTTAACGTTAATTACACGTTTTCTTTTTTTGCAGCGAAAGGGTTAAAAGGTGTTTCAGCGCTTCTTCAGGTACCCTGCAGAGTCAGAATTTGTCTGATTTTTTTTCAAATGTTGGTCTTTGTGTAAATCACTATGCTTAGCACAATAGTCACTAACCTTGAGGGAGAACAAGTCAATGACATTAGATCCTAAGTAATAGGGTTGTAATACCGCTACCTAATCTCATTGCACTATTAAAAGTGGTGCAGTGCATCGACGTCCTCACTCCGTCAACACTTCGGACTGGCCAGACGTCCTCCCGCTGATTGTAGACCTAGTTTTACGCGCCACCTGTTGCTGCAATCGCGCACGGGACCAACGAAACTCGGTGGAACTTCTCCTTTTTTGACCATTCTCACTTTTCTTCAACGCGCCCTGTTCTTCGAAACTTTGCACTGGATATGTGGTGGATGCTGTATCCGCGATGGATTTGGTTTCTTGTCGGACACCTCTGCTTCCTGCGGCTGGACTTTCGTGTCAGGGCGATGGCGGTGCCAAAGCTCGTCTACTCACACGCGGGAATGTGCCCCAATGAAATGAACCCCAACCTGTGGGTGGATGCCATGAGTACCTGCGAGCGGGAGTGTGAATCCGATCGGGTGAGGCTTCATGCGCCCCTGTCCCTTTTCCACAAAGTGGAATTCCAGGGGGGCATCTTTACCACACGGCTCGAAACTGTTTGATTTATGACGCACTCTTATTGAAGAATAACGGCACACATGATTAGCATGAGCATGGGGTAATGAGATGCAAATTGGAGAATTGATGCTAAATAATTCAAGCCATGAGATACTCTCACCATGACGGCTGTTCGTTTAGATTTAAATATGAATTGAGCAACAAGTGAGGCATTGTTATTCACAATTAAATCAATCTCGTTTAACCATGATACACTATGTGTTGCATTTGGGTTGCATGTTTACCTACTCTTAACAAAAATATCCATCCTGTCAACTTGTTTGAAAACTTTTGCTGATTTTGTTGTGTCTGTTTGTCTGTGTCTCAAGGACTGTGAAACGTTTGAGAAATGCTGTGCCAATGTTTGTGGAAATAAGAGCTGTGTGGCGTCTCGCTACTATGACATCAAAGGCAAGAAGGGGCCCGTGGGCATGCCTAAGGAGGCCACCTGCGAGAAGTTCATGTGCAGCCAGCAGGGCTCCGAATGCGACATCTGGGACGGACAGCCCGTGTGCAAGTGCCGTGACCGCTGTGAGAGGGAGCCCCACTTCACCTGCGCCTCGGACGGCATGACTTACTACAACAAGTGCTACATGGACGCAGAGGCCTGCTCCAAAGGCGTCACCATCACCGAGATGTCCTGCCGTTACCAGCTGCCCTGGTTCAACACCAGCCCCCTGCCCGAGGAGACCACGCTCAACCCCACCACCGCCCAGCTGGAGACCACCCCCATGGACCTCCAGCTGCCCACCATGACCAACAAGCCCATTCACCAGTCGGTGTTCGTGGGGGAGACGGCCAGCTTCCTGTGTGAGGTGGTGGGCCGACCCAAGCCCGAGATCACCTGGGAGAAGCAGCTGGCGGGCCGGGACAACCTGGTGATGAGGCCCAACCACGTGCGCGGTAACGTGGTGGTCACCAACATCGGTCAGCTGGTCATCTACAACGCCCAGCTCCAGGATGCCGGCATCTACACCTGCACCGCCAGGAACATCGGCGGCTCGCTGCAGGCCCACTTCCCCCTGTCCGTGGTGAAGCGCGAGCGGATCACTGTGGACGACGGTCAGCAGAAGGGCAACAATGGCAGCGCCCGCCTCCCTGCAGAGGAGTGCCTGAAGCCCCCGGACTTGGGCAACTGTGGCGACGAGAGCATCAGCTGGTACTACGAGGCCAAGAGGAACAACTGCTTCAGCTTCACCTACGGTCAGTGCAACAAGAACCGCAACCACTTCGACAGCTACCAGGCCTGCATGCTCTCCTGCGGGGCTGAGCTGGCCGCCCCCTGCTCTCTGCCCCCAATGCAGGGCCCCTGTAAGGCCTACGAGCCACGCTGGGCGTACAACCAGGCCCTCAAGCAGTGCCAGTCCTTCGTCTTCGGCGGCTGCGGAGGCAACGAGAACAACTTTGACAGCCGGGAGGCATGCGAGGAAGCCTGCCCGTTCCCGAAGGGCAACAACTGCAAGGCATGCAAGCCCAAGCAGAAGATGGTGCCCAGCTTCTGCCGGGCGGACTTTGTGATCCTGGGCCGGGTGATGGAGCTGACGGAGGACCAGGACTCCGGGCACGCGCTGGTCACCGTGGAGGAGATCCTCAAGGACGAGAAGATGGGCCTCAAGTTCTTCGGCAAGGAGCCGCTGGAGGTGACGCTGCTCAACGTGGACTGGAGCTGCCCGTGCCCCAACGTCACGCGCACCTCCGACAGCCAGCTCATCGTCATGGGCGACGTGCACAACGGCATGGCCGTGCTGCAGCCCGACAGCTACGTGGGCGCCTCCTCGGCACGGCGCGTGCGCAAACTGCGGGAGATCATCGGCAAGAAGACCTGTGACTTTCTGAAGGATTTTAGCAGCGCTTAGGTGAGGGTGGGGGGCAAGGAGCGTTTGGGGTGTGTGTGGGGGGTGGGGGCCATCATGTCCATCATAAATGTGATGTGAACTTCTCTGACTGGCATCTGGACTCCTTTTCCTGGGTCCTTAATATATCCAGCCTTACCAGAAGGCAGAATGATGAATTTGATATCAACAATTTCGCAAGTGGGATTTCAAATATGAATTTATCAGAGTAGTAAAAATCATATATATATAAATATATCATATATATATCATGTATCTAACTGATGTATAACTGATTGTTTCATCGTAAAAAGATTTTGTCTTGTGTATCCATTATGAACCTAGCTTTGAGCAGAAACTTAACTTTCCTTTCAAGCACTTATCCTGTAAAAGGCATAGGTATGAATATTTTAGTGCAACTAAAATTGTTCTCAAGTGTTGTGGTTTAAACTGAAATTTGTTCTTCTTGTCAGAAGTACATGTATGCCTACTGGGCAATAATTGAAAGAAGAATCCATAGCATGGTTATTTTCAGTTAAGGGGCTTTCAGAATGGCAACATGCAGTAAACATTTAACTTATGTTCTGAGTCAGTTCTCGGCTGATAACCATTTAAAAAAGTGTATTTGGAATATCAAATCAATATACGATAACATGTAATGTTTGTGTTCTTTGCACCTTGTAGTTCTACTTTATGAGAGTATATACCTAATCTGCTCTTTAAATATATATTACTTCCTGTATATTTATTTGATCTATTTTCATTTCAAGCTATGATTAACTTTTGTAGTAGTTGCTTTTCAAGTGCCATTTCAGAATCTGGAAAAAAAAATGATCTTGTTAAAAATGTACATAATGTGAGTGGGTCAGCTGCCCTGTGTAAAAGATTAAAAGCAACTCTCAATGAAAGCTTCTTCATTTCACCTCATTGGCAAGATCTCTAACTCTGTTCTTTCTACCTTAAAGCTGCAACAGCTTTGTTCTACCTTGCTTGTCTGGCATCAGGATACTTTATGATAGAGCATTCCCTAGCTGCAGCCATAGTCGGCCAACCTGCACATTAATTCTGGCGCGGGTCACATTCTTGCTCAGCTCTGCAGTGGTAGGGGGGAAGGCAAAGGCAGCAGCACTCGAGCCCCCTCTCCCGCACCCCTCTTCCCCCCTCACCCCTCACCCCTCACCCCCCACCCCCCACCCCAGACCATGTGTTGTGTCTGCATCTGAGTGTCTCCCACACTCTGCATCTCGCAGACCTTTCATGTGCAAGAGAGCTGAGGGGGCCCCCAGAGTCTTCCAGCTTGGGGCGTCCCGCCGGCCCCTACCCCCCTACCCCCTACCCGCCCTCCGCCTTCCCCCTCTCCTCCCACCACCCACCCATCCCCTCCGCTCCTCATCTGTGCAAGCTCCAGCCACGCACTGATCCTGTTGGAGGGTGGTTCGGGGGGGGGGGCACTGGGGGGGTTGTAGAAGCACAGATAGAGTTCTGTTTTAAAGGCAGCCTTTGAACTTTTGACTTGGCGGTGGGCTGCACCGGACGGGTGTTTTGCAGTGGTGGGGGGACATGGGGGCGAGGGAGGGGTGGGGGGTGGGGGGGGCGTACACATGGCTTTTTCCCAGGGGGGGGGCCTCAGCCGTCTACGACCCCAGGGCCTGCGCACAGAGCGTAACCCATGACCCCGTAAGCCGCTCATGAAAGGAGTACAGAGGTGGGGGGGGAGAGGGGAGCGAGAGAGAGATGGAGAGAGAAGGGGGCTGTTTCATTAAAACCTGTTGACAAGTGTCAAGTGTGGCTGTGCAGCTCAAGTTCAGCTGAGCTTTGGCAGGCCCCCTGAACACAACAACAGCAACAAAAGTCCACCCCCCTCCCCCACAGCCGCCCCCTCCAAATCTCCCCCCACCCAAGCATCGCATTCCATCACAAAAGAAATGATCACCATTCATTCACTACTGGTGGCCGAACAGTTTGTTTACATGGCAAAGCTAAAAACATATGCTTGCATATCCTTGTCTCGACCAACAACGATATTTCATACATAGTAGAACATCTCAGTAGCAGGAAGAGTTGAAGCATAACTAAATTAATTTCAGGCCTGGATCTAGGCAAAGCATTTTGTGGTGCCACATCTTCTTCAGATGCAGATTCGGTGTGAGACTCTGTGGAGTTTACATGTGGCAGAGAAGGCAGAGCTGCTTCCCATGCACACGTGATACTAATTAGGAGAAGAAACAACATAATCGGGAAAAAAAAAAGTGTTTCGGCCGCATGCATTTCAAACTCAGCAGGCTGTGTCAAGCAGACTCTTAGTCCTGGCAGCTCGGCTAAAAGAGAAAAAATTCTTTGCTTTCTAGTTTCTTTTTGCTGGTGTTATTGATTTTAGACGGTCGTTTCATTGCATTTTAATGCTCTGTAATCATGATAATTGATCATAATAATCACAAGTAATCATGTTTTATAAACCCGAAACTTTAGGAAGTAGTCTGGACTGTGCATTTATACAAGCTGCAAACAAATCTCTCAATTTACTTTCTAAACTTACATATTTCAATTGATTTCATTCAGGTGTTGTTTGTTGCAGGATGGTTGAGAGTAGATCAGTACAATGGTTGTTAGGATGAAGTCTGAAGTAAATGTATTGTGCAACTGCAGTAGACAGTGGTCTTTTTTTTTTTTTTACCTTGAAACATTATAAATGTATAAATTATAAATGTAAATTTGTATAGTTAGGGTTCGGGTTTGCCTTGGCTGAGAGTACTCAAACCTATCTAAGTCTATAACAACAGATGCACAGTATACAATGTGCAGATTTTCTGTAATGTGACATACCCCAAATTGGCAGAAAATCTGCATTGCATTTAGCAAGTGTTTTTATTAAGTGAAAAACAGCAATGAAACTACAATCGAGCTGTTGGGAAATCTAAGTGAACGTAATTCTTACCACACTTTTGCACCTAAATTAATTTAGGTGGAATGTGATCATGTGAAGCATATGCACAGTTAATGTAGAACACACCGACAGCCCATTTAGCACCCTTCGGCAGTTAAAAGGAATTATACTTTTGTATTTTATGTTGCTGTTGTGTATGCTTCCTCTTCTTCAAAATTCAATAAACACAGGATTACAATTTAGCACCTCAATTGGCTTCTTTGTTAGTGCCCACTACACACTGTTGGTTCAACAACAGCCCATCCCTGGACCATCTGTGTGATTATGTTCACCCTCAAAACATGCAGCAGATTTCAGTCGTGACCTAATTACTTCGGCCATCTTGTGAACAGACCAGAACGCATTTTAAAATCATGACATAAAAACAACACAACAAACAGCAACCTCGCTAACCACAACACAAACCACCAACGGGCCGAACCATGTAGAATAAAATTAAAATGAAGATTATCCTCTTGCCACCGATGACCTCTGCATTCCTCTATGCAGGTAATCAGTTCCACATTGCTTATGCAAGCTGCCCCCTCTTCCCAGATTTGACCTCACGCATAGATCTTTGTGCAGATGTTCGGAAGGATTTAGATCTGAGCTCGCCGGTGGCCACTTCCAAACTCCCCTGTGCTCTGTCTTGAATGACTCCTCGGGTGCCTTATGAAAGGCCTGTGCTTTGTGCTTCGAGATCCTAATTTGGCGACAAATCTGCTTAGTTCTTTTTTTCCTTTTGCTGGACACATTATGGGCAGCAAAATGCATTAATTTATCACGAACCCATGAAACATTGAATTGTGTTTTTCATCCATGAAAACCACAGACACATTAGCACTGTGTCAGGGAAACACTGAGGACAGCACATTTTTCTGGTCACAGAAAAACAATGCAGATAGTGATAGTGTGCACTTCAGTGACAGTGTTGGTGTTGCATCATTCTGTAGAGGGCATTAAGTCTGCAGGCAAGAGGTCTGCTGCACTTAACTCTTAGTAGATACTTGACCTTCCACCGGCAGACAGATTTCAGGACACTGGCCCAGGCATTAGTCTGTGAAATGGCAAAGACATTTCCATATTTTATAACCTTTACATACATGTTAAAAACCTTCAGAGCCACAACGGTCAGGCCAAACCCAAAACATCCTTGAACCCCACTGAACTAGACGTTCTTTACTCTTTTTTGTTTTTCTACAAACAAGGAGATGGTGTGCTTCAGCAGAAACACGATCTGGCCACAGAGCATTCTTTCTGAAGTGACTGTGACATGGGACTGCTTTTGGGTTTTTTAATCACACTTTGAGTTCCTCTTCTGCGATGGTCCAGTTTCACCAACACAAATCTAGTGCTCAACATGACACTGCAAGCTTGTGTAAGCACAGGATGTGAATTAGGTTCATCCATAAACTTTGTGATTGACTGTCTTGTTCTCTCAACCACGCAGATAGCAGATTGTAACTTTTTATTGTGTCCCCTGTGAGATTTGTTTCCCAAAACCATTTTTTTTGCTGTGACTATGGCTAGTGACCATGACTTAGGCCATGATTTCAACACTGGTTCCCAAACTTTTCACCGCCATGTAAACTCTATGACACTATGCACACACACACACACACACACACACACACTGGTCCTCCCTGTTGTTAACCCTTGCACCACGCTGACTTATTAATGAACATATTATTAAATTATTGCTGCATGAACTAAATACACATTATTGGGCTGTATTGTAGATAGTTTGAATGTAATATCTTTTCCCCACATATAGCCTGTACTTGGACTTTGTATTTATGCTGGTGAGAGCTAAGAACCTATTCACAGTGTATCCTATACAAATGATCTAAGTACCTCTAATGGTAGTATTATGGATAAAGGAGCAAGATCGGAGCACTCCGTTTAAAATGTTTTAATGGTGCAGAAACAACACGACTGACGTTTCGACGGCACTGCGTCTTCTTCAGAGTTTGACTCTGCCAACTCTGAAGAAGACGCAGTGCCGTCGAAACGTACTGTACATTGTGTCCTGGACCGTGAGCACCAATCGAGGTGGAAGCGCATCTGACTCCTAGTTACCTCTAATGGTACTTGTACCCCAGTTTGCCAACCTCTGCTGTAAGTCAAAATGATTGCCAGGAGATGCAAACCAGGGCAAAGGCTAGTTTCGTAAGCCTTCAAGGGGGCCACTGATGTTCACTTTCACTGACCCTAATAGTCATTTTTAGGGTGTACTAAAATAAATGACCATGCTCCATAATCCAAAACACAGTCAATGTCATGTTTTGCAAATGTATGTAGTCTCAGTCTGAATCATGTTATACAAATATATTTGGTTTCAATCTGTGATGTCACTGGTCGGCTTACCCCACTCTGATTCTGATTGGTCAATAAAACAGTAGTGCCCTGCTGCCACAAGATTGCAAATGAAAGTAACAGTGAAAACAGGTATGTTTTACCATGGGCAAATTAATAGTCAATTAACTGTTAATAGTCCTTGGCCAGAATCTAGCTCCTCTTTCTGTTTTCCATGGTCAGCAGAGAACATGGGTCATTCTCATCATTCTCTCCTTAAAGTTGCAGTCTCTCATTCAAAGAAAAAACACCTTCAGTCAAGTTCAGTTAAGGGCTTCCTCACAGTTCTCAAGCAGTCTGCTTCATGCAGTCCAAAAAATGTTCCCACTTGGTGCCAGGAGCTTGGAAGGAAGATTGTAATCTGATTGGCTGATGAGCTAAAACATCCAAAACGTTTAACAATTAAAATAGCAGACATTACTGTTGAGATGTTTTGAAACTGTTGTAGTCTGGGTTACAAATATGTGCTGCTTGAGAATTCGCACCGAATATTTAGCCAATCCATTTTTTGTGCTTTGCTACAAGGAATGTGGAAATTCATGTTTTTTTTTTTTTCTTCACCATGCCCTCCACAGCCAAAAGTCACGGGTTTAGTGTTGCAAGTGTAGTGTTGCAAGTTGGCCATGAGGTGGCAGCAGTGGACTATACCCCAGGAAAGGTTTGCCTGTTTGATGTTTGCTAGGGCCCTGCTAATTATCCACTCGCTCAAGTGGGTATGTATGTTGTGCCATGCATGAACAGCTACAGACTGGTGTCTTGGACTGGCAGCTTGTTCATGTAGACTCACTGATAGTATGGAGAGTTTGCTTGACAAAATGCCATGTGTTTATGGACCCCATATATGCATTAAGATTACAGGTGGCTGGATTTAAACCAAGTTGTGCCAAGCAGTCAACTAACGAAATTATTTGGCTTTAAGATTAAACATTAAACAACCTTTGTTGCTTCAGGGCTTGACTGAATTGAAGACGTGTGGGCTGACAGCATGGGAGATTTATGCTACATGAGAAGGACAATCCCTGCTGCTGCACTCGCGGTTGCTGTGGCAACTTTGAAGGAGGACAGTCTCTGTGAGGCAGTATTACTTTGAGCAGAGTGTACACAATTATGTGGATTGAATGTAGCCGCCGTTTTGCGAAAAACCTGTCTGCATACATCTCTTTGTGAATGTCACAGATTAAACCATGTCTACTGTTTCCTTAACAGCCACTACCGGATAAAAGAATAAAGAGAGAAACAGATTGAGATGTCTGGAAAGAGACATAATGTACTGAAAGCGACTGGGGCGTTCGGCGTGTTGCGCAAGCTGTCCTTTGCACGCTGCGGAGAGGCGAGACCTTGTCTGGGTAGGAGCACCCTGACCTGTGCAATGTGACAGAGACGCCTTGAGACAGAAGCCACTCTTGACTCCCTTGGCAGGGTCATGGAAATATGCCCACTAGCACTGTTGCGTATGTGCAAGGCTGCCTATACGCATGCTCGCTCACTCTGAGGTCGGGCTTGTGTTACATATTCACCTCCTCCCCCTGTCTCAGTTTCTCATTTGGCCACTTGGATGTAGTCTTCTCTCTACACCCCCCACCCAACCAGTATCATTGTCAATCACCTGTCTACCATTAACACCACACTCTTTGTCTGTCTATGATCACCACACACACAGAGGTACCAGTGTCATGTTTGTTTACCAGCCCCCCCACCCCCCGCCCAGACACACACTCACACTCACACTCAGACATACAGCACAGAGAGAGAGAGGCAGAAAGAGAGAGAGAGACATCCAGTCACATTATACTGTTTGTGTCAAGTGTTAAACTCTTGTGTGTTATTGAAGTGGGTCCATTTGAGTGATGGGAATGAAATGAAAGCTCGTCCTCATTCTCTCTCTCTCTCTCTCTCTCTCCCCCCCCCCCCCCCCCCCCTCTCTCTCTCACACACACACACACACACACACACACACTGTGCATGAGAAAGGCATATGGGCCATGAACTTTGCTCCGTGGAGTCATGACTTCATGGCCTTCGCTAGAATACCTGATGAGCAATGACTTGCTGTGGCAGGTTGGGTGGAGCACTTAAAGATTAAAGTGTGGGGGAAAGTAACTGGAATAATCAGCAAAAAAATAAGTCATGCTGCTTGCTGACCCTCTCACCTGACCCATGTTCATTCACACCACCAACGGGAAGAATAAACGCTATTAATCCACATGGAATTGCATTGACCCTTCTGATTAGTTTATTTTTCAAGCAGAGGATCGATAGGTTTTCAAGTACATGTCACGGGATATGACCTTGTGTAGAGTTATAGGCCTATTGTAACAGCCTAGCTGTTATGTATATACTGGTAAGCTGTTTATTTTCCTACTCGCCAGGATGGACGAGCATTGAACGGTAATAAAACAGGAAATGGGGGCATTTCATGCAGTGTTTGTGGGCCTGTTTTTCCACCTGTGTGGTTTCTATATAGTGCTGCCAGGTTGCCTCTTGTTGAACAGCACATTTTCACCGTTATTTTCCACAAGAGAACAGCTCTCCCCCACCACCCCGCCCCCTCTCGCGCTGGGAACAACGTCATGAGCAATTAGCCAGATGGCGTTTTGAAATCGCATCGCACACTGACGGTGCTGCATTGACGATGAATCACCCGCGTTACTGCTGTTGCCGCTGCCACTCAACAACACGTAGGGTAGGCTATCTGCTGAGCACACATGTATAGAAAATCGAGACTGTCGCCCGCCGGCGCATTTTGTCGTTTGTCAGTCAGTGGAAAACTTTTACACGAGTTTGCGTCACTGCCGTAATTAGCGAATAAACGGCCATAATCCATCGCTATCATTTGTTGTTTGATGTCTGTGTGAGCGTCGCTTACATATCCCGAGGAGCTACGCTGGGGTCTCTTCACTAAAAGCCTAAGCTGTGCGAGATACATTAGGA
>CM059266.1:15945083-15950083 GCA_030347295.1 Setipinna tenuifilis | reverse complement strand
ACTCACTTTACCCCCCCCACCCCCGGTATCAAGCTTGTTCTGTGAGCCGCCCAGGCAAACAGGAGGAGACGTCTCCATTCATGACAGGCGAAGCGCTGGCTGGTGTGCCAATTGGGAATGCATTCGTCTCTTTGCTGAGCAATTACACCCTCAGGAAGGAACGGACCCCCTAAGAAATACTCCAACTCCAACTGTCATTTATGTGGATGTTCTTGTGTGTGTGTGTGTGTGTGTGTGTGTGTGTGTGTGGGTATGAGTTCTTTATGTTCACGGCATGATGATGTGTGTAAATAACAGTGTGCATGTGCAACCGTGTGCATGTGTGCGAGCGTGCACGCAGGTGCATGTAATGATGTGAATATGTAAATAGCAGGTTGCATGTCCATTTAATAAGGACTGAGTGTGTGTGTTTGTGTGTGTGTATTATATGTGTGTGCATTTCATGTGTGTGCAGGTCTGTGTGTATGTGTATGTGTTTCTGCCTGTGCCTGTATGTGGCAGTGTGATTATGTTTATGTGCGCATGTGTCTCCTGACTGTACTGTACACAGAGGTTAAACTGCAGCGCCTCATGGAGCGAGTGCTTATCTGTGCCCAGGGGGCTGTAAGTGGCAAAGTATGTGCAGGCGTACGTGTAAGTATGGGTTGGTGCCAGGGTGACAGTGCATGTATATGCTGTGGTGTGCTGGTGTGTGTGTGTGTTTATGTGTGTGTGTGTGTTTAGTTGTGTGTGTGTATGTGTGTATGTGTGTCTGTCTGCCTGTGTGTGTTTATGTGTCTGTGTATTTATGTGTGAATGAGAAAGATAGATAGATTGTGAGCTGAGTGTTTGTGTGTGTGTGATAAATTGTGTGTGTGTGTGTGTGTGTGTGTGATAAATTGTGTGTGTGTGTGTTTGAGCTGCATGTAGAGCTTGTGGACATAATGTCCACCGCCTGTGCACTGACTTGGGGAGCCCAGGTTGGAAAAGGAAGAGCTATACTTAGCCCCTCCGTGCCCGGTGTTACTACCCTGACTACCCTGGCCATGTTTGGTGCAGGCTGCTAATGGGGGGGCAAAAAAGACAGGGGAGGTAGGGAGGTTAAGGAGCATTCTGCCTTGAAAACAACAATCCCTGGTGTAAATTTTGCAGATGCAGACAGCCGGATCAAAAGCAGCATACAAATCAAATCGAGTGGCTGTAGGTATATTGTACTCACACGGAGCAAACGGTTGCTTAAATGGTTACTTTATGCAGATATGCCTCACAACGGGGCCCTGCAAAGTCTGTCAAGCGTGGCCTATTGTCTGTGCATGTTCTAATGTGAGCCCAGCTCTCCCTCTCCGGGCTCTAGAATCTCACCGTGTCACAATGGCCCTCTGCCATGTCAGGGGGGAGATCGGCCAATCAGATGCTGCGTGTACCGAAGCCCACTAAACCCAACCCACCTGGCCTAATGTCACACTGACTTTGTTCGCACAGGTGGAGAAAGGCGCATTCAGGCTTAACAGGTGTGGATAAAAATAGCGGCAGCAGGTACCAAGGTGTGGAACAAAACAAAAAAAAAAAGTCGTCTGATTGGACCTGCTGGAGAAACACGACAAGAGAGACTGGAAGACAAGGTGCACCTCTCCACACTCCAAACACTCTGTCTCTCTCCCTCTCTCTCTCTCTCTCTCTATCTCCATGCCAAATTTAGCCATGCCACCTTTTGTGCCCTGCCACCGTACCCTGGCAAAGAGTGTGTCGAGGTGTCTGGCTCTGACAGGGGAGCGCCGAGGGGGTTTATATACAGAAAAACAGGCTCTGTGTTTGCTGTGGAAACCTGTCCACCATGACATGTGCAGCCGCTCAGAGCACAGCTCGGTGCTGTTGTTTGTATGAGTCATGCAGTTAATGGGCTGAAAGTCACATAGCATAGTGTGTGTGTGTGTTTGTGTGTGTGTGTGTGTGTGTGTGAGTGAGAGAGGGAGACAGACAGACAGACTGAGAGAATATGTGTGTGTGAGAGAGAGAGAGAGAGGGAGAAAAAGAGAGAGTATGTGTATGTGTGTGAGTGTGAGTGTTTGTGTGTGTGTGTGTGTGTGTGTGTGTGTGTGTTTGAGAGAGAGAGAGAGAGAGAGAGAGAGAGAGAGGGATAGAGAGAGAAAGCGAGAGCCTCATCTACTCTTTGGGATCAACAGCTTTGCATCCCCCAGTGACGACAGAGGCCCTGCTCTGCTCCTGTGGCATCAGGAGGGTAATTGGATCAGATCTCTCTTCCTCCCACTCTCTCTTTCTCGCTCGCTGGCTCACTCACTCACTCCCTTTTGCCTCTCACTCACCCTTTTGCCTCTCACTTTTTCTCTACCAAACCCAGTCACTCCTTTTTTCTATCTCTCGCTCCCTCGCTCATTTACTCCCTTTCGCTTCTTACTCATTTCTCTCTCTACCACACCCACCCCGCTGTCTCTCCTTCTCTTTACCACCTCCTCTGTCTCTCTTTCTTTCTCTCTCTCTGGCTCTCTCTCTCTCTCGCTCTCTTTCTCTCTCCCATCCCCTCTGTTTCTGTCTCTGCCTATCTCTCTTTTATGTTGAACCCTGTAGCCACTAGAGGGGGTTGTGTGTCTGCCCCCATACACTCTACAGTTCTGGATGCAGCCCTAACAACAGGGAGGGCCAGTGTGTGTATGCGTGTGTGTGTGTGTGTGTGTGTGTGTGTGTGTGTGTGTGTGTGTGTGTATTACTCAATTCCCACCGAAACAGCACACACACACACGCGTGCACACACACACATGCACACAAACATTAACTTTCTCACACAAATACACATGCACACACACACACACACACACACACACACACACACACACACACACACACACAGAAACACACACTTATACATAAAACACAGATTCACATAAACATACACACACTTATACAAATACACATATGCAGGCACAAACAAGGTGTTTTGGTGGGAGCCGTGAGTGTTTGTGGCCCTGAGGGCAATAGCCTGAGCAGATTAGATGGAAGGGGGATAATTGTTGCTGAGCGTTAGCGCCGCGAGCTGGAACACACTACATCAACCATCTGCTTCACTACCTCAGTTGAGTAATACAGCACACAGCCAGGTTCATACACCCGCTCAACTCATACACACTCACTCACTCACTGTTTCTCTCTTTCCCTCCTCTCTCTCTCTCTTTCCCTCCATCTGTCTCTCTTTTTGGCTTTTTAAATTTCTTTCTCCCTCCCTCACTCTCCATATTTCTATTATTTTATTTTCATGCGCCTTCATGATCCTATTCCTTTTGTCTTCCTCTGAGCTCTCTGTGTTCTTGTTCTCCTTCCACTTAGTAGTCCTATCTGTGTCTCTGTCTCTATTTTGCCCTGCACGCGTCTCTGTTTCAAGATAGCAGGCGGGGAGGAAATTAAAATAAACCCAAGCTGTTCCCTCCGCCCGAATCAAAGGCGCACGTGGTCCATGATGCCATATGCGAGGATGGCAAGTGTCTCTGTTGCACATGCAAATCACTTTATTATGGCAGCGCCAACAGGCCAAAAAAATGCTTTCAGTTCAATGAAGGCTCAGACCCTTTGGCGAGACGTCTTGTTTAACAACTTTACAAAAGATGGACACACACATATTTGTCTGCTTCCTACTGACCGGCCTTTTGTGCTGTAGGTGCTTTCAAATTAGTCGAAGAGTTCAGATACAAAAACAGTTTAGTCTGTTTCTATAGAATATTCATAAATCATGTTTTTTTAAACTTGTGCTTTCGAAGTAATATTACTGCAGCTGGATTGTTTTGATTAAGTAAAAACAAATTGAAACAACACAACTACAGATATTGATTGACTGATTGATATAACGTGGAACACAAAAATTAAATAAATAAATGTAAAATGGAAGCAATTCTTTGAGATTTCATTCTGAGAATGGAAATTGCTTTTGTTTTAAGAATTGTGTAAACTTTTCAGACATTAAAATGTGACACACACACACAGAGACCAGCTGTGAGCGCAGATGGGGGGTGCAGCGGTGTGACAGGGCAGGCGCACACAGCACACAGGGGAAGGTGGATGTGGATGTGGGGGTGGGGGAGTTAAGTATAGCTTTGACAGAGGCGAGGATGAGTACACATTGTTAATAACTGCCCTGTGAAAATGCTAACCTTTACAGAGAGCCGCTGCCAAGCAGCAGTGAATCAGAGAGTGCGCTAGTAGGAAGAGCGTTGGAGACGCGCTAAACGTTTTAGCTCGTCTGGCTCTAAATGCATTAGCGGCGGGAGGCTAGCGGCTAATAGCTGCTAGCTGCTAAAGGCCAATAAAGTCAGCCTGACTTCCTAACTCTTTAGGAGAAGTGCTGGGGATGGGTGCCAACACTCCTCTGGATTCTGGATTCTAGCCACTGTGTGTTCACATGCCTACCTCCATATTTGATGGTGCTAATGTTATTACTGTGGTTATAGACTCACCTTGAAACGCAGGTTACCTCGGTAACACTTTCTGTTGTTGTCCCCCATTTCCACATATTTTTCTGTCGAGTGCTTGTCAAATTACAGGAAATTATTGGGAATTTACCTCAGGTTACAAGTCGAAACTTTCAACTAATGGCATTGCAAAGAACTTAAAGAGAGGCATTTTCAGAAGAAATAACACCCTTGGTACGGTCTTTTTGTTTTCCAGTCCTCTAATTTCTACCTGCAGTTATACCTGTTAAACACATGGTAAACTAAGTAAATAATATAGAAACCATAATATAGTATTACGCACTTAACAGGTAAATACCTGGAGATTAGAGGATTGTAAAAGGAAGCATTGCCACAACTTTTGCTTTACCCATGCTGTGGTAAGCAGTGTGAGAAAATCACACAAATATCTATATTATACACATTATACCCAGTCTGGCTTAAGGCACAGCTGGTGTCTGGATGGATGGCCTTTCCCTCTGGTGGTGATTGGGGACTGCAGTAATCTGGCCTTTATTGATTTCTAGAGGAGAGCCTTCACATGCTAACGAATGTGCTACTTGTTGA
>CM059266.1:15937583-15942583 GCA_030347295.1 Setipinna tenuifilis | reverse complement strand
CATACATGCATCTTTGATTTTTCTACTACATTACCCCCCTTTGAAAGTTTTCAAACTTTCACATAAAAAAAATGATGTTACATGTTACGTTACAATGGAGGTAAATGAAACCCAGGTTAAAATAAATTAAAAACAGCCTTAACATGTGTAAAAAAAAAAACATTCTGAACTTCAGCTCAAAAGGAAATTGACAGTAGAGAGTCTGTACAGATAAAAAGATGGTTCCATGAGCAAATGAAATACCGTAAACAACATGATATTATGACTATAGATCTAACTGACTGGACTATTACAATTACCATTAATGCATCCAAGAAGAACTAAACAAATACATTTATAATTTCCATGAATGAGACCTGCCAGTCTCTCTTTTCTTTATCAGTCACACTCGCGGGGAAAGGCGAAAACCATGTTACCCAAAGTAAAACCACTATCATTGCCAATTATGTGGAAACCGATGAGAGGTTTGGGAAAATTCCTTTCCGGTGTCATGTGAGAATGACCACCCAGGTTTGGACAGCCGAGAGCGGACAAAAATGTGCATTAAAGAAGGTCTATACAATTGTGTCATCTTGTGTCATCTTTCTACATGTTGAAACTCTAATACTCTGATATTGTGGCTGTGACAGAATACTGTAGAATGTTGGAAAGAAGTAACAACAACAATAGACCATGCTAACAGACTTATGGAAAGCAAAACAAAAACAAACAGACCATGCTAAACAGACATATGAAAAGTATGGTGAACACCATCATCTTGGTAGCTGTAGAATTCCTGTAATAGAAAGAAGTATGGTGATGACGCATATGATGTTTGACTCCTCTTCATGTGGTGTGTGGTGTGCAGTGTGTCTGTGTGTGGACACACGCAAACAAGAGTAATCCTCTTCATCTTCTTAAACCTTGAAACGCCTATGCTGAAAGCCAGGGTAGACTGCCTGTGCCTTCTGGATCCGTACTGCTCATGGGGTTTATTCTGCCCACAGTAGGTCCACTATGCTAAAAGTGTGTGTGTGTGTAGTTTCTGTGTTGGTTCGTTGCTCCAATTTCACCAGCGACTTTCTCCGGTCTTCCTCCAGTACAATGTGACTTGGCACAGGGGTCTTTGTAATGTCCCCCCTTTTGACACCTTGTGAATGTAGCAGAATCAGTAGAATCCTTGTTCTTCAATGGTGAAAGGCAAGGCGTCGGTTTCCTGCAAATCTCAAACAAATCTTAAGTGTAGTTATGAAAATGGTTAAACTATCTCCTATAGAGATTTCAGTTAGCTTTCCAGTGTCCATCTAAGGACTTGATAACTTGTAGTTAACCAATAACTTGTACTGTAGTATTGATAGTGCAGGCATGAGTACAGTCAGAATCACAACCCCTCCTCACCCCCATCCTCCATTGAAACTGATTCGATTCATAAGTCTGATTTGATTCTTAAGTCTGATTAGACTACATATGTCTGGCTGGGCCATCGGAGTCAGTTATTTTCTTAGAATCTGACCTAAAACAGAGACACAAAGTCACAAGGACACAAAAACACTCTAATCCAACAGTAATTGTGTATTCAATATTGACACCCAAAGAGATTGTAGCTCAGAGTAGCTCAGACTGACCGGCTTTTGTTAGGCAACGATGGGTGTTGACTTAACATGTCTGCAAAAAGGTGGTGATCCTGAAACCATCAGGAAGTGATTCTAGAGTAATCAGAAAGTGATCCTAGGCTCATCAGCCATCAAGCTACCCCCCATTTTCCATTGAAAGTTAATAGCCTATAGTCTACAAACCGTACTCCTCCCCCTTTCTGATCTGCTAAGCTGTTAACAGCTTACCAGATCAGGGTCCTTTGCAGCAAACACTACACAAGTTTTACCTTGTTTCAATCTTACAACTATCCTTAATGTCTAACCTTGACGGGGAAAAACCATTCAGTGTCCACAATTAAATTACGCCATCAGTTTAAATAACTCAGACGGGGAAGCACCTTTTGATCTCCACTATTAGCTTACGTCATTAATTAAACTTTTCACTCTAAATCAGCAAAGGAGAGATGACATAATACCAGAAGTGTACCAAAGCTTAACACGTGATGTGATTCTACAACCTTGCCCCTTCTCCTCTACTCAAAATCTTAGCTTACTAAGTCCCAACATTTATCACTTTTAACCAACCCAAACAGTCCTGCCACATTTCTTTAAATTGGCTTCACACACATATCAGTTTAGAGAACCGGACCTGTTGGGCCTACAGTGATCTGTGAGTTCTCCACTCACCAATACTTAATAATGGACCAAGAACAGCTTAGATCTGATGGGCGTCGTGGTGTGTGTAGCAGTCAACACCTCTCAATGGTGTCTTCCTTCAGTGTTTTAGCTTTTGTTTGGCCGTGGCACACAATTATTTTCTGAAAAACTTAAAACTGTTTAGATAACACAGGCAGAATTAAAATAATGCACAACTAGAGGATGGTGTGGAGGTTGAGACCAAACTGCACTTTAGCCATTTAAGTTTAAGTGTCCTGGGCTTGCATTGTAAGCATAATATGTACTACAGATTGACATGAACTCTTCTTATATCAATGTGACCTTATGGACATAGAAATGACAATGCTAAAGACAGGACAACCAATAAGTGTCATCAGTGAATTAAAACAAGCAAACAATGGAATAACTGCAAACAAAATAAATAAATGAATCTCTGCATTGAGTATATGAGGCAAAATGAACAGTATAACTTAAAAGTATTAAAATGTATGTGTTTCTATGTTCTATGCTGAGACGTCTCAGACATCAAATTCATCACACCTTCTCTAGGTGACCAAATGGCAATCGATTAGCATAAAAAACAGGTATTAGCAGGAGTCTTTCCTGAGTGGTTTTCAAAGTCTGCTGAATCAGGGATTAAAACAAGCTGTTACATCTGTTGTGAACGAACACAAAGAGGTTATGTAAAGGCAAAACATTTTGCACAAGTATACTCAATGATGATTCATCAGAAAACATATTTAGCAGTGACAAAAACAATTCGAAATCTGTTATCAAAATCAACTTTTTGTTAAAGTCAGGTTCTGCATCAAATCATATTTTCACCTGATAGGTTTAGCTTCATAAACCTAAACAAAGAAATGGATAAAAGCGTGAAAGTTAAATGTCATGTTACAAATCCATACAGTCTTTCAAATCTAAACTGGAAATCCTGTGAACAAATGAAAGTGGTAAATGTGGTCTTTGTAGCAACACTATGATAAGTATGCTACAAGTATGTTGTAAGTACAAACTTATAAAGGGTGCCCCGCGTTGTTCCTTTATATCCCGTCTGTTGTCTAATGCTTCTAACTGAACTGTGATACCCAGCACACATATATAACTTTATCCCAGTAAGGGTAAATCCCTACTTTCCCCAACATATAAAGTAAACCTTTAACAGCATAAATATTTACAACAATACACGTCCAAATTCAATACCCATAACATATTTACAGTCCACAGTTCGCCTTTCAAACAGTTCACCGTTCAGCGCAAACTTGATTCAATGAATGTCTAGGAGTTGCAGGCCTGTTCGGAGCTTGGGATCGGTGAGGCCACAAACTTAACAGCCGCTTCACTCTCATGAGCCAAACAAAGAAACAAAACAAAAAACACCTTTACCTCGTTGTTGCGCAATGTTCAGAAGACCTCAACAGCGATGTAGCCTAGCTCCCCACAGCGTCGCGGGACTCCTTGATTTCTGCAGAATCTCCTAGGTTCAACTTGTTCAGTCCAACGACACTCTGCGTCGTGTCTCCGTAGTCCCAACACTGTAAAAAGCTGCACTTCTACCGCCTAGCACTGTCTCAGAGGTTAGTTTTCCGAGAACAGCGTTCTTTCTCCAAAAAAAATTGCGTACAGACTCTCTTTCAATTACCGACCAATCAGGATAAATCAGAGTTACACATCCAATCAAAATTTACCATCAACTCTGTTTCCAGGCAAAATAGCCATCTGTGGGTTTTCACAGGCATAAAAAAAAATCTTGCAACAGCACATACACACAGCCGTCACATACAACAAAATGCAAATAAAACATGAAATAAACAAGGTAACAAGGTAAATAAGGTTTTAACCCTGTTACAAACACAAAACATTTACCTTGGCTGGCCTGGCCAACTCTCGCACACTCATTCACTCGCTCCGGAGACAAAGGGGAAAACATGCTCGTGGTTAGTGTTAGATTTCGGTTAATTGTTATGCTCTCAACAGAGCAGAAGACATGCAGTTTGAGGGAATAACACACAGACATAGATACGCACAAACATACACATACGCAACCACACACACGCGCGCACACACACACAACCTAGGCTCGCACACACGAACTTGTAATGGTTCGCTCGCTTAACGCACCGAAGACGCACTAGTTTGTTCGCTCACTAACATTCAATGCCCGTCGGCAAACTAGTGGGAGTTATCAAGGACACCCATATGATGATAATAATCAGTACTAACGATTATAAACACTGCATGTACCAGATCTGTTCGTTCTATGACAAATACACACACAAAGTTACCAACACATTCTCGTTTCCGGCACGAGCTTCTTGCCCCGCAAGGTACAGACTCCCAGAGCCTTCCCGTTCCCTGAACGAGCTTCTTGTCTTCTGGACAAGGTGCTAGCAGCTATTTCCCTGAAATAGACTTAGAGCTCGCTGCTTCCTCGAGCAGACTTTGGTACCGCTACTCCCCGAGTAGACTTATCCCCACTCTAGTATAACCAAATAAATAATTTATCAGCGCCCAATATTTTTTGTAGTGGAGCGGTGTCCCCGACACCTTAATAATCCTCTGCCCGTCTAAGGGCAGGCAAACAATAGGCCTTTTTCCTGAATTATAGACACAGCTTTAAATGTGTAAATTCAGTGTACTTACCATACTCGGCTGGTTTCTCCCTTACACAGCTCGAGTCTTTGCTATCTGATCCGCAGAGGCACTCGAACGACGTCGGGAAGCAGGGTGCCACGGAGCTGTTTTTTTATA
>CM059266.1:15885083-15932583 GCA_030347295.1 Setipinna tenuifilis | reverse complement strand
TGTGTGTGTGAGAGAGAGAGAGAGAGATAGATAGAGAGAGAGAGAGAGAGAAAGCATGGCTGTGGTTTTGTTGCTTTTTTCCCTTTGTGAGGGCTGTGCATCAGGGCTATCCGAGTTTTTTTTTTCTGACAATGTCTGATGTGAGTCACAAGTAGGAGTGGCACCCACACACACCATCAGCTCTAGCTGCAGGGACGCAAGACCTATGAAAGAACAGAGTACCACTATGGCCCCCCCCCCCCCCCCCACCACAACCCAAACCCCCATCCCCACATCCCCACCCCCATCCTCCACCATCACCATCAATAATAATATTAGTGGTGTCCTCAAAGGCCCCCCCTGTCAATACTGGGCCCTTAGAATTGTCCTAATTGATCCCCATCCCCACACACACACAGAACAGGCTTAGCCCCGTCACAGCTGGCTGCTGGAAGTCACATTAGCAAGGAAAGCAAAGAAAAGAAACATTCTGAGTTACAGGACTGGGGGTTAAGCCTTCCGCTGTGTTTGAAGTACTGCCACCACTTCAGCTCAGTGTGGATGAGTCCCTCCCTCCACCTCTGGAAACAGTCCTGCCCTCTCACCCACATGCCACGGTCCTGCTGTACGTCTGTCTTCCTCTCGCTCTCTCGGTACGTAATTAAACTAATGAGCAAAGAGCCAGTTAGGCTGAGATACGGATATGGAGAGCATTAGCAGACCCCCCTTAACCACTTTGGCCTCGCTGTCTGTCTGTGCCAGTATCCTTCACTGGAGTGGCAATATACCAGATCCCGGAGTTAAGGGAGACACAGAGAGAGAAGAAGAGACAAAGGTAGAGAGGGAGAGAGATAGAGAGAGAGAGAGAGAGAGAGAGAGACAAGCAGAGGCAAAGGTAGAGAAATAGAGAAAGAGGGAGAGAAAGATAGAGAGAGAAACAGAGACAAGGGTACAGAGAGAGAGAGAGAGAGAGAGAGAGAGAGAAAGAGAGGACAGGGCGAATAAGTCTATCATTAACCTTCCGGTCTCCACTCCAGTGCACTCTCTCTCCTCCCACTCAACCCCTCTGTCTGCTGCCGGTGACATGGATAAAGGCAGCCTGGGAAGAGGACTAGCCAAACCTCACTGACAGAGGCTGCCTGACTAGCCCACTATAGTTCTGGTGTTTCATTTTGGAAATCAGGAGGTCTTAGGGCACTGACAAGTAGGTGAAGGGAGAGAGACTAAAGTCATGGAGCACTTCTGTAACAAAGAATGGATAAAAAAAGCTAATTGGCATCTCATTGACACCTTATGGTTCTCATATATATAAATACATATGAATGTATGCATACCGGTATTCAGTGCATTTACATAAATGTAGAAATCTTTTCTTTGGTAAGGACTGCTAGTTGAAGGAACCAAATGATTGACCCTAATTAGCCTATGAAATATTCAGATATTCATGAATCATGCACCATTATCACTGACACATGACACTGACTTACTGTAGGCTAATGTGTGCGTGAGTGACACATCTGAATCATTTAGGTCCTATGTTCATTTCCTAGTTTAATCTGTCATCACTCACGAGTAAGCCAACTTGCTAAACTGAACATATTATTAGTGGGCTTGCACAAGCAGGCACACTATTGTTGCTAGGAAAATTAATTATTATTTATTTTATTATTATAGCACAACATGGGCCACTGTACTTCTCCCAGGTCTTTCGAGATAATCACACCATTCCAATTCTGAAATGTCAGTCATGAATGAATCTCTAATGGTGTTTTCTTGTTGTTCCTTCTTTTTTCCATTCTTCATCACAGTAACATCAAAGGAAGCACACTTTGCATTTTCTATGCGGAAATGCTGTCTAGTTTTATCAGTTCTGTTACTTGGCCAAAGGTTTTGTTTCTGCGAAAGCTGTACTTCTACTATCAGTGACATAATCACAACAAGGCTGGACTAGTCATACCACTTGCCCCTGGTGTTATGAACTACCAGCCCAATACATCTAGAACCTTTCACTAGCTACAACACTGTAGGCTAATTTAATTTTTCTGTCTGAGAGTAATAGCTAAGAATTCTACCCAGTAACCTGATGCTTGTGTTTGACACGCAGTGAGGCTTCGATTGAACCTCTCAGGGTCATGTAAGAAGGTAGATAAGAGTGTGTCTCCTATAGCTTGCTGTGTTAAGACAAGCGCACACACCCTAACCACAGGGGCATAGTGTAACGTATACTGCCTGCAAACTTGCCTCTTCAGTTCAAAGTAGCTCCGTTTATTACTTCTGAGAAACATAGTGGAGCTCTGTCTTACACTCCATAACCACACTATCAATGATAACTATACCAAGAACTGTAACTATAGCGATGTTAGCATCATCTACTCTCATCCACTGCCAGGAAAGCCTCTCGTGAATATGATTCATGTTTTGATGTGATTCCTTTAATCATTTGTCTGATTGATTCTAGCTTTCGGTGTTTACTGTATGTCTTTTACTGCTCAGAAAGAGACAGCAAGAGTTCTGACTAACAATATCAGTCTTCATCTCATCATAGCCACATAGTGTTATAGTATGATATAGTATAGTTATAGCAATGAAGACACAGTCTGACCTAGCAATAACAATAACAACGGTTTTTTTTTCGTATTATAGTTGTTGTACAGTTGTTGTCGGCAGTGCAGTGTGGAGGTGCCTGTACCTGCGGAGGATGGGTGAAATGAGGGGAGGGGCAGGTGTTTGAGGAGGTGTTGAAGAAGTGGGAGTGTGTGAACTCATTTTCTCGCAATAGGGGGGGAGGGGGGTGGTGACATCTCAGGTGTGGTTGTTTTTGCATGAAATAAGGAAGCTGGAGAAGACAAACACCCCAAAAGATGCTGACCTGTTTTTTGTGTTAACGAGTAATGGTTACACCACAGTAAGGTGTCACCCTCTCCACCTTATACATACACACACACATATACATACACACGATCCCATCCTGGACATTTTTTTTGTGGTGTGCATAGGCTTTGACAATCTGTTTTCGAGATCCGTATTAATTTGTTCCCCTGAGAGTCTGTTGACGATGACTCATCTTTCTAATTAAAACAATAAAAAACAACAACTGGAGCAGTGAACGAATGGGCACGGAAAAAAGGTAGGCCGCTCTCTCTCTCTCCTCCGAGACCGCAACCGCCCTTATGGTTTTTTGTGTACACAGGCGTGCTGGAGAGGACACTTTGTGTGACATTTCAAATTAAATGGAAGCTTGTTTGTTTTCTGGGGGAAAGAAAAAAAAAAACAAGCCAGGGAGAGGATTGGGAAAGGGGGGGGGGGCAGCTAGTAGGCTGACAGTGCTCTCATTTTAGCACTGTAGCTGGCAGAAAATGTTCCTCCCCCGTCATATTTTTCCCCGCTCATTGGATGCCTTTCTGCCTCTAATTCAGTTTTATTTTTAGACTTGTGTGAAGCATCGGAGTGATCCCTCGCGACACATTGTTGCTAAGTATTGCTCCGATTGTGCGTTTCATAAGGGGACCGCTAATGCTGAGCGATACTAATTACACTCTTTGGTGATGTAACTGTGATGGAGGGAGAGAGAGAGAGACAGAGAGAGAAAGAGAGAGAGAGAGAAAAAAAGAGAGAGAGAGCATCTGCAGTTTTTAACGAGTTTGCAAGTTACTACCCCTCCATACCAGAGTGGGTATGTGAACATATGTTGCCCCCGAGACTTTAAACTTTTCCAGCGAAGTTACCTTCAGCATTTTAAATAAGAGTTTCAAACGGTAAGGGCTGTCGAAGCAGACATCTTTGATATGGAAATGAGTCCATGATCTGCATCTGGCTTGCAGCATCAGGACTGGCTTTCATTCGTCCTTCGTTCAAGCTCAGTGTATCAGGATAGTCTCTTTTCTGCCTTTTGTTGTCTTTTAATTGCGCACATTGTCCCCGCCTGGGAGATGAATAGGGAATAAGGAAGAGTAAACATCACAAACAGAACAGACAAACAGAAGAAAAACACAACAATTAAACAGTGTTCGCAATTTGCTCACACTTTCACAATAAAAGTCTTATCCAGTATGTCTTCACAGACTCCAGTATCATAGCTTGCTATGAAACATCATGCCCTCCAAACGCCATCTTGGTGACTAACAACCCAGGTCATCTCTGTTGATGATGGCTGTGTCTGTTTGCACCCAGTGTCTATGTCTATACGCAGTTGGGTCTTCTCTTTTCCTATCGTCCATTCATTCTTTTTTTGTCTTCCTCTTTTTTTTACTGGGAGATGACCCCTGGGAGTTTTTCTCAGCACAAAAAAAACACACACACATACAAAACACACCCACCCAGAGGCTGGGGCCTGTAGCATGCCGTGGCACAGAGTGGCGAGGTGTGTGTGTGAGAGTGTATATGTGTGTGTGTGTGTGTGTGTATGCAGCATAATCAGAGTGCAGAGCTAAGCAGGGTGAAAGCCCAGGAAACACAGGCATACCGGGCCCTGGTCCATTCAGCAGCAGTAGGCAGAAGGGGGGGTGGGTAGGGTGGGTGGCAGAGAGGGTGTGTGTGTGGGGGGGGGGGGGGGGGGGGGGGCTGCCTGAGGCCCGCACACCCAAAAGCTCAGATTACGGGCCACATAAAGGGAGACCTGTATCAGCATGCGTAGCTGCTGCACGCGTGGCCATTATCCCACTGGCCCCCCAGGTTTTGTACACAGCAGTGGCCAGCACCACGGACAAATGCTAGCACAGCTGCTTTCCAGCCGCTAGTCATACACACACACACACACACACACACTTACACACACAGTGCACAGTGTATGTCTAAGTGTGTGTGTGTGTGTGTGTGTGTGTGTGTGTGTGTGTGTGTGTGACACAGATTGAAAGAGAGAGAAAGAGAGTCACAGGGAGAGATTAGCACATTCTGTTCTGAAGGGTGTTGTGTGTGAGAAAATAGTGGTGAAAAGGTGTGGCTGTGTTTGTGTGTGTGTGTGTGTGTGTGTGTATGTGGTGGGTGGGGGTGTCTCTGTGTAAAAAGGCAGAGGTGTGTTGTGGGCGTTGAGAGGATGTAATGGTCTTGGTATGAAGAGATTACACACAGCCTTTTGTCATACATGGCACATTTACACACGTGTGTCTGTGTGAGCAACTCTGTGTGTGCTGCTGTGTCAACATGTACATACACACACACAGGTGGATGTTAATGTGGATATCTGTGTGTGGATGAGGGTATATTTGTGAGTCTGTGTGTGTGTGTGTGTGTGTCTGTCTGTCTGTCTTTATGGCCCTGCATGTTTTTGTACTCGCCTAGGCCGTGTGTACGTGAGTGCAATTATATATCTTACATTGTCTCCCTCTCTCTGCATGTTAATGTGTATGTGTGTGTGTGTGTGTGTGTGTGTGTAGAAGTTCAAAAGCAGTCAGCAGTGAGGGTGAGTGGTTTTTTGGCCGGGAGAGGAGCTTGTGAGTCAGCTGAATTACACACACTGTGCAGAGCCGTTCTTTTCAGGGGAGGGATGGAGGGAGAGAGAGAAAATGGAGGAGGGAGAGAAATAGAGAATGTGAAAGAGAGAGGGAGAGAGAGAGAAAGAGAGAGAGAGGAAGAGAGACCAGAGACAGATGGAGGAAACAAACGAGGAAAGGGGAGGAGAGGGGAAAGCATCCAGGAGAAGGCTGGGGGTGATACAGCCATTTGTCAGCTCAGTTATGTTGTAACATTTCACTCAGTGCATAGCAATAGTATTAAGAGAGAGGGAGAAAGAAAAAGAGAAAGAGAGAGTGAGAGAGACAGAGAGGGAGAGAGAGAGAAAGAGAGAGAGAGAGAGAGGGGAGCCCAGAAACGAGGGCAAAGAGTGATGGATGATCCAAGCAGGCACCCGAGCAGGTGGCTGCATCTCGCCCGTGCCAAAACATTTGCAGTGTAGACGTGATCTAGGAGCGAGGAGCCCGCTCAAGTCGCCTCAGGTGCTCTGCTTTCACCACCACTCCTCCGTCTCCTTTGTGATCCTCTCGCTGTTTAGCGCCACCAGTTAAACTGTATCAATCATAAAAACGCTCAGTTCATGGTCATTCATCTGCCGAGGCCGGTGGGGATTTTATTTTTTCCACAGACGGAAGGCTGAACGTGGGGAGTTTATCATCGTGCGGTGGCTTGTTGTCTGCTGTTCGCTATCGGCGTTTCTGAATGACAAGTGGGAGTCTGTTCAAAGACTAGCAACATCACACAAACATTAGCATTAGCAAACATTAGCATTAGCACATTAGCTTGTGTGATGCTCACTTTACATTTACCTCTGCATATACCTTAATGTTCTACTGGTGAAAGATATACTGCAGCTCTGGCTTTGCGCTTCCTGTTTATTTGGCTCCATATCTCATACTCACCATGTTCACAGGACCACTTCTTTTCCTATCTCCCCTATCCCTATGTTGGATGTTTTCACTTGTTTCTCTTGCTGGGAGAGAGCACCTCTATAGAACAAATGGACAAACATTGCCCTTATAAGGGCATGAAGGGGCAATACTTCTTCTCAGGGCCCAACATGAGGTCAGAACTAATGTTCCTGTTGTAAAACCTCCTCCTGCCATGTTCACAGCCCTGCCTCTAGCGGAACCACCATACAGCTGATGGTCAGGATGGGGTGAGATGGGGTGGCTGTAGTGGGTGAGTGAGAGAGTCATTTTTAAAAGATCTACAGTGTTTGTGTGCAGCTCGCTGCAGAGTGCCCGTAATCCGCTTTCTGCTATAGGGCCTGTAAATATAGCATGAAACAGCTGGCGCGCTTCCGCTGCATCCTGTGGCCATAAGCTGAGGGACCACAAGGGTCAGGATGAACAGATGCAGATGACTGCCCCCCCCCCCCATCTACTACTCTACTTCAAGGTGGTGGAGATGGGGGTGGGGGGCTGGTTGCGGGGGTGGTAGCATGGGGGCTATTCCAAGTATTGTATAAAATCCCTTTGGACACCGCAAAGTCATCTGCTCTTGTTGTATTTAAAACATCATGACAGCAGTGCTAGGTTTTTTTTTATAAACACACTGTACATGACGATGACACATGACAATGACATCACTCAATTCCTTTTTAAACTCTCTGTCTCTCTTGCTAGTAAACACTCATGCAGCTACTCTGCTAGAAATATGCATGCTAGAAATTGTGCCTGCAAGACCAGACATACTTAGCCATACACAATATTTCCACAATAAGTTTACAATCACCTCCATACCTTTCATTTTTCTTTGTTTTGGTCATAAGAGTATATGCATAGTGCTGGTCCTCCACTGAGAAGTGACTGGGAGCTTGACACCAGACAATGGAGGTTAGTTGTTCATGCTAACATGCTAACTCCTACCAAATCAACACCCCCCTCAGGCACACCCCATTTACCTGCAGTGACAGGTGCCCCACAATACACAATATAATTGGGAGACACACAGATGCCTCTGTGTCTCTTTAAAAGACTCCTGATTTGTTGACGCCAGCAGGGTGGGTTGAAATGTTCAGTTGCTGATGACAAAGCCCAGGAGAATTCTGCAGATTTTTTTTTTTTATGTCTCAGTACATCTATTTTAGAGTTAGCTATCAGAATGTAAAGACAGCTAGCTTACACATTCTAAAATAAGTATAGCCTGCAGCAGCCTTGAGGATGTACTCTCTTTTGGACACTGAAGCCCCACAGCCAAGTTTGAATTAGGGCACAGAGAAAGTGAACACTGTATCCTTAAGCCTCAAGAATAGTGGTGGTGTTACCCAGCACTTTTTCCCTCATACTCTGCAACACATGGCGGGAGCAATTTTAGAAAGTACCAGCCAAGCCTCCGAGAGGTCTGTCTCTCACCCTAACCCAGAAATAATGCAATGCTAAAATAGCATATCACCAACAGCCTAAGTGTGACAATAGGTCCCTGTTTTGTAAGTTCACTTCAGGGGAGAGAATGTCCAGTACACCTAGTCCTAATTAATGTGTTACTAAATAGCCAGTATCTCACATTTCCCAGTTCTTGCAGATGCTAATTTTAACATGCTGGTAAGAGAATTTTGTATATGTTTTAATGGGATGCCTTCCATTTGGCAATCAGATGTTATGGATATAATTCTGTAATATGTATGTCAAATCCAAATGAACATTTTAATGTTTAAAAATATATGAAAATACTGTTATCTTGACTCATAGGTTGGAATAATAATGACATAAATAGGTATGACACTCATTCTACTGTGTGAGTAGTACAGCACCAATGTAGTGTATGCTAAGGTAATGATAGCATTAGCAGCTGTAGCTGTTCAGAAAGGTTGTGTCAAGTAACGAAAATACATGCAAGCAAAGCGAAAGCACTCCTAATGGGCATGCCATGGTGTGTGGAAATAGTGTAACAGACTATAGTCGCATGCTAGTAGGGCTGTGTTATCCTGTTTCGATACCATTCTTTCAAGTAAGCCAAATATTTAACAGCCAACATAAGAGGAACAACAGCAGTCCCTTTGGCAAGCTGGTTGTTTTTCAAGTCAAATAACAATGCCTTAGTCACACAGCTTTTCCAACTAGTCTGTAACGACCAACAATTCGGTTGCCTGGCAGCAAAAAAAAAAAAAAACTGTCTCCTCATTTGCATTTGACTTTCCCAACCTTTTCCTGTAAGTTTTGCAGTTTGCTTGTCTATGTCACCACCGTCTGCCTCCAACCAAATAAATGGAAAACAGATTGTTGTTTCGCTTGCATGTATTTGGGCCGTAAAGGGTGTGTCTCCAGCAAGGGTTCATTCGATGTCCGACTCCAGCCACGAGCCCAAATGAGAGACAGAGAGAGAGAGAGACAGAGAGAGAGAGAGACAGAGAGAGAGAGAGAGAGAGAGAGAGAGAGAGAGAGATGGCAACATCTGAGAGGGGAGGAAAAGGGGGGGGGGAGGGGGGGCTATATTTATAGGTGAACTGCGTGTGACTCCAGACAGATGAGAGGGAGGATGATTAGTATGTTTCTATCCCGGGATGACAGGGAACTGGCATGGCCCTGCATAGGCTACAGCATCCAGGGCACCAGACCTGGACACAGCTACTGCAGAGGCTAATGCAGAATGGCTTTAACAGGACATGGGTGGTGGGGCTGGGGGTGGGGGCGATCATGGTAGTGGTGGTGAACACAAGTCTAATGGCCTTGTTAAGAGCTGGACTGTCAGGTGGGGGGGTTGGAGGACTGACTATACCCAGAACTCACCCTTCAAAATCTGGCATGCAGAACACAATCCCATCCACTCGACTGCATGGCCGCCCCCCTACCCCTCCCTTATCATGACGGTGATCCAGAAAATTGAGCTAGATTGCTTTTCTCCGACCTTGCGAGGTAGCCAACCACGTGCCATTTGTAATCTCCTTCAAGAACAAATATGGCATTAGAATTCTTTTTCCCGGCAGATACAGAATACTCTGGATGGATATCCTCTCACTCCCTATAAATAGCAGGAGGGCCAGCGGTATCTAGTGTCATTATGCTACCTTCTCTCTTTCTCTCTCTTTCTCTCTCTCTCTCTTTCTCTCCAGGGACTGCACTGGTGTAGCGGAACATATGGAATGTGTTACCCCCTCAGATCCCCTATGTCACACGCTGGGCGGCTATGGTGTCTGTGGATGAGCTCTGGCACTGTTTAACTTGTAAATCTGTTCCCTACAGCTCAGTGTGGGGGTTTCATTCAGCCCAGCAAGAGTGTCCTGGGGCTGCTTTTCAACTCTCGGTGAAACGAAAGGCCGGCAATATATATATCTCTCTAGCTCTCTCTCACACTCACAGACACACACACACACACACACACACACACACACACACATACACATACACACACACATACACAAATACATACACACACAAACACACCCTGAGGGTTTTATGAGGGATGGTTGGACTTGGTTGTTTGCTGTAAACAATCCGTTGGGTTTTTAGGGAGATCTAGAGCAAAATCTATGTTTACTCCGAGCTGGATGGAAATAGGGTAACCATGCTAACTCTCCTCTCCGGTCTAAATGGTTCACACTGTAGGCTGTGTGTTAGGGCCTCTGTGTGTATGTCGACTATAAATCTGAGCCGCACTGTGCACAGAAAACACTTAGGATAGCCTTGAGATATCCCCCCTCTCCGCCGCACCCACCTCCCACCACAAGACAGGGCTCAGATATCTCAGTGGTGAGCAGAGTTATCAGTGCACAGGATACTTTGTTTACTCTGCAAAATGGAAATCGAAATACGTACACAACATCCATACAACATCCTCCTGGTCACCAGACTGAGTCGAGAAATCAATTAAAGGTAATGCTTTTGGGCGCTTATAGAGAACAACAGAACAACAGTGCAGCCAATTGTAAAGTATAAAACCAATACATAAGCCGATTATGAACGCAGGTTACATCCTAATGCTAAGAAGTGAGATTGTCCAAAAGTTGCCTTACAAATACAATGGTGATTAGAGTTCAGTAGGCAAGAAAAAAATATTAATCATTGAAATTTGTTTTGAGGATCCTCTTTAAGAGAAATGGTAAGAATTCATCAGGCTGAGGGGATGCAGCACAATGAATGGGATCTGCCTGGGTGTTTTTAAGTGTCTCTTTCAATACTGAAGTCAAAGTACTTGGGAGCCACAGCATACTGTATGTGACACAAGGGCTCTTAAGTATTCTTCTCCATGCTTGTGCGTTGCCTAGAAACGAAGTGTGTGTCTGTCTCTGTAGTGTGTGTGTGTATGTGTGGGTGCGTGTATGTGTATGTGCATGTGCATGTGTGTATGTCTGTAAGTGTGTGCGTGTGTGTGTGTGTGTGTGTGTGCGTGAGAGAAAGAGAGAGAGAGAGAGAGAGAGAGTGTGTGTGGAGTGTGTGTGTGTGTGTGTGTGAGAGAAAGAGTGTGTGTGTGTGTGAAAGAGAGTGTGTGTGTGTGTGTGTCTCAGCCAGTACTGTGTACATATAAAGAATGGAGACTGTCTGCTGTCTCTTCTCCTAGGCAGCCGCTCTGTCATACTGGGGGAGAGCAGTGCACATGACCCTGCTCTGTCAGAGGGGATCTGTGCTGCTGGCCAGGACCAGGGGACAGTGTTGTGTCTGGCCCTGTGTTTCATCCGTCATCTTCACAGTCCACACAGATCACCATTTTAGCTGCCCTATTCAGACTTCATTAGGCACTGCACATTAGAAACGATTGTTACATGCATTCATCACATATTCATTCATCGTTCATGTGTTTGGTCATTATTTTTGAGCTGTTTTGCTGAAGTATTTTCTCCCATGGTATCTGTTTTGTCAGATTTTATTTCTTTCTTTTTTAACGATCTGTCAAACTGTTTTGATCAGTACTCGTCTTGTTCTGATTCTGCAGTAGATACTGTAAGGCTATGTAAACAAAACAAGATGGCTATTATCTCAGAACAGCACACATTTGAATATAGATGCAAACAAAACAAACCTCCAGATTTCACTGTCCCCCAGTGTTTGACTAAATTTGCAGGAATGGCAGACATGTATTCAAATGTGGCTCTGAGGACTACCAGCCTCCCAGTTTATTATGATGCTCAGGCAGTTTGTATTACACTTGAATGGAAAAAAGAAAATAGAAGTTTGGAAAACAAAATGAAAAGGAAAAAGAAAAAGAGAGAAAGTGAGTGAGTGAGTGAGTGGGTGAGAGAGACTTAAAGAGAAAGAGCGAGAGAGCGAGAGAGAGAGAGAGAGAGAGTGAGTCCTCTTCATGGCGAGCGTGCATGTGATGTGAATAAATCACGGCGGTCGCAATGTGCTGATTATGTGTGTTGCACAAGCCGCTCCCTCTCTCTCTCCCTCCCGTCCTCCCTCCTCTCCCTCCTCCACCTCCTGCTCCAAAGAGCTGTAATCAGTGTCACTGGTTTCCTGCACCCGAGGAGAAAATGGTGATTTCCACCATGTTGGCTCTCCTCAACCCCAGGCTTTGTCTGTGAAGCCGGCTATTACCGTGCCTACTGCGGCCTCCCGCCCGCCCGCCCCGGCCTCCCGGCCTCCCGCCCGCTCACTCGCTCGCCAGCAGCCAAGGGCTCTGAACAGCCAGTCTGCATCCAGAGGAAACAAACCAAGGCTGTATGCATGCAGATGAGATGGGGAAAGGGGAGGGGAGGGGGGTAAGAGAGGAAAAAGTAGAGGGAGAGATCGAGAGAGACAGAGAGAGAGACAGACAGAGTGAGAGAGAGAGAGAGAGAGAGAGAGAGAGAGAGAGAGAGAGAGAGAGAGAAGGGTAGGCCAAGGCGGGAGAGAGGAGGTGGGAAGATGAAATGGAGAGATAAAGTGAATAAAGATAGGGACATATAGGATGAAAGTGAGAGACAGGGAGAGCGAGATGAAGAGAGAGAGATGAAGAGAGAGCAAAATAAGACTGCAGGGTTAAAAGAGAAAACACATAAGGGGGGCAGGGCAGCAGAAGAAAGACACAGAAAGAGCGAATGAAAGAAAGAAAGAGAGAGTGGAGAGAGGAAGGAGAGCTGGAGTAATAATGGAGCGGTCTGAAATTACGCACGTCTCTTGTGCAGGCCAGTCGTGGGCGAGCGGCCAGGTGTGGGGACAATGAGCGTTGTGTCCCAGTCAAAGCCAGCCTCCGTCCTCGCCTTGCCTCGCCTCGCCTCTCCTCTCCTCTCCTCTCCTCTGCTGTGTTCCTGCCCAGTCAGAGCACACACACACACACACACACACTCACACACTCACTCACACTTCCACTCACTCACACACACCCTCAGCCTCCCTTATTTACACTCCCCCAGCAGAGAATCCAGCTACGCTCACACACTCCCCTCCGAGGTGGGTACAGCCTCACCCCCTGTCTCATTCCCATTGGACAACCTGGTGGCCCTTCTCATTCTCATTGGAGGACCTGACAGTCTGTCTTGTTCCCATTGGAGGAGCTGGCTACCCAAGATGCCCAGAGCTGGACAGATATCCCCTGGCCTAATTCGAGGTTTCCTCACGATCTCTGCTCTCACACTGGTTCCAACGGAATGAGGAATTCAGGACTTTGTTCTACCTGCCTCAACCGTGTCAGTCAAATATTTATTCGTTCTTCTGGAGAAAGATGTTTTCTAAATAATTATCTTTTTTTTCTACAGAAACTACAAAGATTTTAAAGAATGAAAAAAGGGGAGAGGGGATTACGTGGGATTCTGGTAGGAAGCGCATCTAATTTGAGATCTAATTGTCACAGTGAGACATCTCCAAACATTTTAATACTAAAAATATTTACAGACAGAGAGATGTACACACACACACACACACACACACACACACACACACACACACACGCACACACACACACACACTGAACGGGGAGGAGCAACGCCTGTTCTCTCCCCCTGGGACGGTGTGAAAGTGGTTTGGGGTCAGAAAGTAGTTCAGAATTGTGGTTTGGCATTCCTTCGCCTCCTCCTTCTCCTCATCCTCCTCCGGTTTTCTCCCTGTCTTTCTCCCATGCTCAGGCTGCGTAGGCTGTGTTCCCTGCTTCCCTCCCTCCCTCCCTTCTTCTCTCCCTCCCTCCCCTCCCCTTCTCTCTTCTGCTGGAGCTGGCAGGAGCAGGAGCTGACGTCGGCAGCGGCGGTGCAGTGGAGGGAAGAGGGCCCTAAATCACATGCAGCCCTTAATGAAAAACCCACCCGCGCCCACGGACGCACGCACACACTGCACACTGCACACTGCATACTCACAGAGACAGACACACACACACAGACGCACACACATACACACACACACACATACACACACACACACACACACACACACACACACACACACACACACACACACACAACGACGTCTGTCACACACACACACAAACGTAGAGGGATGGGCGACACACACGCAGACATACACTTATCTGTACATTCACTTGTTCACTCAGCTTCTCTTACACACAAACATAGAGAGATACACACAAAGACTCTCTCTCTCTCTCTCTCTCTCTCTCTCTCTCTCATACACACACGCACACACATCTCTGCAATCACTCACTCACACATCTCTCAGACACAAAAAGAACAGAGAGGTTACACACACAAACTCACACACAGACACGTACACACTCATCTCTGCTTTCTGCATACTCATACACAGAGAGATGGCCTACACACAAATTCACAGACACATACACACATTCATACACTCTCTCACACATACATGCACATTCACTAACCTATTAACATACACTCACCAACTTTTACAAATAATTTCTCCCTCACCAACTAAAATAATCCCTGTGTCAAAGCACATAAACATTCAAGCCAACACAAAGACACACACACACACACACACACACACACGCACACACACACACACACACACACACACACACACATACCCAAGAGCTGTGACGCACACAGACAGTCACTTACAGGCACACACACGCACGCACACACACACGTAAGCTCTGACAAGCAAGCACTCCGACGTAAACACACACACACAGACAGCCAACGGTAGCACCTCCCTGCCATGGCAGGCTGAGGCCAGGCGTGTGTCTCAGTGTCGGTAGGGAGAGAAAGGGAAGGGCAGCAAAGCCACATGTGTGATTTGTTGAGTGCTGTGTGGTGCTGTGCCCAGGCTTTCATGCACTCTGTTGAAATGCAGACTGGGTTTCCCTGAGCCACCAACACAGTAGGAAGCCTTGTCACTAGGACACACACAGACACAGACTCACAGACACTCACACACAGACATAGACACACACACACACACACACACACTCAGACCCACATGCACGTGTACACACACACACACACATTCACACTCACAAAATCACTCAAAACCTCAAACCTCAAACAGACAAACAGACCCCCCCCACACCCCCACACACACACACAAACCCACAGAATCACTCTCAAACCCAAACACACACAACCAGAAACATGTGCACTGAAAGTAATACAATAAGCTGTTTCATATGCATTCTACCCATTAAGGAACACAATGACAAGAAGCCCAGGATTGTGGCATCTCTTTCCTGTATTTTTTTCTCTGTTAGCTCTTTACAGGGTTATTGAGTTAAGAGGAATCACAGCCTCTGTACTGTTCTCTGCCTGCCACAGAGGACCAGAGGATCCCCCCACCACCCCCACCCTCCACCCCCTCCCCTTTCTGCCTCTCACCTGTCTCGAGGTTATCCTGGGAAATAAAAACGGTGTAATGAATAACTCCACTACAGGGAGCAAAGGAGGCCTTTTGCCCACCAGAAGCTGTAGGTCAGGTTGTGTGTGAAGTAGCTTTGATGAGGTGTGCAGTCTTCTGCCACACACACACACACACACACTGAGCCCTTAGAGGTTTGAGCCTCTGCTGCCTCGTCCACAGAGAGATCCGCCATTGTTGAAGTCCCAGAGGAGGCCCTGAGTAACATTCTGTATCATTGCATAATGTTATAGCACGTGTACATAATATTATACAGTATTTCACTGTATCTGATGTATGATAAAGAAGGTGGCTGTCCTAGAAGACCCCTAGAGCCTGCAGTCACACATAAAGGGCACCTTTGTGCTGAATGTAAGGACAGCAGCTAAATGTAGACACACAGGAAAAGTTATACATTTCCACCAGTAAAATATGTACGATGTAATATTATGCACATACATGCTATTATCCTAATTCAATGTTAAAACGCTTATGTGTGTCCTGTAGAGCATCAGATTCATTACAAGCAGTTGAAACAACAATAAATCAACCTAATACCTTTATTTTTAACAGCTATGTCAACGAAGAAAAGCTATTCATTGTCTGTAAGATAGAGATCTGCTTTGACATTCCATCGTTGTCTGTTGCACTGATGACATGTTTAGAATCAGTGAGAGCAGAGTTGACGTCGAGTTTGGCAGGCATCATGTGCGGATCCAGAGCCAGCGATGACAGACCTAAGGCACTCAACATGATGCAGTTCACAGGAATGTGCAGACTTAGAGGGCCTGTTTTGTTTTTGTAAGGCAAATGACATTGTTTACGAGTGTCAAGTAATTTAACAGCACATTTTCACATTTTCTCACTTTTGCTTGTTTCCTTTAAACCGATTTATTACCACCATCATTCTCACACATTCACACTCCCTTCAAAGACACTGGATAGCTTTCTTAGCGTAAGGCAGGCCCTCCCTACCCTTCTGTGATAGAAAGGCGTCTTTTCATTCCCCTCCTGATGGTGAACAGTGAGACAGAAGTGCAATCCACTGTGATGGAGTTATGCAACGCCACCCACCCACAGCGATACATGGTTGCTTCTCCAGTCTCCCACGCCTTCTCGAATCTGCTCCAGGAGAAGCCAGAGGCACCATCTCTCTTTTCCCCTCCTTTCCTCTCTGTTTCCCTTCCTCCCTCCCTCCCCCCCCCCCATCTCTCTTGATCTCTCTTTCTCTCTCTGCCTGAAGCCAAATTAGGGCCCAAACAAATAGAGCACCTCCAGACATGGAGAGCCACTTAACTGGTGAAACAAGAACCAACTTTTTAAACTCACCCTGAGATTGGGGGTGGTGGTGGTTTGGGGTGTGGCAAAGTGTGTATTAAAGGAGTTGGGGGTGGTGGGGACTGAAGTACCTAGGTTGCATATCCACTGCATGATGGTGGTGTTACGAGCTGTCCATTCTATGGGGGGATGCAGTGGTACTGACTGCAATGTTCATACCAGGGGTTGATGATGATCTTATGCATGGCAAATAGCTACTTGAGCATGAACATTTGAGTGCTTTTTTGAGTGACTCTCAGGCTGACTGTGTGACAGTTGACAGCCCTGACCTAGCATGCCATGGAATTCCTTCGCAGTAAGATATGCTAAGCTGGCATAGATAGCTAGCTGTGAATTCGCATGCATGGCACTGTTGAATAGTGAAAGGCATTAGATGTGATCAGTTGGGCTCAAACTCCTGATTGATTTTTTCAGATGTACCAATAAGCCGGCTGACTTGGCAGCAGCAAGCAGAGTGGAGCAAGAACAGCATGAAGCGGGAAATCTACTCAAGAAATCGTTCATGTCAGCGCTGTTGCTACTTTTGTGTCATTGCCAGTGTTGTCTACACAGCCAGCGACGTCTGCTTCACATTACACCCATGGTGCTTTGGTTATGTGTCTAACACATGACCTGATATCAGTGTTGAATTGAAAAATTGCCTGGCTCAATGACCAAGCTAACTGAGCTGCTGAGGTCGCTTAAGCAAGGTGTACTTTTCACTCTTCACTATTGACTGTTTTCATAATAAATCTTTCAAATGAAGCAAAAAGAAATAAAATACTGACCCTCTGGAAACCTGTAGAATGTTTGATTTTTGCTCTCCAACTCAGAATTAAGCTTGTAAAAGCACTGACTTACAACATTCGATGCCTCAAAATAGTTGTTACATCATTAACCCAGTTTTTTAATTTAAATAATTCTGGGTAATTAAGGTCATGGTAGGGAGATCCTTCACCAGCTCCCCTTCACTGAAATCCCTGCCAGCCCTGGGTCGTAAGTCAACAAGTGCGCCATGACCCACCAGCATGTCTTCTTTCACAAGTAAACTTGAAATTCTGCAGAGCCATGTGGTCATGGGCAGGGCTCTCTATCCAGGTCAAACAGAGAAAACAGGCTAATATTTCAGAGTGCGTGACCCCCTTAGTTGTTTTCTTTCTATTCTCCCTCCCCCCAGGCATTCCAGTCAGGTTGAATTAATGGGTGAGGCTCTATAGGGGCAGGTGGGTACCGGGTAGGGTGATGGTGGTGGTGGTGGTGGTTGGAGGGTCAATGGTGGGTAGGGGGTAAAGAATTCAAGTGGTACACCAGTGAGCTAGCCAGACAAGTGTCACTGTAGCACCTTTACTCAATGATGAATTTGCGATAGTATTCCGTCAGCCAATCCTACTAGGGCTTTGGCTTGCCTCAACCAAATGTTTTGGTTACCAATCAGCAAACAGAGGGATGGCTAGGGTTGCTCAGTAGTACTCAGTTCACAGAAAGTGTCTAGCCACCAGGAAGTAAACATATGTCTATGGAGAGCCAGACTCTGTGCAAACAGTAAAACGGAGTAAAAGAATCTGGTCCACAAGGCTACCAGTGGCCTGGAACTGGAACGGGAGCTGGAACTGGAACTGGGGTCTGGAACACATCAGCGAGTTCTAAACAATTTAAGGATTTAGACAATAGAACCTTTACTATAGCATCTGCAAGAGCTACTATCTGTTTCTGGCATCCTCAGTTGCCAGAACATCTACATATAAAATGTACCAATTAAGCTACATTGTGCATTGTGCTGCCTGTTTGTGTTTGTCACATCATCATCATCATCATCATCATCACGGCGGTAAACACTACAGTGCAGGGTGGACAGCCTCTTCATGGGAGTAAAGGGGAGGCTTGAATGCTGTTGTATGCCTCATGCAAATGCTCAGCAGTGACTCATTCCTTGTTGCTCTGGACCCGAGCCTGAATTTGCGTAGGATCCTGGCTACTCGAGCCACCTTCGCTCTCCCGCCCGCTCACTCGCTTGCTCGTTCCCTCACTGCCTTATTACAGAGCAAGGCCCTGGGGGAAGGAGAGCGAACACACACTTCTGACCAAACGTCACCAACCCCCATCCCCACACACACACACACACACACACACACACACAGACATACACACGCAGACACACACACTTTTTGAATTATTGAAATGGCTGCAGATGGGATTCACAGTAATTTTTTTCTTTCTGCTTACCTCAGGTTTTTGATGTAATATCTCCGTTGCACAGAGACGGCACCCGCATTATGAATCCTCTCTGGTTTGTAATAGATGTGAGAGGCAGGTAGAGAAATCAGGGTGGAAGGTGGTGGTGGTGGGGGTGGGGGTGGTGGCAGTGTCATCTTCACAGCCGGCCCTTGAAGAATTAGGGAGGAGGAGGAGAAGGCCTGTTTTTTAAACCAGCGAGGCTGAAATTCCATAGTGGTAGGTCTGGGTGATGTTACAAAGTCAAGACGAGGTAGATCTGATCACCCTCTCACTTGGTCCTGGCAGGAGGAGTCTGTGGAAGGGAACGGGGTCTCTCCTGACCTCAAAGTGTCTGCCCACAGCCTGACTTAATCATGTTCCAGCAGAAAATCACCTTGACAACAACCTCTAAATCCCAAGATGTGCTCCCAGAGTAGGCTGCTTAAAGGGCAGACATTAGGCCGTATAAATCAGAAGCATCTGGCCAGAGTGTTAACACCTGATCAAAGGACACTCTGAAGCCCTGGCCATCTCTATTTTCTGTGCAAGCTTATGTGGCATTAGCAAGATACAGAGCAAGCCAGTACCACGGCCTGTGAGTTTGTCAAGCATAAGGCTGCTCATAATGATTTGAGACTCAAACTTCAGTGACCGTCCCATAATAGTTTACACAGCTGATGGCTGTTAACAGTTAAGCTCTGCTAGTGGGAGATCAGTCAGCAGCACTCATAAAGGCAGAATGATGTCATCGTTTTTGCTGATTTGAACATCATATTCAAAGCCTAACATATAAAAGTGGCTCCTTCAGATGGGGAATAAAATCCAAGATCTATTCAAATGCCCCCCTGTGCAGCCCACTCAGCAGCAAACCGTCAACACATTTCATCTCCAAGGACACTTCCCCGTGTCTCCGTGGCACCAGAAAGCGGTTGCTATGGTGCTTGGCGGGCGAACTCGCTATGACCGAACTCGTCGAAGCATCGTCACCCTCGTCTCCTGTGCTGTGGTCGCTCCACAGATTACCTGTTGTGTGTTGGCGCCTGACAGGCGGGAGTGACGTGGTGTGGCATTCACTCACTCACCCACCCACCCACGGGAAAAAGTAACAGCCATAGTGCTGATGACACTGGGGATGTCATAAAGGAGATGGCAGCACTAACCTTCTGCCCACTCGTGTTGTTGCCTTTCAAGGGTGGTCTTTCTGTGTGTGTGTGGGGGATCCTGTGAGACAGGCGTCGACTGGAATGTGCTTCTGTTCTGAGATTGCTGGTGGGTTCAGACCAGAGAGACTTAATAGCCCTGGCCACCTACTCTTTCCGTGAAACAGGAAGCCAGCATGCTGGTCAACAGTGATGGGCAATCTGGCTCCAAAAGCTACAGTCCAGTATCATGTATTTGTTACAGACATTTACTTTATAAGCTGAGTCTAATTAGCACAATTCTTTAGCCTGTTAAAAGAGTTAACCAGTGAAATTACTTGTATTAGCCGCAAAAGGTTATTTGAAATATGCGGTACTGTGATATGGGTCACATGAAGGACTACAGTTGAAATGTCACAAGCTGTCTAACACTTGCAGATTTACAGTTATGTTTATCAATGGGCACTGTCCTTACAAGTAAATACATTAAATGAAATGACTGTAGCTTCTAAATGCAGGTTGCCCATCACTAAATGTCAAGTAAAAGTAAGAGAGAGAAAGAAAAAGAGAAAGAGAGAGAGAGAGAGAGGGGCATGTTTGCACTGGCTTTGTTCCATCCTCCAAGACGTGGAGTTGGGGACTAGAGCCAAGCCACCTCAAGAACACTGCGGTTTGTCACTTCTGTGGATCTTCTTTGGCAAAGTTTCAGCTCTATGAGTATGTATGAAGATGTGTGTGTGTGTGTGTGTGTGTGTGTGTGTGTGTGTGTGTGTGTGTGTGTGTGTGTGTGTGTGTGTGTGTGTGTGTGTGTGTGTGTGTGTGTGTGTGTGTGTGTGTGTGTGTGTGTGTGTGTGGGTGGGTGGGTGCATGTATTAGGAGCACACAGAGGGACAAGAGGTGCAAAAAACACCAGGCAACCATGAATAATGGTAGTAGCCTGAACAGCATGTCCCCTTGCTGTTTCCAAAACACAGACTCTCCTGACTAACACAGAGAAAGAGCACTTCCTAAAACACTCTTATTCCATTAGCTGCTGGTCTGACCTTAGTGTTCTATACCCCATACCATGGCTTGGACTGCAGTGCCCAGTGCAATCCGCCTGCACACCCTTGTCCTTGGGTGGCTGGACTCAAGTGACAGCTCTGGTGACAGTGTGAGACCTTCCTTAGTGAGCCATTACCCAGTTGAATATTCACAAGACCATGGGCACACTCAGATGTACAACCAAAGCTCTCGTATCTCAGATACCCGAGGACAAGACCGGCTGCTCTCTCTTTACATTTGACTGTTATATCACACTGTCATATGGCCCACTGCAGACTAAAAAGGGGAATAAAATCTTATTACAAGTATAGGATCTGTGCTAAGCAGTTAAGCAACAGAGGTAAAGATCCTGGCTTCAGAAAGAAAAAAACCCTACCTTGTATTCCTTTTTCCTGTGCCTCTTTAATTTTCCAGCTTGGGATCACAAAATACATTTATCTATATATCTATGTATCTATCTGTCTGTCTGTTTACCTACCTACCTACTTAACACAGGTTTTTACTATTTAGTTACTCTAACTGTAATCCATGATTTAAAATCAGTTGGTTCAGAAAAATGGTAGGATGAAATATGTGGTAAATATGTTTTTTTTTTTACGTTCTGAACCAGGATGTCCACCTCTGTTAAACACCCATTTCAGGACAGCTCCCTGGGTCTGAGCTCTCATTTCCTGGGGCAAATGGAGATGTGGCCCCGGCAGCAGCAGACATCTCCGGTCAGTTAATAAAACATGCACAGAAGCCCAGTGATGATGATGATGGTGATGAAGACAGATGAAATAAAGACATTTGGCAGGCGAAGAAATTAGCCGATAAAAATAGAGACTGTAGCGCAGAGCTGACGCTGTGCAACTTGTCCTGCAAATGACACTGCTGATGCCAACAGTCTGTCAAAAAAAAGAAAAGAAGAAAAAGAAAAAACACAAAATGGAGTCTGATTGCTGTGTGTCAGATGAGTGTTCCTTGTTTAGTGCTAAAACATGCTGTTTTTCCCCCGCTTTAAAAATTACAGAAGCTTCTAGCCATGGCTAATTAGGAGGCCCTGCAGGGAGTGGGCGGATGGCGGGGTACTTGGCACAATGAGAAACGTATGGGAGGAGGTGGGTTGGTGGGGTTAACTCATCTGTGAAGTCATTTCTTCCCCCAAGCTGTCATTGCTCAATCAAGATAATCGGAAGCTAAAAATAGCCTGCTTGGAAAAGCCATTAAAACGCTTTCAGCGAGATGCTTGACATTTTGCATAACACCTTGTCTGCTCATTTAGCCAGCAAGCTCCACCTGTCTTCATGGCAGGGGGAGGGAGAGAGAGCAAGAAAGACAGAGAGAGAGACAGGCCTGAAGGCTGGATCTGCTCAGATGAGGCTGTGACCAGTGCACAGTGACACTTCATACCTCCCCCCGCCCCCTGCAAAGCCCCCCCACGTCCCACAAGCACACTCATCAAATCCCAGCCCTGGTCGTGACATCCCAAGTGAAACCAGAACCGCTCGAGTGAATCCAAAACAGATTAGGCGGCAGAGCACGGTGCTAATCCCTCAAAGACATCCCCATGACCATTTGCTCCGCCATCCCAAGGCTCAACCCTGCACAAGGACACCCCTGCCATTGGCCACCACCACACGGACTCCACTCAGTCACAACATGACACTCCAGACCACACTAGCAAAAGCAGTTTTGTTTTTGTCCCCCCCCAGAATCAAGATAAATGCTTTAGGATACTATAGTAGGACATAAATAAGCTCAAAATAATTGTCAGGTTGTGTCAGCATGTTTCCTACCCTATCTATCCAGAGCTCTGTGAAAAACGAGACAATGAGACCCCAAACATACCCAACTGGTGTCCATCATACTCAATACTCAATGAGGTTTCCTGTAATAATTTCTTAACACTATTAGATGCTTCATTAGGGATCTCCCAATACCTGACCTTACATATTTCTAAATTTCTCCATATCCTGCAAATGTACTTTTACACAAACATGCTAGAGAAAAGCCTACTTGCATCCCTGTGGGAAGGTGTAGAGCACCTGTTATGCCCATACCAAGAATGAAAAGATTAAGACAAGAACATATTTTCAAGCATTTTAATACAAACTTAATAAACTATCAGTCCCTCTCAACATGTAAGACACTGACTCCAAATACTTTGTTATATCGTTTGTTTTTATCAAGTATTGCACAATGTAGGTACAAAATTAATATACGATTACATTTTGTCCATAATATAGCAAAAATCTTTAAACTCTTAAACAGAAAATACAACTCTGTTTTCTTTTTCTTTTTTTTCAAAAAAGCAAATATTCTTAAATTTTTCACCACTACGGAATATTCTGTACACAATCTTCGATGTTTTTAAAGATGGATTCATTTTACAATTTCAATAAAAAAAGAGAACGTAAAGCTGAGGCAGCCATCACAGATCACTGTAGTAGTAAAAAGATATAAATGCAATACCATGTCGTAGAAACAATATATATACTCTGATATTTTACAAACTCTGTACTAAATTAAATTATACAATTAGAAAAAAGACCAGGAAATCCCACTTATTGATGCCAATCCTTTGACAAAAAAAATTGGCTGTCCAGCTATGTCTTAAATACTGTAAGAGGCCATGACAAGTTTTTTTTTTTTTTGTCTTTAGAGATACCGTAAAACAGTCCATAAAAATAATTTTGTGCTTGGTTGGCAAAAGAAAGAAATAAAAATGCATTGAGTTTGAGTTTAGGTAACCAAGCTTGAAACATGTTGTACTACAAGCTTTTCATCGTAAAAAAAAAATAATAAAAATAACAAAAACAGAGAAAAGCAACTCAAGGGGGCTGAAAGTTAATCACCCTTGGGCTCATGTGTTTGGACTGGTACGCTGGGACTTTACAGTGGACATGGAGCTTTATCCATTTTTTTTTTCCCTCATTTTTGTTTCTCTTTTTTTTTCTTTTCCAAATGTGCGTTTTCTCCCTCGCGTCTCTGGTCGTTCACCCATTTTTCCCCCCCATTTTTTTTTTTTTTTAGTGTTTCCTAGTTGGCCATGACTGGCTGGAATTGCTGGTTAGAATACTGCATGTTGTTCAAGCTGAAATTCAAGCCATCCATGAGGGACTTCTCGTTGAGGCCACCGTAGGCCGCGAAAACGTCAAAGGCATTGCTGTATGGGAGAGGGCCCAGGCCCAGGGAGCCGTCCCCAGGAAACACCCCGCTTGGGCTGCCCTGGCCCTGCAGGCTGGGGAACACAAACTCCTTGGCGTTGGGGGACAGGGCGGAGGGCTTGGGCGGCTGTGGCTGGGGTGGAGCTCCCAGCCCGAGGCCATAGAGTGAGTGCATGGACGTGGAGATGGCTTTTTGCTTCAGCAGGCTGTTCACATTCAGGCCCAGGTTTGTGGGAGAGGTGCGGGCCACCTTGCCGCTGCCAGCGCCACTGTTGCCGCCGTTACCGTTGCGGCCGCTGCTCTTCATCTTGGTGGAGCCGAACTTGGTGGCGGCGAAGGTGGCCGTGGTGAAGGTTAAAGGCTGAGTGGAGCGGGGCATGAAGGTGGGGCTGACCGAGGCCGACTGGCCGAAGGGAGGGGAGGGGGAGCTGGACGTTGGAGAGGCCCCTGACGGAGGCTCGCTGATGGGCATGAACACCTGCGCCTCGGGGTTAAAACTGTTCTTGATCTCCTTGTCCAGCTCCAGCCCGTTGTCGTTGCTATCGTCCACATACAGCACCTTGACGGGTCCCTTCTCCCCGATCTGGTAGGACACCTCGAAGGGGTCGATCCACACACTGAGGTCCTGAGGCAGGTTGTTGCGCACATCCTCGATGTCCAACCCGCTCTCTTTGGCAGCTTGCTCCACCACAGGGTCCACCTTCTCCCCGACGTGTATGCATCGGAAGCCGGACCCTTTGTATGGCTTGTCGGGGTACCAGTGGCCCTCGTACTTCTGTTTCAACTGGCGCTCCAGCTCCTCCCCGAAGATATTCACACGTCGTCGTGGCAGCTTGTTGTACAGATAAGAAATTATAAAGTTGAGTGCTACTTGGATTTCAAGCTGCATAGCTGCTGAATTGCCCAAGTGCAAATAATTCTTTTGTTTTTCCTTGGAAAAATAAAAAGTACTTCCGTTGACTTTGAGATTGGCACGTCAGCAGTATTGTCAAAGCTTCCCAAGACTGCACGGTCTCCTGACACCAGGCAGAGTAACAGAGAGGGAAACAAGAACTTTGCAAATTTTCAAAACAAAGTGCTGATTGCAGAGGAAATGTCTTCGTTCACAGATGAGTGATTCTGGCCCTTTAAGAGAGAGAGGAAAAGTAAATTAGTGATGTTATTGGTGCCATAAAACAAGCCTAATGGATTCTAAAGCTAGCGACAAGAACAACCGTGGCTTTATGCGACCAATTCCACTGTTATTTAAAAGCAAGATCACGTTTTGTGCACCTCAGCCATTTTTGTCATCTAGAGAGTACTGCAAGAGTTAAACTGAACGGACGTTTTAGGTGATGGGTGATACAACTGACATACACGAGAAAAGTACAAATATCGGATCCGTCCTGATGCGTCCTGTCAACCAGGGAAAGAAAAAAAAGTCCACCTGCTGACACTAGCCTTCTGGTTTGCCATAAAAATCATTACGTATCTCAATGTCTTTGATTGATCTTTTAATTATTTCATATATTATCTGTTTATATTTGCCACGGTATACATGTCCAACACGCTCATTCTGTTTTCGATATAGAAGCCATACGAGTCTGTGCTCAGTCCATCGCCCCGGTAGAGGGACTCGCAGAGCTGATCTCGTGTTACATAATAACTAGCCTACCTCGCTCGAGAGCCTTACAATGTATCACCTATTCAAAGCGGTGGCACTGCACGGGCTTGGTTTTTCCGACCGAATGAAGTTATCGGTTAACAGTAAAAACTGCTTCACACAGTCCATAAAGACCGCAAAACTAGCATTTCAGATCCAGTCCAATTTGGTAAGTTTGGTTATAGAAATGTTCTCGCCAAGTCATGAAATGTTTGTAGCCGATGCCTGCAGCCACTTGGGTGTAACAAAAAATATATAGCCTGCTTTTATTCGTACAGAGATCCGACACCAATCCAATTGATTCACAAATGAAAAAGGCACAGTGGCAAATGTGCAAAGAAAGATAAGATAATAGCCTATGTATTCAACAAACAATTTAAACGTTTTGAATTCAACAGCGTTTGACTTCCAATTCGCGATTTTAGATACCCTATTATCATAACGACCAAAAACCCGAAAGCAACTTTAAGGCTTAATCATTATAACCTATAACACTGTTAAAATCAACATCTCATTGCATTCAACTGAAATATTTTGTCACGGCAACCCCTCCCTAATACAATATAACAACGACTGACGCAGCAAGTTGGTTAGGATTTAATACAAGACGATTATCGACTAGAACTATGGAGTTTCTTGCCAAAATAAGGTTGACAGTTGTTGGCATTTATAAAATGTAAGCACTCAACATTTCACTAAACTAACAAAGACAAATAGATAGTGAAAAATACTTACTTTCACGATAAAAAAAAGATTCTCAGTAGTTCTAAAGTACCGTTAGTGCAAATAGGAAAGAGTGGATATAAATATTTTCTTCACATATAGCATAAAAAATGTTCCAGTAAGTGTAGCTGTCTGTAGGCTAGATTATCTTGCTTCTGTTTCTTTTTTCAGCGATTTTGCGTTTTCACCTTTCGACAGGCTAGGTCTCTCTTCTCTACACCTGGCTGTTTTTACAACTTCAGCCTGTACCATGGAGCTCACGGTGTATTTATAGGTTTCCTCCGCCACGGACACGAGGTAGGCGGTGATGCGGTTTCAGAGGTCAAAACAATACGGAGACAGCGTCTGAGTCAGCTATTGGTGTTTAAAATGAAATAAACCCGCCCATGTGCCAAAGACTTGTGCGTTGATTGGTTCCTAGGTACTATCTCTCAATGGCATACGATTTTATGGGACGAAGTCACGCCTATGTACAGAACATTTGCGTCACACATTACCTAGTCCCACCACCATATCTCCTAGAACAGAATCACTATAGGACACACGTCGTATAATGTAATTATTTCAACCATGTCTTGTCATGTGAGCGTAATTCGTTTGTTGTCTGATCCATGTAGACTGACCATGCGTAACGTCACCCACGTTTAAAGCATATGGTTTAAAAACAGAATGTCCTATACAGTCACTGATCTATTCATAGATCTGGTATCGTTAAACATACGCTTAGCATCCTATGTGGGGTCTTTCTTTAAGCAGTACACATCCGTTTTTTAGTCTTATTCTGTTTGACAGGTCACTGCTCAGAGTAGGCTACATGCAGTAGCCTATAGGACATTTGAAACGCCTCTAATCGACGATACAATCAGCGTTTCACATCGGTAACCTGAACGAGCTTGAATACAACCAAACATGCTTTTATTCAGAATATAGTAGAAACCTTGACGATCCTAAAACCTTAACATTTTTGTGTTTATCGATGCAGCTTAGTAGGTGTGTCTGAACAGCCAACTGTAACTCGGGATTCGTTTCCTCGAGAAGAGTCAAGGGATCCTAGGTGGAGTTACATTTCGTCGGTGGTTGTATGAGGAAAAAACACGAATGCTGATTGGCTTAAAACAGGGCAGGAGCTCACCCTGAATGGTTTGTCCGTATCCAGGGTGCTGATGTCGTATCAGACGTCATATTGTGAGTTTTGAATTTTAAAGAGGTACATTATTTCACATAGGCCTACCCTGAAGCCGAGGAAGTCCAAGTCTCTCCATCATATTTTCTGTATACTTTGTGAAGTTGCCTAACAGGTTTGTGCTATACCTATGAGACCAAAATTCAGGCTGCTTAAACTGATTTATAATTGCCTGAGAAGAGAGCCCTCAAACAAAATGACTAGCTCGGAAACAGAGTTGAGCTGAACATCACATGTTACAGTGAATTGTGAGCACACAAAGGAATCCACTGAGTGGGAAGTTTTGTAGTCAGGGCCTAAAACACAGTGTGGTAAAGGCCACAGCTAGGCTCGCATTGAGTTGAAGCCTGACTCTCAAAAGCACTACAGCCTGAACAGTGCTGGCAGGGCATTCTGAACTATTTGGACAGCAAACAACCCAAAAGAATCTGCTCACATGCATTCCTGGAGAGCATTTAGTCAATGGCGGTCCATCCCATATGGGTATCCGCTCTTTACGTTTCCTTTTTTCCATTCTAGGGGCCGGATCAAGCTGAACAAAAGAACAGCACACCCTTCACATTTTGTCTGTGGAAGTAATTAATCAATTGGCAACGAACGCTAGTAAGTACTGGAAAAATTATACAGTTACTGTGGAGAAGGTCAGGAATGACCAAAGGCATCACACTTCTACTTGTACCTCCCTGCATGTATTGCAGGTCTTTCCCCACCTTGTTTTGATGTTACCCTTGAATATTCAAGGTGACCATTAATGACATCAGAAGCAGTAGGGTATTTGTCTTGTATTGAAATTCAGCATCTTCAACTCTTTGCTAAGACCTTCTCTCCTGGTAGTCTACAATTTAAGAACCATAATCCTAATTAGTTTCTGAACCATATTGTGCTTTCCTCTTATGTAACCTGAGCACTAGGACGGACTGCTAATTCTGCTTTCATCTTATATACACTGAGAACTAGGAATGACTGCTAATTCATTTTAGATAGGGTCTTTTGTACTCCTGTGTATTCCTCTCTATTTGACAGCGTCGTGTACACACTGACTGGGTCACAGCAGTTGTCCTTGGTCTGCATAGCGTGCGATGGTTATGTAGGTTTTGTTTTCTTATTGTACAGGTGTGCCCATGTGTACTCTGTGACTGATAGGAGTGCTTGTCTACTGCAGTTCTGTCTGTGGCACTGGGGGAAATGTGCTTATGCATGGCCTTGCCTAATGATCTGTGATATTTCTGTTTCAGCCAGCAGCAAAAAAAAAGAAAGACAAAGAAAAAAAGGAAAACGCAAAGAAAAGAGCAGCCCAAGCTGATGCATTGGAAAACATTACCAAGCACCAAGCTCTAATTCTCTGATTGAAATGCCTCCTCACAGAAGCTCACCGACGCACAGACCTCACTGGTCAGGAGTCAGTAAACCTGCTTAACTCACCTCCCTCTTACCAACAAGCTCACCCTCCCTTCCCCTCCTCCCCCTCCCTCTCTCTCTACCCCCTCCCTCTCTCTCTCTCTCTCCCTCCCTCGCCTCCCTGTCACCGTGGTCAGACGGTAGGCTTTTGACGTCACTGTTATTACCTAACATGGAGGCTGGAGTGGAGTTTGCACAATAAACAGATGCTCCGGGTCTTTGATGTGTTGTGAAGAGGGACGTGTGAAGGAGATGAGAGAAGGGTGGGGGTGGGGATAGAGGGATGACAGGGTGGTGGTGTTGGCAGAGGATGAGGAGGATGCAGATAGAGAGAAAGTGATCTAAAATGAATGATTGGCAAAACGCTTGGCTAGTCTTTTTTTCTTTAGAGGAAGCTGCTGTCAATATGGGCTTTAAAGTACAATCTGTTATACTTCACTTAAAACACAGTTTTACTGGTACAGTAATATAGGTACATTGCAAAGGTGAGAATTTGGCTGCAGCATCAAAGTCACACATACACACATATTTTCATCAACAATTTAATAATTCAGTTGATTCCAATTAGCTCAACTCTTTACCCAGGTAGAAATGTGTGAAGTGCATAGTGCCTAGTATCTTGAGGGTCACCAATACACAGGAACCTAATTACTCATGTGTATCAAAATACTTGGCCAAAAAAACAGATTTTTTTTATAATTCTGATACTGATTAAAAAAAAAAACCCCTTTGCTCAAAGAAAGGCTTGTAAACCGGGCAGGGGTATAAGATCATGACCATTGGAATGCCTCTTAAGTGTTTATGCCTTAGCTAGCTGGCTGACAGACCCTGGGAGACCTTTAAATAAGCTTAAAGCCTTGTCAGGGCAACCTGCTCTTTAGGCAGACAAGTTAACATGTAAATGCTGCCACACCAATAGTTTTTATTTGACGCTAGCCTCTCTACCAGACAACACAACCATGGTCATTGGCTGTGTAGTGGATGCAGTGGGTTGCATTTAGTTTTTTTTTTGTTGTTAACTTTATATGATGCTGACTAATGGTTTGTTTATCGTGTTTGTATTAGTCTCTGTGGAGTCTGCTAAGAAATCAAATTCCAAAGAAACACATCACACACAGTTGATATTTTGTAAAAAAAAAAACAAAAAAAAAACAGACACACCATCAGAGAGTTTTGATCTCTGGATCATCAGTCTTTTCCGTGCTGGTTGCCTCCATATCCCAGTCCATTACATAATTCATGCTGAGGTCAATACTCCAGTGTTGTTTACGCTGTCTGAGAAGCACAGATTCATAATCTGCTTCAGCCCAGTAAGCATAACAATAACTTTTCCAACCACTTATGGCCCAACATTTATCACTTTAATAATGCATGTACCCTTTTATAAGAAAAAATGGAAAATTCTGATAACTCTGAAAATGCTTTTTGACGAGGCAAGGCAAGTGTGGCAGTGCAGTGCATTTCATACACAGAAGCTGCATAAAAATAAAAGCAAATAACAGTTTTCCACTAACCACCACCATCACCTTGTCTAGTAAAAGTTAACAAGTGACCAAGAAGACAACAGCATATCATTCCGATTTATTGGTCTTTACGGCCCTCGGTGTACAACAGGGTATGATTTTGTATGTGAAGTGCACAATTAGAGTTGTGCTATTTTGTACACCGTCCATACTGCTAACAAATGTGAAAATACAGAAAAGTGCCCATTTGAACTGAGCTGTAGACATTTACAGGAGAATTGCATGTCCCAGTAGTCCAACAGCCTCATTCATCTTGGCACAAGAAGGATTTGAACCAGCTTTTCTTTTTCATTTAAATGTAAGTGCTACATTGTATGGTTGACTTATTTTCTTTCTGCTCCCCTATTTGTCAGAAGCATACATTCATTTGTTATAAGCAAGCAGAGGAAAGGGCAAACCCGTACACACACACAATTTGTGAGGCTTACACAGAATACAAAGACACACCCCATGATGAAGGCATAACATAGCTGTCCTCAATATGGAGCCATTCACCCAGATCACCGTTAATCAGGCATCCATGTTTAGCTTGCAGTGCCTACCGTCACATGCTCTTGGTGGACTGAATGAATTAGCAGGGTCTGGGAGGGAGGAGGAGGAGGAGGAGGAATAGGAGGAGGGGAGTCAATAGGTCAGGTGGCCCTGCTTTCAGCTGACATGTGAGGGCATTCTCAGGGCACCGAAGGCGTAAAATGAATCCCACTGAAATGATTTTTAAAAATATTCCCCTCTTGGCGACCCTGGACTGACTCACTTGGCTAATGAGAAAGCATGAGTAGGGCGGTGGAGTGCTGTGCTGTTTGTATTTACCATCACCCGGCATCATGCATTAAGACACCATTTTTTTAGATCTCACTGATGAAGTGCCAGTCTGTCTTTCCCTTTAAAATGGATGGAGATGAAATGGTGCTGAGCACAGCACAATGACCAACCAGAAATTCGTCCCTCTGTGTCTCCTCTATACAGCCAGGTATTATCAGCAATACGAAGACTCACTAACTAACTTACATGACAGGCTTTTTTTGTCTAAAATAATTCTGTGTTTTTTTTATGCTTCTTTCCCTCTGTCATCTTAAAGTGCTACATGCGTACACACCACTTGCGTTTGATGTGTGAAGTGCACACCATTCCAGCGTGCCATGCAGACAGTGCATTAGCAGTGATTCATCCTTTCATATTTGTGATTAAATGGAATCCCTGTGCCATAAAGTGCAGAAACGAATCGCGGCAATTTTTCACTCTCTCTGTGGCAGCTCTAATGTACTCCTCTTTTATTTATGTCGCAGGCATGCCGGAGCCGCTGAATTTTAATGCCGGAGATTCACGAGGCACTATTTTATAATCAAATCAAGAAATTACTGATATATTTTGTGCCTGGTGAAAGTCTACTAGTGCTTTTTGACAGATGAGTTGAGGTTGCAGCCTGAATACTGAAGATTACTTGAAAGAGACTTTGTAAAACCCACAGTCTCATTAGTAACACAATCTTGAGTAGAACACAATCTTATTTTTAGCCTTCTGAAACCAGTGGCACATCCCAGTGTAACCTACGCCTGCTGAGCTGTGAATACTTGACCATGGGGTCCCAGGGGCGGGGAAGGTGAAGGTGGGGGTGAAATATCCTGACAGATGACCATCAAACGGGGGGCCGTATTCGACAGGGGTGTCGGGGAAGCAACTGGAAGCTCAAAGCCTCTGAGGTGTTACGTTTTAGGGGTGGCTGGCGTTAATGGGGGGGGGGGGGGGGTCAGAGGGAGGGGGAGGTAACAGATGAAGGGAAGGGGCATGAGGTAAGGGGGAAGTGGGACTGTCACCCGACGAGAAGGTGTCCCTTCCGCAGTCAAAGGGATCGAGGTTTTATGGACCAGCAGTCTGAGGTGGTGTGGGACTCGTAAAACCATAAAGGAGGAGGCTGGCCTTGGAGCTCAGATCAATGCTGATGATCGGCACAGAATATTTATGGGCACACAGGGTTTCTTATTTTTTTATATTTGGTTTTCTTATTTGTTTTAGTATTGAATAAAGTCAGATGAGTTTATTTTTGAAGGCCACATAGGACAAAAGAGCTGTTGTGAAGATGGAAACAGAGGAGTAGGAAGAAATTGAGGATTGTGAGCGTGTGTGTGTGTGTGCATGCATGTCTCATGAGTTTCCAAGGAAAAAAAAAAAGAAACGACAAAGAATGAAAAAGGATGAAAAATGAAACAACAAGCAGGCGGTTAGCAATTAAGAGCGCGAGAGGAATTAAAAGTGCCAAAAAATCTGGAGCACCTAGCGGGGGCTATGGGGAGGAGGAAGTTCTGATAAATGAGGACTGGAATCACACTAGACAGGGAGAAGATGAAGAGATGAGAGGAGCAAATGTCCCTCTGCTGTGTTCCCCACTGCTCCGGGCCTGCTCTGCATTCAGGGCCCAGGAATTATGGGTGGCTGACTAATGCGTTCCAAAGTTCAAACGTTAGCCTAGTTTATTATGGATCTATCAGCGCCTGGCTGGTCCTGCTTCCCTGTAAATTGCTCTGCAGGATGGGGAGATGCTGCACATGTGGAGGGTAGCAATTGGGTCTGCTGGCCGGGACTCACATCATGGCAAAGTTGGTCTGGTCCGGAGGTGGCCAGCACGTTCCACTTACACTTAGTGCCCGCCCACACAGCACACTTCCTTCCTGAGTGATCGGGTTTGGTTTTGGGATAGAGCGAATCGCTGGGAGGTACATCCCACATAGCAAAATCCACTGACCAGAGGTGGCACACACATTCCACCCACACATGGCAAACATAAAACAATTAATCATTGTACAAACATTAAACAATGAATCACAGTATGTATATGGTATAGCCTCCATGTTGTTCATAGTATGTAGTGGCTATCAGAGGTGGCTCACTAATGGGCCATAATTCATTGCCCTATGTAGGCCAGGTGTAAGTGAAATGTTTGGGCCAGTTGATTTTGCTATGTGCGAAGCAATGTGATCTATCCCAGAATCAAACCCAATCACCCAGAAAGGAACCTTGAAAAACGGACGGCAGTGAATTTGATTCGGGCTGTATTTGATTTGGGTTGATGATGTGTTGCTCATAAAATGCATCCCTCCTTCTCCTTGCTATTTGTTTGTGTTTCACATTTCCACAGAACACAAACAAAGGCTTTACAGGGTAAAAGTCAGCACACAGAAAGAGGGAAGTTGTTGATTTTAAGTGTGAGAATGAGTCACACCCTGCAGCTTCCAAAACAACAAACAACAAAAAAGATATCAGCTTCTTCATATCCATAAGGACTCCAGTAATCTCTTTTTGACACAATACTCACAGCAACTCTCTCTCTCCCTCTCTAATGTCTGTATCTCTTTCTATTGTCTCTGTTTCTCCTCTCACTTGTAATGTGCAAGTGGGGATTAGGAAGAAACCCAAACCAAATGTGGTAACTCCTGAAGACACACACTGTCTCTGCCCATGTGTTTAACAGGAAACCCATTTCCATATTCAAACAGTTTGGTGTACATTTAGACCCCCACTGATCTTTCCCTGCTCAGCGTTCACTCTGTGTTATTAGCCCCGTTTACATGGACACAAAATTTCACTTTTAATCTCTTTATTTACAGAAATTAAAAACGTCCCATATATACAGTCAAATAATCGGATTCAAATGAAACCGTTTAAATTTTCAAACCGATTAAAATAGGTGGTTTACACCTTTCTTCAAACGCGAATCTCTTTATTTGAGGCTCATATAAACAGTTCGGTAGAATTCTAATAATCTGATTAAATTCAATCGGATTCAAAAAAGGTGTCCATATAAACGGGGCTACTGTACATCTATAGGCCCTATTCATGCTCCTTGGAGGGATATCAGGAGCCCCAGAAGCGTAGTTTGAGTAGGTTGTGCTCAAAGCTTCATGGTTCATGAGGATTAGTTTGTGTCCAGATCTTTTGGGGCTTGTGGCATTTTCTTACCATATCTTGCCATATCGACACCAACCTCACATCTTAACAACCCCTGTTATCTGCAACATTGCACCATCTCCCCCTCTTCTGGTAGCCCTGCTTCTTCACGGACCCTGCTGACTGTTTCAGGTCGAGTAGAGGGCTTTTTTGACTCCAGAAGGCCTCTGTAGGCTGCTGCCAGGTTCTTGCTCACATGCATAAATATGATCTGCAGTTTGACATGTTGCCTGAGGACGTGAGAAGACTGAATTTAGAGCTGGCAACCGATGGGTCACAGCAGTTGCGTGAACATACATTTCGGGTGGCAGCCAACAGGCACTTTGACCCTTTGTGCTTCATGCATGAGGTGTGCTTGGCTTACAGCCTGAGCAACATTACAGTACGCGCTGCAAAGCTCCACTAAGGTCAGGCAACAGGTAGGGATGTGCCTGGGCAGCAGGCGGCAGGGGGGCATGGAGAGGGACGCAATCTCCATATTCATGAGCCAAAAATGAAAACTGCCAGGCTGATAAACATCTACCTCAGTGGGGGAGGGCGGGCGGTTTGGGGGGTGGGGAGATGGGGGTGGAAGGTGATGGGGTAGCGGGTAGGGGGTGTGAGGGGGAGGGCAAAGGTTAAAAGGGAAAAAATGGCTTGAGAGCGCTGAGCAAACACTCCCAGAATATCTGGATTCTGAGGCACATCCTGTGCAGATGTTTGCAGATGGGCCAGTTTGAAGATGGCGCTGTGCCCAGTTACACACACACAGACACACACACACATATACACACACACACACACAGCAGCAGCCAGGACAGGAACAAACACTCACATATTTCTCGGGCATGTGCTCACACTTGCCTCTCTATGAATATCACCCCCCCCACCCCCCATCCCGACCACCAGCCCCCCAAAGAATGTAGACATTATATTTACAGTGACTAAAAACACATCCGAGCTTCAGAACGTTGAGGAGTTAAGGTTTCCCATTCAAGCACGGATAGGATTCTACATACCTGTTTAAATAATGACAAGGGCCACAACATAGTAGAAACCAGTACTAGTGACAGCCTGTTAGGAAAGCCATATTAGCTGATGAAGTTGCTTAACATGCCACTAAAACCTACAGTACGCTGCATTCACCCGTGCCGGATTTCCGGCACATTCTGATTGGTGGTTAAAGCAGAGGCCCATCTGTGGCAATGACCCCAGCTGACGAGAGTGTAGCTAATACAAATACGCCTTTGACATTCTGTCACAAGAGCAGCTGTAGTGTTACTATTGACCTGTCTCTTCCTCCTCTTAATTATTAACCATAGTCATCCAGAGACTGTTTGTTTGTCCATCCATCTATTTGCTAGTGTGTTTGTCCATCTGTTTCTCTGTCTGTCTGTTCTTCTGTTAGTCAATCAAGCAATCTGTTGACACACTGACCTCTGGTTACTTGTGTGTCTTTGTCAGCCGATTGGGATTATATGGGAGGATAGTAGTTTCTGCTTTGTGTGGTGTGATTTTGGTTTGCTGTGGTGTGCTCACGTTAACTTATTTGATTGATTGCTGTGACTTGCTGTGGGTTTTCCGTGATTGTGTGGCTTGTCAAGACCGTGATTCCCATCCTATTGGTGCTCTCAATTAGTGACTAGGAATTGAGTTGGACAATTACCTGAACAATTATTATCTAGCCTGCCCATGCACTAGAAGGAGGAATATAAAAAGAGGTGTTTTTCAGATTGTGTGCGTGCAAGTGCAAGCGTGTGTGACCCCCCCCCACCTTCGTGCGATGACCAACCACAAATATCAGTCATATGTTACAATAGACATAAACTACCCCGACGTATCTCGCTTTGCCTATCTACCTTCTTTGGTGACGTCAAATGCTGGGATTCCCCGACTGCTAAGCTTGGACTTTTTTTATTGGTGGTGGCCTGCCTGTGACCCCCGTGTCTACCCATTCTCGCCAGAGGCTGTGTGTTATTTTTAATGAGCCGTGTGCTCTCTTGAAGTCAGTTGATGGAGACTATTTAAAATAAAGCTGTTTATATTTTCTATAACTATGTTTTTTCCTGTGGTGTTTCTGAGTCCTGGGCATTGGTTAATTTAAAAAAGGGGGAGTGTCTGTTTGCAAGAGCCATATGGCTGCCATCTTTTACATAGCATCATTGTCATCTGTGTCAGTGGGGCATGGGATCGTGTTCCTCCTTCGGTGACTGTCCAAGCAGTTGCTAGTCTTGAAGTTTTTTTTTTTTTTTTTTGACGAAGGTATTTTTGCTGATGTGAGGCACAACTGTCAGCACAACAGCTGCTGCTGAGTTACCCACTCAGTCTGTGTCCTCATACATCTCCCCCTGAACACACATATGCCAACCCATACACACTCACCAACACCCCCATAGGCACACACAAGCACACGTACATGCACAAATGCATCCAATCACACACACGTGCACACCCACACAAAAGTGCACACATAGACACACAAGCACACGTACATGCACAAATGCACACAATCACACACACACGTGCACACACATACAAACACCCACACAGACAATAATCACAACATGTCAAAGCAAGCTGTACATATAGAAAGCAGCTGTGTGATGCGTCATCGCTGCTGTTAGCATTTGCACATGCATACGGTCTCGTCTCGTAAATCGACCGTGTGATGTGTGCTCTCCAAACAGACCCATCAAGTCCATGGCTGAGTAAATGTTGTTATGGGACAGAAAGTTCAGTTTAGAAATGGCCTCCATTATAGGTTCCATCTAAAGGCTCCATTTGGTAGTAGTTTTGTAATTAGAACTATTTATAATTACATATTTTTTTGTACAAGACTTTTTTTCTGAGAAGTGTGATTGTACCCCATCTCTTGTGGAGAGTGGGTGCGCACATCCAAGTCGTTTGTCGGCAGGTGCAAGACAAAAGTGTCAGACAATGTAAAGATGTGGGTCTGCACACTGCCTCGTTTGCTCCAAAAGTTAAACTTTATTAGTTAAAGGCATTTTTAACTAATAAAGTTTAACTTTTGGAGCAAACGAGGCAGTGTGCAGACCCACATCTTTACATGTACCCCATCTCTTGCCATTGACTAACCCTAACTTCACCTTTTGCTTCAGGCCATTGGCTGGCAGTGACAAACAGGGCAAGAGGCTTCCAGCTAAGACAGGAGCATTTATTACTGTGAAGACCCAGTCTGCTGGGGTTAGCTTTTTAGCATAGCGTGGATTCCAGCTGTCTCAACACACTTCTGCCTTTCTCGCACACCAGTTTCGATGAACTTCTGTGCAGCTATTCCTCCTTGGAGATGGCGTGGTCTGGCCGCTTGGGGTCTGGAGAATGGCTATTGCCGTAGTTGTTCCAGTGCATCTCCGTCTGGTATTGTTTGATGATGTTGCAACATTGAAGATTTGTTGGCGTATGTAGACATGTATTCTGAATTCTATTGCTGGCTACTCTATTCAGAGTTTCTAGCTTCGGGGCTAGCTAGTCGTTTAATGGTAGGGTTTTATCATGGGGTTGTATTAGGCCATTTAGCCGTCCTCCTGGGCCATTTTCAATCCCAACAAAATTACATATGCTATATATCGGCTCAAAGAACAGTTTCCAGTCGAAAACATGTCTTCTATGGCTCTTTTAAGGGTTCCAGTGTTGTGCACTCCAATTGCCTATCTTGTGTATACAGTCTTGTCTGTCTTGTGTGTAATGAAATTACATATTATGTCTGTCAATGAATGTATGTTTTCAAGGTGAGCTTTCTCAAAATGGTGAGATCAATTCTTCAGAAACGATGCTCGGCCATAAAACCTCAGTGACGCCTGTCTGAGGTCAAAGGATAAGAGAGGGGATATTGACGTGCATGGTACTAATTACTTCTGAATGACACACAATCTTGACAACCCCATTAAGACACACGTTAGACCTTCAGGGATCATTTACTTTGCGTGCCCTGGGTCCTCTGGAGTTCAGTCCTGAGTCCAAGATGGCAGCATGCATGGTCGCAGCAGCTTACTGCTCAACTTATTGTACATGTGTATAGTGACAATAAAACCCATTCTATTCTATTCTATTCTATTCTATTCTATTCTATTTTATTCTTTTCTATTCTATTCTATCAGTCATCAACACCACTCACCTACCTACCAATATTCACAGCAACCTTGCCAAACCCAACCCAACAGCTGCTGGGCCATTAGCCATCCTCGTCACAGAAAAACAGCAGTAAAGGAAAGTTTCCGGAAAGGAAGGAAAAAAACAAGAAGGTCCCTTGGTCCTGCCCATTCGAGCAGCTATGTCAAAGTTGTCATGGCAACGGTTCACAGAGATGAGGTCCTGCTTCTTTATTCACAGCGCAGGTGACATTTAAGAGCAGCATCACACACAGCCACCGCGGGTCAGATGGTAATGAATTTGGGGTGTTAGACACATGGCAAGGGTAACATGATGTGAATGGGGTGGGAGGGGGGGGTGATAGAGGGACGGAAGGAGACAGAGAGAGAGGAGGGTGTGTGTGTGTGTGGGGTGGGTGGGGGGTGGAAAGTGATTGGGAGGGCAATGCAAAGGTTAAAGGGGTGGTGTAGCAACCGTGTACGTCTTCGTTTGTCTAAGTCCTCACATGTTCTCTTTTGAGGAGGCGTTTTCCGTTTGTTCCTTTTTTTCAAACAGAGGATCAATGCTCTGTGAGATGGGGAAGGGGGGGTGGGGGTTGGGGCAGGGAGGGGAGGGGAGGGTGTGTGAAAAGAAATGGCATCCTCTTAACTTTTCCCTCAGGTGATTTATGAGGACGCCATGAGGACGTGACAGATTTCCCCTTCTGCATGCAACAGATTGGCACCATGATAGATGATCGCTTAGACAGACAGGAGAGCTGCATAAAAGCAAAAAGCCAAAAAGAGAGAGAGAGAGAAAAGAGGAGAGGGTGAGAGAGAGAGAAGAAGAGAGAGAGAGACAGCAAAAAAAAAAAGAGAGACAGAGAAAGAAAAAGGAAAGGGGAAAAGAGAGAGAGAGAGGAGAGGTAGAGAGAAAGGGAGAGAGTGACAGAGACAGAGAGCGAAAGAGAGAGAGAGAGAGAGAGAGAGAGATGGAGAGTGAAAGAGGAAGAGTGAAAGAGGAGAGATAGAGAGAGAGGGAGAGAGGGACAGAGACAAAGAGAGAGAGAGAGATGGAGAGTGAAAGAGGGAGAGTAAAAAAGGAGAGGTAGAGAGAAACAGAATGAATGACAGAGACAGAGAGGACAGAGAGGAGAGAGAGAGAGCGAGAGAAAGAAAGAGTGAGTGAGAGAGAGAGAGAGTTCCACATGTTCAGCATCAGCAAGTTGATACTCTGGCTCAGGCAGAGAGGCACAATGACAGTGCACTGTGCCAGACTTCCCCACAGATGGTGCGAGGCCAGAGCTAAGAGCTGAGAGCTGAGAGTAGAGCTGAGCGGAGAGCTGAGCGGAGAGCTGAAAGTTCAGGCTATTTATATAGAAATAGTGGGCCCTCTCTCCCAGCACAGGCACAGGCACAGGCACAGGCACAGGGCCGGCACGTGGACACTCTCACTCTGTCTGTCTCGCACAAAGTATGATTTCATGCCGCATGTTTATCTTTGTCTGTGTGTGTGCACGTGCACGTGTGAATCTGTGTTGGTTAACCCCTGTGTGTGTGTGTGTGTGTGTGCGTGTGTGTGTGTGTGTGTGTGTGTGTGTGTGTGTGTGTGTGTGTTTTGTGTGTGCAGGGGCTTAACCTACATGTGTGTATTTGTGTTTGTTAACTTCCCTGTGTGTGTGTGTTTAAACATGTGAAACGTTTACATGCTCATTATATTTGGGGAGATTGTGAGGTTAGCCTTTTTGAAAATGGCATTTTCCCTTGTGTCCTCTCCAAGAGGATTTTTGTTATTTTTCATTTATAGCAAAAAAATAAATAATTGATCCACTTTGCCTCATCTGTGGTGCACGTGTAATAACAGCCGTGATGTCAAGCACAACACACATGTCTCAGTGCAGTGCAGTGCTGCAGCCACAGTCGCCCTCTGCGCCCTACTGCAGTACTGTAGCCCCATGTGGCCTCCTACGGGCTGGGGAACCACCAGGAGGGAAAGTGTTCAATTCGACAACAACAGCAAAGTACTGCCATTAGAGTATGACAGACATAATCTGTTCTGTCTCTCTGTCTCTGCCTCTGTCTCTGTCCCTCTTTTGCTCTCTCTGTTTCTCTCTTTGTCTGTCTCTCTTTCTCTTTCTCTCTGGGTCCCTCTCTCTGTTCTGTCAGTTTCTCTCTTTCTATACCTCTCTCACTTTCTCTCTCCCTTTGTCATCTCTCCTTCTCTCTCTGTCCATCTCTATCTCTCTTTCTGTCTCTCCATCTCCCTCTTTCTCTCCCAATTGATTGCTGGGTGGAACTGAAATTGATTTGCCACAGACACACAGATTACATAAGCATCGCTCTATTAATAGACAGGTGTTATGGAGAATGGAAAATGCCCAGGAAGACTCTGGGGGAGTCGGGGGTGGGGGGGTGGAGGGGTGTAGATGTGTTTGTTCCATTCGTCACTGCTGTGTTGCAGACTTACAGAAAATCAGTGTTGTGTTGTCAGCTCTCTTGCTTTTACTTACTCTGACTAACATGTCAGATGCATGTTTTTAAAAAGGCTTGGTGGCATACTACAAAAATGGTGACACAGCTGGCTTATTTATCCCAGAAGTAGTTGTAAAACCTGATGGAAGAAAAGCCTATCTGCATTTGTTTAGTTAGGAGAATGAAGTCCTGGTCTCTTCTACTATCAAGTTTACAACTACCTTAGGGTTAACTAAATCAGGTTCATCACTTAACCACCTTTGTAGTATACCCCCCCGTATTTTATCATTGCTGTTGATAACACTCACACACCTGTTTCCCTTTGTTGGTCACTGGACAAACAGCTAAGGGTGATCCTGACCGGTTGCAGTGGCCTGGATGCAGTCACCGGTGGTAACCCCTTGGTCACCTCTCGGTCAGCGTGTCCTGTGGTTCACCTGTGCGGCTGGCCGTGGTCAAATCTACTGTGCTGTGCGTCATCCGAGGAGCATCGTTCCAAGTGACCTCATTTCACGCTCCTCTGAAACGTTCACCAGGTGCCTCTTTTTTTCCCCCATAAAATTACTGCTCATGGTCACGCTTCACAACCAATAAACACTCCAAGTCATGCATGACAAATTGCACTCGTCCAATTAAAGAAGCCACATGCACAAGTACAGGGCAACCCACCCACCCCCACCACCCCTTACAGTGCCATGTAACTGCTCTCAATAAGCAGCCTTGATGGTTTTCCTGAAATTGAATTTCTTGCTGGAGCTGCATTATATTGCGACCCATCTGTTTCATATGAGACCGGGCTACCAAACCCAGATGCAGAGGAGATGGGAGGGAGGAGCGGCAGAGAGCAGAGAAGAGCTTCTGAATAATGGCGTCTGTAAAAAGAAACCATACAATGATTCAGTGCCATGTAATATGCCCTTATAGCAGACATTTAGAGGGCTCCTATGGCAGACAATCGTTTCACGGTCCGAATGGTACTAGATTAGGGTTAGATCACCACTAGATCTAAATAGATGAGGGCGGATCGATGCTGGATCTCGCCTTGGTTCTGTTCTGGATCCATTTTGCACATGTTCAGAATGCTGGCCCCCCCCATCACTGCCCCATTAGCGGGCTATCGCCACCCCCCAGCCGCGATTGCTCCTCTGCTGACCAGGACCCGCAGAGTCACCAATCACTCACCTGAGAGTAGCCCAATGCCTGCAGCACCAGTGTATTTCTATTGTTTTGTCCACACTGTTAGTACCATTTGTACTAATTTTTCGTACGGTTTCTATGTGTAAAATATTAGTCATCATTCATTGTCTATGTCACTGTTTTATTTGGAGAGCACATTGGTTGCTGCTTAGGCATTGGAGCAGTTACATATCATTACAGTGTACATTTCAAGAACCCTGACCACATTCAATTTCGGTGTACGCAGACACATCATAGCGCAGGGCTTAAAGATGCAGTAGCGTATGTCTTTCCCTTAGGCAGGCATTCATCTCATCTGTCTTCTACCTATTGGTATATATTGTATGTGTCATTGTACTTGTGTTTATTGTATGATGTTCATTTTTATTTCCTTATTATTGTATATGATTGTTAGTGTCTTGTTTCCATCTTTTACACATTTCAGTAAACCACGGTTTCTAAGCTACACAGCTTCTTGGTCGTTTCACAATCCATGATTCATGATTCACGGTTAATGGTTTCAACTATATGAGTACCGTGTGTGTGTGTCTTACCTAGGGAAACTGTATTATTGTTCTGGCCGGACAACCTGTGGGGTTTGTCATATCCTCCAGCCAGCCTCCTTTAAACAGCCATTTTTGGTTTAGTGTTGGTCACCACCAGCACCACCACCCTTTTTACAGCCCAGCCTGCTGCCATTTGGTGTGCTACAGTGGGAGTCGGCTAAGCCTAATAAGAAAGCTTAAGATGTGGCCAGTGGGGCTTTGATCAAGCTGTGTGACCTTTAAGAGCGCTGGGCATCAGTCATCACCACGGTGGATGTCTGCTCCACTACCAGAAGCAGCAGCTGAAGGCAAGGCAAGTTTGTTTGTACACTGCCTTTCATACAAAGAGGCACTTAAGTGTGCTTTTACGAAAATAAAAGCAAAAGAACAGTAAATAGCTAAATGTAAAAGCATAAGACGATAAAAAATAAGATAAGTACAGAGGCTGGACCATAATGGCGGGACACATTATGTGGTGGAGAAGCACACACACATACACACACACACACACACACACACACACACACACACACACACACACACACACACACACACACACACACATGCTGACCGCAGCTCCAGGACCACTGTCTCATCTCCTCAGCCACAGAGCAGCCCAGTGCCCCTGCAGTGCATACTGATGTGGGCTTAAAAGGAGGAGAGCATAAAGCTGGAGCACAAGACAACAGCCATAGCCATGCTGCCCTCCTGCTTTGATGCCAGTCCAAACCCAGTCTGGCCTTTCGCTCACGGATTCACTTTGAACCTTTGGAGATTTCAGAGTTATAAGGTTCAGCTCTCAAGAGGACATTCTGGGTTTTTGTTGTTGTTGGTGGTGTTGTTATTGTTGTTGATGGTGGTGATGATGATGATGTTATTGCTATTGCTTCTAACCTGTCTCTCATCAGGTCTGGCTGGCTGTCCCCCAAGCAGACCCCTTGGCAGAACCATAGAGCGTTGTGTGAGACAGCAGGGGTGCTGGAAGTTGAGTGCTCATGGAAGGACATCCCCCTGTGTCCTTGGGTGTCCCTGGTGATCGACGGACTGTGGGCCGGTCACGGTAGAGATAGGAGGAACAAAAAGACTAATGCTAAACACAGCTGAGCCATGACCTCAGCACTCTGTCTCGGAGAAAAGTGGGGTCTCCATGCTATGGTGGAGACACACACACACACACACACAGACACATGCACATGCACACACACACACACACACATGCACATGCACACACACATGCGCACACACACATGCGCACACACACATGCACAAACACACAAAGGCACACACAGGCACGCACACACACACACACACACACACACACACACACACACACACACACACACACACACACAATGAATATTGTTAGTGGTGGGGTTCAAAGACGGTACCAAATTCCCCTGGCCTCAGCAGCTGGAGAGGGTCCTCAAAAAGGTTTGTGGAAAAACACACACACATTTTTTCAAGAGCCTTGAGCAATGTTTTCCCAGAGTGCTTGGTGCTCCTAGCCAAGCCTTGAGCAGACATAAGACAGAAAAGCGGCGGCGGCGCACAAAATAGCACTGTGTCCTGGTCACACAAGCACTTTTTATTTTAGTTTTGCCCAAGCCTCTCCGCCGACTGCGGTTTTGTCCTGTCTGGAGTAAGATGATGATGATCGGTCATCCAGCATACAGTCGGTGTAGATATGTTAAGTTTTCAATACAGAAACAACCAGATTTTGTCACCCCAGAGGGCTAAGGGCTAATGTGACATTTGCATTCCAATATATATTTTTAAATATTTAATTTTATGTAAATTCTTCTTTAACATTAGTTTGTACCAAATCACTATGTAAAGTGGTGCAAACAAATATATTCAACATGGACCTTGTATCAGTTAAAGTCAGTTAAATGCTATAAAATGAAACAAAATTGAGCAACAGAAAGCAATGTAGGTGGTGAACTTTTTGGATAAAAACATCGTGTCTGTACCGGTCTAGACTGCAGTGTCCCCAGGGCTTGTGTCCTGTAAGGGTGAGACAGACTGTACAACCAGTTCGGGTGCTACCTCTTCAACCGCTTATACTGTCCTGTTATTATTGTACACAAATACACACACACACACACACACACACACAGAAACGCACACACACACTGCTTTCTTCCATTGATCATCGATTCAAGATTCAAGGGTGACTGGGTCCGAGCTCCGCCCCTTGTCTTGTGTTATTAATACTGTACACATGCAAACACACCTACACACACACACACCTACACACACCCACACCGACATACACACACACACACACACACACACACACACACACACACACACACACACACACATACGCATGCACACACACACACACACACACACACACACACACACACACACACACACACACACACACACACACACACACACACACACACACTCACACTGCTTTCTTCCATTGATCATTGATTCAAGGGTGACTGGGTTCGAGCTCATCTTGGTGAGTTGTGATGTGAACACAGTGGAGGCTGTCTGCTGATTGCATGGACCCTTCCTTCTTGTGGTTAATGGGGTGTTCCCTCCCTGTCCTTCAGCATGGGCAAAATCAATAATATACATTCAGTGGCAGAATGAAATGCATTTCATTACTAGGCAAATAAAAATTGCCACCGGAATTTGTTTACTGCCACACACACACAAAAAGAAACATTTCACACAGGTTTGCCAGATTAGACTTTAGCAGTTCATCGTATGTCAGTTAGGAAATTCATTCATTCATTCATTCATTCATTCATTCATTCATTCATTCATTTATTCATCTATTCAATCATATACAAGTCAACATTCCATACCATCCATAAAGTCTGTCTATTTCTGTGCTGGCTGCCTACTGGTGAGTGAGAGGTCTGTGTGAGGGGGTGGGGGGGGGGCTGGGGGCTGCCCGTTTCTGCAGGTGCTGGTGCAGCCATTGCCTGGGGGAAAAGCACAGCAGAGGAGAGGAGAGGAGGGGAGGAGAGAGGAGAGGAGAGGATAGAATAGAAGAGAAGGGGAGGGGAGGGGAGGGGAGGGGAGAGGAAAGGAGAGGATAGAATAGAATAAAATAGAAGAGGAGAGGAGAGGAGAGGAGGGGAGGGGAGGGGAGAGCAGAGGAGAGAGGAGAGGGAGGCTGGCCAGGGCACATCGCCTCAAGGACACTGAGCTGAGCACTGCGGCCTAACCTCCAGCCTCCAGCCTCCAGCCTCCAGCCTCTCTCTGCCTCCGTGATAAGCAAAGTGATGGGATCGATAGATGGGCCAGCCGGCGCTAAAAATATGTGGAGCCCAGCACCGAGGTGAAATATGAGGAGTGGAATAAAGAAAAAAAACACTACACAGCAGCAGCAGCAGCAGCAGCAGCAGCAGCACTTACTGATCCAACAGCCCCTGGGCCTCGCTTCACTGATGTAGGCGATATTTCTCCCCGCTGGCAGACATATATGTGCATATGCAGTCTGATGTAATCCTGTGAAACTAGAAACGGTCACTTTCCGTAAACAGTTTTTTGGCCGTTCAAAGAGAACTGAAACAAGTATACAGTATGGGGAGTGTAGTATGTGTGTGTGTATGTGTGTGTGTGTGGGGGGGTGTGTATGTGTGTGTGATTGTAGGTGCGAGGAAATAGAAATGTATCAAACTGTCTATCAGGCATTTACCGTGTGTGAGGGGCTGAATGTGCTCCGGTCATTTTCATCAGGCGTTTTACAAAGACAGTCGTGTAATTGGGTCCCTCTCACGGTCAAACCTCTCATTACGGGGGAGGTGCGGGGTACTGTTTGATGGATGGTGCGCTGTGGACGAACGAACGGTCGGACGGACAGAGGGACGGACGGAGTCCTTGTGATGTAAGAGCACACAGGGGTGACCGCTGTCCTCGTTGGCGCAGAGGGCATGGCAGTTTAACCCGGCCTGATAAGGGATCTCTGAGCCAGCACTGCAATGCCCCCCCCGAATGCTGATGCCCTGGGTCCTGCCTCTCATCTGACAGCGCGGGCATTAGAGGGGACAGCTATTCACACACCAAACGGGTGTGTGTGTGTATGTGTGTGTGTGTGTGTCTGTGTGTGTGTGTGTGAGTGGTGTGTGTGTGTGGGGTGGGACTGAGGGGAGAGTACAGGGATGGAGAGTAGTGCTAGGGGAGCTAATAAATCAATAAGGTCCTCTACATTTTTATTAATATTGTAATATATTATGTGTTATGGTCATGCAAGTAAAGCTCTTTAGAGACACATTTTTCATAGGTGGTTTGACATTGAAAATGCATAATTTCACATGTTACTTTAACCTGACATAACACTGTCATAACCACATCACAAATATTTTAGTGCATATGGAGTTTCCGGTTTAAAACTGTCAACTGTCATGGCCCAATATGATGCTTCCATGTCAGACGACCCAAACCTTTGTGAGCACTAGAAGCTAGCTGTGCTAGTACATACAGTGACGCGTTTATAGCAGCTGCCACTCTAGGTGACCATCATAGCGTAGCGCTGGCGCCTCGTCATTAAACTGTTAGCACACTGTGTACTTCCCTAGGACAGGGCAGAGAGATGAGAGCCCTGGGCAGTAGCAGCAGCAGCAGCAGGAGGAGGAGGAGGAGGAGGAGGAGGAGGAGGAGGAGGGCGAAAGGGTGAAGGGGACCGAGGGAAAGAGGACAGGAGGATCCCCTTTGGGCAGCACACGGAGCTTTGTTCGATCGACCATTCAGTCGAGCTGGACGTCACCGGCCATTGTTCCTCTCACACGGCCCAAGAACAAAAGGCACATTATGATTGCCTGATGCGGCCGCATCGTGCCGGTGTTGGGTTTCGTCTGCCCAAGGTCACTCCCTTCTGGTGTGTCGTTCTTGTAGAATCCAAGGATAGTTTT
>CM059266.1:15852583-15875083 GCA_030347295.1 Setipinna tenuifilis | reverse complement strand
TCACAAACACGCACAAAGTCTCTCTCTCTCACACACACACACACACACACACACAGACTCTCTCACACACACACACACACAGTCTCTCTCTCTCTCTCTCTCTCTCTCTCTCTCTCTCTCTCTCTCTCTCTCTCTCTCTCTCACACACACACACACACACACACACACACACACACAGACGTGCGGATAAGGAAAGGGGGGGGACAGATCTCTGCGGAAAAGTACAGCAGGGGGAAAAACAAACAGGGGCGCCACGGATAAAGCCTATCAATTATTTGCGTTGGCTAAAAGCTTCGCTAAGCACAAAGCCCATGAGCTGAGCACGGCGACACCAGGCCACCGCCAATCATTAACCACACAGCTGACAGGGGCGCATGGGGAGGGGGATAGCTGTGTGTGTGTGTGTCTGTGTGTGTGTCTGTGTCTGTGTGAGTGAGAAAGAGATTGTGTGTATGAGAGAGGTACAGAGATAAAGAGAGAGATGGTGTGTGTGTGTGTGTGTGTCTGTGTGTGTGTGTGTGTGTGTGTGTGTGTATGTGTGTCTGTGTGAGTGAGAAAGAGATTGTGTGTATGAGAGAGGTACAGAGATAGAGGGGGGGGGGGGGGGGGGGGGCGAGTGTGTGTGTGTGTGTGTGTGTGTGTGTGGACCTCTGTGTTAAAGGCCACTCTGAATGTCCTCACCGTGTGTGTGTGTGACGCAGGCCAGGCATGCCAAATGTATGTGCCATATCATAGATTCTGCTGTTCCCTTGGGGGGAGGAGGTGTGTGTGTGTGTGTTTGTGTGTGTGTGGGGGGGGGGGGTCGAATTACAGCGGAGCAGATGGATCATCAGTAAGTTTCCACTTTCCCCACTCCCCACTGTCCAGCACTGTGCCAGACAGGCCGCTCACCTCTACACACCACCTGCAGACCTTTAATACACACACGAGAGGAGCTGAGCCAGAGCAGCACAACCCAGCTCAGCACAACACGGCAGAACAAAAGCACAGCACAGGACAGTACTGCACTGCACAAACAGAAATGCCCAACTAAGCACAACATGTTACAGCACAGCACAAATGGAAGAGCACAACCCAACATCGCAATAGCATAGCAATAGCATAGCGATAGCATAGCAATAGCATAGCAATAGCATAGCAGCACAACTTTTCATAGCACAGCACAGCACAGCACAGCAGAGCCTAGCATGGGACAACATATTAGCCTGTAGCTTAGCACAGCATCCCATAGCACAATACACAACTACACCAAAAGGCATTTCTATAGGGTGAATAGATTTCCCGAGTCTCAGTAAAACTGGGACACCTTGTGCATGCATGTAATGGGCGAGTGTGTCTGTGCTTTTTACATAAAGATGTGCTGTGCCAAACAGGTGCTTTGTCATTCATTCATTCATTCATTCATAAAAGAGCATGCACTGCTCACAACATAAACATTCAGAGACACCAGCAGGGGCGAATCTAGACCATTTTTAGGGGTGCCAAGGCACCCCCGTGAAACTGCTCGGCACCCCCTGGCTCAGTGCAAAATGAATAATATATTATATATAATAATAGTGTTGTGTGATAAGCACTGGGGGCCGGGCACCCCTAAAGACCAGATGCTAAAATCGCCCCTGGACACCAGCAAGATTGGATTCCATAGTACAAAGAAGTAGTGGTGAATATGTGCAGGCATAGCGTGTGCTAAAAAATTTAATCATACACAGTTTCCTTTTTTTTTAAGGTCGAAATCTGTGTTTCACTTTGAAGTCAACTGGCACTGTTTAATAAACTGTGTGAAATGTCAGGGGCTATAATTTTATGGAACACGATTAGCCAAATCTGGCCAAACATAAAAGAAACCCAACCTCCAATACGTGACCAGAGTCATGTCCGGATAATTTAGCCTACACATTTCATTTCATTGCAAAAAAAAAAAACGTTATGTCAGATCATGTCTTACATGTAGCCAATTTGCTGTAGCTCATCAACTAATGATCATGACAGTTCAAAAACAATGTATTTCGCTGCTTCCAAAACTAGCACATTTTACCTGCTTTGAGGATGTGCTTTGATGGTGGCCATGCACAGCCCCCTGAATGAGAGTGGAGTTGTTTAATTCAATGACAGCTAAAATAATTAATTGCTTGTTAGCATCATTCAGTTCTGTTATGTGACACAAATTAGCATGGTCTAGCATAATTATCACTACTTCTTGTTGGTTAGTCAATAACAGTATCAAATCCAGGATGTTTACAAGTATGTGGGGTCACAAAATGGCAAATCATCCTACATGGACATACATATACCCCAACATCACATACCATAACATACTGCAGCACATTAGAGAGAGGCTCAGGAAGAACATACACACACTATACACTCCCAGAAAGGGAGGTACAAAATTGTACTTTCAGGGGTACAAATCTTGTTACATTGGCAGTACCCTCAAAAGCACATAACTACCTTTTAACCACTGTTTTACAACTAGCTTGTACCTTCTCCAGAGCTGAAGAGGTACACATCAGTACTTTAAGGTCCAAATATTTTTGGGTACATTAACGCTGATTATACTTTATTTTTGTGATATAAGGATTTGTACCCCTACTGTCACATTATTTCTGAGAGTGTAGTGTAGCACGGTGGGTAAATGAAGCTTTGTTATGGCGATTGATGTCACTCTGACGTCACAATATCATGCACATTGACAGACACAGCGATTATATATCAAACTTTACAGCTCAGTAACTACTTTCAGCCTTTCATGGTTGAGAACACTTTACACATATTAACACACACACACACACACACACATACACACTTGCAGTAGCGTGTACACACACACACACACACAAATAAACCCAGCACAGCTAACAGAGTCTTGTGTAGCGAAAGCTGTGTTCATGAGCATGAGCAGGGGAACAGGTCTGCCAGTCAAGCTGTGCTTATTTGTGCAGGAACAGCAGGAGGGGGTTGATGTCAGCTAAATATCCCACACCGGCCTTGCCTTGCCACGCCAACGCTGATGCCTCAGTTCAGACGTGGCACCGACAGCAACTGGGCATAGGAGAGGCTAAGGTGGAGTGTGTGAACGCTCTATGCATATAGAGCAAGGTCCATGTGCTGTGGCGAGCTCTCATTCATAAGTGGATTATAGTCTGTGTGTGTGTGTGTGTGTGTGTAGTGTGTGTGTCAAGTGGGGGTTGGTGCTGGTGGTGGAATCTAATTCAAGGATCAGTTTAAATACATTCTGGTGAGGACACACAGGGAGCAAATGTGATTTCCCCTGCAGGGTCTTTCAATCAAAGAGTCCATTTGCTCGACTTGAAAAGAACTGAGAGTTCATTGTCCAGGAAGAATACAGGAAGCAAAGTGTGTGGTGATGTCAAGGTCTCAAAGGACATGACATGTGTTTCATAAGCATTGAGTCACAAACCGCAGTAAGATAGCATAATCTTCCCAAATGTCCCTTTCAGAAAATGGACTATCTATCTATCTATCTATCTATCTATCTATCTATCTATCTATCTATCTATCTATCTATCTATCTATCTATCTATCTGTCTATCTGTCTGTCTGTCTGTCTGTCTGTCTATTTGTCTGTCTGTCTATGTCTGTCTCTGCCTGTCTGTCTGTCTGCATGTATGCCTTGATGTCTTTCTACCCGTCTGTCTGTTTGCCTACCTTCCTGTCTACCTATATGTCCATCTGTCCGTCTGTCTACCTGTCTGTTTTGGTCTATTATATTCTGCTAAACAGCTCTGTTACAACATGCAGGTGAAGCTGAAGCATGGAGAAGGTGAAAGGGCAGAGAGGGGGTTAAGAGTGGTGGAGGACATGACTGATAATCACCTCCATGTTGTTTGCTGGTAAAGGGGAAAGGGGGGGGCTCTATACATCAAGGTAGACACCCACTGCACAGCCAGTTCTTTTTCCGACCATAAATCTGACATGTATAGGTGGTCTGTGTGTAGGGGTGGGGGTGGAGCCTGTGTGTGTGTTTGTGTGTGTGTATGTATGTCCGTGTGTGTCTGTCTGTCCTACTCTGGTGCAGGATAGGAGTTGTCTCTTCATACATGTGCATGTACAAATGTGTCTGTATGTACATGCGTATATATCATTGGTAAGTATGTGACGACAAGTGTGACTGTTAGTGTGAGAGAATAGCTTGTGTCTTAAGCTCATGAATGTGTGTGTGGCATGTTTATGTTTGTTTGTGTGTGTGTGTGTGTGTGTGTGTGTGTGTGTGTGTGTGTGTGTGTGTGTGTGTGTCTGTATGACTACAATTTGAAGCGTCCACCTGTGTCCCTGTATCTAGGACAGCAGCTGGAAGTCAGTTGCCCGCGGGCTGGTGGCATCAGTCAATCATGTCCCCTCCCAGAGGGGTAGAAAGACAGGGGTGTCTGGGATAGGACATCCACTCAGCCATTAGCTCACCACTGCGCCTCTAAGTGCAGCCCCATGCACACAAATAAACAAATTAGCACGCACACAAACAAACAAACAAACAAACACCCAAACAAACAAATACACAAACAAACAAACAAATACAAACATAAACGAATACACAAAAAGCGTTTCTCATGCTGTGAGGTCCTCATAAGGAAGTGAAGTGCAGCAGCAGGATGCCTCTTGTGAAAGGAGAGTGTTTTCAAAAGCACTGGGAAATGAGAAAGGGTCTTTTTTGAACTGAGGTGCTTATTCCCGCTCCCTGCTGCCTCAAGGGCAATGCCAGACTGCTTCACATCCAGATCCAGGGTCCTCTTCCAGGCCAGCCACCACCACCACCTCCCCCCCCCCCCTCCCAAAGAACAAGCCAGGGGGCCTTTGAGACAAACAGGACACAAGGTACCCAGTTGTCGAGGAGCACCCAGTGCTTCAGACAGGCACTCGAACAGCATGTGTTTTTTTTTAAGCTCCAAAAAGCAAGTGGCCCTGTGTGTGTGTGTTTGCTTTAGCCCATGAACAGAGGGCCAGGGACGTGAGAGGCTGCATCACGATGACCATGCAGATATCCGCAAGTGTCCGGGAAGACGGACCCAGACAAAAGACGAGTGAAAGGAAGACGAGGCTTGACCCAGTTTACGACATCTGTGCAGAGCAGGGGGACTGTGCCAATCTCACATGGGGGGGTGGGGGAGGTAGAGGTAGAGGTAAGGGGGGGTGAAGCGGATGATTGGAGGAATGTGGGGTGTGGGGTGGGGTGTAAGGGGGGGGGTGGTTGGCCCAGAATAGACAAGCAGAGGTGTGTCTCGGCTCGGCAGCTGAACGGTGCCTCCTGGCTGCTTGGCGCCCACCCAGCCTCCAGTGACTCAGCCTCAGCCTTGTACCCATCCAACACCCCCACCACTACCACCACCACACCTGCCCCCCCGCCCCCCAAACACACACACACACACACTGTCACCACCACACCTGCCCCCCCACCCCAAAAAAAGGAAAAAAAAAAACAGAAGAACACATTTGGGTGTCTAAACTTGATGCTCCTGTAACAGGCACGGACTGGGATCAGGTCCACTGGAACAAACACACTCACAACTCATTGGCGTGTCAGCAGAAGCTGCTGGCCGGACGGTGGACGCTTAGCGTTTCAAACGGCTCGTTTTGGAAACACAGTAAGGTCGGCCGACATTATTGTTGGCTGACATTATTGAGGGATCGTTAGAGTAACGATATGGTAACACGAGAAAAGCTGTCGTCATCATGCTAAATGTTAATTGGGAGGATCAATGTGGCTTGGGATCTTTCGCAACCTTAGCTGCTTCTCACCAGTGGTGAGTGCTGCTCACTGGAGCGAATAAAGTCTTTACTCTGCGTGCTGCCATGTTTCCTTTTGCCCTTGCCCTCCCACGGGGGTCTGAACACACACACACACACACACACACACACTCGCTTCAGATCATGAGTTGCATTTCCATGACACTGATTCCAATCAGCTGTGCTGACGCTGAGAGCAGGGGGGATCGATAGAAAATGTATAAAAAAAAGGACGTATGTGCGCACCAAGAGATCAGAGCGCTGTGTGGATGTGGAGTATCAATTGAAGGGCTCTTGGTTTCTGTCATTATGTAAGCACTCCACAGGGACGGAGGCTCAGTGTTGTGGATGTGGAGAGGGGAGGAGTATCAAGTGCTTCTGTTTTCTCAGATGTCTGAGAGCAGTGCTTGTGCCAAAGGCAGTCCTTCGTTTCTTTCTTCTTGTTTTTTTTGTTTTTTTCTTTTTCAAATGACACAGAAGCCCCATGGTTTCGAGCCACTCCTTTTGGTCATTAATCACACAAAAAAGTCCTAGTGCCTAAAGCCAGAAACCCAGAACATTTTTTTAAACAAATAAGTTCATAAATTACAACAAAAAAATGAAACCAACTGTGTGGATTTATGGCAGGTGGTCCCCTAAGTGCTTCTGAAGCCACAACCAGAGCCAGAGCCAGAGAGAGGAGCACAGACTGAAGTGCATCTGATGACTTATGTGATGGCAGTCCGACCCAAGTGGCTTTCTGCAGCCGTCCTTGCAGGTCAGATCTCGGCAGCTCAGGTCAGGTAATTTTCCATAGGATGGCCTCTCCCTCCCCCAACTTCACTCCCACCCCCACCCCTACCCCCACCCCCACTCACGACGGCAAGTACACACAGTCCATGTCCTCCAGTCCTGTCTGGGGATATATGTCAAATTGATTTAAAAGCTCCTCTTCTGCAGCTTTGAGTAGAAACAGAATCACTCCCTGCTAACAGATGCTCATACCACTACCACCCTCATCCAAGCAAGCTGGGGGCTGGGATGTGTGTGTGTGTGTGTCTGTGTGTGTGTGTGTGTGTGTGTGTGTGTGTGTGTGTGTGTGTGTGTGTGTGAGTGAGTGTGAGAGAGAGAGAGACCGAGAGAGAGAGAGAGTTTGTGTGTGTGTGTGTGTATGTGTGTGTGTGTGTGTTGTAAGGGTAAAGGGTAGGGGTACATACGATCATGAGCAAGACCTGTGACATGTACAGACCCTCTTCTCCTCTCATCAAATTGAGAAACACACCTGCTCGGATATCACCTCTGCAAACATTTTACTCTCGTAGGCCAGGGTGGTGACAAAGTCATGTTTCCACGTCTCGAATGTGTGCTGCGATTGATTGCCAGCGCATGAATCCCTCTGATATTGTTACACGTGTACTGCAGACCTAAAAATAACACAGGAAACAGGAGAGGGGTCACGACCCCTGTCTGACTGTCAGTGCCACACCTGCTCCGGGGTCATTTTGACCTGGGACTGGTGTTAGTGTGATACTCTTATTACTCAGATTTATGAATTGGTTTTAATTAACGTTCTTACTGCTTGTTCTCTTTATTAACTTATAGCTGTGTGGTGATTAATGGCTTTAGTTATTTATTAAAATGACTTTCTCTATGTTATCATTGTATCTTTACTACATTGGAAATAAGAGGTTCCAGTTTTTTTTTTCGTAGAAGCAAATTAGAGGCTGAATGAATAATCGAATGAATGAATAAATTAATGAATGAATGAATAATTTTGATCTCATCTGATAGTAAAGTGGAAACCAAAACAAAGAGAGGAAGCCTACTGTTTTTGTCATCGTTGGTGTGTGTGTGTGTGTGTGTGTGTGTGTGTCTGTGTGTGCGCGCGTGTGCGTGCATGTGTGGGCAGAGTGATGGTTGTGAAGAGTGGTCACCCACATCAGGTAATGTGTGCCCAGCCTGGACATCAGAACAGTGAGCAGGGAACAGAACAGAACAGAATGTGATTGGAGAGGCTGCATAAATCAAGAGGATCCACAGCCGGCCACACAAGGGCATCACATCAAAATGAACAGGGACATGACATGGGGGTGGATGGGGGCAGGAATGACCTTCCTGACCAAGCCCACAGAGTGAGACAGAGAGACAGACACAGAGGCAGAGACAAAGCAGAGTGCAATAAGGCACAAAAGTGGGTGTAATGGTGGGAAGAGAAAGAGAAGAGAAAGCCCACAGAGAAAGGCAGAGAGAGAGACAGACAGACAGACAGACAGACAGATAGACAGACAGACAGACAGATACAAAGGCACACAGAGAAAGAAAGAGACAGAGACAAAGAGATAAGAAGACATACATACAGAGAGAGAGAGAGATAGAGAGAAAAACAGAAAGATAAAAAGACAGACATACAGAGAGAGAAAGGCAGAGAGATAGAGAGGATGAAATAGAAAGATAGACAATGACAAACAGAGCGTGTACTACGGCACAGAAGGAGGTGTGATGGTGGAGAGAGGGGAAGAGAGAGCTCCTTTAGGGTGTAACTGTCAAACCTGCAGAGATGTGATCCGTGAAGTTCACAGAATGCTCTTTGCAGTATGTTTGTTGTTCTTTGCGAGGCGGGAGAGTAAACACGGTAATGGCTAATTAGCCGTGGCTAATGTGCAGTCGTGTTGACATCACAGGGCTGTCAAGAGACATGAGTGCTAATGGCCCCACGCTAACGTGTGCTCCGAGGCAGGTGTGTGACTTCTCTTAGTCTTTTACAGATTAAAATGCAATGTATGCTTCTGTGCTTAGCTCTGGTTTGGTGCCTATAGCAATGGGACGATCACTACGTACACATGGTAGGATCGGATTGGATTGGGACTCAACGGGTGGTATGTCCCAAAATCCAAGCACACATGGAGTTTGTGTAATCGGATAATGGAGACCTTTCACTTTCCGCTACGCTAGGTGGGTGGCGCTGAAGTCAACAAGTGGTGTTATAACTACTTCTATCGATCTATTATTATCTTTTAATGCAAGGAACGTCTGTTGAACCACTTAGCCGTTTGATCTGAAATTTGTAGGGTGTCATCATAATGTTACCAGTGTGTGCAGTGCCAAGCTTCATGTTGTTTGGTCAAAAACTGCCAAAGATATTGGTCAAACAAGCTTGACAGCCTAACTTCGGTAAGTTCTGATGACTTTTCACGTCATACATCATACATTGCAAGCTAATGCCTCTTTAGCGTCACCTAAACAAAAGCTCTACAGAGTTGCTTCAGCATGTTTCAGCTCTGTAGGTAAGGGCCCCACTCCACTCCGTGAGCAGTGGAGGGTTTAAGGCCACATGCAGCCAAAGCGAGTTTGTTAAGTCAGGGCTTAATTACCACGAATTAGTGGTAATTGGGGGCGCGCCCTGGTCATGGTATTTCGAGTGCACTGTGCCATTAGCTCCTGTTGTCCAAAACAAGAGTGCTAGTGCTACTGCTGCTGCTGCGGTGTGGAGATAAAAACAAGTCATTTTGTACTGTAAAAAGGCCACCAGGACACGGCTGCCAGGATTAATCAGAGTGTCCCGCTGGGCTTTAGTGTTGATGGGGGTGTGAGGAGCTCCAGAGAGTCTCAAGAGACAGGGCCTCGATGTGTCATCTGACTGTTGGGGGGCCCTCCTGTGTGTTTACCTGTTATCCCATGAGGAGGGGCAGAAGGCATGGGGCGTGTGTGTAGGTGTTCATGTGGGGGCTCAGATCAGGTCCTGAGAGGTGTGGGGTGGTGGATTGTGGTGTGTATATATATGTGTGTGTGTGTGTGTGTGTGTGTGTGTGTGTATGTGTGTGTGTGTGTATGTGTGTGTGTTGGGGATTGTTGCAACCCCAGCGGGTGTGGCCTCATGTTCACTACAGCAGTGCCATGTTGTGTGGCGACCCACTGATTTGAAGTGCAGCTCTTACATCTGAATGGCATAAATTTGAATCTGAATAGAGGTGTGAGTCAGCCATCGTGCAGCACAGGAAAGTGCAAGGAGGAGACGAGGGAGACATAAGGAAGTGAAAGAAAGAGAGCGAGAGAGAGAGAGAGAGAGAGACAAACAGAGAGAGAAAGAGAGAGAGAGAGAGAGAGAGAGAGAGCACTTTCTCCCAAGGTGATTATGTTGCAAACTCCAAACAGCTAATCAGAGCACAGCCGTGGCTTAGTTGGTCGTTAATAGCCTTGCTGATGACTTCTGGGAACGGCTGCTCACCAGCTCCACAGGTCACCCATCCAGGGACACAGATTACGGGGGGAGGGGTTATTTATTTATTAGTTTATTTATTTATTTCTTTATTTATATATATATATATATATATCTATATATATATATATATATATAAACTGTCCACAGGAAATAAAACACAGCAGCCATTTATAATATTATGTCAAGGCTGGGTGATGGTTTATGGTCACCCTTGAAGGGCCGTGTTGTGGTAGACATGTTTAATTACTGGGGACATAAAATGGGGAAAGGACTCGGTGAAAGGACAGGGCGTTTTTAGAGCCCTTGAGGCTGGAGGGACAAATAGATTTGTACACTTCGCTGGAAGACGCACAGCGGGCATATACTGTACGTAGGCACACAGGCGTGAAAAGGCCAGAGAACAAACTGTGTGTTAAGAGAGAGGAGCAGCAGCAGTCAACCAGGTTAGCAGCAGAAAAATATAAAACCTGCTAGAGTGCAGTGTATTTTTGTTCACACTCCCTGTACAAAGAGCGAAGGTCCACACACACATTCTCGGATTTCTTTATATTTTAACACCTAGAAACATCAATTTCACCCCTCCCTCCCTCCATCCATAAGAATCCCAGCAAGCACTCCGCCTTCCCTCTCTGCCTCTTTCCATGAGACTTTGGCTTCATGCATTTTTACGAGCCCACTTCATGTCTGAGTTATTGGCAGTAAAAGTCAATAGAAGCTGAAAAATTTACGGCCCTTGACCACACGGGAACGTTGTCATGATGAATGTGAGAAGAATGAATCTTCACGCTGTATCCAAACTGAAACGGTATATGCCCCAGCAGAAGTGGGTTATAAGATGCATGTTAAAGACACACAGATGTGATGTTAGTCTAGTCTGACTTCAGTGTAGGAGTTTCTATGGCCCTTCTCATCAGCATCTTCTCATCTGTTTTATGGTCTTGCTCACATGTCATGGTAGGGGTGATAATCATGATAGTCACAATGATTTTTTCATCAACATTGAAATCATGATTATTAAATGTTTTTATTTCTTAAACTAGGAAACGTTGCATTTTTGAACACTAAAGAGAACTTTTTAAATTAAGAATTTCCTCGGACTTGCACATTTCGTCCCCCTCTAATTTCCTTTTTTTATGGTGTGTGTATGTGTTTTTTGTGGAATCAACATCACATCTAAAGCAGCATCGTAAATGGTCACATCATAGCATTGTTTTCCCTCTGTGTTACGACAACTAGCTGTAATGGTGGTGGAGGTCTCAAAAAAGCCAGCCCTGGAGCACTCATCTAAACCCTGTGTAATCTGCCTAAGGTGAAGCCCTTCTCCCTTTCTGTTTGTCAGGGGCTAAGCGCCTCACGTCCCTGCAATGTGACTGAGAAAAGTGCTTATCACCCAGGAACAGCGCCTGCTGTCTACTGATACGGGTGCGCTGTTACAATGGCGACTGCAGGGCCCAAAAAATGTTCAACAAACCACCTCCTCATGTAGCCTACAGTGTTTTCAAAAAACTGCCACCCCCCCCAACCCCACTTACGATACGATATGATACGATACGATATTACTTTATTGTCAGTTTGCACTGAAATTCAGTTTGCATCCCTGAAACATGACTCGCTTGAGGACAAACACACATATAACATCACAGTAACAGTACAGTAACCCACCACCATTGTCAGGGGTAAAGGCAAAATGGAGGACACAGACCTTCATACAGACATACATAAAGACAGCCATACATAACAAGAGGGAGATTTTCATCATGTTGTGATGTGCTATTATTACAAAAATAGTTGCCTTTGGTTGATCTGTGTTATAATCAGGGCTAAATGTAGTGGGATCAAATTCATTAGATGTTCCGCACATGCCACGAATTGGCTATTTGGACCAGCCTTACAAAACACTGTATCTGTGATCCCATTGGCTGAGCAGTGGTGATGGAGTAAACTCATTGGCTGAGCGGCGGTGATGGAGTAAACCTGACCCCAATCCCCTGGCCACTGTGCCGATGGGTCAAGCCAGACAGGAGCTGCACCGGGAATTGTGGAGCAGAAGAGGAGAGGAGAGGAGAGGAGAAGAGCGGGGGATGAGAAGATAGGAGAGAGAGAGAGAGTGAGAGACACAGAGAGAGAGTCTGCTCACTCTCACACGAGGCACCTACTCACCTATTCTTAGAGTCCAGCTCTGACGATTATCCGTGCTATTCATGCCCCTCAGTGGAGCTTTGCGTAGGGCCACCCAACTGCATGCAAATCCACCTCATCCTGTTCACAAGATGAACTCTGCCCCTTGGCTAGACAAGGACGTGCACAAATTTGCTTACTTGTGTGTGTGTGTGTGTGTGTGTGTGTGTGTGTGTGTGTGTCATGTACACTTTGCATGTGCTTCCAAGAGTGAAGGTTAAAGTGTGAGTGTGTGCAATCACACATATGATGCTTACACACAAACACACACACACACGCACAAACTCTCTCTCTATCTCTCTCTTCCTCTCTCTCTCTCTCTCACTCTCTCTTACACACACACAGACACAGACACAGACACACACACACACACACACACACGCTGCGTCTGAAAAGTGAGAGTGAGACAGACAGTGTGAGGAACGAAAGTAGGTTTAAAAATTGAACATTCATCGGTTATTTTTATGACAAATCAGGCCCCTCTCCACAGGTATCAGAGCTGCTCCAGCAGGCTGTGCACTTCTCTCAGCTAGCCACCACTAAGCTCCGTCGCACCCCCTTCCACCCCCCCACACTCCACCCCCCCGTACCAGGGGAGGTAATTAGCCGAGACGTGCACAACAGTGGCAGTCTAATTAGATGATCCAGAGTGACAAGAGCTGCATGCAGGGAGCTAACGCTCGGGCCGGGGAGAGCCCAAAACGCCGATGCCAGCTCTCTGCTCCAAAGCTGGGGTGCAAAGCCGGCGGTGGTGGCAGGGGTGGTGGTGGTGGCAGGGGTGGCGGTGACGGAGGTGGTGGCCTGAATCTTCTGCACAGCCAGTGAACAGGGAACTCGAGGGAGCCCTCCGTCTGCCTGGGTGGTTTTATTTAAGGCTATTGCCAAAGTCCAGCCACCCGTGGACACGCATCCATAACTGTGACTATATTTCCATCGACTGGAGCTGGGAGACAGGCTCCAGTGGCTCACACATGTCTGACTAATGCCTTTTCCTCAGCTCTGCCAGCCAATTATATCCCCATCTATATTTATATTTTAATCTACCAAAATGTGGGAATATCCAGGGACTGAAGGGTAAGTGTGGAGACAGGTTCAAAAAAGTTGAGTAAAAGCAGTTTTCAAAATCCTGCACTACAGACACTTCTGAAGAAACCTTATCTGCAGAGTTGAAGTCACCTTTACCTGTGCCTATACATATCTATTTCTGTCTAGATTAAAAACGGATAGAAAGTCACGAGATCGCCTCGGATCCACAGAAGATTTTAATTACGCCAGGGAAAAATATTCTTTTTCATCCAACATCAAGTGCATAGCAGCAGCAGCAGCATCCTGTGGTTTGTGTGTGTACATTTAGTACCAGCGCACGTGCCAGCAATGTAGGTAACATTTGTTTGATTGCAGAAAAAAAACCCCAGGAGGGTCCTCTCTTTGCGCCAAGAGTGTGCCAAAGCAGATTTGGCAGCACTCACTCAGGTGCACTTCAAGTGTGTAATCACTTCAAATGCTGTTAGCCCTCTGGGGTGTCATGCTATCAGATCATGCCAAACACAAAAGCAAACGCAAGTTGCAACATCACCATATGCCAAATGCCCTTCATTATATAAATGAAACTTTTCTTTCTTCTTTGAGAAACTACTTGGAAGATAATTAGTTGTGGGTGGTGTTCATGTAAGAATAGACATGCACATACATGCACACCCACACACACACACACCAACGCACACAGAGGAAAAATACAGAAAGAAAGAAAGTAAGAAAGAAAGAAGTTGCTCCCTCTGTTTCTCCCTCCTCTCCATGACAGGGGCATGATGGGATGCATCGATCAGGAAACAGGGGACGAAGTGAGAGGTGAGCCGTAACTAGGCAACAGTGGAAGAGAGAGAGAGAGAGAAGAGCCAGAGGCAGAGCCGCCATGCCATGCCAGGCCGGAGACTGCTGTTGGACCTTATTTGGCCGTGTTCCTGCATGGGCTCATCCCTGTCGGCTCATCCCTGTCCCCATCCGCTGGGCACCCTAAGGGACATTTACATGCTCCGCCAGCCCCCTTCTGCACCAGGCAGGCTGGCAGGCAGGCAGAGGAACCAGGGGCTCATGGGAACACTCTCATCTGGATGTCACAGTGGACAAATGGGTTGCCTTCTCTTTAGCAGCAGGAAGTGATACGTACAGCTGGTGTGTGGACATCTCTGCGGGGATTAGCGAGCTGCTAACAACGAGCAATGTGGAATTTGATGACCATTGAGGACATTTACTTTTATGTTGTACTGTAGGTCTCTTTAGACATACAAGTAAGCCCAATGCACAAGCGTTATATGTTCTAACCTCTTACTCATCAGTTTACTGGGGGAGTGGGGAGAGTGAATGTGTGTACAAACACATACACACACACACACACACACACACACACACACACACACACACACACACGCACATACACCCAGCCAGCCCACGGCATGCAAGCATGGCCACTATGAACTATGACAGACAGGTATAATTGCAGTGCAGTTATTTTACTAGGAAGCTGACATCATTATTGCTTAGTGATGGTTTTATTTGACTCCGCCTTTAAATATAACAACACTTTTTAAACCTATCATCAGCACAACCCATGATTATTGTGCTGTTGTTTTAAGAGCTTGTCCACACGACAACACTCTTGGCTTTTTTTTTTCTGGGTTGAAAAAAAATCCTGTCCACACATATGTCGGATCAATACATATTTACGTCCAGACGAGAACGTTGTTGTTGGTGTTGTTGCTTGCATATTTCACAGCAAGTTTTACATGTTGTAACTGTGTATGTGACAGATACAGATAATATATCGATCTAATCTGTTACATAATGTTTGTTGGATAAGACATGACTTGAGACTAGCCTGGGCACGCCCATACTTCCTTTAACGCTGCATTTCAATTTCGCCTTGAAAGTCAGTCTGGCCAAGCTGCCTGTCTGCACCGTTTCTACATTAACAGAGAAACTGGGACCAATGAAAATCTAGCATTTCAAAAGGGTAATGACGCGGTAGTTCAGCGACCGGAAATCTACCTCAGTCACTGTCAACATGGCGAACGTGGAGCAACGGCAAGATTTAGTGCAGCTGTAGCTGCTGTTTTGGAAGAATTCAAAGGGAAGTTATCTCTGGAAATAGAGCAAAGGTTAGCCCTTGAATCATTTATTGCAGGAAAGAACGTTTTCGCAATGCCACCGACCGGCTTCGGTAAAAGGTTGATTTATCAGTTAGCCCTGCTGGTAGCCAAGTCAATGGGGCTTTGCAAGAACCCTGTCGTTGTGGTCATTTCGCATACGTTAGAGGACAGAGGAGTGTGATTGGTTGAATCTTTGTCCAGTAGCAAACAGAGGCATTTGAAAGAGGCCTCTGAGAAATGGGTTTACAACACAGCTTGGCCAGACCAATGTTCGCAGAGCATTGATAAGTTGCGTTAGCCAGGCTAACTTGAGACACAACTTGCCTTAAAATAAGCCTTAGCTGGACTGAGAGGTTAGCCCTTGGCAGAAGGTATGCCATGGTATCATCAGAGGCGGACAAACTGGCTTGAGAAAGTAAATGTCCCGCCAGATATTCCCCATGCCTGTGCTCACAGGTGGTTTCACTAATTAGCTCATCTACCTGGCTAAAGAGGAGTGCTAATTAGGATCAGATGGTTCAGTGAATTGGCTAGCACAAATATGTGGCAGGACTTTGTAATTCCTGAACCTGGGATGTCCCCCTCTGCCCATCACAGACAAGACTGCTTTGCTCTTTGGCCATGCTAACTGTCCAACAATATGCATGCAAGAGTGGGTTCTTTGGCTGGTAGAAAGGGGAGAAAGGGTTAATCATGTTAGCCATGGTAATCATGAGGGAGCTTTAGCGAAGCCCTTTCAGTTGACCCTCAACCCCCACTTGAGTAAAGGTCTTGCCACCAGGCGCAGTGAACAGCAGAAAGCACTTTGGTGACTGTGTGAAGGATTTAGGGATACGTGCTAGTTCACTTGATTCAATTGTAGATGAATGGTGTGTGATGGCGAGGATAGCGCCTAGCTGCCTAGTCCAGAGCACTAAGCTGTGTGTGTGTGTGTGTGTGTGTGTGTGTGTGTGTGTGTGTGTGTGTGTGTGTGAGAGAGAGAGAGAGAGAGAGAGAGAGAGAGAGAGAGAGAGAGAGAGAGAGAGAGTGTGTGTGTGTGTGTGTGTGTGTGTGTGTGTGTACCGACAAGAGAAAAGTGTAAATGTATGGTGGAGGTGGGGGTCTCATCTGGCACTGTATTTCAGAGGTGTCAAATCCAGTGCCCCCCAAACCCTCTCACACCTCCCACAGCCCCCAACACTATCCCTGCTGCTGAATGAGAGGGGAGAGGAGAGGAGAGGATGCTTATTTTGCCCTGCTATTTATGGGGGCCGGGGTGCGACTGCCCCCTGCACCCCCGGGCTGCCCCATAAATTCAGGAGAGTAGGAGTGCAGCGCGATAGTATTTCAGGGGCCGCCTGTAGTCACGGGAACCGACGGAACAGAGGGTTGGTTTGATAACCTCCCCACCCCCTCTCCCCCCAGAATGACGACCTGCACACCTCTCAGTGTGGGTCCAGGGGGGTAGGGGGGTGGGGAGGTGCTGCCGGGGTGGGTGGGTGGGTGGTGGTAGGAATCATCTGCTCAGGGGAACTGGGCACTGGGCCTGAGACCATGATGACAGACAGCGGAGATGAATATTTGAACAACGAAGGTGATGGAAACGGGATCTTGGCCCAACCCAATTGGCAGAGCTGACCGAAGTCAATGAACCAATGGCAGAGCTGGCCCAACTCAGTGAGCCAATAGCAGAGCAGAACCAGGAGAGAGATGGAGGGAGGGAAAGAGGGATGGAGAATGGGAAGCAGGGGTGGTTGGGGTGGGGTGGGGGTCTTTTCTTCCCATGGCTCCGGTACAGGGTAATATCTCATCAATGGAAAACACAGGCCTGTGTGTGTGTGTGTGTGTGTGTGTGTGTGTGTGTGTGTGTGGAAATCTGTCACCTGCCCTAAACAAACACACTGAGAAACGATAAGCGACTTGTGGAACGTCAGGCACACAAATTGTCTGCCAAGTAGACCACATGCTACAGTATGTGACCCTCAAAACCACACGAAAGAACAAACACAGAACTCACATACTGTCACGTCTAATTTAGCCTTTATTTATTTTCTTTCAAACTTTATTGCCAAGAATCATATAAAGGTACAGGCAACTTTATAACTTGTTAACTTTAAAAAAAAAGACAGAAATGAGAGAACTAAATTGAATGCAGGGTTCATTTAATATATTAAATACATATTATTCAACATACAAAATATTAGATCCATTTTAGCAGATTGCTGTTTGCTCCATCCTAACTGGTGGGGTTCAGGGGTAAAAGATTGCATCTAGTCGAGAAAATAAGACACTGATGGGAAGCAAGTGGCTGTGTGCCTTTCACTCAGAGGAAAAATACAATGCACACACCCACATCCACACCCACACCCACCCACACATACACCTCTACGCACAGGTTTACACAAGTTCAGGCAGGAAGGCTCTGATGTGTTTGACACTGAGAGCTGAAAGAGCTGTCTCAGTCATTCATCACAGTTGTATTTCAGTTATCTGATGAAAGCTTTCTGGTTGCTTTGTGAGGCACATGCAAGGTCATGTACACATTTCCAATGCACCTGTAGGGTCTTTTTTTTTCTTCATTAGTTCTTTCAAGAGAAGTTCTGGCTATGGCAACTGTAGAAGCTTTGAAAATGGATGACAATGACAAAAACATCTGCCTCAGCTGACAGTGCAGGGCATATGATCTGATGTTCTCTTTCTCTCTGCCTCTCTTTCTCTGTTTCTGTCTCTCTTTTTCTGCCCTTGTCTCTCTTTCTGTTTCTCTTTCTTTCTGTCTCTGTCTCTGTTTCTTTCTTTCTTTCTCTCTCTCTCTCTCTCTCTCTCTCTCTCTCTCTCTCTCTCTCTGCTCTCATTTCTTAGACTAAAGGCAAACATCCCATGAGAGCAACTTGAAAGTTTTTTTCACATTTAAGCATGCAATCCAAGTGATCCTTGACATCCCCTTCTATACATACACACACACACACACACACACACACACACACACACACACACACACACACACACACACACACACACACACACACACATAAAGCATGTGCTAAAGCTGATTCACAAGGGGGCAACAGATTACTCCATTCCTGTCTTTCCCGTAATATTGTTTGGGTTAGAAACTTGTTGTGTGTGTGTGTGTGTGTGTGTGTGTGTGTGTGTGTGTGTGTGTGTGTGTGTGTGTGTGTGTGTGTCTGTGTGTGTGGAAAGTAGGCTATGATGTGAACACAGACACTTAATGATAGCACAGGCACAATGCTACATCCTATATCTCTTTAGTGATGCATAATATAATGCAACTACTATAAATTCGTATTTATTAGTATTCATTATTAAGTGTAATGCAGATATATAATGCATGTAGTAATTATGTGTTTATGAAAGCCTAACTAGGGACAAGAGTTGCAAATTAGCTGTAGCTGTGACTAAATCACCCCAGGTTCATGCCTTGCACTGGCCCCTGTGTTCAAGTGCCTTGCTGAAAATAAATAAATAAATGTTGAATATTTCACTCATTCTTTCCAACATCATCTGGACCAGAGGAGTGTGTGGCCCTGCTGATGTGGCATCCACCAGTCTTAGAATACTGAAGAGGATATTGAGAGGATTGTTTTACAGCATCTTGTCTGGCTCCTGGATGACACACTATGGCTTCTTCAGGGCTTCCAGCGGGAGAAAGGGAAGAAGGCGAGGTGTATTACAGCTCCTAAGTGCTGTAGTGAAGGATAATGCAGATCGTAAATTTCTCTCTCTCTCTCTCTCTCTCTCTCTCTCTCTCTCCATCTCTTTCTCTCTCTCGCTCTAGTTTTTTTTTTTTCGTTTCTCCTCCTTCTGTCTCCTCTTTTGGCTCACTGTTGACTGCTGGTTTCTACTGTCTCTCAGCCTCAGCCTCTGCTGACGAGAGTTTGCATTCTTGGAGGTTACCATGGGAACACGCCTGTCTCAGGCTTTTATTGTTTTGAATCCCAGGCCTCATCCTGAAGGGCAGCTCTCTCTCGCTTTCCCTTTGACTGATGGCTCCCTCGCACACACTGGAGAAGTTTATATGCACACAGTCAATACACTTAGGTGCTTGCACGTGCACTCACTCATGCATGAACACACAGACAGACAGACAGACACACACATACAGACACACCCACACACACACACATAGACACACACACACATAGACACACACACACACACACACAGACAGACACACACACACACACGCACACACACACACACACACAGACACACAGGTCTTACCTTTAGATACAGAATAGCTGAACTCCAATAGTCGGGATACATGAAGTATTAGAAAAGAGGCCATTCATTGGACAGCACTGTCTTTAATCTTGCAAATAGACCAAACATACCCTAAATCATATGAGTGCTTGGAGCATTTAAACCAAGAGGCAGTATTTTCAAATGGCTATATCTCAAAAACTGTTCAACATATTACGCAATTAACACTTTTTTGATTATGATTATGAATTTTGGGGTTGCTGTTGCTTAGTTTGCCAGATTGGGTCCTACATAGATTCTTTCACAGGGGAAAACCTTATTCGTTGCACAGACAACCCGATATAAACCAGATGACAAATTGTCCCCATAAAAATAAAAAAACAAAAACGCACGTGGCCAAATGAAAATGCATATATAGCGTGGGCAGCATTTCTGTCCCATCTGCATGGATAAGTCGGCGTTCCTCGGCTAAGTCCGACATTTGGGAGGATAAGCCGCTTTTTATTTCCTCTTGGCTTCAGCTCAGAGGCTTTCATGCCAGCGTTGAAGAAGCTCCCTCTGCTCTCCAGACACATCAGCTGACAGGAGAAGAGGAGGGGAGGGGAGGGAGTGGAGGAGAAGAGAGCGGAGAGGAGGAGAGAGGAGAGGAGGAGAGAGTGAAGAGAGAAGAGAGGAGATGAGAGTAAAGGGAAAGCAGAGGAATGAAGGTAGAGGAAAGGAGAGGAGAGGAGAGCAACACAAAAGAGAGGAGATGAGAGGAAAACAGGAGAGGAGAGGAGAGGAGAGAAGAAGAGAGACCAGATAAATAAAGGGGGAGTAGGCAGGAGAAGAGGAGAAAAGAGAAGAGACTAAAGAGAGAGGAGAGGAATGAAGGAAGAGTGGCAAGAGAAAAGAAGGGCAAACGATGAAATGGAGCAGAAATGAAAAAAAAATGAAGAAGAGGGAAGAAGAGAGGATGAGGGGTTAAGGGGACAAGGAGAAATGGGACATTGGATTGAAAGATGGAGAAAAGAGGAGCAGAGAGGAGATGAGAGAATGATAGAGGGAAGAGGAGAGGGGAAGAGATAAGAGAATGATGAAGGGAAAAGGAGAGCGGAGGAGATGAGAGAATGATGGAGGGAAGAGGAGAGGAGAGGAGAGAAGAGGAGGGAAGAGAAGAGGAGAAGAGAGGAGAGAATGATAGAGGGAAGAGGAGAGGGGAAGAGATAAGAGAATGATGAAGGGAAAAGAAGAACGGAGGAGATGAGAGAATGATGGAGGGAAGAGGAGAGGAGAGGAGAGGAGGGGAGAGGAGAGGAGAGGGGAAGAGCAGAGAGGATAGACAGGAGGATAGAGCGATAGAGAGAGGATCAAGAGAGTATCCCAAAGCAGATGGGCCATAAACACGGTCCCTATCTGCCCAGATGCTGTGTGCACTCAGCAGCCCCACTCAGCAGGGGCGCCTCCTTCAAGCAGCCGCAGCCGCAGCGGTGGCGGCAGGCAGGCAGGGTCACGGCCGGCGGCCATTTTGTAAGGGGGGCGTAATTTACATGACTCTGAGTGCTTTATGTGGCGACTTTGGAGTCTGATGTGGTACTTCGGGGAGTTCAAGATGGATCCAAAATGACCTTCAGACAGTTTATATGCTGGTAAAAGCCAGTGAAAATATGGGCCCCGATAACATTATGCGCGCAATAAATCTTTCGTAGATCTATAACGTTAATTCTGTTATTGCTGCTACAAAGTGGATGTACAGCAAAAGGCACGACGGCAGACCACAGTGACAGACAGGGTAAAAGCTGCTGACTTAGTGGAGGTGGAGTAGAAATAAATAAATAAATAATAAATAATGTCTTTATAAGACATCAAGTAAGACATAAAGACAATCTTATAACTCCCTCCCCCCTCCCCCTCCTCACTCCAACCTCCTGCAAAAGTAATAGGACCAATGGACAGAGATGAAGCTGTGGTCCCTTAAAAGTGTCCTTATGAGGACAAATGAATAGCAGGACTGGGTGTAGTCCTTGTCTCAGAAAGCCACTTATGGTCCTCTGCTCTCACAGGCCTCTGATTGTTTGCTGTAGGTTTGTCCACATCTATAAATAAACAAGGGGGTGGGGGTGGGGGTGGAGGGGGGTGAGTCACACCCCAAAACAGCCCTAGCCATATCTCCCACTGGACAGGAGGTGGAGGGTGGGGGGGAGGGCAGGACTGTTAAAGCACTTAGTGCAAAAAAGCCTCAGGACACACAGCAGGGAATAAGAATAACTAACCCAAACAAAAACAGCTCATATAGAGACAGCTAAGTAAGTAAGTTGTGTTTCTCCACTACAGTTGTAAATACTGTAGAAGAGAACATATTGCTAGCCAGCATCAACAGTTTATTTATTATTTTACCGGACTGTGTTTTTGCATAGCTGTGTGTGTGTGTGTGTGTGTGTGTGTGTGTGTGTGCGTGTGTACGTGCATGTGTGTGTCTCTTTGGGTTTGTGTGAACGTGTACTGCATGCATTCTTGTCCTGTCCCTGTCTTGTGTATTGTGTACAAGGTTGCTCCCTTCATAATAGATTAAGCATCTGCGTACCCCTCCTTAAATCATTGGCCATATTTATAGGGTTCACCGTGTTACCTCAGCTTTTCCTGAAACACTAGCATGGCCACGTATATTGAATTGCGTTTAGATATAAACCCAAGCTGCCGTTTTAAAAATAGATGTCGTCAGCAATGTTCCACATTCCTGGGAGTATAAGATGAACATCGTTGCTGAAGTGCAGCCAGGGTGCTGATGAGTGTGTGTGTGTGTGTGTGTGTGTGTGTGTGTGTGTGTGTGTGTGTGTGTGTGTGTGTGTGTGTGTGTGAGAGAGAGAGAGAGAGAGAGAGAGAGAGCCCGGGGAACTTGCAAGGGGCCTGGGGACATTTATCCAGTGTGCTGAGAGATATAATCAGCTTTTTCATAACTGAAACCCGGGTTTCGCTTGCACCGGCAGATGTTACCGTGAAACTACAGCAAGACGCATTAGTGGGACTGTGGCCCGCGGTCAACAAGCAAACCCATAATGT
>CM059266.1:15720083-15840083 GCA_030347295.1 Setipinna tenuifilis | reverse complement strand
AGCTTAACTATGCACAAGATTTTACAGACATTATACATACAAGATTGGTAGCAAGTAACGAAGAAGAGAGCCAAAAGTCTCCAAAAGTACTGGCTGTAGGACAGCTCAGTGAGGATACAGTGTGGCCTTAAGGTTAGCACTACAAACTACAAAGGTAAGCAGACTAGTGAGGCAGCAAACGATGTAAACAACAACATTTGTTTCTGTTACAGGTAAGTGGGCTGTCACACGTTATGCAGATGGCTCGTCGCTGTGCATAATAGCTGGGCGGGAACAGGCAGCTGTGGGCTGAGGGCTTCGGCGAGTGGATCAGATGAAATGATGGCAACAGCAGAATATTAATTTCAGCACAGTCTCAGCCTCACACACACACGCACACACACACGCACACGCACGCACGCGCAGACACACGCACGCACACACACACACACACACACACACACACACGCACACACACTCACACTCACACACACACACACACACGCTCACACTCACACTCACACACACACACACACACACACACACACACATTCATATGCATATTTGAGTGCCTAAGCATTACACAGACTAATCATCTCAGCATGAATGTCATTATGCTGTGTACAATGGCAGGGGTTTCAAACTCCCGGCCCGCGGCTGAATCCTACTCTACATAATAAATCATTCTGTTGCGGTCAGAAGGCCTTATGAGAAAAAAAGTAAAACGGTCTGCTTTCTGTCACGCTGAAACACAAGTTTCAGATTTGGCGTCATCGGATCGGCTCCACAAATCGCCCTACAGAGAGAGCACCAATCAAACTATTTTTAATGAGTACTGGCCGATAGTTATTGCCAACCGATCGATTGGTGCATCCCTACTTCTCTGTACTATAAAGTTTAATAAGTGCAAGTACAGGTCTATGCTGAGTGCTGGTCATCTGAACGCTGTACTCAGGGTTTCTACTGTGGCCTGCCTATCAGACAAAATGTAGCTGCACTGTGTAAGCAGAAGAGTTGGGCAGAAGAAGAATAGTAACTACATAGGGATACTCAGGGATTTCCTTTTTTATTTCAGCACTTTATTTTGGCAAGTTGGTTATTTTTATTTGGTGTTAAAACAAGAAAATCTGCACTAAATGCTGAGTGCAATATGCATATGCATAAGCAATAATGGGTATGCAAGACTGCTGTTTCCATTTGTTTTTGTTTTTAAATATGCAGGAACTAGTGGCCCTCTGCCAATTTGAGTTTGAGGCCCCTGTACTATGGCATGCCATAGCCCCCTCCTTTGCCCCCCCCCCCTTTGCAAAGCATGTGGGGTTAGGATAAGATTAGGAATTGGATATGAATTGGGATTAGAATACCATATAAAGTTGGAGGTTCCAGGGCTTCCTACTAAAAGAATACAAACTTGGGTTAAGTAAACGAAAAAAAAATTGGACCACAAGATCTGGTCACCTTTGGCAGCCTGAAGAGACTGAGAAATAATATGGCCGCTTCATCGAAGTATCTTCGACTGGGCATAATATGATACAGAGACAGGGGAGAAGAGGAGATAGCACCAGATCATTGCTCGGCATGCCGTTTGAGACCTATGTTGTGACTAGTGCCAGATCCTGATAAATTATCCCTACTGTAGGATGCCCCGAGGAGAAATATATATTTAGCCGAGACTTAAAGATGGAAACGCTGTTCACTTCATGAAGACTATTCTAAAGAATGGGGGAGGGGAGGGGGAGGGGGGCTCCACTCCTCCAGGGCTTCTGGGAATTACAGCAAGACCTACGACCTTGGAACACAAAGGGGTCTTAGTGGGCAGTAGGGTGGAAATTAATGCCTTGAGGTAATTAGGAGCTGGTGGAGAAAGGAAGGATGAACCAGAGAGAGATAGAGAGACAGGGACAGAGATAGAGGGACAGAGAGAAAGAGAGAGAGATAGAGGAACAGAGACTGAGGCAGAGAGAGAGAGAGGGAGGGAGGGAGAGAGATAGAGAGAGAGAGAGAGAAAGAGAGGGGGTGAGAGAGAGTGCGTGTGTGTGTATGTGTGTGTGTGTGTGTGTGTGTGTGTGTGTGTGTGTCAGAGACAGAGGCGGTGGGAATCCTCACATCTCCAAACCGAACAGAAGCTGCACTGCCCCCTATCTAAAATTAGACGGCCGAGCAGGCGTGACCACACACGGACGTCACACCGACACGCATCCACAAGCCCCCAACCCCACCAGTGTGTATCTGTGTGTGTGTGTATCTGTGTGTGTGTGTGTGTGTGTGTAGTGCTGCTCTGACAGAGAGCAGCTGGCCTGCTTACATAACTGCTGCCTCCCAGTGAAGAGCACTCTGCAGGCTGGTGCATTGCACTGCGTGGGAGACTCTGTTTCATTTCCTCCCCTTCTCCCTCTCCTCTCTTCTCTCCTACTTCTCTCCTCTCCTTCCCCCACTTTCTATCTTTATCCCTCTCCTGGTCCCTTTGTCTTTGCCCCGCTCCCTTTTCCTCTATGCTTTCACCTCAGCACACACTCCATTGTGTCCACACACACACACACACACACTGACATAGAGATCACATACTATTCCTTTGTGTCCCAGTATAGCACATGTTCATGCCATATGTAACTGTGTGTGTGTGTGTGTGTGTGTGTGTGTGTGTGTGTGTGTGTGTGTGTGTGTGTGTGTGAGCGAGAGAGTGAATGTGTGCGTAGGTTCACCTGTTCAGGCTGAGCAGCTGTGCTCTCAGAAAGGAGGCTGTTGCCTGGTGGAGGAGGCTAGTGGTTAGCCATGAGCTAATAAACACTCAGCACACACACAGAGGTAGGCGGTGGAGAAGGGTAAACAGAGAGAGAGAGAGAGAGAGAGAGAGAGAGAGAGAGACAGAGAGAGAGAGAGAGAGAGAGAGAGAGAGAGAGACAGAGAGACAGAGACAGAGAGAGAGACAGAGACAGAGGGACAGAGAGACCGAAACAGAGACAGAGAGATTGAAAGGAACTGTTATGAAAAACAGCCAGATAAAAGTGAGAAGGTAGGGTGTGTTGTAGTCACGGGCAAGGATAGATAATTTCGTTAAATGAAAAAACAATGGGAGCATTTAACAAAGCTTAAATAACAGAATGACAGGGGTGTTGGCAAGGGAGGTTACAGAATACAAACAAATGAACAAATAACCCCCCAGCCAGACATGTGAGAGCAGTACCTCCCGAAGACCAGTGGGGGCACTGGTGAGCCATAACAAGTGTCAGAAAAGCGTTAATGTGTCTGATCCACCCCCCCCCCCCCTGCATGTGTGTGTGTGTGTGTTTGTTGGAGCTCTGACGTCAGCAGCTCGTCAGACAGTCTGTCCCGCCCCTCGTTTGTCAGGGCTGTGCTGAGCTGCATGCGGGAGGGGAGTGGGGGTGGTGTATGTGTGTGTGTGTGTGTGCATGTGCGTGTGTGTGTGGTGGTGGTGGTGGTGTGTGTGTGTGTGTGGGGGGGGGGGGTTGTTGTGATGTAATTCCATGGAAGGCATCTCTCCTAGCTCTCTCCACGTCTTCCTATAGTGTAACTCTGCCACCTGGTGGTCAAGTGTTTTTGCTCAACAGGGGAGCATTGTGGGAAGTCACATTTATCCATTACTCCATTAGTGGGTCCTACTCAAAGTTCAGCATGTTTTGGATTGGGCATGGTGACATAAAACAAAGATAGAGTAGCACAACGACACCTTGCACTCGACGTCCCACCTCTGCACCAAAACAGTGACTACATCTGTGGAGCTGTGAGGTCAACTAAGTGGCTGACTTCAAGTCACAACAAAATGAAAAAAGACTGGAGCACAGTCACATTTATTCCTGGGGTAAGACTGACAATATGATGATGCACTAGGTTTTCTCTTTGTTTTACTGTGTTTCTGTGTTTGTTTGTTATTCTTCAGCTCTTGCACATGATGTGAACAAATGACCAATATGTCCTTAATACGTCCTTTGGAACTGCACACAGTTAAGAACAGAGCATGTGGTGACTTTTTAGGAGTTACTGGTGCACAAAGGTAAAATTGGGATTTTAAAAAACTGTGGGACTCAGAGGTCATTATCGGTTGCTGATGCTAACAGAAAAACTTACACTATGTAAATAGAGAACAGCGAAGAGTATTGCTCCATTTTTTATTTCTAGGTGATAAGGTCCACAAAAAAAGCTTTGAATAGAACTGCACTGAATCTGTGATACTGTGCTTCTCTTTATTTGTCTTCATGGCATAATGAGAAACCTTATTCTGCTGAAATGAGACTCCTACAAAGGGTCCTTCATAGACCTACTGGAACACAACAGGAGTGTACCAGAGCCTACAATAACCAATAACACACACAGACTACGAGAGTTCCAATGAGATTTTTAATAGGCTGTTAAAAATAAGGCTATGATGCTGATTTAGCAAACATGGAAAATGACGGGAGCCACAACAGAGAGCACAAGTCACTCATCTGCGGGTAGCCTCCCCCTGCACGTGTCGACGGAGCGAGTAATCAAATGAACTCATATGCACGTCTCTCTCTCACACACACACACACACACACACATCCTCACTCACACACACACACACTCCTCTTACTCTTATGAACATGCCACGGTTTCACACACGTACACAGACATGTCCACCCACCAAAAAAACAGGTGGTGACCAAAAGGAGTTTAAAGCAGTCATGTTACACTGTAAAGTTCTCTTAAAAAAACAGACATGCATAGCTTTAGTACAATGAAATGATGTGTTGGTTCCACGTTCTATCCACACAGGTTAAATATGCCCACTACTTACGGTTCACAAATCTGAGTTCGCTTCTTAAAGGTTGTTTGTGTTTTTCTTCTCATGACAGCTGATGTGAACTACATCTCACAATGGGAGTCTGGGTGTGTTTGAATTCATACAAGTAATATAGTCCTAGAATATACTGTTTTGAAGTGTATAAAGTTACATTCTGAACCACCAAAGTTCATTAAGAAAAATAAATACTGGAATGGCAACAACACAATATGAAACGTCAATTTTTCTTCCTCTTTTTCTTCTTCATATCCATTACAAAGAAAACAAAAATGTCTCTCAGACAGGGTGCCTTGGCTGCCTGGTTGATCATTTACAAAAAAAACAAAACAAAAACAAAATAAAAACAAAACAAACAAACAAACAAACAAAAGAAAGAAAGAAAAATGGAATCAAGCATGGGTCTATCCCGCATTCTCATTCTCGTCAGGGATGCCACCTTCACTCACGGAATAAAGTGTCTCGCACAAGATGACTGTACATAAGCATAACCCACAAGACTGATAGGGACCATTCAAAAGAAACCACTCGCACAGGTTTTCAAAGTCTCTTAAGTGCACAGGTTTAGCACACTACATGAAGGTTTCTCACGAGCAAGGACGGAAAAAAAAACCTTTTACAGCTGCTCCCTTTAGTGCTGTGGTGCAGGAAAAACAAAAAATCAGGGTCACATTTATTTTCTGTGTTTATTATTCCCAAAACGCAAGTCCATTATGTGTGACCCCCCAAAAACAAGACATCCCTTAGGAGTCCATGCCATTGCACGTAGGGGTCTGGGAAAGAGTGATGTAGGAACTGGTCAGGCTGCTGAGTAACATCCTTTGGTCATGTTGGGCCACCGTCTTTTTGTCACACTGAGTTCCTAACGTTGAGCGGAAAGGGTAAGGGTGTAAAGTTATGTGCATGCTAATGTTTTCTTAACTGGCTAAAGGGTTTCCCCCACGCTTGCTTCTCCTTCACAGAGTTTCTAAAGTGCCACTAAGAAGACTGTTACAACCAGACAGAGTCTCCACCACATGTGTGTGTGTGTTTGTGTCCCTACAGCGCTACGGCAACGTACACAAACAAACATGAGGGCAGCGTAAATACAAACAAACAAGTAAACAAGCTCTGGCACGGTGGACGGGAGGGTGTCATCAGTGAGGCATAAACACACACATACGCACATACACACACATAACACACACACACATACATCCAATTAGACATATGCATAAACATACATAAACACATACACACAGACACTAAATCACACATATGTACAAAAATATGTTTTAGAGAAAACACGGGAGGGGAGAAAACAGACCCACGTCAATAAAAAATAAACATTACTAAACAACATGACTGTTCCCTTTTGTTCGTCTTTTTTTTTGTTTGTTTTGTTCGAAGTGTACATCATTTGTGTCGGTTCCTATCAGGAGATGCAGCGTTAGCCGTGTCTGTACACAGATAGCTCATCTATCCCTTGCCCCTGCCCCAGCCCTGCAGCACGCAAGGCATTCTGGGTAAACAGAGCCAACAATGGGAGGAGGAGGAGGAGGACACCTCACCTCCCTGGACGGAACACCCCCTAGAATTCTGCACGATCCCTTAACTTAATAAAACCACTGAGGCAGCAGCAAGTCTCAGCGGCGATAAGGAAGATTAACAGTGATGATAATAATAATAATAATAGTCATAATAATCATGATCATAATAACAATAATAATAATATCAGTAACAGTAACAATGCTTAAGATAATGAAAGTAACCGTTAAAAAAGGGTGTTTGTGTGTGTATGTGTGTGTTTGTGTGTGTGTGTGTAGGCCGTGCAGGCTTTCAGGGGGGTGGAGTGCTCTGTCGAACCCGAGGCCGAGGTTGAGGTTGAGGCGGGTGAGGGGGAGTCTGGAGGGCTGCCTGGGATGGTGGTGGGGGTGGGGGTTCTCAGTCGTCGCTGACGGCAACCTGCCAGACGATGATGTGGCTCCGCTCTGCCTTGGAGGTCCCTCCCGACCGCACCATGGTGGAGTCCAGAGGCTCGTCTGTGTCCCCTCCCTCGTCACCTGCCACAACCACAGAGAAAAAGAGAGAGAGAGTGTGAGAGTGAGGAGGAGTGGGCAAAAAAAAGGGGGGGGGGTGTACAAAAGAGAGGAAGGGACAGACAAACAGAGTGTATGTGAGAGATGTGTGTATAGGTGGGGTGAGGCTTCCCACCCTGTTTAAAGTCGATGCATCCTTCTTCTCCCTCATCACCTGAGAGAACAACAGAAATTAAGAAAGTGTGTGTGAGTGACATAGTGAGTGAGTGAGAGAAAGACAGGATGTGAAACTGGGCGAAGGAGACAAAGAAAGACAGTGTGTTGTGGTGGAGATAAGAGAGGAAGGGAAAGAGAGAGGGAGAGGCAGAGGGAGTAACAAATAGAAACGTGTGTGTATGCGTGTGTGTATAAGGGGTGGAAATTAACTTCACAAAATGTGAACCTTTACCAGCCACTGACAAATAAATGATCAAATTAACCAGCCACTCAAGAGTAAATCATCATCATTTGTGTCTGAAAACTGTTAACCGCTTTTATATTTTACCAGCATTTGGCTTGTGGCTGGTGCCAATTTCCATTCATAGTGTATAGACCTATGTGTGTGTGTGTGTGTTTGTATGTGTAGGTCTGCAAGGTTGCCCACCTTGTCTGAAGTCGATGTATCCCTCCCCGCCACTCATCACCAGCATGGTCGGGGGAGGCTGCTGTGATTGGCCGTCTGTTACATGGCCCTCGGGGTCTGCTGGGGCCACCTCTGCACCTGACGAGCCAGGGACCATTACCTGACCTGGAGAGGAATAATTACAGACACACACGCACATACATGCATACGCACGCACACACACACACACACACACACACATACACAGAAAAACAGAGAAACCATGAGAGAAGGCGAGTGGGTGTTAGAAACTTAAAGAGAGCGAATATATCAACTATATCATGTCATTTTCTGTTGCTACAGAAATATTGTCACACAGAATAATAAATACAATGGTCATTTGATGGTAGCAGAATGTACAGACAGCTTGCATACAGCACCAGAGGTCATGAGGGAGTCACACCATCTAGATCTGGATACACAACCTGGTCATCCTCTTGGACTAACAAAAAATCTACAGTTAACCCAAGATCTAGCAACGCAACTCACACAAGATTGCTCTAAAACCCTCTTAAAACTAGCTAGTCGTAAAGGTGTTACAATGACCTTGCAAGCTTGGAGCCCATAGTCAGCTTAAAGTCTTATTCCACACTCTTCTAAAGGACAGATAACATATAAGACCCCATTACCATGGCAACATGGCGTCATGGATGTCCCATACTCTGCCCTGGCAACACACTACTACCTTGGCCTGGTATTACAGCTTGCGAGAGGAGTACAGGTCACTGATAAGAGCCTGCCTCAACTGTTTTTAGAGAGGTCATAGCAATGACTCACTTTGTGTATGATCACATCACAGTTACATGCTTTACAGTCCGACCAAATTATATAAAATTTTCTGCTGCTAATAAACAAACTTTCTTTCATGTGACATCCTTTCTTCCATAGATTTTTTTTTTTTTTACTAAAGGACAGTCTGAAAAAAAAACGTTCTGTGGCTCTGGTCCAGACGGAGACATCTTTATGTTGACACTGAGCTGTAAGGTTACAGTCTGCTCTCTCATTAAGTGGTGAGAGAGTGAGTGTAAGTTGAGGCACTAACCTGGCACCGCCACAAAGAACTTGACGGCATCGCGGTGTCCATGGAAACAGAGCTGAGCGTGGGCCATGGAGCAGTAGGGCACGAAAGAGCCGGGCGCAGCGCTGTCGGAGCCCTCGTCGCCATAGAAACGGACGGCGCGGCCGGGGCGGCTGGGGGTGCCGCTGGCTGATTTGTTTCCTGGAAAAAAGAAAGAGGGCGAGACACATATGGTCAGGCGCCGTTTCCTGGAGTTGTGTGACAATGCTAAGAATTCACACACAGAGCCCTTTGCTAGTGTTAGCTTTGGTTTTTACACACTGAGGTTGGCTTTGTGGCTACAAAAGGACTAAGTAAATCAAGGGAGACATTACTAAAATAAATTACCCTTAAATGTAGAAGAAACAAATGACTTCAGAGGAGCCTGAGCAACAGGCTAAAAGCTCAGATTCAACATAGCCCTGTTAGCATTAGCATCAGTTTAACCAGAGAGCTAGCTACCATGAGTGTTGATCAAAGCAGCCTATTTAATCTAATGGCACCACACTGAAGACAGTAACTGAGGTGTTTAAATCATGAATCCAGAGGGAACATTACTGTATATTTCAGAGAAAGGAGGTGGTCATTTTCAGAGGTGTCAATCCCGGCACCAAAACGGGTAGGTCTAATAGGCTAATCAGTGAAATCACAGACAGAAGGACCACATGGCAGGGTTTACTTTCTGATGCCAGGATTGACACCTCTTGTCATTCCTCTGTATGTATTACAATGATCCTGGCTGCTGTAAGCTCTTACTGTTGCAAGACAGAGACAGAGGTGTCTAAATAATGAATGTGGAAGGTGCAGTACTGTAAATTTCAGATAAAGGGGGGTAGTCATTTATTCCTGTGGTAATGTTCCACCGATCAAAGAAATAGCTGTGTGCACATCCCACCAACTGGCCAGTGCAGGACAAATAAAGTCATATCCAAAAAATATACATATATATATATAATGTCTGCGACACTGCTTAAACTTCCAAACGTATTAAACAACAGAGCAACGTTTCGACCCTGCTGGGTCTTCTTCCGACAAATGATAGACTGATCCCGGCTCTTGTGAGCTCTTACCGTCTGAGAGGGGGATGGAGATGATGACGCCATTTCCTGTTCCCACCCACAGGCGGCTGCAGGACACCATCAGCGCCGTGATCCTCACGAAGGAGAAGCCCAACCTGCCCGTGCCTGACAACATAACCAGCAGATTAACCCACAGCCACTGTCATTTCAGTTCAGTTCAGTTCATTTTAGTTATTTATAATACAAGGATACAAGGATGTTTTATTGTCACTTGCATAGACATACTGGGTAGAGTAGGACATGCAGTGAAATTAGTGATTTTTTTTCTAAAACTGTGCATGGGGAGGAGGAGTAGAGTGCATAGAATGCAGTTTATCATAGAATTATTAGAATGTAGTAATCAGCACACTGGGAGCAGCAGGGGTTCAGTGTCTTACACAAGGACACTTGACCTAGCCAGGATGAGGTGAAATTGAACCAGCGACCCTTCGGGTTGCTAGGCGACTCCTCTACCTACTAAGCCACTGTTGCCCCCTAGTGTCCATTAACAAATATTACTGTAAATGTGCCGTATTAGACAGAAGGGTAATTTTCATCACACAGTACATATTACAATACTAATCTTCTGTGAGACTTGTCATCAAGACATTCCGGATGTATCAGTGAATATACACTACATATATGAACAATATATATCAACATCACACTTCTAAAAGACTTCACATCAATCCACTTCACAATATATACACCAAACATACATGGTATCATGTCCTAAGCAATCTCAAATGGTTTAGCCAGGACATGTCCTTGAAAAACAGGATGTTTGGCCACTCTAGTCCTTACCCAGCATTTTGCTGACGTAGGGCTCGATGTCCACGTCCTGCAGGTGCTGGAAGGTGTGGGCGTGGAAGAGGCGGAGGGTGGAGTCGAGCCGGATGGACACCCAGATGCCGTCCCCCACCCACGCCAGCTGCCGCACCTGGCTTTCCTTCCGCGGGTGGGCGTCGAAGGATTTCTGCACACAGGTGGAGAGAGAAGAGGCTCTGATGATGATGATGATGCATGATACAGTTATTCTACAGCAACACAGTGCCCCCCTCTGGTGATCAGCAGTATGTACAGGATCTTTCTCAGACGCCTACAATAGCCGGTTTCCATTCAGGTCCATTCACATCTGTTATGTGCATTCATAGCAATTTCGACTGAACAAGATGTGCATCAGTGGCCGTTTGAGACTGCAAAGACGGGTATAATGTTGGGTGGAAACCCGGTTATTGATTTGTTTATTTTTAACACAGTGAGATTCAACTACAAAACTATCTTTCATGTTCTCTGCACATCTGAAAGGCTCATCAGTGACACATGTCCAGATTGGGCAAGCATGAGGACTATATGCCATCACTTCAGCCTCAGTTCAACCCAAAAGAAACTAAATACAATCGCAATTCTAATCACAATACTTGAAAGCCCGAAAGCCAAACTGACACTGTGTGATGATTACAGTCAGATCTGATACAATTCAGCCTCTAGTCAGATTAGTTGCTGATTATCATGCAGATTAAACAAACAGCAATCAAGTGTACTTTCTTCACATGCACAGTGTTATCACAGGAATTGTGAGTTTCTGAGGCTGACTGAAATGTGTGTTGTAAAATTATCCCATCACACCCTGCAAGAAAACATGCTGTCTCATGCCTCCAAACAGCTTAAACCTGAACTGGACCTCTAAAGCAGTTTCTCATCCCTTTCCAAACCCTTCCCTCACACTCCTGCTCCTACACCTACACCCCACAACATGCAGACAGGAACAGAGCACGGCGGTGTGTGTGTGTGTGTGTGTGTGTGTGCGTGCGTGCGTGCGTGTACCTCTATCCTCATGGCCTTGGGGTGGACGATGTAGATCTTGTTGCGGTAGCCGCACCACACCTTGTCGTGCACCACTGTCATGCAGCGGATGGAGTGGTGTGGCCGGCCCAGGTCCAGCAGGTGGTAGTTGGTCAAGTCCCACTGGCAATCTGCAGAGCGACACGTATCAACACATGCGCACACACACACACACACAAATACACATGCACACACACACACACAAATACACATGCATATGTGCACACACCACACACACACACACACACACACAGACACACACAAATACACATGCACACATGTGTACATGTGCTATTCAAACAGGGCCGAGTCAGGTCTGTGGCTCACCTTGTCCTCTGTGGAAGATGGCCAGGGTCCCGTCAGACAGGGCGACCAGGACACGGCCCTTCACATGCCTACACAGAACAGAGGAGTCACAGGCTTATTATAACGCATCACAGGCTTACCACAATGTATAACAGACGCATCACAAGGCATTAAAGGCTTACCATAAGACACCATAAGATTTAAAAAAAAAAAAAGCATCACAGTCTTACCACAATGCATAACAGGCACATCATAAATATCACAGGCTTGCCATAAGGCATCAGAGGCTTACCATAGCCCACTTATTCACCAAGCCCTTTGGCCTCCGAGTTGTTTTTTTGGTGTGTGTAAAGTGACCATAGAACCCTTGAAAGCCACTATGTAATTTAAAATTATTTTCATTATAATTGTTATTACTGTTGTTATTTCTAAGAAACAATCAGGGACCAAGACCTGTTGTTGAACGGGGAGCGTGTTACTGATCCCATGACTCATATGTTCTCATTAAAAATGTAAACACTCTCTAAGTCGGCGTCATAAACATTTGCTGTATACATGCTATAGAGGATACAGGGAGCTATCTGCTTTCACACCACATGTATTGAATGCACAAACCAAGTCTTGCCATCTATAATGGAGCTGTTGCATCAGTCTTTACTGACAGGTCAGAGACCAGATTAAAGAGTACAGTTTCACATGCTGCAGGGGTTTGGCAATGTGTTACTCGAACTTACACAATGTTTAAGATGGAGTCTTTCAGCTTGACGGCGTGAAGGCACTTCCTCCAGCGAGCTACCGCCGAGTGGACATACAGACTGGATGGGGGGCACACACAAAACACATCACCACATCACAACACATCATCACACCATATACCACCTGTCAAGTATGACCACTATACACTCCGACTTACAAATTAGGAAATGGGAGCTAAGACAAAAGTTCTGCCATCATCACATCAGACCTTACGGAAGGCAGCAACCCTCCACCCCAATAGTAAATCTCAACCCTGAGATCAGGCTGGATTTAGCTCATATAATTTAATTACTGACCTGTGAATAGGAAATCGATACACCACCTGTCAAGTATGACCACTATACACTCCTACTTACAATTCAGGAACCATATGGTCAGAGGTTGGGTGTAAATTAATTCTCGTCTCTATTGGTCCCACATCTATATATTTAAACCTGCCCAGGGTTGCAATTATTAGATGTGAACCTACATTTCCGTGTTATATAAACAATGTTGGAGTAACTGCTTCACAGTGACAAGGACCCCAATGGAACAAGATAAAATGGTCTCGTGAGGCCCTAAACTATCTTTCAATCGGAAATGCCATTGCGTTCCACAGAGTAACTGTAACTGTAAATGACTTTGAGACAAGTGCTTATGAGGTCCTTAGAAGTCCTGTGTACTTTTGGTTCCCTCCCCCTCTCTCTCTCTCCCTCTCTCTCTTCCTGTCTCTCTCTCTGTCTCTCTCTCTGTCTCTCTCTCTGTCTCTCTCTCTGTCTCTCTCTCTGTCTCTCTCTCTGTCTCTATCTCTGTCTCTATCTCTGTCTCTATCTCTGTCTCTATCTCTGTCTCTCTCCCTGTCTCTCTCCCTGTCTCTCTCTCTCTCTCACCATCCGTTCTGGGAGCCGAGCCACATGGTGGGCAGGGTGCTGCTCATCCGCTGGCTGTCGTCTGAGCCGGACTCCTGCTGGCTGAAGTCTGGGGAGCCTCCGTCTGCCTCCTGCATCACCTCCCTGAAGAGAGGAGGAGAGGAGAGAAGAGATGAGTGAGGCCGTCAAGCAAAAGGGAGAAAGTGAGAGCAAGAGAGAGAGAAAGAAGAGATGAGAGGAGGAGAGAGGAGAGTGACAGAGTATAGATTAAGAGGAGAAGGAGAAAGGCAAAGATCATAGAGTGATTAAGAGAACAGTAAGAGAGGAGCTAGACTACCACTCAGAGTTTTACATTAATTCCAAAACAAACTGTGTTGATAAGCATAGTATGCCGACTAAACACACTTTTATAACCAAGTAACGTTACCATACAAATTCCTGTGACCAAGTAATGCAATCCTGCACATTTTCATGACCATGTAATTAAATTATACACATGTATATATATACACTATACATATATACACTGTCTTAGTCAGTTTGTGTGTTCTCTGTCTGCACACACTTCTGGAACTATGATGAATCAGTAGAAACCATGTGTATGGTTGTTATTCTTACTGCATGGTATTGTATTACACATAATTATGTGGCACCATAGACTGTCTTTCTTTCTTTCTTTTTTCTTTCTTTCTTTCTTGTCTGCAGCGGTTCTGACCTGGCCCGTGCGTCTGTGGCTGAGTTGGGCTCGTTGGGCCCGGCGCCCAGGGGGTCGGTGAAGACGTGCTCCGTGTAGATGCCGGGCTGACTGGGCTCGGCCCCGTGGCCCTCCTCCTCATCTTCCGTGGCCTCTGTAGCCTCCTCGGCCGTGGCCACGCCGTCCTCGTCAGGGCTGGCCTCCCTGGAGAGGCCTACGGAAAAACAACCAGACAGTTACAGACAATTACAGACAGTTACAGACTGGGGATGCTGAGCATGTTTGGGATTCTGCACAGTGCTGTTGTGAAAGGTAAACACAGACATACAGTGATCCCCCGTCTATCATGGTAGTTACATTCCAGAGCTGCCTGTGATAGGTGAAAATTCGCAATATAGCGACACCATATAGAAAATATTTTACAACCGTTTTAATAAATTTACTGTATGCATTGTTGAATTATTACTGCAAATTAGACAATATTTATATGTTACAGTATAGTTATAAGTTATAATATTGTTTTGATGGACCTTTTTTTAGCATGCATAAAAATATATGCTTAAATATATTAATGAAAAAAATCTGCGTTTTTCAAAAGTGTTTACACAGCTTTTAAAATAACAAAATAGTGTTGGCTTGCTGATCACATTGTTTGTGATCACTATTGTTATGCACATGCAGTTCACCCATCATATTTACTGGTGAGCATATAGTGTAATCACCTTCCTCTTTCCCATAATACATCTTGTCATCATCTATCTTTCCTCTTGAGTTTTGGGACTAAGCTAGTTCTTGGAAATTCAGGAGAAAGGTGAAGTGTTCATAATGGCAGCGGTGGGATTCGAACCCACGCCCCCGAAGAGACTGGAGCCTTAATCCAGCGCCTTAGACCGCTCGGCCACGCTACCTTGCTGACAGTAGAGGAGGTACAGAAACAAACCAAACCAGCTCTACCTACACTCTATGCTTAGTCAAACAAGTTAACTTGTAAGCAACTGGACCTGTTTTTGGAGCTTGAAGACATTTCACGTTTAGCTTCTTTGACTACCATGACCTGAATGAATGACAATCTTTATAGACACTCTCTGCTTAATCCCCAGCCTGGGGCTTATGTGTCTTTTATGTGCATCTCTGTGCCTCTTTCCTCTTGAGTTTTGGGACTACTCTATATTTGGAATTACAGTCACTCATTTAGTGACATATTTTGCATGCCTTGAGTACTGTAGTCTGGTGGAGGAATAACCTACCTGATCAAATATTAACCCTTTATGGACTGAAATGGGTCTTTCAAAAAACTACATTACATCTAATACTATAGTCACTGGCACTATCACCAGAAAGGCCCTGGTGGAAGAAGAGAGTGGTAAGAGTGTGCTCGTACCTCTGGGGCTGTGCTCTGCTGGAGACCCCCTGCCTGAATGGGAGAGGGCGCCCCCTGTTGGTCCGTCTGCAGAGCAGCCCACGACCGACGAGCCGCTCAGGGCCCCGTCACTGCCCCCCGAACCCCCCGAGCCCACCGAGGCCGAGAGGGAGCCCTCACCCTGCCCCTGCCCCTGCCCCACCTCCAGATCCTGGGGCACCTCCTCCCCCGCGGGGTTGTCTGACTCCATCACACCTGAGGGGCAAATTCTGTGTGTTAATTTAGGGACCCCCTCGAAAATGAGATGTTGCATTTCGAAGGGCTTATCCTAACAGATAAATTCAAACAGCCATGAACACACATAAGTAAACAGACACATACATACACACATTTAAATGTTTGAATACACAAAGACTTAAAATGCACACACAAGAAACTCACACAGGCACACAAAAACACACACACATGCATGAATCAACCCCCCCCCACTGCATACCCCCACCAAATACACATGGTGTAAAAAAATTACATTTTTACAAGCATGCTCGTATGTAAACAGGAAATATTAGCACATCTCTCTTCGACACACACACACACACACACACACACACACACACACACACACACACACACACACACACACACACACACACACACACACACACACTCCGGCTGAGGCGAGTCTGACCTGGTACACTGGCGATGCAGAGCACGTGGGAGTTGCAGACGTAGAAGCTGTCGAGGGGTGTGTTGGGCTGGCTGGCGTCCATGATGAGGACCTTGGTGGCCGAGTTGGTGCTGGTGCAGAGCCACACGTGACTGGACATCTCCGCCTGGGCCTCCTGCTCGGCCTGCACACACAGATGGTAACCCAGTTACTCTCACACAGAGTGCTCTGCTCTGGTTTCTCAGGCACACACTCAGGAAAACACTTCTGTAAACATACACACATACTTTACAGACTTTCTCTCCCTCTCTTACTTTCTTCCCGTCTCTCTTACACCCACACATATACACCCCCCCCCCCACACACACAAGCACACAGTCTCCTTTCCCAGAAAATGTGAAAACTACATACTGTCAACAAAAAACAGCTTACAGTGTAAGTGAAAATAGTACTATATCCAATGAGTACAAGAGTCAGTGTTGACAGTAAAGAACTGTTCTTCTTTATCAGTAGATTAGATTAGATCAGATAAACACTTTATTGATCCTGGCGAGAAATTCTAGTGAAAGGTAAAGTATTGGCAGCGGTGGGATTCGAACCCACGCCCCCGAAGAGACTGGAGCCTTAATCCAGCGCCTTAGACCGCTCGGCCACGCTACCTTGCTGACAGCAGAGGCAGTACAGACACAAACACCTATAAAATCACCTAAATCAGCAATGCTCCACCTACACTCCATGCTTAGTCAAACGAGTTAACTTGTAAGCAACTGGACCTGTTTTTGGAGCTTGAAGACGTTTCACCTTTGGCTTCTTTGACTATCATGACTTGGATAAATGAGAATCTTCACAGACACTTTCTGCTTAAGCCCCAGGCTGGGGCTTATGTATCCTTTATGTGCATCTCTGTGCCTCTGGACAGCCTCGAGGGGAGAGAAGCCTATAGGCTCACCTGTGTCTGCTGCTCCAGCTGGTCCAGACTGCATTGAGATCCCTTTCTCTGCTTGAGGCCTTCGGGCTCTGCTGCGCCACTCTCCCCCACCAGAGGGCTCCCTTCACGGAGCTTTCCCCCAGAGAGGTTCACGCCAGCAGCACACCACACCTAAGGGGAGGGGCATGGGGAGGGGTAAAGTGCAGGGGTCACCTGTGCTGTGCAGCAATCAACAGGATAAACATGTGCTTCCAGTCCAACCCTAACTGGTCACCATCCAACATGTAAGTTCACCAAAGCCCTTTATCAAAGCTCATTTTAGATGGAGATTTCTACATTTTTTTTTACATTTTTGTGCTTCACTGTTTAAGTAGAAATTAGAAGAATCCACACACCTTGTAGTTACCTTTCTGATTTTTTTTAATATGTGTAACATTTCAAGACACATGACTCTTCCTCAGACTTGACCCAGTGTTGAGTTGCCATCTTTTTTTAAAGATGCTTTATTTAGACAGGATAGTGATGACGGTGACAGAAAGCAAGTGTAAGATAGGGAAGGGTTGGGCAATGACTGCAGGCCAGATTCAAACCAAGGTCCCATTGGCCACAGGCCCATTTATGGTCAAGTGCTCTAACCACTGCACCACTGCACCCCAAGTTGCAACCCTAAGCTACACTGTGTCCAGGTCTTATCTGATTTTTACTTTATACTTACACTTTCACTTGGAAACTGTCCTTCACCCATAATAGGGGTCGGATGTGCTTGGTATTACACTGCGTGCTTCATTATTTTACATTTTAAACCCATCATGGAAGACGCACCCCTTTTTAAACCTGGAACCTGCTTTGAGTGTACAGAAAGGCTTGTGACAAAAGAGACCAAGAGAAGTTTCTGGACTTGTCATCTCACCTTCATGGCAGTGTCTTTGAGCTCTAGGGGCTTGAGGTACACAGGCACAGGCAGGTTCTTGTTCTCCACCTGTCCTCCATTCATCGCCTGAGGGAAGGAGAGAAAGAGAGACAATGTTTAAGCCAACAAAATACATGTCTGTGAAGATTCTCATTTATCCAGGTCATGGTAGTCAAATGAGCTTAGTTGTTAGTAACTGGACTTCTTCTTGGAATGTAAAGACGTTTCAGCTTTCATCTAAAAGGCTTCTTCAGTTCTGGCCTGATGATGGGGAACCAAGAGGTATATCTGTAGACCACTGGAGGTGGAGCTGTAGACCACACCCCTCATCATATATCCAAAATATATTTGGATTAAAAAATCCCTTGGTAGAACTAGTTGCTAGTACATGTTGCCACTTGTGTGTCAGCATCATAAAGCATCAATGTGTTTGTGTGTGTGTCTGAATGAGTGTGTGTGTGTTTGTATGAATTCATGTGTGTGTGTGTGTGTGTGTGTGTGTGTGTGTGTGTGCGTATTTGTGGATGGATTTATGTGTGTGTGTGTGTGTGGGTGTATTTGTGGATGGATTTATATTTGTGTGTGTGTGTGTGTGTGTGTGTGTGTATGCATGTATTAATGTGTGGGCATGTGTATTCGTGGCTGGATTTATGTGCGTGTGTGTGACCTTGGACTTGTTGGGGAGGCTCCAGCCGTGGGCCTGCAGGCGTCCGTCCTCCTTCTGCACGTGGGCCTTCACCTCCCGGTACTGGGAGCGCTTCAGCTCCCGCCGCGATGGGGAGGCACACGGGTCCAGCCTGACGGGGGGGGGGAACAGTCAGTCATACAAACAGCACCCATTTGTCATTGTGATTACATGGCACACCAGACCATAACACAGCATAGCACAGCACAGCACAGCACACAGTGTACACAACAACTCTACATTTAACCCATCATACACGTGAGCAGTGGGCAGCCATGACAACGGCACCCGGGGAGCAGTGTGTGGGGACGGTACCCTGCTCAGGATACCTCAGTGGCACTACTGGCAGTTAATGGATTGAAACCTGTGAGCCTGTGGTCACAAGTCCGCTACTTTAACTGCCAGGCCACTACTGCCCCAGAAGTTCTAATTGTAGGCAACTGGTTGTCTTTTTAGAGCTTGAAGATGTTTCACCTCTCATCCAAAAGGCTTCTGTAGATCTGAACTGAAGTGAAAAACTGAAGAAGCCTTATCAGATGAGAGCTGAAACATCCTCAAGCTCTAAATAGAAGTCCAGTTGTCCACCTGTTGACAAACTTATTTAACTGATCAGGCCTGACTGAGAATGTCTGCATTTCAAGATCTACATCTCATAACTGGACCTTATAATCTGGCAGTACGGTTGATACTTCTACAGTGATAACTAATCAGAAAACTGGGAATTATCATTGGATTAAAGGTGAGATTATATCATGATGCATGTGCATGATTTTGTCAGTGTCTGGATAATCCAGCTTTTGCAGCCTGGCTCACCCGTCACTGAGGAAGTCGAAGGCTTTGGACCTCTCGGTGGGGAACTGGGAGAAGGTGCTGCTCTTCCGCATGGTGGTGCCGGGGGCGTTGTACTTGACGTTGGAGCCCAGCTCCGGAGTCTTCCTCAGCGCCACACTGTTACTGGAGCCCGAAGAGCTGAACAGACGGCTGAAGCTGAGAGACGGAGAGAGAGAGAGAGAGAGAGAGATGGGGAGAGAGAAAGATAGAGAGAGAGAGGAAGAGAGCGAGAGAGAGGGGGGGGGGGAGAGAGGGAGAGAGAGAGGGGGGGGGGGGGAGAGAGAGAGAGAGATGGGGAGAGAGAGAGGGAGCGAGAGGGGGGGGGTAGAGAGGGGAGATGGAGAAAGGAAAATGGAGGTGGAGAGAGGGGGATAGAGAAAGAGGAAAACAGATAGACAGGCAGGGTAAAAACTGCAGGTCTGGGGCCACCAGCACACCTCACAGCAAACACTCAACACACACACCCACACACACACACACACACACACACACACACACACAAAGCATGCTGGAAAGGGAGACACGCTATATTGGGTGTTGCACTGCAAACACGGCTCCCTCTGCTGTCTTTACCAAACTACTGCGGAATCCAGCCACACCCATTTATATCCTACTCCTAATCCTACTCCTTCATCTGCTAAATATATTAAACAATCTGTCTTTCACAGCAATCTCACAGCAATCTGAATGCCATATATGTGACTAAATCATTCTATAGCTTAAAAAAAAAAGATTGTTAAAGACTAATGTAATTTGCAGACTACGAAAATTTGGTATTTTCCTTTTACTCAAGTCCAAATAAACTCAATTAAAAATGAAAAAAACATGGTTAATTGGAAACTGTTTTACAGGCCCGTGTACAGCCTGAGAAGCCAACTAAACCTTTCTGGGTCCATAGGTGTAGCCACAGCCCACCCACTTGTCAATCAGGCCCACCCAATCAGAAGACTCTATACTTTCGACCGAGTGTTTTAGTAATACAAATAACCTATGTGTTTTGGGCTAGGCCCACCTGATTTTTTCTGGGCCCAAACATTTTATGCTGTCTAACTATGGCCCCTGTCTGGCTCTGAGTCGAGACATCCCTACTGGGCCCTTGAGTCGAGACATCCCTGCTCATGCTGGGCACAGCAAGGGAGCCGCTCTAGTGTCCAGCAGATGACACGCAGAGGGGGACACAGGCAGGGGGGAGGGGGAGGGGTCATCAGCAGACAGACACCCACATCTCCATGAAGCACCAGGCTGAGAAAGAGTCATCAGATATTCTGATCACAATCTGATTTTAAATACAGACCAGCTTCTTCACTGCATCCCACACACAGTATGTGGTGCAGAACTTTTAAATACATAAACAGATGGATTCATTTTATATTAAAAAATAATTCTCAAGTTGGTGCTTCAAGCCTGCAGTAAAAAGTTAAGAAAGGTCAAAGAGTTAGAGGATCAAAGGGGAGTGCTTTGACAACTTCACCTACATGCTGCAGAAAACAGAGTGATTAGAAAAGGAAAAAAAAGGAAATTAAATACTTGTTTGCCTGATGTCTGTAATCAAAGGTGTACGCCACTCGAGATGTACGCAGTGCAGTGCAGAGCGGTGTAATAATACATAGTGTAGTGAGGAGGAGTGAGGTTAACTTACAACTGCCAGATACTGGATTTCTTCTTCTCGCTGGTGTCAGGGTTACCTCGTGAAGCCCTGTACAGGCAGACAAACGCACACACGCACGCACGCATGCACACAAACACACACACACAAAAAAAGAAGAGCACAAAATAAGCCATCTGTTTTGCTGTATGAAGCCTCTGTTAAGGTCAAATCACATTTTTTGTTATTAATCTCTAGAAGCAGGACAGGAGCAAAAAAAAAAAAAGGAAAAAGTGTCAGAAAGTGTGAGTAAGTGTGTGTGTGTAGTGTATGCATGAGTGTGTGTAGTGGTGTTCCTGGCGAGGCGAGGCGTACCGTATCATCTCGGTCCACCTGACGGCCTCCTGTAGCTCCATGAGCCGCTCCTTGTACTGGTTGCGCTCCATGAGCACGCGGGCCATCTCCACACGCGTGAAGCGCTTCCTCTGCGCCGTCGGTACGTCGTTCTGCCAGTCCTGACAGGCGCACACACACACACACACACACACACACACACACACACACACACACACACACACACACGCGCACACACACAGACACACACGCGCACACACACACACACACGCACACGCGCACACACACAAACACACGCACACACGCGCACACACATACACGCGCGCGCACACACACACACACGCACACCATAGTCAAAGTCAAAGCCAAAGTTAGCTTTTTTGCCAGTACTGGAATATGTCCACAATATGTCGTCAGGTCTTTTTTTGGAAAAGAGATTCTACATCTCAGTGAGATGAGACTAACCTGGATAAATATAGGTCATTATTATGTGCTGGACATATACAGGATTAAAATCGCATAACTATCAGGCCAGAGATAATGTGAGGTTCCAGTACATTCAACCACAATGCAGTAACAAACACATACTGAGGTAGATGCTAGAATTAATGGTTCTCAACGGATTTTTAACTCACAAAATGTTATTCAAATGTACTGCTTGTCTTAAATCCTACTCTGTCTACCATGAACGGAAAAGTAAAATGGGATGGACAGTCACAAAGTCAAGGGAGTCAGCACAAGACAGGTACCATGGCAGAGGAGATGTTTTGACATTACCACTTTCAACGGGTCTACAGTTGCACACACTAAGAGGATCTACAGTTGCACACACACCTATTATGTAAACTTAGTACTGAAGTTCTAAACTATGTCTCCTGCATTTGCTTTACCTGATAAATACTGACTTGTATGTATTCTTCCTAATAAATATCTATTAGCATTTGATTTACCTTTTCAATACCACTCTGCATTCCTTCCAGCTGATCAATACTGTCCTGCATTTCCTCTTTACCTGATAACCACTGACCCTCACTTCCTCTGCCTGATCAATGGACTACAACACCTTTATTGGCACTCAACAGTTGCGTGTACAACGACACTAAACAGCAGGGCCACAAAGGTGCAAGATTGAAGTATCAAAGTGTCACGCACACAAACAGCAAGGAAGAAGGGAATATATACAAATAATAATAAGATAATAAAAATAATAATAACAATACTGTCCTGCATTTCCTCTACCTGATTATTACTGACTTGCATTTGTTCTACTGATCTGATATCTGATTACAGTGTGTACTTGTGGCACAGTCTCACCTCATCCTCATCGGTCATCTTCTTCTTGGTGTCCTCAGCCTCTAGCCGCAACCTGGACACAAACAGACAGACAAATACCACATATTTAACATCAAAACAAAGGAAATGTGTTGATGAATGGACCTGACAACAATTTGGACCTGACATTTGTTTTTGTTGGCATTGGGATTTGAGTCAATGCTGACTGTGTTCCTCCTAAGCACCAGAGGGCGCTGTGAGGCCATGGCAGGGAGGGACTCACTTCTTAATCTCGTCTTCCAGCTCCTTCATCTTCTCCTCCAGTTTGCTCTTGGCGTCCGCCACGGCCTCCAGTTCGCCCTGCAGCACCTCCTTCTCACACGCCAGCTCGTCCACGCGCACGATCAGGTCATTCTTCACCACGTTCAGGGCATTTCTGTGACAGAGGTGTAGCCCGTCAATACGGAACACATGCAAATGCTTGGTGCCCCTACAAGGGCCCTGAGGCCTGTCAAACCTTAAACTACAGTAGTGGCAATACAGATTTCAATGTAAGTTTTGGGTTTTCTTTTGCATGGAACACCAAACAGACTCTAGAATCTCCTCTGTTCTTCAATCAGCGACAAGTGCACTCTCAGCCTCCAATACACACTAGGAAAATCTGAGCACCCTTTTTTTCTTTACGATGGCTCATCCATATTAGTTAGTGCCAGTTCATTACCTCAAAGCAGTCATTTATGCAAGTCTTCTGCATTTAAATGAGTCATTTTTACAACATAATAACGTGACCCTAATGCCTCATCCAATGTTCTATAAATCTGACTTTATGCATTTATTTATTTTATATATATCCATCAATAGCATATTAAATCTTTTCAAATCACACTGAAGACATTATCTCAGCTTATCTCATACTGGGCGTTTAAAAGTAAAATATTATGTTCTTACTTTGTCTCCAGCAGTTGTGTGTTTTCCTGGATGAGATTTTCTACTTCCCGACCCATACCTGCAGACAACAGGCTTGATGTTATTTATAAAAGCCTACATTAAGGCTAAATTACCCTCAAGGGCTTGCTATTTTATGATGTCAATCCTAGGAACCTTTACTTGTGAAGAGGTCGAATTCAAGAAAAAACACACAAAACACAGACTCGGACACGTACTCTGAACACACTTCACAGTATGGGTGTGTGAGAGAGAGAGGAGGGGGAAGTCTTACCCAGGATATTTTGGACTGAAAAACCCATGCAATCCGTGTTAGGGACAGACGACAGAAGCATGAGGGTTAAGACATGAATGAGAAAATCAAAATGATTGAGGTGAACGTCAATAACGTCATGCATTAACAACTAACTCTGACTAACTGAAATTGTGGATAGATTGTGAGGGCGTACAGAAGCATGCAGCTATCAAAAATACATGCAAATAAATAAACAAAGAGACAGAAAAACACTACAGCCCAAACAATCAAACTGTGGCTATCCAGATAAGAGTCATTTTAACTTTACAGTCTGCAGACTGCTAAAGTAATGCTGACATAAATACACACAATGACATCACATGGCATGCCACCAATGACTCAGGTTGAGCCAAAGTTAGGAGTGACTCATGGGAGCAGACATGCTGGGGGGTGGGGGAGAGGGGTGTGTGGGGGGGGGGGTGTGGGCAGGGGAAACCCACAGAGGAAGCAAAGAGGCAGGAAGAGACATAGCTCATACACACCAGAGTACTCCACTGGGATGGAAAGGGAACAAGAGGCAGGGAGAAGAAAGGAGAGGAGAAGAAAGAACACAAAAGGAGAGGAGAGTAGAAGAGAGGAGAGGAGACAAAAGGAGAGGAGAGGAAAGGAGTGGAGTGGAGAGGAGGGCAGAGGAAGGGAGAGGAGAGGAGAGGAGAGGAGAGAAAAGGAGAGGAAGGGAGGGGGGAGAAGAGGAGAGGAGACAAAAGGAAAGGAGAGGAAGGAAGTGGAGAAGATACAGCAGGAAAAAAGACACCCACGTTAGAAACTCATCTCTGTCCAAGTGGGTCACCTGGGTTTGCTAATGGGTCACAGCTACATCACACAGGAACCACTGACTCAGTTACTAACATCTCAATACTCATTGTGATTCTACCAATACTGCTTGTCTAGCTGGAGACTGTATACCTCGTGTTTTGGACTGATGTCAAAATTAGATTAGGTTGTGTTTGAGGGCTTAAACAAACTTTGTCCCAAATGGAATATTGCATTCACAGAACTGCGCAGGAAAAGAAGAGACACATTTCAAATTCCTTAATGTTCTACTCTTAACTGTATTATCTTCACTTACTTCAGATATGAATCAGAGTTTGTCCTACTGATGACATAGTGGCAGATTAAGGTTTTGTGGTGGATAAGAGAAACTTTGTCTCTAACACTTTAAAAAACAAGTGTACAACCACTTGTTCTGGTAAAAGAGTAAAAGAACATGTGCAGCAAAATCAATAATATATTTTTAAAAATCACTGATAGTGGCTGCTCTGAACTTCCATAAGAGTGTTTTTTTTTTCATTTTTTACTACAACCACATAACCACATATCCATAAAACAAAAAACTGTGTTACATCTAGCATTTCGTAATGAATAGTACAGTAATAACACACTAATTAACAGTAAATCCAATCATTGGCACTCTCTATATCCAATTCATCAAACTGAAATTTAATTGCAAGCACTTCAAAGAGCTGACACACCCAGCCATATGTCTTCCAAAGAGACACCGAGACCTGTGATTGTGTGTATATGTGTGTATGTGTGTGTGTATGCATGTGCGCATGTGTGTGTGTGTGTACACGTGTGCAAGTGCGCAAGTGTGCGTATGTGTGTGTGTGTGTGACAGTTTGTGTGCACATGTGTGTGTGTGTGTGTGTGTGCATGCATGTGTGTGTGTCCCCAAGGTATTCCAGTGAGAAGTGTGTGTTTACCTAACAGATCGGCTCCCTCATCCACATCCCCGATGAGGCCGCTGCCAGCGGAGGACAGCTCCTCAAACAGTGAGTCCGTGTTACGATCAAACGCCATGTTCTCAATCCCTTTGGTCGGGGTGCTGCAGAGCAGAAGAAGAACAAAAAATGTCTGCCTATGTTATTCCAAACATGACCCACTTGAAAAGCAGACTGAAATACTGAACCTAATGTATTAGTTCAAAAAAACAAGGTATTTTACTTCAAACATGACCCACTTAAAACAGAGGTGAAGATCCTGGCTTTAGAAAGTAAAAACCCTGTCAAAAATTTGATTCAGACATTTTCTTAACAAGCTAAGCCTGTTTGCTTTATGCAGAGGTGTCAATCCCGGCTTCATGAAGTACAGTAAAAACTTTGTTCCTTTTGCTTGGGCATGTAACACAGGCGATCCCACTAATACTAGTAGATCTACCTGTCTGACGGTTTGTGTCCTTATGAGGATCAGTTGGGTCAGATAAGGGTTGGCTCAAATATGTGGCAGAGTTTTTAACTTTCTGAAGCTTGGGTCTCCACCTCTGGCTATATGCGTAAAGCGACTTCGAGGATGGGAAACCAGAACAGGTGTTTGTGTGTGTGTGTGTGTGTGTGTGTGTGTCTCACCTGGCTCCCTTGTAGCCACTGAGGTCCATGTCCAGCTCCGGTGTGGACTCAATGATGGCCTGCACATCCGACTTATCCTCGTTATCGGCCAAACCTGCACACAGGCACGACAACAAGATTCGTATCGCTCTAAAGTGTGCGTTGAGAATCTCCTGTTTCAGCTTAATTCAACTTAACTGGTGTAGGACTGAAAATCAGTGAAGACTTGAGGAGGCCAACTGGCGAATATCCATTTATTGCAAGATGACAAACTTAGCGCAATTACAAATGCACAGTCAATCTTTGTATACAGCGGTCTATATATCCATTAGTGGCTGAATGCCAGTTTATGGATATGCCAGTCTTCCAGTAAGCCAGTCACGAGGTGAGTAAAGCATACTCCAGGCTCTGACCCATTGTTTATGCCAGCTTTTAGTGGCCTTCCCCAGCAAACATAATATAATTGATTGGGTGGTTTTCTCATACCTAGCTTGCCTTCAGCAGGAGTTTCAGGCAGGGCAACTATAATTCCTTATAGTACCGTCTTTAAATGCTATGGGCCACACTAGCATATCATAAATAATATCAATCATATATCAATCATATTTCACCTTGCCCAAGGTGGCCAGCAGCAGCATATATACATTATGCTACACTATGTATGCAATATTGGCGTACACCTCATCACTCACTGTTCACGGTAACTCACTGCATCACACACTTTGGAACTATAATGAAATCATCCTTCATAAGTTTGTGTAGAGGCCTTTGAGAACTAACTCAATCAAGTAGACATGCTGATCTAATCAGAACATAAAAGGCCATCTGACAGGAAGGCTTGAAGTACATCTATTAAGTATTAAGTATTAAGCTAGGTAGCATAATAAAAACCATGAATGTACTTCATATTCCTGACAGAATCCCCACAGTCCGCAAATCCACAGCAATTATATTTCATTAACGTCCTAATCAGATTTGCAGAAATGGAGAGCTGAATTGCAGCAATCACTAACATCTGAATTACCCTTTTATGAATAGCATGTTAATTATCCTGCACTTGGTTGAATAGGAACCAATAGATTAGACACTGTACTGTGAATATGAAGCATACGGTTTTCTCTTTTTACATGTTTTCTCTTTGTTTTTTTCCTTGAAACCATCATATCTGAGTTATTACACTATTACAGTATAAACTAGATACTAGAGGTATATACTAGCGGTACCTTATTAATAAGATCCATCAACACCTTCATAAAATCAGCAAGATCTGAACAGGCCGACAAACAGAAAGATAAATAGACAGACATAGATAGACAAATAAAAGTATTTCACTCAAGATAAATCATATGAGGAGAAACCATGAGATCTGATTGACCGTGTGATGAACCATCTGCTGAAACTCAAACAGCAGCTGTATTTGGGAAGGCTCTGGGCCAGTAGTCTGCTGACTGAGCACTAGAGCCAGTTCTGGAGTCTGGAGTAGTCTGCAATCTGGACTGAAACGTCTGGCAAGAGTTCCTCTCAGTAAATGGTGCTCTGATTTTACTACTACTACTGGAACTTTGACTCACCGACAGACACCGTCTTGGTTCCGGGCGCAGCCTGCACCTCCATGTTTTTGCTGTTCCTGTCCGAACTGTCCCCGAGCTCCGAGGCCGTGGTGGACATGGGGGTCAAGTCGGAGAGCTCATCCTGCGACAACGACCCACAAGGAGCTGAGTCAAGGGGCTGAGTCTCACACACACACACACACACACCAGACCAAGACAGAAGCAGCCGAGGATTCTCAAGCTTTTTTTTTTTTTTTTTTTTTTTTTTTTTTTTTACAAAAAAAAAAATCCAAAATCGGGAAACACATACAACAAAGCATCTCAGAACACATACAGGCACAGTGCAACACAGATAGACAGCCAATGCCCATATTATTCACTGACACTATGTTTTCCCCAATGTACTCAGTCCAAGCACCCATAGCAAACCTTGCATCTACTTTATGATATGACACACGAGTAAGAGTGCTAATCTATCGTGCTTTATTATCTGAAATCTAACTATGTAATTTCATAAGCATTTAAGTGTTAAAGCATTGGGCTTTGGTTGGCTTAAGCTTTGGGTTTAGTAAAACAAGGACCAAATAAATAAAAGACTGATTAGCAACACAGAAAGACATGAAACACTACTACCACCACCACCACCACCACCACCACCACCATCACAGACAGGACACGTTCATAGAGCCATTTCCAGAGACCAGAGACTATCCACACAGACAAGGACGAACTACACACCAACACACATTCTTGCAGAGACACACACAACTGAAAGCATACAGAGAAAGAGTAAAAAAATAAACCACAAGTCACATCTCTTAGTCATGAACTCAGAGTGCTTACACAAACCGACATCCAGTCAAAAACTCAGTGATGCACATAATACCTGCTCAACCACAAAGGATTTGGTGTTGATGTTATTAGTGCGCAAATAAATGTAGACCATGAGTAAAGAAACTAAAATGGTGTAATCATGAAGCACCATGCAATGAAAATAATGTGCAAAATGGGACACTATTAGGAAGCTGTATGCAACCACCTCATTATAGTACTTTTGAGATGACTACCAATTGACTCGATCGTCTCTAACTTTGTTGTTTTTTGTTATTTCAAAAACCAATTAGCTACTCTGAACCCAAACAGGCTACTTCCGGACCCCCAAATGGTTGCATACAGCCCCAGTCTAAGCTCTAAAGCAGGAGTCTCTGACTACAACAGCAGGTGTAAACTACAGAGGAGACCACAACACCGGAACAGCGGACACTGACACTAGTAGCATGTGACTACAGCTACTCTGGTTAGGGAGAGCGGTTAGAGCAGCAGTAGCCGTAGCCGTAGCGGACTTGACCGACCACCGGCCACCACCCTGAAGTTCGCCCGCCACCGCGGATGCAGCTACCTTGCAGTCCTCTGCCAGCGAATTCCCCCAAGACTCCTGCGCCCTCTTACTCTCCCGCTTTTGGGAGTCGTCCGACTCAAGCTGCTGAGGGGAAAGAATAGCACATGAAGCCAGCAATGTTTTTCTCTTTTTCTTTTTCTTTTCTTTTCTTTTTTCTTTTCAGCAGCAGCCAAAGCATCACACACTTTAAACACCGCTGTGCTGGGGGGGTTATACCTTGTACCTTTTTGTGTGCAGCTGAGGTGTTTTTTTCCTTGGTTGCAATAAAAGTGTGTTTTGTGACAGAAGCAGAACATTTTATAAAATTTCCTGTTTTTTGACCTCAGAAGCAGCAGCAGTAGAAGCAGAAAAAACACACACACCAAGTGAAGTGCAGCTTACAGCCCCTGGTGTGTGTTTATGTGTCACTGAAAATCATATACTTTGAAACATAATTTGGGAGAAGAGCTCATAACCTTAATGAATGAAGAGTTCACAGCCTGAATCCTTTTTTCAGAGATGAAAGCATAGAAAGTCCGAAGACTAAGCAAGGAACCATACAGAGGAATCACACTCACAGACAAATCATTCTGATTACCATTTTCTGGGGAATATTAAATGATTAAGGAAATTACATGTAAATCAACACTCTGGTTCCTCTGAATGGTTCCACACCCACACATGTGCTCATGACTGTAGCTGTAAAATTCCAGATTTTACAAGCAGCAGAGGTGATCATAAGCCACGTGCCGTGTTATTGTGAAACTTTAACCCTTGGGTGGTTTTTAAATTGACACTCCTTTGTATTGCATCAGTGTGTGTGTGTGTGTGTGTGTGTGTGTGTAAAGAGAGAGAGAGAGCAAGAGCGAGACAGTGTGTGTCTGTGTGTAAGATAGTGAGAGAGAGAGAGAGAGAGAGAGAGAGAGAGAGAGAGATGGGGGAGTGGTAGAGGGACAGAGAGAGAGAGACAAAGAGAGGGAGTGTATGTGTGTATGTGTGTGCGCCTGTGTTCATATAACAGCTCAAGCATTTGGCAGACATTTTGAGAGACTCAGTAGCCTTTAGATGAGAAAGAGAGAAACCTAAACCATCATTAAACTCCCTGGTTTTTGGCCCTGCCTTCTGTTACTATGGCAGCCTTTTTTCCAAAGCACCGTGGTCTAGATGATTCAGTCAATGCTAAAGCAACGATCTGATAGTCACTCAGTGCTTTCTGCAAAAGGGCCAGACAGGGCCAGGCGTGACGGACATGATGGCCTTTCTGTCCTGTCCGACTCCAGCAGAGCTGCAGCTGACTGCCTCCACTATCCATTAGCATTTCCAAAGAGAGGCCTGATTAGCATTTCGCTCAGGAGTCAGTTACACTCTGGCCATTTGCGCTGGCCACGACTGACTTTAATTTTGTGTGTGTGTAAGTGTGTGTGTTAAGTGTGTATGTAAATGTGTGTGTGCGCGCACGCATGCACATGATCGCGCGTGTTTATGAGTCATACCAAAAAATAGATGTGCTGGAGAAAGAGAGGGAAGGAGAATGAAATATGTGTCCACAAAATGTGTGTGTGTGCGTGAGAAAGAGTCTTTTGTGTGTGTGTGTGTGTGTCTATTTGCACGTGTTCCAGAGTAAAGAAGAAATGGGAGACAGACAGAGGGAAGGAGAGTGAAAAGAGAAAGAATTTGTGTGTGTGTGTGTGTGTGTAAGTGTGTGTGTGTACGAGCTGGAATGAAATCAGTCCCATTGCTGTGGCTGCCAGAGGAGGCATATCTCCTGTTACTGGCTGTGCCACCTGAAGCACTGTTCATTTAGCCCAGCTCTCCTCTCCTCTCCTCTCCTCTCCTCTCCTCTCCTCTCCTCTCCTCTCCTCACCGCCTCTCCTCTCCTCTCCTCTCCTCACCGCCTCTCCTCTCTGGGGGCTGCTACTGAGGGGGGGGGGGGGGGGGGGGGGGGGGGGGGGTCTGATTCGCTGCCAAGGGGGAACATACGCCGGCTCACAAACATTGTGCAGTGTCTGCATCTCACGCACACACACACACACACACACACACACACACACACACACACACACAAAGTACTCCTTTTTCTCTTTCACACACACACAGACACACACGCACGCACAATACCCCTCTCTTTCTCACTCTCTCTTTCCCTCTCCCGTTTCCGAGTTTCCTGCTTTAGTATTCAGTGATTTTTTTAGGCTTGGCAAAGAGCATCCTCACCCTAAATTTAGCATTACATTTACATCAACGCTACCTTAAATAAAACCCAATTGAAAACAGTTTGCTCCAACTTGTGTGATCACGGCCACCGTGTTCCACCATGTTCATATAACACAAATGCTTTGCTATTTAAAAACATCATCTTTTTTACATGACCCTTCATTAACTGTTACCAATCCACCTGTGACTAAAAATCTCTGACACGGTTATGGGAGGCCTAAAAGTTCAGAGTCCTTGCATGGACCAATGAAATGTGTTGTACATTTCTCCACAGATTTCAGTGAAGCAAGTTAAGGACACTACGCAGATCAGTGCTAGCAAGGACCACGTTCTCAAGAGAGCATTTCAGACACATTTTACATTTATGTATTTCTTCAGCTGGTAACTGATATTACTGGTCCTGAGTGCTGCCACCTATGGGTAGGGATGACATTAGCACGGTGCCCTGCGGCTGCACCCACCTTGAGGCTGGTGTTGGAGCGGGGGTGGGTGGGATCGTTGAACCTCCAGCCCTCCATGTTGGGCGTGTCCCCCCTGCCCAGCAGCTCCGGGGTGAGCGCCGTGTTCACGCCCGACGTGGGGAAGATCCCTAAAGACAGGGGGCGCTCTTTCCTGGGTGAGAAGAAAAAAAAGAGAGAAAAAGCAGAAATGAGATTGAGATAAGGGATCATGAGGATAAGAAAATGAACCAGAAGGCACTCAGAGAGACCTCCGCAGACCTCTGCCAGGGCATGCCCTTTCTCTCAATAATAAAGAATCTGTGATGGAGTGCCATCACTAGGGTTGTGGGTGTGCTCTGACTGCCATACCAATAAGCTCTTTGGCATTGCAGTCAGAGTGGAAAAGCCAGGTGGGGTGACTTCTCTCCCCTTTGCTACAAAATCCTTTAAAAACAGTTCCTGGATCCAAATGAATCACCACCAAAATCCAATTGTTTTTTTTTTATTGGCCCATTTCTAGCATAACTTTTTTGCATGAAGTTGCTAAAAAATAAACAAACAATGCTCGCAAAACCATAACCCCTTTGGCAGAGGGAAAAAGAAACGTGATATGCCAGCCTCTCTTTTGGCGAGTCCCCTTGGAGTCATTGAAGACCTTTTTGAGGTTTTGGAAAAAATAATCGTTCCAATCCATTTGCACACCCCAATTCCACACACCACGACAGTAACAGGCTGCTAAGTAAAAGCCCATTTTATCTGGACGAGGTGATCATGCATTAGCCCGATTCACCAAAAACAACACCACGATCGATGGCTGTTTCAATTTGGCCAAAGTGTAAAAAAAAAAAAGCTCCCTGTACAGAGGTGACCTAAATCACAAAATGTTCTGGACTACTTTGGAGACAATGGGCAAACCCAGAGCCTGTGTGTGTGTGGCATGAAAGCCACTGATCCTGCTGGCTACTGACACGGGCATGGAGCAGTGGTGGAAGCCTACTGGAGAGATGAGAGGAGCTGCTTCTTTTGTCACACACACACACACACACACACACACACACACACACACACACACACACACACACACACACACACACACACACACACACACACACACACACACACAAATTCTGGAGAGATGATAGGTGGATGGTGCGAGGTTTAAAGGGCACTAAGAGGGCACTAAGCCTGAGCAGAGCTGCTGGGTGCTGGGCAGGGAGAAACTAGGGGGTTGGGGAGGGGGGGTGGAAAAGCCAGGATCAGGATTCTGTACAAATGTACACCCGCATAATACACACATCTCACTCACACAGTGACGTGTATTCACAAAGACATCACACACATACTCACGTCCACACAAGGGGAAGGGTCATAGCTCTCTCTCTCTCTGACACATATTCACAGACAAATGCAGACATTCAGCACAGAGGGTCCACTATGGTCAGGGGCAACGGCATGAGTCACACACACACATACACACACACACACACACACACACACACACACACACACACACACACACACACTCTCTTTCTACCCCTCCTGGCCTCTCACTCATCTCCCTGTAAGTGGCTTCTTCTGCACCAGTGCGGGGTGAAATCACCGTGGAGGCTGCCAACCCCTCTGTGCCTGCCCCTACTCTCATCTTCATCATCATCATCATCATCATCATCCTCGACTGCCTGTCCTTCAGTGGAAGGAGGTGGACCTCGCTGCAACATGCTAACAACAGTGTTCCATTTGCCATGATGAGATAAAAGTTTTTGAATAGTCATTCATAATATGTGTATAATGAAAACACTATCACATGGGCTGCATTCAATTTGCCGCTTCAAAGTAACTCTGAGTGCTGAAGGGCTCTCCTGTTCCTCGGACACTTGGCCAAATATCTCAGAGCAACACAGAGTTACTCGCGAAACTCAATTTTCTCTGTGTTTTTAGTGGATGTGATGCAATTACCTGACTCTCGGCTCCCAAGACAAACGGAATGCACCATTACTTCAAACCACACAGGCCAGACTCTAACCCCGCAGTCCCACAGCTGGCTAAGGACACTGACAGTGTGGCAAATTGGCCTTCATTTTCCATGTAAATCGGCAATTTGCAACAAAGAGTCAAGTGACTGGTGCATCACCAACTAGGTGAGCCGAAATCAGGCATGAAATGTGTTTCATGAGCAACACAATATGTTTATGTTTACATTATTGAGCTGATGTTTTTTTTCCCCAAAGCGACATACAAACAATAACACTTATTTATATTAAACATTCTTCCCAAATAAAGAACAACAAAAAAAAGATCTTGTTTGTTGATGCAATTAATCTATAGTGACGCTAATGAACCGACACACAGGGACGTATAGTTACACTGCAAGATAATTAATTAAACAGGTGCAAAGTAACGAGATGAGACAACATGGCAACTACCAATTGGGACGAGGGCAGCGTGAGCATTGAAAGCAATGGTTACCATTGTCTCCTAACAGTGACATAGACGCCAAACCAGCGACAACTAGCAAGGTCTCATGCATTTAATAACTGACATGCAACACCTCTAGCTACAAATGTGTTTATATGCAGTAAATATGTAGCAATGTTGTACAGGTTGTGTTGTCCTACCGGACTCTTCCCAGAGTTCCTGTTTCAGACGCGTCCCCACCGATCTGCTGCAGTTTAATCCGCTCCACATGCTCCATGTAGTTATGGATCATCTGTGAGGAAACACAAACACACAGACCAGTGAGCTCTTACTCCTCTGTGACCTGGGCAATTAAACCTAATGTCTACTTATAACCAGTGGCTGAATTGGCTTTTGTAAGAAGGGGGAGCACTTCTTTACTCACAGGGGTCAATATCTCACTCTAGTCTATTGTATTGATATAAACACTGTAGCCGAGGGAGCTGAGCTGAGTTCCAGCTGGCTGTATTGCAGAGGTGAGGAGGCAGAGCTGAGCTCCAGAGGGCCCGGCCCAATTTAAAAACTCTGCTCATAACAAACAAATGATTGGTGAGAGCATCATGGAGGAGTGCTTGGAGGAAAGAAAAGTGGCATACCTCTGTGTGGCGCTGATGGAGTGAATTGTACTCCTTCTTCAAGTCGGACTCACGCTCCTCCAACCGGCTGACTGGAGATGGCAAAAAAAGAAAGAAAGATGGAGAGAAAGACAGAAAGATTTTCATCAGCAAACACTTTATTCTTTATCAAAGAATGTAGCAAATCTATGGCTCTAGTATTAGCATTTTATTCCAGCAGCTATAGGAACACTCTTCATCAACAGTATACTGTTATAAATAACTAGAGCTGGCAGACCACTGGTCTCACATAGATATGGGTACAGACAAACACATTCATCTTTAAACACATTAACATTCAAACACATTTACATCAACAGGTGCAAACAGGTAGAGGACCCCAAAAAAGTGCACCCCACTCCCCCCACCCTTACTCCCACCCCAACAGTGACAGCAGCAGATCTGTTTTTGGAGCCTGTGTGCGTTCAGAGTTAAACGGGAGCTTTGGGCTCTACTCTCCTTTTGATTTGGGCGGCGCAGTAATCTCCTAAATGATTTCAAATGGGCCCGACCCACAGGGTGACAAAAAGACATAATCCCACTGTGAGCTGCCGGGTTTAAACTAAGCCCTGCGTAGGGAGCAGTGAATACTGCACACCGTCAATTTCCCATACAGACCCCTTTAGCTTTTCTTTGCTGTAACTTGATTGATAAAAATAGTTTTTACATTTTAGAGAGCATATGGATCAAGATGTTGCTGACAAAATAATTGTTTAGGCCCGATTATGCTAATTTTGAGATTGTTGGGAACAATAATTGTAATCAGGATTAAAATTTGATAAATTGGGCAGCCAATTTATCCCAACAACAAAATTGCACACAGGCCATTTACAGATACAGGCTTCAACACAGTTCACACAGCAAAGCATTTTTAGCTGGCAGGCACTCAAATTCACTTGCTTTCTTTCAATGCAGCTGAGAAAGGGGTTTACTACTGCTACTTGCCTCTCTGAGACACTCAACTGTTTCAGGACTACACATACAGACAAGCCTACCGACAACTGTGCATTTGGGAGCTTAACTGAGCTTGTTATTTCCAAAGCCATCAAATGCCTTGTAAATTGACAGCATAAAACAGCAGGGTCTCTTTAGACTAAAGAGACGGGAAGCAGCAGACAGATAAATCGAGTCAGGCTGTGTACTGTGTGCGGTTTAGACAGACAGAGAGAGAAACAACCTTGTTGGTAGCGGGCGGCTGCACTTGTCACTAAGACGTGTAATTCTGTCACAATGTGGCACATTCTCCCTACACTTGTAAGGGAAAGACTTAAGCCTTGTTCACACTAACCGTGTTGTATGTGCATGTCAACTACATTATGTGTGGATTTTCATTTTGTCATCCATATTAATAGGTTAAAGTGTTCATACTGCTTGGCTGCTGGAGTTTCACCATAGAGAATTTTTTTTCGTGCATGTTATAAGGGGCAAGCAGCAAGCTCAACGCAAAAAGATAGATGGCTTGTGGTTAAAGCATTGTGGCAATAACACTTTAAAATCAACACCTGTAGTGTGGAAGACACATGCTAACATAGTGCAGCAGTGATGGAACACAGAACTGCAGTGCACAACGCCAGTAGTGTCTCCCCATCCTTGTCTGGACAAACACCTCAGCTACAACACCCCAAGTCTTGTGCTCATGTGTGGCTGCATGACTAAACGCTTACGACCATGTTATAGGCAACCATAATAGGATGATTTATTAGCTCTGGTCCTTCAGTCTTCAGTGGCAAAGCTCTCTCCTTTATCTTCATCCACACAGAACCTCCCCTCACACTAATTAGACGTTTACATTTTTTTAATGAAAATAAAGCAAAACACTCTTTTTCATGCAAATGCACTTGTTGAGCCCTCGTCGCTCAAGAGAGTCTGAACAATAGAGAGGAACATGGGTTGACGCAACAGGCCCATGTGTAGACACAATGTCAAGGACGCACACTGGAAGTGTAGACATGAGTGATACATGAGGAGGACAACAAAGCCCTTTTAAGGAGTCGAGCTGTGGATGTCGGACGTTGATTTCTCTGAATGTTTCTTGCGTCCCTCCCTCAGGAGTGTGTACCCTAATGTCAGATGTGTAGCTTCTAGCCTAAACTGTCAAAACCAACAGCTGCCTATAATGGATAATAACCAGAGAAAACCAAGGCAGGTTTTAGGAAAATAACATTACTTTAGCTGACACTCTTTTCCAGAGTGACTTACAGTGAATTAAGTACAGTCCCTCTAGAGCAATGTGGAGTTAGATGCCTTGCTCAAGGGCACCTCAGCCATGGATAAGGGTGAAGAGAGGGCAAGTTATTCACTACCCCGCCCACATTTTTCCTGCTGGTACAGGAATCAAACATGTGACCTCCCAAACCCAAGACCAACTCCTTCAATATTAGGACACACCTTGTCCCACACATAGGAAACAGCATGATGAGGATGTAGGAGTTAAGATCAACACAGGGGAGCTGTGCAGAGCTGAAGTCTGAACACCGAGCAGAGCTGAAGTCTCTATGCTACGGACAACTGCTTCACCAAAACAAGACATAAGACACATCACTGGCCTGTACAAAGTGAAGGTGCAGCCTAAATCTTCCCCTCCCATGCTGCCCTGCTTGGGGTTTCCAAGCCATGCAATCATCTGAGTCCGACCTGCAGGGTGTGCCCAGGCGAGGGCAATGATTTGTGACGCAACAGCGGACTCTGATCTCCACGTGCTTAGCCGTGGGCTGCGGCAGAACAGTCATCAATCATTCCCCAGAGCGAACTACAGCAGTGTAAGGGGTGTGTTGCATGGTTTGTGTCTGGTGATCTTTGTGTGTGTTCGTGTGTGTGTGTGTGTGTGTGTGTGGTGGTAGAGGGGTCATTATGACATGGGTCTTTGTGGACTTGGGTGTGGTATATTGGTAGGCTTATGGGAGAGTTTTTAACAGTTATAGCGTGACCACAGTGTCATGACTTCGAAGCCCACCGCTTGTCCCAATTAAATCCGCAAATGGGACAGACTCTGTCTTGGCCACTGGCAGAGGATAAAGAGTACGCTAATCCAATAATCCAATTATAATCACCCTCAGCATGAAAAGAAAAAAAAAACAGCAAGGAAACAGAGGAAAGATGAGCAGCCTGCACTCAGTGGAGACCACATGGGGGGGGGGGGGGGTACATCCCAAATGTAGGGCACTGTACTGAAATGAAATGAAACAGAACAAACACAAAGAAGAGAGAATCAGTAAAAAAGAGGGATGCTCTTACTTTGGTCTACATAGTTCTTGATCTTCAGCTCCAGCTGGCGGGACTGAGAGCCCATCCTCTCCACATTCTTCTGAAGGTCCTTCTTCTCCTGCTCCAAGCTGTCTTCAAACTCCATGAACTTCTGCTCAGACAAGAAGACAGAAGCAAGAGAATAGAGGACAGAGAGAGAAAAAACAGCCTGGTCAGACTAGTGCCAAAACTGTTATGAAGCATACTATGGCATATATATAATATATATATATATATATATATATATATATATATATATATATATATATATATATATATTACACTGACACAAAGCAGGACTAATGTGATATTTCTATAAATTGTTTCTTACATTTATTTTACATTCTTTGCAATATTATACATGGTCCTTGTATCTTAAATGAGTTTTTGGTACATAGGCTAATTTCTCTGGAAATTACTCAAAAAAGTGAATCAGACATGTATTTTTTGTAAGGGTAGATTTGGAAAAAAAGACTGTTTCAAACTAGTCCTGAATTGAAAATTAGGTCATTAAACATTGTCAATAGAAACATTTTAAAGCTAAAAGTGTAAAAATACAGGACTTTAAAACAAAAAAAATATATAGTTGAAGTATATTTCACCAGCTAAAGATCCATTATTAGCAGACAGAAATTTAGACAGCATTTTCAAAAGTGACAAGCACCATCCTAAAATGGGGATTCTGTATCGCATCAATTCTATGCATATTTTTGGCCCACCCCGTACTTAGGCCAACCATCATAAATTTAACACATGCTTTAATTTTCAACTGGTCTTTTGTTTACTTACACTGAAACTGAAATGGGCAAACTGATTTGGTTGCCTTCTGTATAGTGTTCTAAGACCAAGTCTATAGTGATGGTGTACTTTACATACTCATCAATTGAACTGATTTGCATTAACTGTTTAGCTGTGATCAAAAAATTGGTAGTGAATTTTCACACAATATATTAATGAAACATTAGTACATCTAAGCCTTCTGAAACATATACTCAAGTCCATACTTCATAAGTGATGCATTCAGATATCAAAATGTTCCTGTCACACCACACTAGAAAGGAAACATTTGGCGGATGCAAAAGTGTCAGAAGGATGTCTGTATACTGTTTGTGACTGAACAGATAGAAACTCTGGAAGTCTTTTGTTGTCTGTTTAAATTCCGGAATGCTGCCCACCCCCACAGCGCATCCTGCGCAGATGTGGCATCCTGTCCAACAACTGGCCCACAATGCACTTTTTCCCGCCACCTTTTTTTCCCTCCAGAAATGTCAAATCGGATCTCCCAAAAGTATCACCAATCTTTCAACTAAGAGATACGGACAGCCATAGGTCAGCCTTGTTATGGGGAGACAACTTGTGTCACTTTCTATAATCAACTCGTGCAGAACACATGTCAGTGCACTATAACCACTCCTAATAGAGTCCACAGAAAGTAGTTTGGCACAATGTTGTCTAATTAGGGAAAGACTTTGGTGCTAAATCAACTGATGCAACTGAATGGGCTGCCAATCCACTTCCAAGAACGAGTCGCACAGAAGCCACCTCACAATCATATTTACCGAGAGCAGGAGAGATTAAATGTCTAAATTAACACCAGGGGTATCATTAACAAATAAAATCAATATGGAGTAACAGGAGAGGGTGATCCTGTGCCTCGCTCTAATACAGCAGAGGTACAGCTTTTTAAGAAAACCCCCAAGGGCAAATGGTAAAACCAGCAGTGCTCTCAGGAAGCCCTCCTCTCTGACCGTCACAACAAAGGATCATATGACCTGGAAGTAACAGCAGCACAGCTTGGCATATCCCCCCACTGGTAGCCTGGAGGAGCCATCAGGAAACCCCAAGAAGCTCCTCCTGGGGTCTCCTGAAGGTGAGGTTGAATGCAGGGGGTTGGGGGGTTGATTGGGTGCTGAGGAGGAGGGAATTTCAGTCTCACTCTCTCTGCCCTATAGTCAGGCCTTAGACTAGGGAAGCCACACTGCCAAGTAAGCACTACAGTTACTTCGGTGACCAGAGCATTAAAAAATGGTAGCAGACGCTACAAGTCACTTCGCGCCTCGGTTACAAGTAACAAAATAATTTTGGTACCCACCAACAGGTCAGTGGGACCAACAACCACTTGCAAGTGAGCAGACCACTGCATGCAATATGAAAATCAAGCTGTGACGTGTGTGTGGGCTCCCTTCTGAGTGTCCTGTGAGAACATCTGGGCAGCCAATAGGAGGCCTTAGTACCTTTTTTAAAAGCAGGACACTTTTTTGGCTGCCATAGTAAATAAAAAACACATCTCAGTGCCTTCCATTCACCTTAATTCATGTGAGGACTACTTCAAAGGACGCATAAGGCTTGACAAAAGCAGTGTCCTTCTTTCTTATTCCTAGCTTACTAACAGTACCCAAAGAGGGCATAGCACTGAGGTATATAGGCTACAGTTTGTTTACAGTCCACCATATTCATAGATGAAATGTGACTGCAGAAAGTGCTGAGTCATTCAGGACCCTGTCTGGACTGCTGTGTCATGTTCTCACCACAAGTCATATTTCAACAACCAGCAACACCTTGTCAAGACTGAGAAACAGAAATATTGGCTGCAAGGTAGTTCCTAAATGTGGAAGTGTCCAATTACTGAAACTCTATATTTCCACACACTTGACACTGTATGGGAACAGTGTATCTTATTTTGGTAGTGTTACTATTACTGTTTTTTTAGGACATGATAGACTGCATATGGTAGGATAATTGCTTTAAGAAAAAAATCAAGCATAATCGAAAAGATGACAACAAGAAGAGCATGAAACTACTGGCTATCAGCTAAACCTCATTACCACCCTGGCCTATAAATTGGGCTACATTTACAGGTAAGGAGCAACGCCCCCGCTTATTAAACGCATTGGATGGAAAAGTGAAGATAGTCCGGGTACCATCACTTCCACGAGGACTCGTAGTATGTGGCCTGACTGATGATGTAGCTGTCAGACTGTATTGGATCTTGCTGCCACTACCACACTTCACAGTCTCGATAACTGATTATAGGCTACAGAAATCGGTAATGTCCAATTTATAACGATGAACTGCGCTACATATGATTGATATAGCCGACATCAGGGTGGGATGCTTGTTCGGTGTGGAAAATCGGGGTTATGTTGGATCAAAACAATTCTCCAGCTACCATCGCTATCATAGCATGACATCGAACGAACGGGTACAACCACAGATGCGTTAAAAACACATACTACTGTAAACAATTCTTGCATATGGCTACTAGCCTCACTGGTCTCCTCGTGGTACTTTTTGGGGGGCTAAGGCAGCACACGTGCAGTAGTGGTGGGTCAGGTGCAAACAATGATGTCTGTAGCTGGTTTCAGGGAGAGCATCACTGGCCTTGCATCAGACCTGCTCTGTTTCATCAGTCACCCTGTTCTCCCTACCCACTGCCCAGAGCCCCATCGACTCACCTCCTCTGCATGCTTTCTCAGTGCTTTCTCCCGCTCGTACTGGGTGATGAGCTGTTCGTTGTCTTCCTTAAGCAGTTCAAGCTCGACTTCGTGCTCCTGATTCTCCGCGAAAACAGAATCCAGATTCTCTAGCACCGCGACTACCAGCGGCATAAGTTCTTTCACAACGTCTTCGTCGTATTTCCCAATGAGCCTTTCAAATTCACGGTAAATGGAGTTAGCCAGGCCCGAGACCCTTTCCGACATCATAGCCGTTGTCCCCGGGTCGTCCTGGTACACAACTCCGTCCTCCAACTCCATTTTCTTCCCTTTCGCTCACAAATATGTCCCGTATTTATCTCCACGCTCCTCCACCAATACGGCCTAAATTGTAAAGGCGGGTGCGACAATAATCCCTTATTTCTCGCCAAATTTCCTAGCAATGTCCCTGCTACAGTCCCTCCCGGGAAGTGGCTGATGGAGCCTATTACGTGGAATATTTTTTTCTCGTAGTCTCTCCCATAGACCCACAACAGCTGAGTTGTTGTCCAGACAATCACGTGATGACGTCATATTCTTAAAGCGGAGAATGTGATTTATTTGTCTTTTGTGAATGTCAGTGATAAAATGTTGCAATTATGTGCTACTTTGTGTGTCAATATATTTATTTAGTACAGTGTGTAGCGTGTCTGTTTTTCCCCTGTCAGTTTCGAGGCAAGTGAACCACTTGATATCATTCGCCTTGGCTTGCATATATGGATTATAGGCTCTATGACTGGCTCTATGAATGGTTTAATTAATGAGTTTAGATACATGTACAAACAACATAAAATATAGCAACCATTCGCCTACAGCATGCCTACACCTGACTTACTAATATCTAGTCTACGAGGTCTAAGTGTGGTGGCCAGAATAATAACTCACATGGACCCAGTATAAGGGGAAAAAAAAGAAAATCTGATGTTTTATTTGTCTGTGGCCAGAAAGAACTAGATTAACAGCCTCATGATGTGCCTGGCAAAATTCAATTACCCTAAATTGTCTTAAACTCAGATTTATTTACCTAGCTATAATTCCGACTAAGATAACAATTTGCGTTATGAAATGCTTCATACATAAATGAAAAGAACCCCGTTATAATTAGGTTAGCGTTTTTTATTACACGGTCCCTGGTCAGATCTCACGTCACATGACCTCCATAAACTCGCGGTATTTCGTTAGTAGGTCAACGTCAACACTTCCTAGTTCGCCCACATCTGTCAAAAACTTGCTTACATCCCAAGGATACAGCACATCCTATATGGTTAGTAGACGAATCACCAAACCATCGCACAACAATCATTTGGATGTGATTTCAAGACGTGTTTTGCTCTACAATGAAAGCTCTGTACACTGTTTGTTTTAAGTGCTCCACTGGCGTTTGCTAAATCTAGACTTGTGTTTGTATTTAGACTGTTAAAAGACACATTCCGAGATGTAGTCTATGTGCCTATCTAGCTGCAGTTGACTCTTTTTGAGTACGCAGCCCAGGGTGAACTGGGTCGTCGTATCAGTGTCGTCAGTGATAACCTTTGTGTGGTAGGCTTTTGGCAAGCTCAACTCGTGCAATCATTAACATTAACAGCAGTTCTAAATCATCTATTGAAATTCAGATGAAGTGCATGGCATCAGTGTTCCTTTTAAGTAGACTATAATACAGAGATTTGGCAATGGAGTAAGCGTATGTTAGATGCCCATCTGAAAATTGTTACTCTTTTCCCCTGTCCCAGAGTATGTTGTATGACAATGAACCTTTTCCTCCTGAAGATGGAATGCCAGACAGGTTCTGTTGTATGATGGAACAAAAACACATCGACCCCAAGGTATGAATAAAATGCATTGCTATATCTCACAAAATCTTGTTAAAACCTCGCCCATTCTGAACCACACGATCAGTTAAAGTTATTTTTAGTAGATAATGATGGGAAACTTAGAATAGAAACTTCACCGCTTCCCAGCTGTATGAGGTGCCAGTCCATCCACTCGGAAATGCTTTTAATACACAAAATATGCTGGAGTGTGAAATGTGTTGTGTGTGTGTGTGTGTGTGTGTGTGTGTGTGTGTGTGTGTGTGTGTGTGTGTGTGTGTTTCGAAAAGGAAATAACAGAGATAACATGTCCTTTTTACTTCTAGATCAGGGAGCTTATGAAATCCCCAGTGGGGCGATACCTGCTTGAGCACCCATTCATTGCACTGAACTTAATGGTCTTCACAGCGATGGCCACAGTTCCTGTCGGACTTTTCCTTGGCTTCGGTTTAGTAACATTTGCTGCCACTCTGATATCTATGGTCTTTATAGAAGGTGAGTGTCAGAAGGGATGACAGTGCTAAGCAGCAACACAAAAGAGTGGGTGGATATATCATGCATTACCGAGGAAGAGATAAAGTCTGTGCCATGCAATGAAATTGTAAGAGGGACATTTTTCAGACATGAGGACAATGTTTATCCGTGATGCACCTTGTGTCTTTAAGGTATTTGTTAAGTGCCATTTCTTTTGAGAAATTAATGTAGAATTGCTACAGTTTGGGTTGAAAGCTAAATTATTTGAACAGGCTTACACTATGATGAGAATGCAAAATCATGTCATCCTGATTATATACGCAATTCTAATACAAGACCACAAAAGTTTATATTTACTTCTTATACTTTTTTATTATACTTATATATTTGTTTGTTGTGTCACAGTTTTCCTGCTGGCACTAGGAGGGGCCACCTTACTGTGTGCTCTGGGGGGCCTTGCTGTAGTTGCGGTGGTCATATCGTTCTTCCTTACTGCCTGCTACATCGCTACCTCCTGCATTTACAAGCTGTCCTACAGAGAACGGTACTTGGATTTTTCTGTGTTTTGTGTGTGTGTGGCCCCTATGCTCTCACAATAACACACCAGATATGAAATATGATTTTACAAATGTGCCATTGATGTAGATATAGGAAATTACACAAATATATTCAGTGCAAAAACAATTAGGTAACTATCATTGTAATAACAGGTAATGTCTATGTATTTGTGCCATTCATTTTTTTCAGTCATGCAAAATATATGATTTGTAGCATGTTTTTTGCCCTCTTGTTTTATTAGCCCTCCTGAAAAGAGGAAGAGATGCCAAAGGGCAAAAACTGACTGAGGCAGAGAACCCTCAACCACCGTCCAAATAAGAAGTTTGTCTACAGCCCCTTATAGAGGCTCTGTTACATGATTTCATTGACATTTAGCAGACAGGTTATCCAAACCAGCTTATGGTTCAGGTAAGGTGGTTGTTTTCTTCTGTCTAAAAAAGCCATGGTTTCAGTCACCTTGCATGACCCCTTAAGCTATGGACACTTGGGCACTATAACCACTTCTCAGGTTTGTAACTGGAGCTATTTAGCAATCAAAACAGGATGAAACTATGAAGATGATTGATATTTTTTCCCATCAGTTAAATTTTTCTTGTGGTAAATGGGGTTTGGATATATTTTATTTTGGACCTTTTACTTCCATTTTATGTAAAAATCATTTTTCTGTGTAGTTAGTAATTAATCATGGCCATTGTTTTTATTGGTAAATATTTAGAGAATGTTAGATGCAATGTGTTAAAGGACAACACTACATCATATTTGAAGCCAACTCCTGATAAAAACATACCGATCTTCAAAGCACTTTAACTATGCATGTATGTATGCATGCAATACCAATAATTCTCTGTATGAGTTTCTTTACTTCATAAGCATTCACTGTGCCTTTTTGCTGTTCAGGATGGAATTATTCTTCACTGTTGCCAGGATGTCACTGTAAGTAGGGTACGGTACACAGATACAATCTGTTTGGTCAGAAATTGCATGTTTATAGCTTGGTATTTCTTTTAAAAAGTAAACTTGCACATCATCTGTATGTTGTTTGCCAAAAAGGTGTAAATTTGAGATATGCCAACTACTGTTGCCTGTAGTTTTTTAGTATGTCAAATGAGCCATAATTGTTGATTGTAGGCAACTGGACTTTTTTCAGTTTTGAGAACTGAATGTGTAGGGAATGAACCTGTCTGTGACCTGCTGACCTCATCCTTGCCATGGGGTCACAACATGCTCATTTAACTTGTACAGCACCAACTAAACGCGACGTGTGCTGGTGAGTAATTTTGTCCAACATCAGCTGGAGGGGAGAGAATTTGGGTACATGCGACCTTGGCACATGACCTTAATACAGCATGGGAGCAAGGCACCTGTAGTCAGATTGTGCAGTTGCTCCCTTCTGGCTGCATAAACATATCACAACATCAGGACTTTAGCTGCACTGAGGCATATGACACTTGTTACATTGACTTCCAATATCCATAATCACCTATTCACAAAATCGACCATCTTTCCTCCACACTATGGGAAGAAGAAAGTGCCCTTTTTACAGCGCCACCCCTGCAGGCCCCAGCAAAACTTGACATATGAAGTCAGGCATAGTTTACCTCTAACTCAGCTGTAAGTTCAAGGCATTGATCACACTTAACATTTACGTTAGTCATGTGAGCCAAGGTATGAATTAGACCCATGCTTAAAGGTTTTCAGTGGTGGGAGTCCACCATAGCTCTTCATACTCAAGAAGCCCTTTGGATAAGAAGTGATGTATTTAAGTAAGAAAAGAAGCTTAGTTGCCAACAAGTACAACTTGGGAGTTTTTTTCTTTATTTCTTTTAATGAAACTCTTTTTAGGGTTTTGTTGTTTGTGATTCTAACTGACTACTGTTTGGAAAGACAACAACAAAGCTCATTTTATTTTACCCCCAAGGAAATATTTACTTCTCTATATGCTGAGCTTTTGTCTTTACAAAGACATGTTGCCAGGCTCTGCTTAGCAATAACTTAGTACTGTGCAGAATTAATGTTACAGCAAATGTATAAATGTTGGTCTGCTGTTGACCACTAACTTTACGACTGTTTTACTGTTTAAATGACAACAGAATGCATTTTGCCCAGGTAAAACTGGATACTGCACCTTAAATGACATTGCACTACTCTAGGCACCCAAGTTCAGTTACAAAAATCCAGGGATGTAGTTAAACATGATCTGTTCTTACATGTCACTCTTTTTTTGTCCCAAAAATAATTGTCATTTGTATGCGGCAAGGCTTTGTCTGAAAAGTTTCACTGTGTTTAAATTGATCGTAATGTATTGCCCACTGTTACCATTTGTTATGTAATAAAATATTCTTGTTACACTCCAGAATCTAAAGATCTTTCCAATAAATGCCTCTTTTTCCTTTTCTTTCTTTTCTTTTTTTTTTTTTTTTTACAAAATACATGTATTGAAGCAGTGTTTCAAAAAATGTCTTTATTGGAGCTGATACCATGTAGCAATACAAAAAGAAAAAAGAAAAATCTAAAGGAATGCCAAAAAAAGGGAGGACAAGGAAGAATGTTCTACAGGGGAAAAGGCCAAAGAGATAGACACACACCTTGACAAACCGCTATGTTCACCCATGCCACACACTCCTCTTTTATAAAGCTTCACGAATCAGATCAACAAGGAACTCTGCAATGTGCACACTGTATACAATCACACAGTGTCTTCAAAAGATAAATTACTGCATCTATATCATAACATTACAAACAAAGAGAAACATCTGGCTGAGCACCTGTTCAAAGGTAGTGTTATTCACACAGCCATACAATATTATAGCCATTAGTATGGATGAATTACATGTACAACATCCTCATTTGGGGAAAATATAATCGCGATATCGAGCCCATATACAATTAGTATAATCCACCAAGGTTCAGTGCGAAAGAAGGCTATGGCAAGGTGATCTGAGAGGGTATAAAAAATGTGCCACTGATCCGTCAAATTAATGACAATGTTTTGCAAGGCTGTTAACTCCCCATTATTGTCAGCCACTGTTGCAGTGGCTCAGCAGAGGCTGGTCCTACAGTATTTATTTGGAGTGGATACAGCCCAGGAAACAACTCTATGATGCCCAAAAGAAGGATAGTTGTACTACATTTGTTGTTGTTCAGTCACTCTGCATTTACATATGGACACTTCTAAACCAATTTTTTAAAAAGGAAAACACAAAAACAAATAATTTTTTTACGCAAGTTCTAGACAAACCAAAAAGTATACCTATTTAGTTTGTGCCAAGGTATGAAGTTGGCTGTTTTGTAAAGTTATGTAAAGTATTGCTTCTACCAAGATTAAAAGGTTGGGATTGTAACTATGTCCTGTAGAATACTGACATAGAACACCACATTTGCTTCATTTTTTTATGTCCATCAATCTGTGCATTATATTAACGTGTACAGTTCAAATACAATTTATACCATGTCAGCCCCTTTGTGATGCTAAAGCATGAAGACACCTCACACATACAAAAGTTGTTGTTTTTTTTTTAAGTCCTTTGAAGTTTAGGCAAGATGCCAAAAAAACAGACATCCAGATGCTTCACAGACCAGAGAGAATCCTTGCTTGTGTTCCGGAACATTTTGGCAGAACTCGCAGATACTCACAAAAGCTTGTGGCATTTCCATTGTGTGCTCTGTCTCTGTGCATCTCACACTAGCTCCAATCAGTCTAGATGGAGTATGAGTCTCCGGTCTTTGGCACTTACGCAGGGAGGCTCAATTTCTTTCCTTTCAGCACTGTAAACAAAGAGGACAACAGAAAAGTAAATGTCAATTCTTATCCTGCATTGCATGATGTGGACAAGGGATTAGCTCATTAACTGAGCCTGTAAGATGATCTGATTACTATATGTTTATATGCTATTTATATATATTGCTATTTAACTGCTTTTTATCTGCCTGAAGTTTCTCATAGAACAGCTCACCTTTGGTAATGTACAGGTAGAAGAAGTCACAGTACAAGATGGTCTGGACGATGCCAGCCACGATGGCAATCATGTCAAAGAATCCCTCAAAGTAGAAACGCCAGATCCAGTTGAAGAGATACAGGGCACGGTACATGCCCAGGAAGAACAGATAGTGGGTGGTGATGGTCTCGGCCTCTCCAGTCTTGCTGATCATGAAGAGCTGGGGCAGGATGGCCACAGACTCCAGGTAGATGGAGAAAGTCCACAGGATCTGTCGTTCAACGACATTGGCAAAAACAGAGACAGAAAAGAACAAACACTCAATGTCACTAACAGCAAAATAAAACAAATAGGAAAAGTTTCATTAAAAACTTCCGGTTGCAAAGTCTTACCTCGAGAGGAGAAAAGTCATGGTTGACTAAGAAAGCCAGTCCACCCACGGGAACCAGCAGGAACTCCACTCTGAATGTGTCATGGTTTCCATCGTAGGTGGCTTTGAACTTCATGTATACCAGGTACAGGGTGGCGTACGAACAACCAATATAGATAACCTGTGACAAAGAAACACAGACCATAAAGAATAGAGGGAGAGGTCTTAGTGACTCACTAAGATTCAACAGTTACTGACCCAAAAACAGGGTCATGCCAAAGTGAATTCTGAAGCATTCCTGGCCTGCCCTTGACACCAGCTAGGTCAACATCTATTTTAGGGTCCCACCCACATTCAGTGACTCACCTTCATGGTGGTGTTGTAGAGGGAGATGAACGAGGTCAGCAGATCCAGATAGCGTGTGGTGAAGACCACTGCAAACAGAATCTGGCTCTTCCCAGAGATACCTGTCAATTCACAGTTTTATCATTCCCAGGTTAAAAATGTCAGGCACATATATTGTATTTGAGGACCACCAAAAGCAAAGGAGTCTGACATTTGCACTGTTGTGACTGAGATTCAAGATAGGACAACGACAGTCTAACGCTACTTTGCTGCAAGAGCATCTACAGTTGCAAACACAGTACAGCTACAATGAGTTGCACAGCGAGATAAAGCATGGTGGAAAGGTAAAGACTTAAGATCAATACAAGCAAACGGGTATTGGAGAATGCATGCTAGTTCCTGCAGCAGCAGCAAAAGCCTTTCGAAGATAATATGGTCCTGATGCGAGTCCAAGGAGGGTTGGGGTTACCGTGTTAACGCCAACTCAGCAGGCTACAAACTGCCCTATGAATTGCACCAACAAGTTAGCCACGGCTAACTAATGCCACGTCAGAAGCCAACCAGCCCTAACTTAACCAGTCATTTGTCAATACTGCTTTTGTCTTGTTGCCCACTTTTTACTCGTAGGCCCAATAACTACGTGATGGGAGATGTAAGCCTACTGTAGAAATCAGCGGAGCTAGCCCCCACTGTTGGAAGTTAGACTTGACAACTTCGGTAGCTTAGCCGTGTTGAAACCGTAACAGAAGAGACAACTTTAGCTTGTTAGCAAAATAACACATTGCACAAGACAACAGAGGAAATTATTGCACCAGTTTCTTTTCCCCATATACTGTCCACAATAAAATCGTATGACTGTTTATTTACAGACCCTGAGCATTTTCACAATTTGTGACCAGATCAGGTTTCTGTATTCCTAGCCAGCTACCTAGCGAGCTATTGCTAGTCTGCTAACAAGGCCTCTGTTAGCAAGAATACCTTCACAATCGTAACTGCAAGATGTTACAACAGATTCATGTTCTTGATAAGAGATACCCCATCTCTAGCTTAAACTGAGGAGCCAAACTGACAACTATAAGAATTAATAGTCTAGTGGTACGTTGTAGACCTACCGGCGCAGGACCTGGTTTTCCATATTTTAAGAAGCAGAATAATGATAGCTGCAAGGTGAGAGAGATCCCCTGTAAGTCTGAAGACGTTCATCGTTGTCTAGTGAGTCCTGTACAAATGAATAAAGCCTGTTTAGTTTTTCGGACACCGGAGATAACCCGATCCCTCAGAACTTCTCACTGGATGCCTTAATTCAACGAATATGGCGAAGCCAGAGCGACGTGGCCTGGGGGACGTGGCCAAAAGTTAAATTACAGTGCAAGCCGGGAAAAGATGGGATACACCGTGAGGTTGCTGCTCGAACCGCCCACCGTGGGTCTTTTAAGGTGAAGTGGTGTCAAGTTCACACCCTTTTAAATAACCAACACGCCTGCTGTAATCCAAAGAAATAGTCAAATACATAATTTGTTTTATTAGAAATGAGTAGTCTATAGTCTATGTGTACATGTCTTTGCACTAATGCATCAAGTTTAGCCTATGAACAATCCGAATGTCTTTTCAGCCCATAACCAGGAGATGGCACAGTGTTACCATAGCAATGGTGCGGGCAGACTACAGGTTGGCCTACAGGTGCTTTATTTCATAGTTCCATAGCATTGACAAAAACATTCATTGCGTGTTCAGAAACTTAAAGTAACGAAAGAAACATCTAAGTATACTCACTCTAATACAGGCAGTGAATGATTTACACCACTTGTGTTAGTGTGACCATCATTTTCTGATCAAAATAAGTTTGATGGTCTACAAGGTTGGGCCTAAATGTACTCACAAAATCTGTTAGAATTTCAGTCAATGTGGCCATACTTTGGCTATTAAGTGTGGGATATTACACAATGTCTCATGGCTGAAGCACCAACAAAGGCACCATGAAATAGAACTGCAATGATTCTAGATTCGCATACCGGTATACAGTGTTATGATTCGCATTCAACCACAAAGCCTAAGATCGAGATCTTTACCCAGGGGTCCATAACCACCAAGAGGTCATGTTTGATAACAACGCTCTCACACCATCCCCTAAAAGAGACAGAAGAAATATTCCACAATTATATGAACCTGCAAAGTTGTATCATTTATTTTGCAATCATTTGTTTTGCATTCTTTACACTGTTACAAAGAACTTTTTAAACATGGCTCAGTTTAATGTGCAACTCAGTCCAGTAGCCTAAATGAAATAGAGGGGGTCACTGCTATGTCACTAAGGAGTCCTTGGCCCTGAAACAAGGCCTACTGCTGAAATGTTTATTCTTTCAGTAAATAGCAAGGGTGCAAGGACCCCCTATAGCCTACTTTTGGGAAAAACAGTCGTCTCTCATAAGTGAACAGTGTTGAACACGTGTTTGAAATTATATGACACACCCAATATAAGCCAGTTTTAGGTATTCAAAGTTGCAGGTTCATATTAACTATGACCAGAGTAGCAGAGAGACAGAGGATGAGTTGGTCATTGCTGACCCAGCCAGCACAAAGTCCTGATGAAGTCTGATAGCAAATCTCTTATTTACTTTTTGGCTTTTTTTGTCCTACAATGTTTTTGCAGACTGTGATGTGTTTTTTAATGCACAATACTAAAAATGTATACATTTCTGCTTCACTTCTTTTCTGATATTTCTGCTTCCAAATTACCTCCATTGTGCAGCAATTACAATACGTTTATCCATTGAGTTTGAATGTTGTTTTCATTTTTACAAATTGCAAGACGTATGTGTTTGAGAAAAGGGTGGAGGGTTTTAAGTGGTTTATCAATTATGGAAAAACTGTGGCCTATCCAAATCCTGCACTGACGTCAGTCGGCAGTGTTCTAGGCACACCTTTAAGGTAGGGTACATACTGTCAAACTAGATAAATTACCGTCATCATTTGAATAAACTAAGAGAACATTTGATGAGGACACAAACCACAAGGCAAAGGCTAGGGGTGTATGCTATCCCGTTGCAACTGTAAGCAACTGGCTTACCGCCTACTGCAACAGTGTGGTAAGCAGGTCAGTGGCTCTTCCCCTTTTCAGTACTTCCCTAACTTTTGGGCTTGTAGTTTTCGTTATCCTAAACATAGACAAACAAATTATATTTTAAAAAAAAACAAACATCCTCCTCATTAATAATGTCAGTATATTAAACTAAACTGGTTGTTTTGGTCACATTTGGTCACTTGAGACCTCCCTTATCCTATTTCCATATATGGCAAAACTAGACTGTAGGCCACAAATTGCTAATCCAAGTCAACTTATTCAGATTGTTGGCCACCATATCTGGTCGCAATACTTTTTATGTCTTTTCCATTGCTTGTAACGCAACTGCCTATGATAAAATTGGCTTTGTAAATAAAATATCAATGCGAGCAAAATACATTTCCCGGGGATTTTACGTCATTGGTGATCTCATGGCGCTCTTACCGGAAACTACGCTTTCTGATCTCCAACATTAGACGCGTTGGCACTTCGCTTCAGATCCACCCGAGGCAGCCAGCAGGCTAGGTCCTTTAACTGTCATCGAAGGAAGATGCTACTGGAGTTGTAACTGTTAGCTAAAAAAACACATACGAAGGAAATCCTCACCAACAGTCTGCTATTGGTATGTTGAAGTCTTAAAAGATATTGTGCCGTTTATGTCAGGTGACAGTGCATTACCAGCGTGACAGTTATTTTCATTTTTTATGATGACGTTAGCTAGCTAACTGGCTACATGGTACGATAATATGCGTTTTACCCCAATTTGTTATAGCCGGCTAACCTGATTTTAATAGTGAAACTGTCATCTTGGCAAGGCAGATATTTTCAAATGTTTTTTAAATTATTTCTCGTAGTATTTCTGTATTGCGGTAATGTTATTGGATGGCCATGACGATAACTAGCTAGCTGGTAACTGACAGTCAGCTCAGCTGTTACATTAACCTTGCTCGCTTATGAACGCTACAACGCTAACCTGGGATGTATGTAAGCCATAGATACACGGTTGTGAATGTTATTACCGCTTAAACTAAGGTAAGGGACGCTAATAGCCCCTATGACATGCAGAAGCTTCAGGAACCATTGACAAGAATAAGTCGCCGGTTGGACGTGGTGGCGCTGCTACCAGTTAGGATTGCGAATAATAATTGCTGATATTATACTGCCTTAAATAATCCTTAAAGGTTAGTGTTTTGTTTGGGTTGTTAGTGCATCACTGGCTTTAGGTGAAACTTCCAGAGCAGGTTGATCTGGTTAGCGGTGTTAGAGCTTTGGTCTCCCAAACATAACCATTTGAAGGGTTTGCAGTAAGTAACTATTGACTGTGGTGGTTTTGTAATCCTCAGACTGATATTACCTAGCATTTCAACAGACACTGTTTAAATGTTTATGTTTTTTTTTATTGTCACGGCCTTTACTACAGCTGGTGTTAATTGGGATATTTTTCTGGCTTGTGAGATATCCACTCCTTTGACTGTTTAGTGTTGCTGAAGGATGTTGCATATGCATGCTCTACCCATCTATGCTTCATCTTGGGATGGATTTTTGTTGTTGGTCCTGGAAACCTTGTAATGCAGACCGAACATTCAGTCTTACCATGGGCTGGGCTAGTGTGTGTGCAAGCTCATAGTCCTTGGCAAACAGGCATGCTGGCTGAACTGGGAGGCCAGTCACAGGAAACGCCTGCTTCTCCTCCACGTGAGCCCAGGGCTTGCATCCCATCCCTCAGCCAGCCAGATGGCTCATCCGTGGCACCAGAAGGATATCTGGGACCGTCCACAGCAATAGTGGGAAGAAGCCGTAGTGATGGGGTGATGTCCATCAGTGTGGTAGTGAAGGAATGGCTGCTTAGTGTGGACACTGGTGGCATGTTTATTGTCAGTGGCATACACAGAGCCCTATGATATGAGGTTCACAAATTATTACTTACTGTACAGACTTCCAACTTCCACGTGGTGTGTGTGTGTGTGTGTGTGTGTGTGTGTGTGTGTGTGTGTGTCTTCTCCATTTACACTTATTAGCAAGAAGGGACGTATAAGCGGTTTCTTCATTTGTCCAGATGTTCCAAATTTTAGCATCTGTGCGGCTTTTATTTATAGAGCTGAGGTTCCATTGCCATGCCTAAATTGCGTAGTTTGGCTGAATCCATAGGAAATGACTTGCCCGAGATGGGTGTGTTTATCAACAGTGTTGCCTTAGCAACAGCAGCTTGTCTGTAACTCTATGCTATTGTTGGATCATGTCGCTCCTTTTTTCTTCCCTTTTTTTTTTTCATTCCAGGTCTTTGAAAGTGAAGGTTTTAAAGGCCCATTAAAGTTAAAATAATATTGTCTCCCAAACAAAAACTTGTTACTAATCACCTCACCAATTCTGAGCAAAAAAAAAACATTTGCTACAAGGTGGAATTTGGTGTCAAAGTGGTGAAAATATACTGTAGGCATCTCAAAACGCTATGCAACCGCCCATGCAGTTGTGTCAAACATGATGTAAGCAGGATGTGTTTTAGTTCTGCCCTACTCATACCACCTGGAAAAAAAGGGGGAAACCAGTAAGAATGACTTTAGGGGGCTTTCTGCATCTGATATATTTCACATTTACCAAACTAAATATGGTTTTTACTTCATTGAGTCTTTAAGAAGGGACCCCTGCTTTGTTGCACAGTATCATTAGTGAGAATAGTCGAATATGTTAGTGCTGATGCTGCCTATTTGGGAATTTTAATTAAACATTATGCTGTGTAAAAAAATAATAATTATCTCACCTGGATTTAAATCGCCCTATCATTAACAGCTCTGATTTAGGCTAGTTGAGGGGGGTTGGTAGACTAATAACTGAGTCCTATAGGCTACTTGAGGCCAGAGCAGACACATGTACAGGCTGCTGCTGGCAGGGTTGGCCTATTGCCAGGATCAGGTCTGTGTGCCAGTGAGTGTCCGGCTACTCAGCTAATGAGGATTTTTTTTTTTTACGCATTCCTGAAGTGCACAGGAGATGTCGGACAAGAGTTTTCTCTCTTCTCTAAAGGCGCACAGTGTCTATTCAAGTCAGCCCAGACCCTTAAGCACTCAGACACTTGGCTTGGACATTACCAGGCATTTACAACACTGTTGTTTTCATTATTCATAAGGAGTGCTGTGTTATTTACATGAATTTGGATGTCATTAGGGATATATACCTGTGTGTGTGTTTGTGTGTGTGTGTGTACACAGCCATTGGATGGACCAATCTGGCTGTTTCGGTCCTAATCCCAACGGTATTTAGACTTTGATCTGGCTAAGGGCCAACGCAGACTGCTGTTTCAGGACTAATGTTCTACACATGTTTACCACTCATAAGCCACATCACTGGTCAGCATACCAAGTGTGTGTGCCTAAACTGCTGATCCTTTGTTTTTAGCTTCCTCCATATGTTCTAGCAGAATGGGGAAGTGTACTGGCATGCTGCTGACACACATTGACTTTACATGTATATGTAAACATTTGCTAACATGGCACTGAGTTAAATAGATTGACCCCAGTAACACTGATAACCCGAAGCCCCATTACCCCTGACACGCAGTTCAAAGCACAGTATCTGACACCAGTGCATCCCTATGAGAAATGAGGTATGACCAGAAATTGGACACTGGCCAACACACACACACACACACACACACACACACACACACACACACACACACACACACACACACACACAGACACACACACACAGACACAGACACACACACACAGACACACACAGACACACACACACAGACACACACACACAGACACACACACACACACAGACACACACACACACACACACACACACTGTGGAGACATTTACACAAATGAGTGTTCAAGAATTGTAATGAGATTGATTTTGAGATTGAGTGTCTGATGGCTGGGTCGGACTAGAGGCAGCCAGAAGGGTAAAGGGGGTAGGTGACGACAGAGTATCCACTTATCACTGAGATTTGAGCATTGAGTGTCCTGCTAATTTAACATGGCATACAAGAACAAGGCAGTAATGCACCAGGATCAGCCTCCCTCCCTGGTGTCCCTTTGAAAGAGAGAAACAAAAAGCTAGCAGTCGTATGGACCCCAGGCTTGATGACAACACAGTGGCTCTGGTTGGACCCTCCTCTAAGATCACAGAGCACGAGGCACACTGGTATGCTTTAAAGCAAAGGGATGTTTATCCTAAAGCAGATGAGTGTGTGGGCTATGGCTATGTATGGAAGGCTTTGATGTCACTCAGCAGTGAGGGGCTAGTGTGAGGGTTGACCAAGGGGGGGCAATGGAAGTTAGCTCACACCATCAGAGAGAGTAGGCGGGAAGCTGGATCTTGTAAGACTGAGTCAGCACTTTGGCCACTCATACAGCATGTTTCCTTATGTCTGCCCCCCCCCCTTTCGCCCCTCAACAGGCCTTCATACCATGGAAACAGAGATGATGCCCAAGTTTGCCACAAAAGATGAAGAGATTGAGTACTGGAAGAATCTGTCCATAAAGTACAAGAAGAGGTATGTATGTTTTTGGTTCCTACTTAGTTAACACAGCCATGTCAGAACATCCAAGTCATAAAGCTTATGTTTTGCTCCTATTCAAAACACTATGTGAAGAAAATAAACCACAGTGTTCACATACATTAACCAGACTGTGATGTTTCAACCAGTTTCTTTTTACATTACTTTTAATTACTTCAGTTAGTTAAAAAAATTACTAGAAATTAATTCAGGCCTGTTTCGTTGTAGAAAAAATTTACATGAAGCGTTTCTCAAACCTGCAGCATCGCTCTGCATGCATTTGGAGGCTCCTACACACACACACACACACACACACACACACACTTTTTCACACGCACACGTGCAAAACTGCTCTCTTGAAGGATTTCTGTACATTCCAAGCCTATGCAGGGGGGTTGGTGTTGGCTGTGGGAGTAAATACCAGGAGCAGCCTGTAACATAAGTATAAACTTAAGTATAAACAGTGCACATAAGTATATAACATAAGTATAAACAGTGCCATAGTCTCAGAAAATGTTGTGGGAAACACTGAACCAAGTGTTTTACTAATTACTAGTTGGTGTCTAAGTCATGTTAATAGGATTCTGTCTTTTCAACCCTTTACACGTGAGTTGTTTTTCTCCCTGTGGCAAAACCCTTCATGAGAAGATTTTCAGCCATGTTGCTTTCTTTAGGGCTGTCTACATTTCCATACTTGCCCATCCAAGCGTGAACCCGGTCATGCTTATACAGTCTGTTTCATAAAAGACAAGCCTTTTTTGTCAACACACAAAAAGCTTGACATGAAACGCAAATGAGTCCATGGCGTCATAGGCCTGTCATGTCACATGACCCTAGCCTGTGGTTTTTTCTTTTCTGCTACATTCATTGTCAGGGTACAGAGTCACCACCACACAGTCACTTTCACACAACAGGGCTGTACGTTAAGCTTTTTCACTAGGAGCACTGGTGCTCCTAAATGAAAAAATTTAGGAGCACAGATAAAAATTTAGGAGCACTTTGAAATTTCTTGATGGAATTTTATTATAACTAGGGGTGTAACGGTATACAAAAATCACGGTTCATTACATACCTCGGTTTTGAGGTCACGGTTCGGTTCATTTTCGGTACAGTATGGAAACAAAATGCAAAACCATTTCCTTCCTCAGCATGGTGTTGTTTAATTAACCAAAATGTCAATATAGAAATGGAAACAGTAAAAAAAATTAAAGTGCTGCTTGGTACCAATAACTTAAATGAAATATTCTCAAATTAACCAATGTTTGAAATAAAAAATACATTCCTTTTTACAGTAAACTAAATCAACATTTAAAGTGCAGCACTCAGTTCCAGATACAATAAGGAATTCGTTGTAAATCTAAATCTTCATATTTTTTGCCAGGAAGATAAGCTTATTTAAATGAGATAGATGTTATGACCAATTAGATCAGCGTGTGGTGTGTTTAGTGCGTGACGTTTGCTTAAGAGAGGGGAGTTACAAAAAATTCAGACCAACATGGGGGACACTTCTGGAACCTCTAACGTTAAAGTGTTTGTATGATTTAAAGTCTCTGAGTGACCAAAAGTGATGGTGCCATCACGGATTGTTATTTAAATGTGCCACGAACTGACTTAAGACAAGCAGAGTACTCTAGATTACCATTTAATCACTCGAAGTTTTAAGCTAGCAAAGTTATCTTACGACTAGCTAACTATTAGCAAGCTGGCTAACAAATACGGTCACAAGCTTGTACTAGTACACTTCTTGCATTTGTAGAATGATATTACAACACTTAAATATCATCTAGGCAACACACCGATGCCCATGTAGCCCCTGCAATATGCAATTTTGAATCAGTTGCTGATGTTAGATGTAGGCTAGCTTGCGGGATAACTTATGTTGGCCAGCCAGGCTGGCATTTCGCCTTGTCGGGTCGAAACGAGGCGTAAAAGTTTTGAAGTGAAGTGGTAAGAATAGAAAGGCTCGTCTGTTTGGTTCGCCGTGTGACGTTACCTCCACGTGGTCGTAAGAGCACAAATCACAAACGAGTTTCTCTTAAGAACTTCCCTTACTACTCCAATCATATACAGCTATCCTCGTGAATGTTAAAAAGAGCCAAATGTAGTGGCAGCAGCATGTAAAACACATACTGACTGTACTCGTTCGGTACAGCACTGTATTGAACCGAACGTCTGTTTTTCCAGCGGTTCGGTACGAATACACATACCGTTACAGGCCTAATTATAACGCAAAGACACATCACCTATCACCTCATCCTCACCGTCTTCATCATATCTCCTGTTTGCCTCTCCTGGTTCTTTAGGTTTTCGTTGAAAGAAAGATGTTATCATATTTTCCTCACTAACCGTTCGTAGCAATGGATCATTGAAGCTATTTCTAAATGACGACTGAAGGAGCAAGCTAGCTAATCGCAGCGCAAGCCAAGACCGGTCCGTAGCAGCGAAACACTACTTGTGCAGAACTTTTTTCCCATATGCGTTGAGACGTCACCGCGTCATCATGACAAGAACAAAGTTCTTCCTGCTCGATCACATTTGACAAGGGAATGAGAACAAAAATCAGGGAACATTGTAGACTCTTGTCGATTGGAATGTTTTTATTTTAATTATTATTATATATTTATTTTTAGGAGCAAAATGCGAATGAAAGGGTTGAAATACATAATCGCACAAGTGCGCCCGTTTTATTTTTCTTCCTCGCACAGTCCAAAATTTAGGCGTAATATGCGACCAATTGGTCGCAATGTACAGCCCTGCACAACCTGCCTGTCAATACCCAGCAGTCACCTGGATCAGCACACCGGATCTTTCAGGACATTTCACTATTGTTTGGTCCTGGTTTAGAGTTAAATGAGGGCATGGGAGGTGGTTGTTGCTCGAAAGCTTAAGTTTCACGTTCTCCCCAGCAACCAAGAGACCTGAGAGCGCAGAGCAACGAGAGAGAGAAAGCGAGAGTAAAGTTTAAGTACTGTACACCGTACAGTGGGTATGTGGCCAGTGGACTTTACTGTAAAGAGCTTAGTCCAGAGCTGTGGCCTCTGAAGCGCTGCCAACAGGCTTAGGCCACTAGGGTTATATAATACTGCCAATGCTGCCAGATCTAATGGCCAACCCACTACCCACTGAAGTATGTAGAGTTTCCACTCCAGTCTTTTTGCTACGCTGAGGTTTTGGGAAATACAACTTCTGATACCGTCATCTCAGCTATTTTAGTAAACATGCAAAAACCTCTGTGTTTTTGTTACACCGCACATGATCATGATTGTTTTGAAGTGTGCATGGAGCCTGTGATTTGCTAGTTGTGTTGTATCTCTCCTGCCCTGTGACCGTACGAGAGAGGAGTGGACTGTGTGTGCTCCAGCATAGAGACCTCTCCTATGTGTGACAGCTGTGTAGCTCTCTCTCTCTCTCTCTCTCTCTCTCTCTCTCTCTCTCTCTCTCTCTCTCTCTCTCTCTCTCTCTCTCTCTCTCTCTCTCTCTCTCTCTCTCTCAGGCCCCACACAGGTGCTGCTGCTGGGGCTAATGGTAGAGCTGGCTATGTGCTGACTGGCTCTGCCTGTGCAACGGACCAGCTGTTTTACACACACACACACACACACACTTTATATCTCTCTCCCTTTCTTTGTCTCTCTTGCCATCTTAGTTCACAACATTTCCAAAAAGTAGTATATAAAAACATTATTTGGAAAAAGTCGTAAAAAGTAATAATAAATAAATGAAAAGTAGGACACAAAACAAGGAAGCATACAGTTACAAAACAAGGGTAGACAAAAAAGTTACAACAGACTTGGCATAAGTTTCTCGCTCTGTCTTTTTCTGCTGAGGGACACACACGCTCGCACGCACACACACATACACATATATGTACACACTTCCTAGAAAGGCATGACTACATGTACAACTAATACTCATGTGTAGTCAGACAGCGTGTACTGAGACTCCCCTAAGCCCCGGTGGACCACAGGAAGCATTTAAAATCCCAAGAATTTCCTGTTGAGGCAGGAGAATAACGCCGAGACGGCAACTTTTTTTGTATCCTCTCTGTCATCAGCACACATGTGAGAGGGGAACATTTTCTCCCTCAGCAGTTGACTTTGTTTTGCTACTGTCTGTGCCACGTCTAATTTGAGCCTGGGAAAGCAGTGTAATATCTCCATAGAGTGCCTTTCTCTTCACTTCACAGAAGTAAACAAATGCAGCCAAAGTAGCAAGGCATGGAATGGCATGAGAAGAATTGCGGACAGTCCTCCAAGTCTAGAGATGAGAACAGACGTAGAGCACCTTGAAGATGTTAAGAGGAACATCTTCTCTCGCTCTTTTTCCACGAGCATCCAAATTTATTGTCACTGTTTGGGCTGCAGCTAATTTTAGCCTGAACAAGCAGTTTAATATCTATATAGAATGCCTCCCTCCTCGGACGTAAACAGATATGTGGCATGAGAGGTATTGAGGACAGTCCTCCAAGCCTAGAGATAAAAACAGACGGAAAAGGACCTGGAAGATGGTGTCTGTGTCTTGTGCCAGCTGGCGAGACTTGCTGAGCGCTTTTCCCCTGTCGGGGTGTTATTTAAGAATATGCTGAGGAGGCAGCCTGGGTGTCGCCGCAGTGAGTTAAGTGTGACTGTGCCTTTTCACCAAGCGACTGTGCTACCCTCTCTACCAAGGTTTGAGGAGGCAGGGACTGACCAAGCTTCTTCAAGCAAGCAAACAATTATAGTTCCTGAAAACAACTTTGGTCACATGCGAAGTAGCCCACCCTAGTCTCCCCACAACCACCACCCCTCAACTGACCTCTCACCCTTGACCTCTGACAGGTCACGTGGAATAGGAGCCTTGGGCCCATCTGCCCACGCACGTGTGTCTGGCCACCTGGAGAGCGCTTCAGCTCTTTTTATTATTAGACCAGACATACGACCAGACTTGCTGACAAGCACCCAGTGGACAACTTTAAGATTTGACGCAAGTAGAGCCAGCGAGGGTGTAGACCACCTAGGGACACAGTCACTCTTCTTTCTTTTTTTTGCTGTCTCATTGTCTGCCTGCCTCCCTGTCTCTCTCTCTTTCTCTCTCTCTCTCTCCCTCCCTCCCTCCCACCCTCTCTCTTACTCTCTCTCACCCTCTCTCCCCCTGGTTCTCTGATTTTGCAGCTGAGGCTTGGGTATGGTGCATGTGAGGGAGAGGTTTTCTGTTTTCTCCCTGTGTGATTTACTGGCGAGACTTAGGATATGAGACACATGAGCGAGAGTCTCTTCTGGCGCGTGTTGTGATTTAATGACCCGGTGACGGGTATGGCCCACGTGAGGCAGATTTACTCTCTAACTCTCCAACCCCCCCTCCCCCTCTCTGCCATTCTTTCTCTCTATTTCCCTCTCTGTCCTTTCCTCTCCTCATCTGTCTGTCTTTTTCTTTCCTTTCCTCTCTCCTTTATTCTCTCTCTCTCTCTCCCCTATCCCTCCTTCCCTCTTTTCTTCCTCGTCACGTGAGGTAGATTTACTCTCTGACTCTCCAACCCCCCTCACCCCCTTCTCTGCCATTCTTTCTCTCTCTCTCCCTCTCTGTCCTTTCTTCTCCTCATCTGTCTGTCTTTCTCTGTCTTTCCCTCCCTACTTTCCTCTCTCTCTCTCTCTCTCTCTCTCTCTCTGTCTCTGCCCCCCCATCCCTTCTTCCCTCTTTTCTTCCTCCCTCTCTCCCTTCCCCTGTGGGTTAATGGTCTGAGTTTTATGCCTGTCCCGCCACGCTGCCTGCAGGCCCTGCTGTTTATTACATTAGTGAACAGGGCCCCAGCGGCCACTGGTCATTATGTCCAGGGGGAGCAGATGCCTGCTTTAGCAGGATGGGTCTCCTGCCTCACTGAATTGAATAATACATGAAAAGAAAGAAACTGTGTGTGTGTGTCTGTGTGTGTGTGTGTGTCTGTGTGTTTGTGTCTGTGTGTGTGTCTGTGTGTGTGTTTAAGGGGGGTGTTGTCCTGCTGGCAGATGGCTAAAGCAGAGTATACCCACTGGACTTTTGAGGTGCTTGTTGAATGGATGGATGTCCCAGAAACCCCCTAACCCCCATTCTCTCCTCTCTCTCCTCAGTTGCCATGACGCCCAGGAGGAGCTGCAGGAGTTCCAGGAGGGCAGCAGGGAGCTGGAGGCCGAGCTGGAGGCACAGCTGGGCCAGGCGGAGCACCGCATCCGTGACCTCCAGGCCGAGAACCAGAGGCTCAAGAGCGAGGTCGACTCCCTCAAGGTCAGTCTTTGGGTTGGGGTTTTGTTTTAACAAAGTTCTGGAAGTGATGGTGGTAGGTACTGTTTAGCTGGAGTGGTTTGGGAGAGTTGTATCAGGGTGGCTCACACACACACATGCGAATTCCCCACCTCCCTGAAGAAGTGAGCAGCACTGTTCATATAAAAGAGTGTCTATAAAAAAGATTGCCAAAAATATTGCCTGCTTTTCTTTCCAATAGCCTTCTATGCCCTCTCTTTATTTGTTCTCACATGTAACTGCTAAATTCTGTACATGAATAAGTTCTGTGAAACTCTTCAGGCTTGACTGCGAATTAACTGTGATTAAAAAGCAAAGTAGATAGAAAATTGATAGCTTGTGACCTGCCACAATCAAGTCCGAAAGTGTGAACAGTTGGCACATACCCGCAAGTGTGTGTGTGTGTGTGTGTGTGTGTGTTTATTTATTTCCTTGTTGGTGTTTGTGTGTTTAATTCTGTGTCCATGCACACACACACACACCTTTGCGTGGCCTGGTGCCCAGCTAATCCTTCACCATCCCTATAATTGGATGGCAGGCTCAGGATGGATAAAATAAGCCCGACCTAAAGTGGGCCCCCGCTGGCTTGGAGGTGCCCCGAGTGAACACCGCACCCACCCTCCTCCCTCTCCCTGACCCACATTCACTGTAACTATGTGAACTACTGCTTCACTGGCCAGTCCCATAGAGCAGGATCCGGTGTACACACACACACACACACACACACACACACACACACACACACACACACACACACACACACCCCGCCCAAACCAGACAGGAGTGTCCCATACAGCAGGATACAGTTTACACGAACACACACACACACACACGAACACACACACAAACAAAAACACACACACACCGTGTTTGGTCGGAGGGCAGAGGTTCAGGACTACACCTGTGTCTAGCATTTGTGTTCTTATTGTGGGGAGATGTGGGCCACACTGTCCCGCTGCTGTCCCCAGAGCATTGGGCACTGGCTGGGATGGAGAGGAGTGGTCACGGGAAACAAGCGAAAGGGAAAGTGGGTTAGCCTGTGTGACGGGAAGCAGGGATGGGCTGCCAGAAGCCTGTTCTTCCTCCTCTTTATCATCCTCATCTTCATCCTCCTCCTCCTCCTTCTCTCTCACTGTTGTCCTTCCATTACCTCTGTCAGTGTCTGTCCCAGGAGAGGGGGTTGTATCAGGATGAATCATTCTCTCAGCTCTTACATCTGTCTGTCTCTCTGTACTAGTTTCGCTCTGTCTCTCTATCTGTCTCTCTATCTGTCTCTCTATCTGTCTCTTTGTCACTGTCTTTCTCTGTCTCTCAGTCTCTGTCACTGTCTCTCTCTGTCTCTCTGTCTGTCTGCCTCTCTCTCTCTCTCTCTCTCTCTCTCCTTAGTCTCCTACACTCTTCAGTCACAAATCCTTAGCTCTGCCTCACTTTCTCTGCCCTCATGTGTGTGTGTCTCTCCTTGCTCACAGGAGAAACTGGAGCAGCAGTATGCTCAGAGCTACAAGCAGATCTCCATGCTGGAGGACGACCTGGTGCAGACGCGCGGCATCAAGGAGCAGCTGCACAAGTACGTGCGGGAGCTGGAGCAGGCCAACGACGACCTGGAGAGGGCCAAGAGGTACTCAAGAGACGCCGCAAATAAATATGCACTTCAAGACAAACCCAACATTACACACATGCCTGTTAATCCCCCCCCTGAATAGTGAAAATCCGCAATATAGCGAGACTAAATGAAAACATTTCATTTTATTTATACATTTAAGCCTTAAAATACCACTCCCACATGCTGTTTTAATACATTTACTGTATGTATTACAGAATAATTACTGCATTTTAATCAATATGTATATGTAACAGTATAGTTATCATAAATTATAATATTGTTCTGACTTTTTTAGCCTGCATATTCACGTAGCAGGCATGTATTAATGAAAAAAATTGCGATATAGCGAGACCACTATACTGGGGGGGGATCATTATGTGCATTGAAAGACAAATCCCTCATTACACACATATCTATGAATCATCTTGGATTTGCTGAAGGGCTTTAGGTGAATATTTTACAGTGTTTCACAGTTTCCCAGCAACATAATGTGTTCTTCTGCAGTGGCTTGTTATTCAGAAATGTCAGACCTCCAAATGTCAGCATAGTTAACTCAGTGCATTGGAGCTTTCTGCAACATTTTCACGAGCTTGTATGATAAATATGTATACCCACACCTGTGCATACACTTACCACTAAGTACTGTATTTGACTAGGGAAACACTGTGACCTAAGCACATAGCTATGCAGTAAGCCATTAAAGCTCTCTCCACTTCTAATCTCGACTGCACACAGAAAAAACATGTTGGATGTTGTAGAGCAGACTGACCTCCTGAGTGGCTACTTAGTACACACTACTCCCACCTTTATCAGCCCCTCAGCAATGACACATTCAGGACAAACAGATCCGCCCGTGCACAGAGCCCCACCCACAGCACGGAGTGTACTCTGGGATTTTTGTCTTGTGTGTGTGTGTGTGTGTGAGAGAGAGTGAGTGAGTGAGTGTGTGTGTGTGTGTTAGTGAGTGTGTGTGTTAGTCAGTTAGTTAGTCAGTTCTGACCTGCTGCCTGCCATGTGCTCCCTTAGGGCCACCATCGTGTCCCTGGAGGACTTTGAGCAGCGACTGAACCAGGCCATCGAGAGGAACGCCTTCCTGGAGAGCGAGCTGGACGAGAAGGAGTCGCTACTGGTGTCTGTGCAGAGGCTCAAGGATGAAGCCAGAGGTACCGACGCCAGACTGAAATTCACAATTAACTAAACCTCAATCTGGAACAAAGCATCTTTAATTCATTGGTCCCTGAATTAAATATACTCAATCAAGTACACCAAAGACAACAGAGGGGGTGGGGTGACAACCCCTCTGCCTTCAGCCCCAACCTTGCTCTTTCAGGGCACTTGTTTTGCCATGTCCTCAGTTAAAGGGTCTCCTAGAGCTGGTATACAGCAATAGGTATTAGTTATGATAACTTAAAAAGTATGTAAAATGCATATGCTAAATTCTGTAGTTATAACTTGGCATACGCCACAGTGAAACATGCACTTCTAACTGTCTGTTTTTATGGTCCTTGAGCTTTTCCAATTTACATGCATTCTTAGCTAGCTGCAGAAATGCTGAAATGGTGTTCAACCTTGCTGTCTGCCTTCTCTGTCCCCCCCCCCCCCCACCCCCGGCAGACCTGAGGCAGGAGTTGGCCGTGAGAGAGAAGACGACGGACACGCGCATGTCTGCTCCCAGCTCCCCCACACTGGACATCGATAAGATGGACACGGCCGTGCAGGCCTCGCTGTCCCTGCCAGCCACTCCAGTGGGCAAGAACATCGAGCACCCCTTCATCACACAGAAAGGTACCGTACACTCACACGCTCTCAATGTCTCTCTGTCCCTCCCCCTCTCTATCTCTTATTTACTTCTCTCACATGCTCTCTCTCTCTCTCTTTCTCTCTCTCTCTCTTTCTCTCTTTCTTTCTCTCTTTCTATCATTTTCTTTCTTATCCACATATACATGATCTCTGTTTCTTTCTTTGTCTTTCAAAGTAGACCTTTGTTTGTCATGTCTTTTGTCATCTTACATGTGGTCTAACTCGCTGTCCTCTCTCTCTCTCTATTCCTTTCTCTCTCTCTGTCTTTTTCTGTTCTGGGCTCTGTAGTGTTGACCAATGGGAACTGTGGAAGCTCAGCTTTGACCCCTTCTGCCAGAATCACGGCTCTCAACATCGTTGGAGACCTATTGCGCAAAGTTGGGGTAAGATTGTCCACATTGTCATTTTCTCCATAAATCATGGCCACATGTCACCACCAAGCGTCTTCAAAAGTACGTTAACTACTTTAAGGCAAAAGTGCTTAATAAAACTACTTTTTAAGGAAAAAGCTCTTAATAAAACTACTGTATTATTATTATTACAACATGTGTTAAACCGAATCTGATGTCCCACAGGCACTGGAGTCCAAGCTGGCCGCCTGTAGGAACTTCGCCAAGGACCAGTCGGCCAGGAAAAACTACACGGGGAACGGCAACCTGATCAACAGCAACGCCACGAAGTTCTCACATTCGCTGCACACAACGTACTTCGACAAAACGTAAGTGTCCTTTGATGCAATATGTCACATGTAATGTGAGGACCACTTCTGTAAAAGTGTGAAAACTGTGATTCTGCGAAACACACTTTTAGCATTTTACAAACAGTTATTTTATTATTATTATTATTATTGTTGTTATTGTTATTATTATTATTGTTATTTTTATTAGAAACCCACATCCTTCTGTCATAAATAACTCTAGTGTGTCTGAGTGGTATTTTAGGTATTTGTTTAGAGACATGTTGGCCCAGAGGGAGCAGTATACTTTTAAAAAGCAGAGCCCTCTATTTTGTTTACTCTGAGAGTGAAGCCATGGGAATGTTCTGCTAGCTAGGAGCTTTACTACCCTATGGTAGTCTACCTAGATACAGTATGTTACGAAAACCACACACACTCGGACCTTGGGGGTATGTACTGGAAAAAAGCCCCCCCAAAATCTATAAACTGTTTCACCATGATTGTACTATATAAATGTGTTGTCAAACAATCTGTACCTCAAATTACAAGTAAAAAATCCTACAAAAGATTCAACTATGACTTCAACTGTTATGTCCTACAAGTGTTTTTAATTACGTGTTTAATATGTGTGTGTTCTTGTGTTTGTTCTGTGTAGGACCATGAACGGTTTGGACCCCAGCTCCCTGACGACTATGGCCCCCACACGGACGGTGTCTCCCCCCGGCATGCTGCCCCTCAGTGTGTGAACCAGCCCCCACCCCATTGCCCCCCACCCCAGCAGATGAACAGGGCATGGAGAGGACACTTATGAGTGCAACATTGTTGTTGTGGCAAAGACGAGAGAGAAAGAGAGAGAGAGAGAGATGGATCATGTGTGAGCTTATAATGAAATTGAGAGGTGTGTGTGTCTGCGGGTGCACGAGCGTGTGTGTGTGTGTTTGTGTGGGAAACGGGGGTTGCAGTCTCCCCTGGCAGGGTCATGTCAGGGGTGACAGGTGAGGTCTCTGAGGGTCACATGTGATTGGTCGGCTGGCTCATGGATGGTTGGCTGGCTGGCATCTGATTGGTTGGCTGGCTTCTTTACGCCTCCTGTGGACACTCAGCAGCTACAGGCTTCTCTCGCTCAAACCAGCGCTACATGACAAAGGTCTTCTGGTCTGACCGCAAGAGCTCATTTTTTTTCTCTTAATTTTTTTTTTTTGGCATTTGAATGTGTTGCACAGATAAAACATGATGTGTTGAGCAAGTGTATTTATGAATTGAAAAAATTTTTTTTTGTTCTTTACTGTAAGCTTTTCAATGCAATGTGTGTGTGCGTGTGTATGAGAGAGTATGTGCGAGTGTGTGTGTGTGAGAAAGAGAAAGAGAGTGTGTGTGTGTGTGTGTGTGTGTGTGTGTGTGTGTGAGAGAGAGAGAGTGTGTGTGTGTGTGTGTGTGTGTGTGTGTGTGTGTGTGTGGTACATAGAGGACCTTTTACGGCCACACAAGTGACTGAAATGGCGCAGGACAGCTGTTAGCGCAGCCCTGTTGTTTCTGAATAGCAGTTACTCAGCGAGAGACAGACTGAGCGCAAGAGAGACAGAGAGTAAGAGAGAGAGACAGAGAGAGACATAGAGAGAGAGAGCAAGAGTTATGCAGCAGATGGTCAAGCTGAAGTATAGCCGAAAGACTGCTAATGGTTAACAGACTGTAATAATCACCTATAAGCACCCTACAAAACCCTCTGTTTCTATTGATATGGGCCCATAGCCCACAGTCAGCATGACCAGTGTACCATCTCCACTGTCTAGGCATGTAAACAGAAGGGAGTGTTATTGTGAGAGTTTGACAGGTCAATACATGAGGAAAGATTTCACAGTTATCTTGTGACATGTCAGGCACAGTTATCGGCGGGGAACGTGTTTGGTGGGTAACTATACTGTTTGTGCTCACTTGGTGTTCTTTTTTCTTTTTTTTTTTAACAAAATCACAGAACCAGCTGTGTTCAGCCAACTGATAATTTCACGTTCTGGCGACTGAATGTGTCTCGTAGAAGTCTCTCGCCCCCTTTTTTTTCCACGTGCCTACGAGCGAATATGTTCCATGTCACCAAACGCTTCGTACTGTTATTTTCTTCATTTTTTCGTCTTTCTTCTCTTAAATATACATCATGGTGCTGCCTCTTCCCCTGGTTTCCACGTTTCTTACCTCCACCAGCCTTTGGAGTTACAGAGCACTTAAGTCAAGGGTGGGTTGTGTTCGTGTTTGCTCCCCCCATCCCTGTAAATTCACCATTAAGTTATTGAGCACTATTTGGGCCTTGGGCTGCCGTGGGCCTGTGTACATAGGTGTGTAAGAGCGTTGTCAGGTTTGTACATAACAGCTCTGGACTCTGCATCGGCTTTAATTTATTTCAGATTCTCTATGGCATGTTATTATTAAGACGAGTGTGAATCTTTTATGAATTGTACATCAGTTTAAAAAAATCATATCTATCATGTTATAGAATCGGTTGTTCGATATATGTTCGAATAAAAGTGAAGGTATTTAAAGCATCATTTGCATCAAATGGTTTTATTTTTCCAGTTTGCCTTGCAGTTCACAATGTAAATGTTACTCAGCAGGGAACAGCAGGCCAAGAATGCCTCCCTTTTTAGAATGTGTTAAATAATGGACTTTAAATATTGCCCTCCTTTTGGTTCTATCGGGACCTGCTTGCAGGAACAGACATTCTGTCTCACTGGTGTGTGTGTGGGGGGGGCGGGGGGTGAGAGGGAAAATCACAATCCCAGCTTCTTCTCCATTGCATCTCTTAGTTTGTGCTTCTGGATCTAAACGATTCAAATCGTTACAATTAAACAATTATTTAAACAATTCTACAATTAAACAAACAATTACAATGTCTTTGTCTTCCATCAAAATATCTATATTACAGAGACAATGACAAAACCACCAACATTGAAATCGTATGTTTAGCAGATAAAGAAACCCATCACTAAAAGCCCCTCACCTTTCCAGAGACTGTTAGTGGGTAGCTTGTGACAAACTCCACGTAGTGTGGAATCTTGAAGTGGGCAATCTGCAAATTCATGAACAGAGAAACAACAACAATCCAAATTGAAAAAAAACAACTGCCACTTTAGGCTGTAAGCTATTAACCTGAGAGAGAGAGAGCTTACCACATTAGTAACCAATGGCAAAGACATCATTTTAAAGTATTAAATATCAAATAAATAATTTTGGGATTCAAAAGGTCCAAACTAAACTGCCACATTAGGCTGCAGGCTATTAGGCTGAGAGAAAAAGAGAGAGCTCAATAGGATGTCACTACCTGTCCTTTGCAGTAGTAAAAAAATTAAACGAAACTGCCACATTAGGCTGCAAACTATTAGGCTGGAATAGAGCTGAATGATTAAGATGTAGCTACCTGTCCTCTGAATTAGTCTTTGAGCAGTTAAACTGAGAAACAGCTGATTGATGAGGATGTAGCTATCTGTCCTTAGCAGTGGGCTTTGAGCTACCTGTCCCTTTGCAGTAGTCTAGGAGCAGTAAAGCTGAGAAACAGCTGATTGATGAGGATGTAGCTACCTGTCCTTTGCAGTATGCTTTGATGTCCTCCGCAGTGCAGTGCTGGCCGTCTCTCAGACGGATGCAGGCACACACCTGCTCCCCCAAACGCGCGTCCTTTACCCCCACCACCTGCAATTCCACACGGGCCACAGAACATCAAATTACTTCTGTCAGTCAACCAACACGTTCCTCAGACACGTTAATCTGTACCACCCTGCAGGCAGGAGAGACTAAAAGTGGTGCGAACTGAAAATTGTTTCACACGCTTAATCATAGCTTTTATTTAACCTAGCCTATATTTAATGAGATAACACACAAGATTAACCTTTTAAATGAAATAAATCCCAGAAAAGTAAAAGTAGATAAGTAGAGTAGAGAAAAGCAGATAAGACTGTTACAACTTGATCTTAACAGACAATCAAATGACATCCTTTATTTCATAGTTTATATCATAGTTTAGAGGCACTGAGGCACTTTTACGTTACAGAGCAAGGATTGTGCACACACACAGTATTTGTTAGCACACACACAGAACAACCAGTTAAACAAGCATGAGGAGCCCTTTTAGAACTATTATGACTTTATCCTGAGGAAACAAATGACATCTTAAATGACAGATTAAGATGATTTGTCTGTTATTCTAGTAAAGGAGTTTAGTAATTACAGATCAGAAGTCAGTAGTCTTATTCCTTTAAGTCTTATTCATTTCTGAGAGACAAAGATAGAACTACTTAAAAAACTACTATTTTTCTTTGGGGCTCTTTGCTTTAATTTTAAAAACTGTATGAGACCAGAATTTCTATTCTGGACTATTCTGCTCAGCACTAAAGCACTGACGTCCAACAACACCAGTCACAGCTGCCCCCTTGTGGCGATGTTGAAGCACTACACCCTCACCTGGGCCTCCAGGACTTTGGGATGGGTGTGAAGAAACTGCTCAATCTCTGCAGGGTAGAGGTTCTCTCCTCCTCGGATGATCATGTCCTTGATGCGGCCCTCAATGCGGCAGTACCCAAACCTGTCCAGGCTAGCAAAATCTCTGCAAGGACACAGTGTGCAGCATAACTTCCCAATGCTTCTAAGCAGATGCAAAGATGCAGTGTAGCACACAAGATCATTTCGGGTCGAGTGTTTTGTGTAAATCTTGTGCCGTGTATTATATACACTCTGTACAATACGTCAACATACCTCTACCTCTACATTTTGTAGCAATTACTTATTATCTATCTCTTCTCTCTCTCTCTCTCTCTCTCTCTCTCACACACACACACACACACACATATATATATATATATATATATATAATATTACTCACAATGTGCTTAATTCTTGTCACTACTATTATCATTTCTTATTATCAATTACTTATTATCTATCTCTTCTCTCTCTCTCTCTCTCTCTCTCTCTCTCTCACACACACACACACACACACATATATATATATATATATATATATATATATATATATATATATATATATATATAATATTACTCACAATGTGCTTAATTCTTGTCACTACTATTATCATTTCTCAAAAATGATGAATTGTAGTGAGAATACTCTGCCTCTGTCTCTTACCCAGTCTTGTACCAGCGGTCTTTAGTGATGCTCTCCTGGGTCTTGGCCGGCTCGTCCCAGTACTCCAGCATGACGCAGTAGCCTCTGATCAGCAGCTCCCCAGTGCTGCCCAGGGACACCAGCTGGCCTGTGGAGGGCTCCACTATCTTTGCCTGATGGACACAGGGGTGTGTTAGCTCAAAAGGTCAATCCGCTTCATGTCAGGGTCCTGCATCACTTTGTCAGATCTTATTCCACGAGAATGATATGACCACCTCGCAGAACATTATCCCTTATGCAGTTTACATCTTCACTAGGGTGTACTGCACAAACATAATGTATAACATGTAACAAACATAATGTATTATATTACCATCTTTATACAGTGTGAAGCATATACAAGAAATATGGTGAACTGATCTGCTACACAGGCAGAGCAAAGCAGGGCAGGGTAAGTTTATTTGTATAGCACATTTCATACACAGGGACAGTCAAGGGGCATGTGCTTAACAAAAATAAAAGCAAAGATCAATATGTAAAAGCATAAAAGATAAAATAAGTGTAAAGGCTTAAAAGGATAAAAGTAAAATAAGTATAAGGTAAATAAAATACATGTTTAATACAAAAAACACTGCACAGCTTCTGGCTACTGTATATGGTACCTCTGTATGACTCATGATGCAGCCCACTGTCTCAGTCTTGCGTTTCTCGTTGTCCTGAGGGAAGCCCAGAAACGTCACAGGGCTGTTCTCTGTGGTGCCATAGCCAATCTAGGGAGAATGAAATGCAATGTGTTACCATAGTTGGTAGCCATACATAGTTAGTCTTATTCTTAATGCATATATTATAATTATAATAATTATACATTATATTATAATGTATCTCTTAAATATTTGTATTCATTCATATTTAATATTTAGAATTATTTGGGGATTAAAAATGTCACTTTACCATCATCTCCTTCACGTTCATGTCTGTGACTAGTTTCCTGACAACCTCAGGAGGACACGGAGATCCAGCCATTATTCCTTTCAGCAGAGATCAGAGATGGTTAAACCAGCATGTGTTAACAGTGTCATCAGCTTACCAATGAAACTGCTTTAGTTCAGTAGTCATCTCTCTCACCAGCTTCTGCTGAAGACAAGTCGTACTTGTGGAAGTCTGGATGTCCCAGCATGTCTATGTACATGGTCGGAGTGCCATAGAGAAAATTGCATCTAGATGGAAGAATGTAGCACATTTGGAGATATCACCATTGGAGATAATGTCAGTCCTCCACAAGGTGCCAGCAAATGGTGGAGTACCTATATGGATACTCATTAGACATGAGAGCACACATTGAGAGAACTGAACTGCCCTCTGGTGGGCTGATGGGGAACATCACCCTAAAGTGTAAAATCCAAACTGAAGTGCCCAGATGAATGAATACCTCTGCTACAAACACCTTAGAAAAAGGACGCATATATACCTCTCGTTCTGAATGGCCTCCAGGTTGGCTCCTCCGTCGTACCCTGGAGAGGGGAAGACCAGCGTGACGCCATGCAGGGCCATGCACATGCCGCCCAGCACTGAGCCGAAGCAGTGGTACATGGGCACAGGCACACACACACGCACCTGAGGCTGAGGGGTCAGAGGTCACAGGAGGTGGGAAAACCAGGCTCAGTGTGGAAAGTAACAAAGCTTGCCAAGCAAGCTATAACAAACCTTGCCATGTGTATCTCTGTGTATCTATTGTACAGTTTATCTCTATATATTTCTATTTGTCTAATTAAATGTATACTGCTACATATCTATATAAATGAATGTATAGAGAGCTATCGGATCTACCGGAGTCAAATTAAATGTATATGTAAATATACTTTGCCAATAACACTGATTCTAATTTTGATTGTGATCCTGGTAAAGAGGTAACATACCCTCCAGCTGAAGCCCATGCGATGTCCTAGGAAGTAGGCATTGTTCACAATGTTGTGGTGAGTCAGAGTAGCTCCTTTAGGGAGGCCTGTTGTCCCCTAGAAAATGAAATGACAAACCAAAGGAAAAAACAAAAAAACCAAACAAACAAAAAATCATGGTTCAGTTCATTACACTCTTGGAGGTTAGGGACTGTGTGCTGATGTAAACTGGCACTTACTTTACTTTACTTTACTTTTTATTTTTCAGGACATTGCACATTAATGAACATATACATGTAAATATGCCAGATTTTAGCACAGGTGCTAATTTCCATCTGTTGTCCTTAGGCAGGTTAGATGTAAAAAATAAAGGAGAGAGTAGTAATAGAAGCAAGTGTTAAAAGTTTGTACAAACAATAAAGGAGTAGTACTAAGACTTGAAAGTAAAAGAGAGAAAAAAAACAGTCAAGGGGAATAAGCAGACATACACGTTAATATAGATACAACACACTGTTAGTATAAAAAAAGAGCAAAGCCCCCAAATGTGTGTGCATGTGCGCGCGTGCGCGCGTGAGAGAGAGAGAGAAAGAGAGAGAGAGAGAAAGAGAGAGAGAGAGAGAGAGAGAGAGAGAGAGAGAGAGAGGCATCAATCAAATGTGTGTGCATGTTTGTAGTTCTCTGAGCCATATTTTGATCTGACACTTGAAAGTTGGAAAAGAGGGGCATTCTCTGATTTGGACCGGTATGGAGTTCCATAACGCACTACCTTTTATAGATAATGCACTCTGACTAAAAGCAGTTTTCCTAAATGGAACCACCACATCTTTATTAACCACTGCTCGCGTCATCCGCGTTTGACGGTATTTAAAGAATTCTTGCAGACTGGGTGGTGCCAGACCATGCAGGATTTTATACAATAAGCATATATAAGACAGTTTACAAAAATTCTCAAAGCTCAGAAGCTTATACTTAACTAAAATATTGCAATGATGGTATGATATAGGTTTCTTATCTAAGATTTCCAGTGCCTTTTTATATAGAATTTCGACTGGCCTGAGTGGAGTGGAACCTACCATGGTCCAGCTAGTGATACAATAACTTAAATGAGAAAAAATCATTGCATGGAGGAACGTTAAGGCAGCCGCTTCTGACATGGCACCTCTAATGTGCTTGAAGTTATAAAGATTTACTTTGATTTTTTTGGTTATCATTTTTATATGTTTTTTAAAAGAAAGATTTGAGTCTAAAATAACACCTAAGTATTTAAAATCTGTGACCACTTCTAACTTATCATTACCTATGATGACCTCAGGCCAAGAGAGTGTAGGGGAGGGTTGCTTGGATAAGTACAAGCAGACAGTTTTTTTTGTATTCAATACCAGACATGATCTATTGAGCCATTGTTGTATGTGTGAGAGTGCTGTAGAGAGTACACAAGCTGCTTCCTCAGGATCTTTAGCTTTTGTAAATATGACTGTGTCATCTGCATAAAGCTGGATGTCAACATTTGGACAGTGTGAAGGCAAGTCATTAATATAAAGAGAAAATAATATAGGCCCCAGTATGGACCCTTGGGGAACCCCTACTGGACAGCTCATGAAGGAGGACCTGACACCATCCACCATAGTGCACTGCTGTCTGCTGGCCAGATATGACCGAAACCAGGTTATGGATTGAGATGAAAAATTAAAGTGATTGAGTTTTGATAACAGTACATTATGATTTACAGTATCAAAGGCTCTTTTCAAGTCCAGGAATACAGCACCAACACAACCATTTCTATCTAGATAGCATTTATTCTTTTCTATGAACATGGCCAGTGCAGTCTCAGTAGAATGATGTGGACGAAACCCAAATTGCATGGGGTGTAGGGGTGTTTGACTTTTATTAAGATAGTCAATCATTTGCTTAGAGACCCATTTTTCAATAATTTTTGAGATGACTGGTAAAATGCTAATCGGTCTGTAGTTATTCATATCAGCTTTATCCCCAGCTTTAAATATCGGGGTTATAGTGGACAGTTTCCACGCCTTAGGGACAGTGGAACTTTTAATAGATGTATTAAAAAGGTGTGTGAGTGGGTTAGGGTTAGGGGTGGAGCTAGGGTTAGAGTTAGAGCTAGGGTTAGGGTTAGGGTTACAATTAGGGTTAGGGTTAAGGGTTAGGGTTCCCAGAGAGGGGCATGTCCCTACCGATGTGAACTGGATGTTGATGGGGTCATCGAAGGACAGCTGGCTCTGGAGACTCTGGAGCTGCTGGTGCTGCTCGCTTCCCCCCGCCTGCATAACATCATCCACATGCAGCATGCCTGGCTGACGACTGTCCGTCACGATCACCACGCGCAGGTCTGGTAACCTGTGTGTGTGTGTGTGTGTGTGTGTGTGTGTGTGTGTGTGTGTGTGTGTGTGTGTGAGCATGTGTACAGGACAAATGTAGAGAAAGGTTTATGTACTTCATTAAACCTAAGTATGATATTTCTTAACAAAATGTCTGCCTAAGAGTGCTTCCTAGACACAGAAGTAGTTTTTGAGGTGCTCTTTGGATAGGAAACACCAGATAAAACACCAACTTCAAGGCATATAAACCTTTGACTCTCTGATGGAGGCTTGATTGCCGAAACGCGCCAGTCTTTTAAAAGGTTTATATGACCAAGCCATGGCAATAAAGGCTTTTTAACTTTTGCTATATGAGAGTGCCTTGGCAATTTTCTTGGTGTTTTATGATTTTTCTTGGTTTAATTAAAAAAAAAGATGACTGAGTGAATTTCTGATTTGGCTACGGGACTGGAGCCTGGACTGTGACCTATGACCTGACAGCTTGTAATGGATGGCTTTCATGACTATATGATTCTGGTCTTTTATTCTGTCCATCTGCATGCATTTGGTACCATACTTTTGTGTTTCCAATGCAGCCTTTTGTGTTGTGTGGATGTACAAGTGGTTCTGTTTCACCTGGCGCTCTTGAGAGATCCTGGGCTCGCTGTGTCCACTTCTGGACAGATCTGTCGCACCATGTCACAGAACATCTGAGTCTTGAACTCGGTTGGACAGAGTAGCGCAGTGCACTGCACCTGAACAGGCACACAGCAGAATTCTCAGAGTTTATTTCCCAGTGTTGAGCAAAAGTGTTAAATTAAGAGTATACATGTAAAATTAAGAGTTTAAATTACACTGCAAAAGTTGATTTAACTGTAAAGGAATTAAATATGTAAGGGACTAGTGTTAAATTAACACTACAAAGATTGAGACAAAAAAAAAACACGGGCATAGTGTTAAAACTGACTCTCAGAGTTGATGTAACACTATAGAATTTGCTGTGCAGCAACACAAATGGTTACACTGTGCCACATGGTGTTTCAAAAATAAGATGAGGTTTACAAATGCAGTGTATACACTCACTGGTATATATATTTGTGACACGTTACATGCTATGATCGGACCACATACCTTCCTCAGTGTAAATTCCAATTCCTTCACCTGATACGCTGGGTTCACTGACACCTGTGGGGTCAAAATAGAGACTTTTGTCCTTGAAAATACACCAGAGTACAGCAACAGAGACACCTCCCTAAACATGTCATACCACCCACCTTCGATTATGTTTCACTGACCACCCTTAAACTACTCATGATAGGTTAAACATGTGCCAATCACAGAGACTAGAGAAAGTTTTGTAGGATGATTCGAAGTATCTTGGATTGACAAGGGGATGTCAGAGGACCTAATGACTGATGCTATTATTACTGGCTTTCATAAAGCCCAAAATAAATGTTTTGCAACATCCCTGACCAAGGTAAGATGACACACACAGCTCAAGATAAACCAGCTAGTATGTAACTGACCCACTTGTGCACAGTGAACAGACAGCCAGTCCAACGCACATGCATTTCTTATACAGCATTACTACATTCTTTTTTGTCCAAAAGTTGACTCATTTACTACTATTATTATTATGTTGTAATTACTGTGTTTGTTGTATTTATTGTAATTCTTTCTGTTATTAACAAAAAACATGATTTACTAATTAGCTACTCATATTGTTATTTCTGTTTAATACCTATTTCTTTATTATTATTGTTTTATGGTATGTTTTCAAAAGCACTTTGGGCCAGTCTTCTGAGTTTCAACGTGCTATATAAATAAACCTGACATGATTTGACATGTTATAAGATGTGGTTCAAGTACTATGTAATAGCATGCAATAGCATGCACTGACTTGAGAAGCTTCATAGTACTTTCCCCACATGAGTTTGATGTACTCATGACAGTTGGAAAGCAGCCTGTGTGTGTATGAAGGCCTGGCCCTGTGATCCTCACCATGATGATCCCAGCTTTAGCTGTGGCAAACTGGAACAGTATCCACTCATAGACGTTGGGTCCCCAGATCCCCAACCTGTCACCCTTCTTCAGGCCCAGAGCAAGGAGTCCCGCAGCTGCCTGATCAACCTGCATAACAGGGGCAAACCAAGCACCAGTGGTCAGTACACAGAGCATTAACATTGAAAGCAGCAAGCTCCTGCTGCCTACCTGACTCTGGAGACCCTTAGTCTGTCTGAGCTGCTCTAACGTAACTGAAATGATGAGAAAAGCTCTTGGTTAACTTTAGACACTAATTGAATTAAGAAGACAGTGATGACTATCCTACCTTATAGTGGCTTATTAAGTGGTGGGGGTTCCTACATATTGGTTTCTATGTTATTTTATGACTCTTTTTTGACTGTTTTATCTCATTTTATTTGTACAATGCCCTTGGGCAACGTGAAAGACATACATACAAGATGCAGCTCAAAGTCAATGACGCAATGCCCCGTTGATGCGGACACAATTCAATGTCGCAACAATGCAATATAGGGGATATGTTAGGGTGCCGAGGGTGACGGAGGCAGAGATGGAAAAAGTACTGAAAAATTGTAATTCAGTAAAAGTATCTTTACTTTGCTTAAATCCTACTCAAGTAAAAGTAAAAGTACCCATCTGAAAATGTACTCAAGTAACAGTAAATAATTACTTTATTTCAAATGTACTTTGAGTAAAAGTTACTTAGTTACTTTCAATTATTTGATGTAAAAAAGGATGAGTCATAAACCAAATCCAGCACAAGTAGTTTAAATCAACCTTTAGCCGTGTAAAGTGCATTTCCAAACTCGCAGCTTATAACTGAGCTCAGTAACATGGTGCTCTTGCTTCTGTGTTCCACAACACACACAAGGATGGTCACAATCTGTTAAGAGGTATACTGTAATGTGTACTCTATGGTCAGTCCTATGGTCCAACTCGCAACACTACAATAAAAGTAAAGAACACCTTAATCCAGATTGTGTGAAACAATGAAATGCCTATTTCAAGTAGCCTACTCATAAAAACTACTCAATTACAGTAACTTGAGTGAATGTAATTTGTTACTTTCCACCTCTGGGCGGAGGTATACAAATAGGTGACTTAGTGTTCTGAGATTCCATACTGAGAAGTCTTAACAGCTTATCAATAAAGGAAGTGTATTTGCATTTGTATACTTGCCCCACTGTATATCACCAGCTGGGCTATTGATTCAGATAAATATTTAACTAACATTGTGTTTGAGGGGGCAAAGTCCAAGATATACAGATTGAGATTTGGGGGGTCGGGGGTCGTCACACACTATTTTTAGTATTACTATGATGCCAGGTAAACACACTACACAAGTCTAGACTCACATCTTGCTGAAACTGACTGAAGGTTTTCCGAACGCCAGCCTTAAGGAAAACCAAAGCCTCGCGGTCAGGCCATTTGTCCGAGGCGATCTGCAGGCTCTGTCCCACTGTAAGGGAGAGAAGGGGCACAGAGGACGTGCCATGGACGTAGCTGCTTGTGACCGAGGGGATATCTGGTGAACTGTCCACATGGAGAGACCTTAGGAGGAGGACAGAGACAGAGTGAGAGAGAAAGAGAGAGAGAGAGAGAGAGAGAGAGAGAGAGAGAGAGAGAGAGAGAGAGAGCTGTGATCAGATGGGTTATGTTGAGGTAATGTTATAAAGAGGTGGAAGAAGTGTGGGCCATGTCATCTGGAACATGGTTCTGCTTATAACTCCCAGTGGGAATATTGTGTCATCTATGAAAATCACCAGCCACAGACGATACATTTAAATCATGTACTTTCCCAGTTTTCCTTGTTATCAAAGAAAATATGAATTAGTGCAGAACAGAAACCCGATGATATTTAGTTAGTATCACAAATACTTGGAAAGCGCTACAGGGAAGCACCCAGCGTGTCTCAATGTGATCCTATCAAAGCAAAACCCAACAGATCGAATAGCCTACAGAGACGCAAACCGTTTTTCTGCACATTTATTTGATTAGGAAACAGAACACCAAACAAGCACTGATTACATGATTGGAACTTATGTTATGGTGATTTAGTCAACTTTACGCTCAGTTCTCGACCATTTCCAGCAAGCTGCAGATAGTGTAAAAAGGAGGACTACTGGCATTATCCACGACTCAACAATAAACAAATGCTCTTACCTGTAACAATATGCGTTCACATTTTTCCAGATCCGTTGTAGTGCGCAAGAGTTTGTGTGCCTAGAATATAAAACAGAAGACTGTATGCATTTTGCAATGATCATACTTGACATGTTGCGCTACTTTTGTCAAGTCATTACCTGCAAATTGACAGGTTTTAACACACACCTGCAAAAACCGGTTCCTGACTTTGCGTAACTGATTACCTAGACCACTTCAAGATCTTTGGACCTCCGGATAACCTTCTCTGCTACACTTATTGAGCTTCAAGGATTACATTTGATTCCATTATCAAATAATAGTATAGGTCGCTTTGGGAATAATTTAAAACAAAGCGTTTAAAAATGACTACAAATAAACCTCAAAAACATATAGGCGAATCCTCCCTGCTTTGTCTGCATAATCACACTGTTACATAGCCTATCTGTTATAAAACCAATCATGTTTTAATATAACAACGGTGTAATTCATGACTTATATAGCCGACGACAGCTATACAATTTAGCAGTTACTGGCCCGAAATTCAGTCACACAGCTGTTTACAAAGCCATTTGTTTATCTGTCTCTGGCGCCCCCAAGAGTTGCGTGCATTTCAAATGAGAGAATATGTTGTGGACATACAGCCTTGGTAAAACTCATGCAGTCCCTCAAACTCCAACTAATATTTTTACAGTTCAAATTATGATCTTATCTGCAATGTGGTGTGCATTTGCAGGAAAATAATATACCCTCACCGAAGGTAAATGCCATTCATTGCCAAATATTGTGATGTTTAGAGTTGCTACATCATAACAGTTTATTTCAGCTGAATTACTTCTACCAAATCAAGCACACACAGCAGGAATACAAAAAAGACAGACCACAGTAATATATGTTTATTTATCCATTTTATTTTTTTAAAAACAATTACAAATCAACATTCAACTAGTCCGTATTCTAAATTCTATGGAAAACATACATCAGGTGTATTTCATAAAATGTTTTAATCATCTTACAAAATATTTAAAATAACACTTTTTTAATAGGCAGCTAAAACACCTGCTGTCCCATGTCTGAATACTTGCACAATTTCAGTTCTAAAGTGCTATAATAAAAAAAAACCTTTTAAGCAAAGGTATGGATTTCTTTATCACAGCAAAAGCTTTGTGCCCAGTGACATCAGCGTAAACATTTAAGACCATCATGGTCACTTGGTGAGCCTATGGTGGGCCTATATTCCATTCATAAGAACTGCAACTGGCCATTGTTCAAAATATAAATTAAAGCTAAAATACTTTGATGAATAGGACACTCTAACTAACTGTAACAATTGCAGTTTAACTGTACGACTGTATGTTGAAAAATTGTTTTATTTTCAGTAATAACAGCTCATTAAAACACAGGTCTAAAGAAATTCAATATGTTATACAGCAGAAATGTAAAAACACAATCCACAGCCATTTCATGATTGGCTCTACTACGGCTTCGTAAAGTTACAGTAGGTCTACTTAAGTCTGAAACCGATGTTTTATTTGTACAGAATAAAACACCCCAAAGGTCCACGAAACCGAGAAAGGAAGGGTGTTACTTCTTGCACCACTCGGTAAAAACACTCACAAAAAAAAAAAGAAAAAGAAATATGTTGAAAAATACAGGAAAGGATGGTGACAGACTGGACAGGAAAAAAAACAAAGTGAAACACAAACAGGTCTTTTTCAGGCATTTGTTCAGCGAGTCTTAAGGCACCAACTAAAATTGTATGTAAAAGAATGCAGCAGAAATCTACGGAGCCAGGGAAGGGTCATGTTGGTAAATATTTCTTAGACCCCACTTTTGCGCTCCCTCACAATAGTTTTGCGTTCCCTTACAACACTTTTTGCATTTCCACACAATAGTTTTGAAAAACAGAAAAAAGGCCGCACTATGCATATTCTGCATATTATGCATAGTGCGGCCTTTTTTCTGTTTTTCAATTAAGTTATATTTTGGCCAGCACTCTGAAAAACGTCTGAGTGAAGCCTGCTTCAACCTTTCTGAACTTTTCCACACAATAGTTTTGCATTCTCTCACAAAAGTTTTGTGTTCCCTTGCATTACTTTTTGCATTCCCTTGTAATAACTTTTGAGTTACAAAGTATTGCAAGAGGGAACGCAAAACTATTGTGAGGGAATTGCAAAAGTTGGGGTCTAGAAATATATTTACCAACATGACCCTTCCCGGGCTCCGTAGAAATGTGCTGCTTGTAAGAAAAAACAGCATGCCAGTGTTGTAGACATCAACACATTTCACACGTCTGACACGTTGAGGCCGTCCGGGTCCTCGGCCTGTTGGGGCACTGGGCTGTAGTCTGTGTCTGTGTCAGGGGCGGAGAGGGTCAGCACAGGCCTGAGAGGCTGCTCGCACGCAGGCGGGGTGCGGCTCTGAGCCTCTCTCGCCCGCTGGCGGTCAAGGTAGAGGAAGGAGACCATGAGGAAGAGGCCGGCCGTGGCCACGTTCACGCTGCAGGCGTAGAAGATCCACCTGTACTGGCCAGTCTTGTCCATTAACAGACCTGTGGCACAAGCGAAAGGTTTAAACTGAATTATGACTATAACATAGATAGATAGATAGATAGATAAACAGACAGACAGACAGACAGACATAGGTACTTTTTTATCCCATTACCGGGTACAGCGGTCCCAATACTAAAGCAGCTGTTGTCTTAAAGCTGTAGTGTGCAGTTTTTTGTGCCCTTCATCAGTGAGGTGATGGATTGCAACCAGCTGAGAGCCACTCCTTTATGTTTCTGTACAATGGCCATCAGTAAGAAAGTAACCTTGAAATTGCCATCCTCAATGGCTACACAACATGTTCTGCCGAGTAACAAGGTTACGTCAAACAGATACTTTAAAAATTGTATTATATATTTTTTCCTGTGAAAATATAGGTCATACTCTCTGGGTATGATAATGAATGTTATTTTTAATAATATTAGAAGGAGGAGCTAGTATGCCTGTTGCTGGTTACTGTACTGATGTGGTATGCAAGACGGAAAAGCAACATGGCGGTACTCTTAAGGGACCACTTTTGTGTAGATATTACATGCTCTGCGGGCAGCTTTGGCACCAGTTTGATTCCTGTACAAATAGGAAAAACCTGGGGGGGGGGGGGGATAACCAGCAGCACTCTCCTGATGTGCCCTTGAGCAAGGCCTCCAGAAGAACTGTGCCTGTACCTAATTCACTGCAAATTGTTCTGGATGAGAGCATTAGCTAAATGCAGAGTCATGTAATATATAGTCCTCATTCTATGCATGTGAAATCTCATTGTAAAAAGGTAATTATACACTAATTAATACATAGTTATGAAAGGATTAACCCTAAAATCTGACACTCTGACACTCTCGCACTCTGGCTATCTGCACAGTGAATAGCATAAGAGCCCCAGGTCAGTCTGCGGTGTTGCCTATGATGCTGCAAAGGGCTTCTGTCTGCCTTGACATTTGGGTTTCCATGGTGGTTGTAACCAGAGAGGGTCTCCTGAGCCAGTCTCTGAGGTGGCCCCATGACCCCAGTGGGGGGGGGTGGGGTGAGTTGGGGGTGTGTGGGTGGGCGTCGGCTAGCACGCACCAGCTCAGCACAGCAGCCGAGGAACAGGATCTGACCGCTTCCTGTGAGCACTCTTTCCACCCTCCTGCAGCCAATCCGGGAATACCTGGACCGCCTGACCGTCAACCACCCACCCACCCACCAAGCCCACGCATACACACACTGACAAGCACACATATGCACACACGGAAACACACACCCAAACCACACAACAGCACACATACACACACAAATGCACGCACGCACAAACACACACATACGGATAAACAAACACCTACACACATACTCTCTCTCTCTCTCTCTCTCTCTCTCTCTCTCTCTCTCTCACACACACACACACACACACACACACACACACACACACACACACACACACACACACACACAAACACACACACACACACACATGCACATCCTGACCTATGTTTCTGCGAGAGCACACCGTGCCCAGGACATTCCATTTCCATGTGACTCCCTCACACTCACATAACACACACACACCGTTCAGCCGCTCAGGAGCCCTGGCCACCTAGAAGCTGGGCTGCTGGAGCCTCCATTGCCAAACAAATCAGCAGAATTCCTCCCAGAGGTGCAAAATATCTGCCTCCCAGAGTATAAAGAATAAAGACCAAACTACTCCACTCCCCCAAACACTCTCAGACTCACTCAATGTGACTTGACTTGACATTACGTTCTGTCTCGGGCATGTTACGGCATTCCAGGGCATTCCACTAAGAGCTAATTTTTTTAACCTGGATGCTCTATCTGTAATTGACTAGTATGTACTGTACCAAGTTGTGGTAAACACTACCATAATTTATGTAGACATGGAAAAACACTCAATCCTCTCACCAATTGTTTGAAACAATTGCATCCTTTTTGTGTTTAGAGGTGATGCCATATTGTGAATTACCAGTGTGCTTTTATTGTAATACTGACTTCAACTCACTGTAATACCAACTTCCTATGTTGTTTTCATTGCTTTTGGTTCCATAAGAAAAACATTAAATTGTTATTATTATTACTATTATTATTCTTGCTATTCTTGTTGTTTATAATAAAGGATGATGATTATGATGATGATAATGATCATCATCATCATCATCATAGTTGTTATTATTATTTATTATTGCTACTTATTATTATTATTATTATTATTATTATTATTTTATTATTATACACTACTGTTGTTATAAGTAGTACCAATAGTAATGGCAGTGGTAGTAATAGTAGAAGTAGTATTAGTATTAGTAGTATTGCCAGTAACAGTAGCAGTATTGGTCATTGTGCTGGCTGCATTGCAAACAGACCTGCGAGTGGAGGGCCCATGAGCACGGTGACGCTCTCCATGCAGCAGATGAGACCCAGGGCAGAGTGGAAGCGGCGGATGTCCACCGTGTCCATCAGCACCGTCACCAGCAGCGAGCCGATGAAGCTCATGGAGAGCCCGAACATCACCACGAACGCCAGCAGCACGGGGAAGGTGGCTGCAATGCCGCACACGCTGTTGCTCAGGCCGTTGACCAAGAGGGCCGTGGCGAACATGTACACGAAGTAGGGGCTGCGGCGGAAGCGCGGCATGCCGAACACCAGGGCCACCACGGGCCGCACGAAGATGTTGACCAGGCCCAGGATGGACATGAGCAGCGCGGCGCGGTCCTGCTCCATGCCGTGGAAGGTGGCGTAGGGCACCAGGTAGACCAGCGGCACGGTGAAGCCCAGCATCATCCAGGACACGCTCAGCGAGAAGGCCCGGTAGCGTGGGTTGGTGCGCAGCAGGTCGAAGCCCATGTGCCTGTGCAGGAAGGACGCGAGCACGGACAGCGTGGCCCACAGCCGGCCCTTCAGCCCCCCGGGGGGCTTCCTCTGCTGGGCATGTCCGTCCTCGGTGTAGTGGTCATCTGGTTTGGTGCCCGAGGGCCTCTGCTGCTCCGGCCTGCGGCTGCTCCTCCTGCTGGGGTGCAGGGGCCTCAGCACGGCCCCACACACGCAGCAGTTGAACAGGATCCCGCCCAAGATCAGGAAGCTGCCACGCCAGCCGTAGCGGCCGCGCAGGAAGTTGGCCAGCAGGGGCAGGACGCTGAGGCCCAGGGCCGTGCCCGTGGACGACATGGCGTTGGCGAAAGCGCGCCGCCGCACGAAGTAGTGCCCTATCATTGTGATCGCCGGCTGGAAGGAAAAACAGAATCCCAAACCTGCAAAAGATAAACGCGTGGAAATCACCCCCTTATTCATTTTTTCATTTACTTTAGAAATAATACAGCACTATATTTTATATCAGTGATGGACCTGAACCCGGCTTCAGAAGCTACAATCCAGTACCATGTATTTGTTCCAGCAGCCATTCACTAAATCAGGTGATTCTAATTACACAACTTTTCAGCCAGGTAAAAGTGTTAATTATTGAAATCACCTGTATATTGAGCATATTTGTCTGGCTTTATTGAGAGGACAGAGAAGGTGGAGACGGCACATGAAAGAAAGAGATGGGGTGGGATTGTGACTATTTATGGTATGGATGCTTGTAGCCAGCTGTGCCACAAAGAGACATCTGTATTACGTTCAAAAGCATCTGTATTATATTCATAGGTAGGACCAGATGATTTGTAATATGTGGTACTAGACTGCAGTCTCTAAACCCAGGCTGGCTATCACTGCTCTATATTAGAAGCGCTGATCCTGGGTTCAGAAAGTAAAGTATAGTAAAGTGGCATGTATACCTTTTGCCTGTTCACTTAACACAGGTGATTTTACCAATGAGCTCATTTTTCACGTCAGCTGTTTCAGAAAATGGTTGGACCAACTTTACTTTCTGAAGTCCGGACTGACCAATGACCTGTGACCCCTGACCTCCGACCTCTGCTCTATGCAAGCCCACCTGTGATGACGCCAGCTGTCAGGTAGAGTGCAGTGATGGACTGGGCAAAGGAGCTGGCGGCCATTCCCGACCCGCTGAGTATCCCCCCCAGCATCACCACCGGCCGGCACCCGTACAGCTCCACCAGCACGCTGCACAGGGGACCTCCAGCCAGGACAGGAAACACACACAGCACAGTCATAAATATGCAAATACACACAGGCAGATATACACACGAGCCAACGCAGCGTACACGGGCAATCGGACAAAGCACATGGAAATGTATTGTTTTCAATCACAGATGAACGGATTTCAAAGAAATGCTAATCATAATGTCATTGTCCTCAAACGCACATGGGGAAATGTGCAGTAGGGCCATGGTTAAAATACAAAGCGGTGTGCTCCCACACAAAGTAAAACATTTCCCTCCACGGAACACAAGTGCCAGGCAGGCACTACCCTAATGTTATGCAGAGCACTGGACGGGCATTAATTAAATACCTGTGACAGATTTCCATGGCTTGTGGTCGGGACAAAATGAAAGTTGCAATGAGTCGAGCTATTGCTTTACAACTATCTCTATCTTACCAGCGTTTCTGTTTTTTTTTTTACAAGCCTTTGATGTCACACAAGTAATCCAGTTATTCGCTCTTTCCAGGCAGCACCCAGAGTTATGCCGAACACTGCACTGGACAATAATAACAGAATTAATTGAAATTCCTGCAACAAATAACCACTGCTTTTGGACAAGACATTATTAAATTTGAAGCGGGTCAAGCTAATGCTTTAAAGTTACATGAATTTCATGAGTGATTTTACAAGTCTTTGATGCAGCAGCAGTAATCCAGTTATTTCCTCTGTCTTTGGGCCGATTAGGCCATGCACATGATGGTCATGTGGAGGCTCTGTCTATAGTGACCTGCTGACCTCTGTGTGTGTTTTACTTGGATTCACATATTGTACAGAACATTTTGTAGAAACTTTGTAGAAAGCACTTAAAGAGGGCAGACCTCTGTCGAGACATGACCTATCTCCCAGTAATAAAGAATCATTTAAAAAGTACTTGGATGCAGATAGTGATCTGGATAACCACCAAAATCGAATCATTTGTTCATCGGCCCATTTCCAACCTTCCCATACAATTTCAAGCAAATCTCTTCAGAACTTTTTGTGTAAAGTTGTTAACTAACAAACAGACATACAAACCAATACTGGCAAAAACATAACCTTCTTGGTGGAGGTAAAAATGGAACAGACACAAAAACACATGTTGTCTCTTTTTATTAACTGTGTTATTATGATGTTCCACTGAGATATGATGTTTTGGGTCACAGAGTGGTATAGCTTGAAATTATGGACACCTGTAAACAAATATAATGGACTAAACTTCAAAAATGTGTACTGGTCCAAAATGTCTAAGAGGCCAGTGATATGGTGTGTCCTGTGTCCTCCTAAGTTATTCAGTATTTACCAGAGAGCACCCTACTAAAGAGTGTCAGAATTACTGTAGAAATGCAATTTTCTATCCAGCAGCACTTGAAGGATTGATTTAAAGTTGTGAATTCTTCACACCTGATCCTTAATCTCAGCTTGGACTGTTTGCAGTTACCCAGAGCTACTGTAAGCTCCATATAAGGAGACAGAGGCTATTTCATCATCTGCTGACATGTGGGGTGAGATGTGGGGTGGTGGACTTTACCTCCTCCGTGAAGAACAGCAGTCATGATCGCAGGAACCCAGGAGGTCTCAGTGTTGCTGGCATTGAACTCCTTCTGCAGGTCTGTGTAGAAGATGCCAATGCAGGAGGGGAAGGCCAAGGTCATGGCCAAGACCAGGATGGTGGAGGCCACCACTATCCAACCCCACCCTCCATCTGGTGCCTCTGGTGTGGCCTGTCTCTGCCTCTCATCCAGCCCCTGCTCTGGCCCCTCGCCATTGCAGGAAGTGATGGGCTCTTCAGACAGCTTTCCTTCCCGCCCGTCCCTTTCCTCAGAATCGACGTCGCTCTCTAGGTCCAGTGCAGAGTCAGCTGGTCGCAGAGAAGACGGCCGGCCCCAGATCAAGTGGTTTTGGCGAGCATCAGCAGGGCTGCCCCGTCGCACCAGGGTGGTTTGCTGGTCCACAGGCAGAGATCTCGGAGACTCACTCTGATGCCCTTCCCCTCCCTCTGTCATTCTGTTTAACTACAAACATCCACACACCATTAGAAGTCATACAACTGTTATTAATGATGTTATAACTGTTATTAATATTATAGAACTGTAACTCAATTGAGTTATGTGTACAGCTCAGGATTCATTCACTAATCTACAAATATTTACGGTGCGTCTAAAGTAAATATTGTAAGCATATCCATTGACAGGAGTAAAAGAAAACCCCATACAAAGACTTTGGAATTGACAGAAAAGGTAAAAGTACAGCCCTAACATAGAGACCGTGGGAATTTGAACACCTTCAGCAAGCGATCTGCACTGTCCACTACAAATCCTCAGATTCAAGGTAAGCCAAAATCTAATCCTTATCCCCATAAACAAACTTTTTAAGCTTTATTTAGCATTTCACCATACTATGGTTTCTGTCACACTGTGGGCTATCTGCCCTATGATTAGAGCAATATCAGTACCAAGAAAGCAGGGTGAACTTCTGCTCTGAAAATAGCTGATAAATGACTTTTTTTAAAGCAGGCTCAGATGATGTAAGTTTTTTTTAAGTTACTCACCGGACTTTCAGTCTTTTGTCCTCCCTATTTCATCTTCACCAGACGACCCTAGTTTACCCAAGAAATCGTGTGATTTCACTGCCAGTTTGTAGTAATGACCCGAGCCTTATTAGAAAGTGTCATGATCTACCGTTACCTCATTATTTCCATCTATTGGCCACAGCGGCTACACGGGAAAACAAAATCGAGTGTTGCGTCAGACGCTTCAAACCAACTGTCCTATTAAATATGCCGTGTAGCCTAATTTATGGGCGGCATTAGTTCGCTTGTTCTCAACTTTCAGTACCATCCGACCAGCACCTCCACGTATAAATCCCAGCAGGCACTGACTCAGACATGCAACCTTGTGCAGGAGAGCTGTGATAATCTCCTTTGGTCATTATGTGTGGCTAATCCAAAAGGCAGGCGTGCTCTTTTGCTACTTTTTAGAAACGCTCTCGAAGATTTTGTATTGTCGATTTGGCTAGCTTACCAGCTTTCCGTTACGGTCGCTTTTCTCAGTTCATAGATCCGAGATGTGACATCCGAACTTGCGCTCTTCACCAGCGCGCGTGGTCACTTGTTTTTCTGAAATAGCAAGATTAAAATAATAACAAGAACAGTCATGATCGTCTCTCAATACGTTATTGAACCTCCGATAATGTTATAGGTAGCACAGGTCTATATTCTGCCCGGTAACAATTCGAAGAGTATGGTAAAACAGAGCATTGCACATACAACTGAAGTTGACATCTGGCAGTGACATTAACAAGCCTTCCCTTTAGTTTGGCTGTTTTGCTACACCTGAAACCAAAATGTCAAGTATTTTAAATTTTTTATCAGAACATGTGGCTACCTATATAGCAAAGTTCTGTAGAATGCTCCTTTTTTGGTAAAGTATATACAATATAAAATAAAATAAAAGGTAAAGATGTATAACCTTTAAGTTTAATTTTCCATTTTTGACCATGTTTAGGTATGCTATACCTTTGAAAGTCATCAGCTGAATGGTGGGATGTGAAGTATCAGCACAGATGTGGTGTACAGTGAAAAAACCTGGAGGGATGCAAAAGGTCTTGTGTAGTCTGTCTGTCTGTCAATCTATCTATCTATCTATCTATCTATCTATCTATCTATCTATCTATCTATCTATCTATCTATCTATCTATCTGTCTGTCTGTCTGCCTGTCTGTCTGTCTGTCTGTCTGTCTGTCTGTCTGTCTGTCTGTCTGTCTGTCTGTCTGTCTGTCTGTCTGCCTGCCTGTGTGGGTGTGCGTGTCTGTCTGTTTAATCAACAGTATCTAGGAATTCAAGGACTGCTTTCATGTACATACAAATACAGCTCTACATCGTACTGTGCCATAATTGTTTTTCCCGAACAGGGAAGAGTTGACCGTCTTCCTTCCACAGTTCTGGCCCGTCATTGTGATGCACTTGATCAAAAGCTCGGCTACTTCCTCTCTCTTCCAGTAAAAAGAATCTGGTTTAAACGCCCTGCTCTACCCTTGGCAGACATCATGCTGACATTTATTGTTTCTCGCCTGCCCTCCGGAAACAAGTTGTTGTGGCAATCCCTGTTTAAAACAGAACTTGCTGCTCTGGCCTTGTCTGTGAGTCATCATCCCACTGTCTGTATTCCCACCTTTCTAAACATGTCTGACCGCCACACACCACGCTGTTCATTTTTTATTTGTATTATTTATTTGTTTGTTTGCTTTTTAAGAGTATGGATCAATGGGAAGAGCCTATTCTGCGTCTGCGTCTACTTATAGTTATTGTATTACAGTGCAACAGTTAAAAATGTGAATTTTCTTATACAATGGTATAAGATTTTTTGTTAACAAATGGACAAAAAGGCTACATAAAATACTACTAATCATCATCATATTATAGCAGTCATTTAGATATTACAAAATTATATATTTTTTCAGTCAGTCAAGTAATGACATAATGTAATTACATATTGTAATGACATATTCACTACCGTAGCAACCAATGTAAATATTTACTGAATGAGTGATCACTGTATGTGATTAGAGACATCAACTGACTTTCCCCTGCATAGTGTGGTGACCATGCCATACAGCAGTGGTTCCCAAAGTGGGGGGCACGCCCCCCTAGGGTGGCGTGGAGGTATTGCAGGGGGGGGCGTGGAGGGGAGGGGCAGTTGAAATTGAAATGGTTAAAACAGTGCTGTTGCACATAGACACTTTGAATAAATGCTTTTATATAATATAACCATTTTATTGGTTAGTATTCACTTATTTGTATGGTTATTGAGTGTATTTGTACTGTTTCTGTGAATTTCAAAGTAAATTTTGGCAACATTAATAGATGAAAAAACTTGGGACGGGGAGGAGGGGGGGCGCGAAAATATTCTTAGGTCCATAAGGAGGGCCCCAGCAGAAAAGTTTGGGAACCACTGCCATACAGGATTCAAATGAAGAGACCACATTAACCTCTGACCTCTGCTGACCCCCACAAATGTCTCAAGTAAAATAAACTATTTGTCCTTGGCAACAGTAGTACATTGAATGAGTTTTCCTATAATTGTCCTCGTTTGTGTAGTTATGTGTTGATATGTCTATTCAGTGCAGTCACTCAACAGTAAGTTGTATTTCTGTTGCTTTGTGTGGAACACTGCTTTTCCGTCACATTCCAAGTATTAAGTCATAGATGACTCTTTCCAGGAGGCACTGCATTGTGGTTCAGTGACTTTCGACCAATACTCCCAACCTTTCACTTCACCCTCATCTGACTTCCTGTCACAGGAAGGAACCGTTTAATCCTGTGTTGACCATCAAATTGCGCAAAATATTTCATACAAAACCTATTTACCGCTAGTTGCTGACTTCCTGTCACAGGAAATATCACAGGACTATCCACACGATGAATCATATGAAACCTATTAAGTTACTGTAACTTGTGCATGTCATCAGCAATGTGTCAGTTGTTGGTAAGTATGCCCACCGCAACATGGTGAAATGTCTTGATGTCAGGTCACTCAAGATCATGCTGTACAAACCATACTGTGATGCATGCTGGAAAAAGAGTGTGTGTGGATGCAAAGAAAAAGAAGTGATTCACGTCAGATGCATGACAAGCATTATGTGGTATCTTGTTCTGACACACTGTTCTTCCTTATTGTGTGCCAGAATATGTCAAAATGCAGGTGATTATATACAAACTATCTTGAAGAGTTCCTATGTACAAATGGTTCCCTTTTCACTGTAATCTGAAGAAAAGTTCGTTTTTTTCCATGATGCATAAGTGTGTGTGTGTGTGTGTGTGTGTGTGTGTGTGTGTGTGTGTGTGTGTGTGTGTGTGTGTGTGTGTGTGTGTGTGTGTGTGTGTGTTTGTGTGTGTGTGTGTGTGTGTGTGTGAGTGCGTGTGTGCAGGTGATTATATCCGAACTATCTTGAAGAGTTCCTATGTACAAATGGTTCCCTTTTCACTGTAATCTGAAGAAACGTTTGTGTTTTTCCAGGATGCATAGGTGTGTGTGTGTGTGTGTGTGTGTGTGAGTGAGTGATTGCGTGTGTGTGTGTGTGTGTGTGTGTGTGTGTGTGCGTGTGTGTGTGTGTGTGTGTGTGTGCATGTGTGTGTGTGCATGTGTGTGTGTGTGTGTGTATATATGTGTGTGTGTGTGTGTGTGTGTGTGCGCGCCCTCTAGCTGCAGAATGGAGGTAGTGCTTGTAGAGCACTGAGAGACAGGCTGGGGGAGAAGTCCCAAGGCATCGTGGGTAAAAGGGCAGGTGTGCATGTCACTGAACTCCCATCCATGACTTTGCTCCTGGAGAATCTGCAGAAGCAGAGAGAGCTGTGTGTGATCCACCCAAGTCAACAACATCATACTAATTATCTGTTCAATACAAGACAAATCAGTGTCACAAAGCTGGGAAAAAAATAGATGTTTGACACCACATGCACTATGTAAGACAGTTTGACACCTTTACTTTCCAACCCCCCACTCCGTTTTTGATGGCATGGTGACAGCTTTCTGACCATACAGTAAATACACCCTAACATGCGTGCACGAGCAACACACACACACACACACACACACACACACACACACACACACACACACACACACACACACACAGTTGTGATGTTCTTTGGAATTGTCCCAGAGCTCCACCATTCGGCCCAGATCAGTGATGTTACAGTAGTGACCTTTGACTAATGAATTACTAAATGACCTACCAAAATGACATTAAGCTCCGTTGAACAGCTACACTTTTTACACAATTACAGCATGATCACATGAGTAGCAAAAACATGTTTGAGCACAGTGTGCTGTGCATATGTGCAGAGAGAGCAGATATCCCAACCTGCAGAACCTAATTTCACAGAGGTCCACAACAGCCCCCGAACATGCAAAGGAGAAAATAGTTTTGTCAAAATCTGAATAGCCTAATGAGGGAGACAGAGGTTGTCTATTACGTCTGCAAAAATACTAAAAAATGCTCTGTCACTGTCACTTTCCCCACTCCGCCTGTCTCCCTGCCACTTGCTATATCTGTTACACTTGTGAAGATTAACTAAAGAAATTTGCGCAAGTTGCGGGAGATTTTGTATTACTTGAGGGCATCTGGGAGTGGCTTTTCCAATGTGTGAGACTACCGGAGGTCACGGGAGACTTGGGATGTCTGGTAGAGATATATAAAGACACGGAAGTAAGGGCAGAGGGGCAACACTATGCACTACCTGTTGTCATCATGTCACACTTGTGACCTTTCAAAATCAATGTGCACTTCTGGCAGTTGGCGGATCCGAACCTGCGACCCTCTCAAGCTGGTGGATTTGAATGTGCCAGACCACCACTGCCCCTAGAACTGACCAGTAATTCAAGGACTGCTGTATCATTTACATCTCCTCCTGACTAAGTTGAAATGCCCTTGAGCATTACACTGAATCCCATTCTGTTCCTGTGTGCTGCTTGACGCCTTGAGTAGCAGCCTTTCACCATTGTGCATGTGAGGCATGTAAAGCATTTGGAAAAGCATACACATGAAAAAAACAGTGCTATAAATGAATTTATTTAATATCTCCCCAAGTCATGTTGTCAAGAGAGGTAAGCATATAGGCCTGAAGGCTTTTTTTATAATAAAAAAAAACAAACAAAGGCCTGATATAGAGGTGTTTGAAGGGAGTTGGCCAAGTCCTGAGCCATTTTCACATAATTGTATATAGTATTGGATAGGAGAATATTTAAGGCAAATACCTAAATCAATACTAAGTGTCTTGGTGGTAACTAACACATCACCAAATAATATAGCTGTAGATTTTCTAGGGAGCAGAAAGCAGAGGGCCTTGCAGCGACCATGGCAGCGATATATCACCACTTACAGTAATACCTTCTAGACAGTTAACAAGAAGGTACAAGTAACCTACACAGTGATGCTTAATACACAGCGATAATTCAGGTAATTTTGTAATTATTAACACATTGGTCCTCATTAATGAAATGAACATAGCCACCAGTGCAAATTTTAGACATCAACTAAGGACAGGGCATGTGCATCACTCTAATTATAAATAAGATGCAGCCCAATAAACAGAGTGAAAGACTGCCAGATGTTTTGCTTTGCTGTCAAGCTTTTTAATGCTGTATATCATCTCTTATGTATGTATTTATTTGTCTGTGTATTACTTTTATATTATACTATTTATACTAAAAATACTATATTATTATTATGATTGTTGTTGTTGTTGTTGTTATTATTATTTGAATTACACTTCATATTGTTTTTTCTCTTTTTCTTTTTTTTTTTAATTTTTAACTAGCACTGAATTAACTGCAGATCAGTAGGATAAAAGCATGTTCTATTGAAAACTTTAACTATGCTATGGAATGATTCTATTGGCTGAAGATCAGACAATTCATCACAGCAACAGGTGACATCAGCAGTGACCAAGAATTCTACCCTATCTGAACATTCTAGTTTGAGAGTTCTACTTTAAGCATTGTTATTTGAAAGTAAATACATTGTCACTTTAACTTTGACTGAGCAAGAGGAAGCATTGCAAAGCACAATCTCCCAGCAAATACCAGATTTTTTTGAATAATTCACTCCTCAGAATTTTCTGTTTTCTGTTTTTCTGTTGTAGTTTTGTACTTTTGTGTTGTAACAACATCTGAGACACAAAGTAACAGACTTTGTAAAGGTTACCAGATAGAGGACTCTTAAAAATGGAGTCCTGTGTTGGATGTTTTGGCAATGTCCTGAGGGCAGCCTTTGCCAGCCTCAGGAAGAGGCTTCAACAACAAGGAGGGAGGCAAAGGCGGCGGAATTACCGCATCTGTAAGATGGAGGCCATCAAAAAGCTTAGTAGGAAGAAGGGCAGAAGTTTGATGGCCAACATGGATGTGGTGAAAATAGGAGCCAGGACCACCAAAAAGAAGACACGTAGAGCTCAATTTGAGGCCTCTGGGTGGAAACAGAGGAGGGAGGACCCTCGGGTGACTCGGAGCGAGCTTCAAGGGAAAATGAAGGCAATCCTCCTGGACTTCCAGGAAAAGCGTAAGGCTCAGAGGGTCAAACAGAGAGCCCAGAGACCACACCCCATGGATATTACTAAGCAGGGGGAGCCTGTGACATTCATTGAAGGCCCCAGGACTACTGTAGTCCCACAGGGGCTGATTGAGGCACCAGTGCACACAGCCCGTGATGACACTGGAAACAACAAGATCAATGCCCCAGGTAAGAACACAAGGAACACACTGTAGAAGAAGGTAGCAAATTTTGGTTATAATTTGGCTAACCATATTTCTTTCTTCTTCCTTTTCTGCAGCCTGCTGTCCTCTCATGGGCAAAAAAGCCCACAGTGAGAAGTGGCAGGATGTGGTCCTGGAGGGCATGCCAGTTGTCCAGACCAACATGGACAAAAGTAAGTGAATCTGGGTGAAAATAGTAGTAGAATACCACACAGAACACAGCTAGGTGATAAAGTCAGTGAAAATATATAATATTATAAGTATGATAAAGTATAATCAACACATGATTTAAGATGTGATCTGTGATTGATTGTGTTCATTTCATTGTCTTTTGTAGGTGGTGCACCAGTGAAGGGTGCCTATACTGCAGCCTGCTGTCTCCTTAGGGGTAAAAAGGCCCACAGTGGGAAGTGGCAGGATGTGGTCCTGGACGGCGTGCCAGTGGCCCAGGACAACATGGACAAGAGTAAGTAAATTTGGGGGGAAATAGTAATAGAATACATATCTAGAATATAATATTATCAATATTACATAGTATAATCAACACATGATTTAAGATGTGATCTGTGATTGATTATGTGTTCATTTCGTTGTTTTTTGTAGGCGGCGTGCCAGTGAAGGAAGCCATTTCTGCAGCCTGCTGTCCCCTCAAGGGCAAAAAGGCCCACAGTGGGAAGTGGCAGGATGTGGTCCTGGAGGGCATGCCGATGGACCAAGCCAACATGGACAAGAGTAAGTGAATCTGGGGGAAAATAGTAATAGAATACCACACAGAACATAGAATATAATATTATCAATATTACATAGTATAATCAACAAATGATTTAAGATGTGATGTGTGATTGATTATGTGTTTGTTGTATTGTTTTTTGTAGGCAGCGTACCAGTCATCAGAGCCATTTCTGGAGCCTGCTGTCCCCTCAGGGGCAAAAAGGTGCACTCTGACAAGTGGCAGGATGTGGTCCTGGAGGGCATGCCAGTTGTCCAGACCAACATGGACAAGGGTGAGTGAATCTGGGGGGAAAAACAATACAATATTATCAATACAATATAGTATGATCAACACTGCATAAATCAGTGCTTTACGATGTGATCTGTGATTGATTCTATGTTTGTTTCATTCTTTTTGTAGGCTGGCCGGTGAGTTCACGTCGCTGGAGTCAAAAGCCTCTGAAAGATGCAGTGCGCAGAATGGGAAAGGGTAAGTGAACTTGTAAAAACTACATTCTGCTAATATTTTGAGCAGGCCCAGTCTGTGAGAACAGAATAGCAATCAATCTAAAATACTAACCAATTTTTTTCAATTGGTAACTGTGCCTTATGTCATAAGTGGTTATTTTATGGCAGACCCCATAGATATAACTTTAGTTAATGCAATCAAAAACTATAAAGAATGAACATCTTGTGTTTCATTTTAGACAATGACTTCAACAGTCCAACTCTCCCTGGGTTGGGAAATTGCCTCCAAACTAGTAAAGAGGTCAATGCACAGGTTCAACCAGTGATGGAAACAAGGGCCTCTCATTGGAGCCAGAAGTGCCTTACCCTAGGATCACTGGAAGAGGCCCAGCGTGTGATCGAGCTGAACCAAATGGTTTATGGAAACAAATGGAACATCTTTAATCTCAGTGAGTTAAACACTAATATTAGAAAAGTACATGGGGTGGTTGAGGTTTCATCTAGGGCACAACACTTTGACAAAAATGAACACTACTGACACTAACTAATGGTCTTTATGATGTCTTGAAAATGTTACAGGGCGTCCGGCCATTGGCACAATGAATGGATGGGCACAAAAAAGAACCTCAGCCTTCGTCCCCTATGAAGAAATCAACACCTTCCAGAAGCATCTTACCATAAGATCAGTGGAAGAGGCCCATTATGTGATCGAGCTGAAACAAATGGTTTATGGACAGCAATGGAACATCTTTGATCTCAGTGAGTTAAACATTAATATTAGAAGAGTACATGGGGTGGTTAACGTTGTCTTACTTAGGTTAAAAAAGACCCATTAGGAATCCCAGTATTGTTCCAACCAGAGTTTAAATTGGGCTGGGGCCTTCTGGAGCTCAGCGCCCCCTCCTTACCTCAGCAATACAGCCAGCCAGAGCTGAGCTCCCTCTGCTACAGTATTTATACTAATACAATAGAGTGAGATAATGATCACTGTGAAGAAGGACTCCACCTCCATACAAAAGGTGATTTAAGAACTAATCCCAACCTATCTAGGGCACATCTCTATGACAAAAACGAACACTCCTGACACTAACTAGCAGTCTTTCTGATGTCTTGAAAATGTTTCAGGGCGTCCGGCCATTGGCGTAGTGAATGGGCGGGCAGAGAGAAGTTCCCCCCATTTCAGCCCCTATGAAGAAATGAACAGCTTCCACGCCCACTTGAACATGGGTAAGCCAAAGATACAACCTAATGAAAGCATTCAATCCAAACTAAGGCATGGATGTGATGTTTTTGTGATTGTTGTTTTTGAATTTGCTAATTTGGTGGTTGGATTAATGCATGAACTATTTTCCATTGCGGCACAGGATACGGGGTATGAGATGGACATCTGGGGCAGCACATGACACCCGCTGGCACCAGGAGTTAGACAACAGGAGCCTACTCCCACATCTACTAAAAACTTTCAAACTTTTTTCTGATTAAAAATGGGGGATGCGGGTGGTGCTGACATAGATAGCATGTGGGACCAGATGCTGAGGGGGTGGGGGGGTGATTTTGCTTATTGGGCAGTTGGGTTTATATACATATAAATATTTTCAGTATTATTATTAGTACAAATATCATTATTAAAGTATTTTACCCAGCAACAAAAACTGTGCATTGTACTCTTTGTTTGCCTTTAGTCTTTGCCTACTCCAGTGTCATATGTATGCTCCTGAATGGCTAATCCACATCCATATCTGTAAGTCATCTAAGCCGCATATACACTATCGTGCAGAGATGGGGATCGAGTCAGAGGCTTGGAGTCGAGTCGCACTTAAGTTGCAGAAAGACTTCTGACTTGACTTGGACTTGCCCTGAATGACTTGAGACTTGACTCAGACTTTGGTGTTGTGATTGGTAAACAATGTTCATTTCATGGAATTATTTATTTCATTATTTTGTTAATTACAGTTTTTACAAAGTGTCATGGGAAAATCAGAAACAGACTGAATATTTCCCTCCCTTGATATTACAGTTTTTCTCCATGGGTTTGACTCATTTCTTGAAACTGAGATGACATTCCTAAAACTATAAGGTCATTTGGTCAAACAGTCTTACAGTTCTGCGCAACACTTCAGATAAGCAGCAAAATGTCATATGGCTCCAAAAACTGTTCATTCATTCTTCAAAATAGAATCCATTTCCCATTTAAATAGTCAATACCATAAAAATGACAAAGATCCTTCTCAATTGCTTTGGCTCATTTTTGCTCATTCAGTACTTTTGTGGTGCAGCACAACTACACAGATCACCTGCAAATGCTCATATCTCTCCGAAAACAGTTTAACCATATGTCAAAACTAAATTCCTTTCTCACACAAATAGTCAGTGCCCCCAAAATGCATTGTCCCTTTGGCATTGTGTAAGCACTGCAAGTTAAAATGCTTAGATGTTTTGTCATTATGGCAGAGGTCTAGCTACACCACACACACTGCACTCATTCTGCCAAGGAAATTGTAACTCTTTATTCACACATAAAGTAAATTTCACGCATTAGAGAACCTAAAAGGAAAATGTATACAGTATTCTGTATATACAAAATATAAACACCCACCAAAACATCAGCAATAAAGTTTCACAAATGAAAAAACACTTTCACTAGTCACTGCTGTGATCGCCCACCACCCTCTCCTGGTCACCATCCTTATCCTCCTGGCCATCCATCTGCTGCTCTCTGTTTGGCCACAGATTTTTATTCACATCACATCTGATGTTTTCCCATGCGATGCAGCATGGGAAGAAGTGGCGTCCATCGCATTGAGCAGGGACCTCTGATCTTGAGCATGATGTTCATAAGTTCTCTGCCTGCAAGCGGAGAAAAACTCCTCAATGGGATTGAGTAACGGAGAATATGGTGGTAGTAACACATTATGCATCCTTGGATGAGTGGTGAACCATGGCATGGTAAAAGTTCACATTGTCTTACACAATGACAGACTGTGGTAGGTGGGGCCCTTCGAGACCCCTCTCATCGGGGACTAAATCCATATAAAGACAGTCCAGGAAAAGCAGGAGCTTCTGGGTGTTGTACGGGCTCACACCCTGTAGATTTGTTTCATGGTCATTTGGTTCTTCTTTAGTACCCTGTCTATGCTGATGGAGTTGACGTTTTGGTAGATGGCATTATCTTGGAAGACTGCATCACGGACGAACTGTTAGATTGAACATCTGCAATGTGGGAAACTCCTCCGTCATTAGTCAACACCTGATTTTACCTATTTCACCTATTCACCTTACTGTCATAAATGTATGACATGTTCCAAAAAATGTATACTATATTGTATTATATCTAATTTTGAAAATTGAGTAGACTATTCTGCATATGATGACTTATACAATGTTGTGCTGACATGTTTTGAAGAGAACAACCATTACACTGAGATCCAACTAATTGGAAAAGATTGGCAAGATCTATTCATTTGGAAAATGTGCTAAATGTGGGCTGATTGTGTTAACTGTAGGCTACGTGTACATAACCATTTGCAAAGATGCACTAGACACTTGAGACATGTACAAAGCATTTGAAATTTGATGAAAGCAATGAGAAATGCCATTCTGTTGTGGAGAACTGCAAGTTGGTTTGGAGATTTTTCTATGTTATTTTGAGAATGTCATCTCAGTTTCAAGAAATGAGCCAAACCAGAGACTGTATATAGGAATACTTACACAACTTATATACTATAGGAATACTTATACAACTTATATACAGTCAATGAGCCAAACCAATGGAGAAAAAACTGTACAGAACAGCAGCCAATCAGGAGCCGCATTCATTCCTATTGGTCCTGATATCATTTCCGATTCCGGTCAGCCATCACGCTTCTGTCATTGCGGCGGCTGGATCTGTGCAAAAGTAAGGTCTAATGTGAAATGCTGCTCATTATGTAATATTTTCAAATATTGTTTACCGGTGGTGCATGTGTACGTCAAAATATTCCGTTGAGTAGATGTTTCATTAATAATATGGCATTATGAGAGGCTTGATTTTAGGCATTGCCTACTTCTGACCTTGCTTTGAATAACGTTTGCTAATGCTATTCTTTGCTAACGGTTAGATAGCGTAACATATACCTCTGAAGTAATGTGCTCATGTAATTCACCGTTTCGTTTGTCATTATATTGCGATTGTGAACACAATCTGGAATGATGCTTAAACAACAATCGTTATGTTGTCGTCAGAACAGTTCACTAAGCTGACACGTAACCTCATATCTTGGTAGCTAAGCTTAGCTAGCGAGCTAGTTCGGCTGCGTCCTAGCAGTCAAGTGCAACATTAGTTGATTTGCTAGCTAGCCGACAGTTGACAGTATCTATCAGTTTACAGTTATAGTACAGAAATGCGTATTCAGTGCAGGTGCCCTTGACACTGAGATATGGAAAACATGGTATATGTACTCTTGCATAACTTGGTAACGCTAGCTTGTATATTTAAATGCAACAGAGCTAGTTAAACGTTGCACAGCTGCATCAGTTAGTGTTTGCCTAACTGTAAAGGTTACAGGTTGTTTTATCTTGAAGAGTGAATACAGAAGTGAGTAAATGTTACGGGTGTTCTGTAATGCTAGAGAAGTTGCAGGTAGTTTTGAATCTTGAACGAATACAGGACTAGGCTAATGTGACTGGTATTGTGATACGTTCAAGAAATGTATCGTGTGTAACAGTGTTACTTTGATCTTTTGAAGGTAAAGAAGATGGCAGGCCGACGCGTTGCATTGAAGGCCGTTGACTGGATGGCCTTTGCCGAGAGGGTCCCTCCCAATCAAAGGGCCATGTTCAACAACCTCAAAACACGCAGTGATGGTATTGCTGCAAAGTAGGTGTAAGATACATTGCTAGAAAGTGGCAAACATTTTGTTAAGTTATTGATATATATTCAGTGATGTATAACTAGTTTTCAAGTGCACTTACAATCTTATTTTCTGTTAAGGTTGGCCTCTTTGCCCGAGTCTCCTGCTCCCATTAACTGGGCCCATTACAAGACTGCAGTGGCGAAAGCCGGCATGGTTGCTGACTTTGAGGCGAAGGTGAGTTTGAAGGAAAACGGCAATCCAAAATTGGTGTGTGCTAAAAAAAAAAACTACTGAATAGCAGCACCATGTTTCTCACTTCATCTTCATCTTTTTTTTCCACCCTGGTAGTTTGCCGCTCTTACTATCCCAGTGCCAGCTGACACAGAGACCGCTAAGATTGATGCACAGGAGCAAGAAGCGGTCAGTATTGCACTTTCTTCTGATTATGTCAGGATGTGGGATGGTGTGTGGGTTGGGTCCATATGGTGATGTGTCATGGGTTTCAGCAAAACAAGTGAGATGTCAGATGTGTTGTAAATGTCAACAAGGCTGCATTTAGCTTAAAGTTTAGTTCAGTTTAAAAGTTTAAAGAAAATCTTGTTTTTTTTGTATCCTGAAAAAACTGCTTTTGTTAATACAGAAAGGGATATCGTCTTACCAAAGACAGTATAAGTAATTGTCGACCAATGCCAGAAAGCAACGGTTTATAACAAAACTAGATTTATTTATTTTTTAAAAAGAGGAAATTACTTTAATACACCCTGTTTTAGCATTATGTTGATTCTGGATTGCCCCTATGGGAGAGCCTTGAAAACTGCTAACTGCTGCAGAACATGCTTTTATGACTATATATAATTGTTTTTTTTTCCTCATATGACTTTTCCTCCTCTTCAGAACAAGAACGCTGTTGACTATGTCCAGGCATCAAAAGCTCGCATTGTGCAGTATGAAGCAGAGGTGTGTATATTTGTTCCTTATTTTCTTACATGTTTGGATTTTTAGTGTCTGTGACTGAGACAAAACACACAGAATATTTGGCTTGATTTGATGTGATGCTCCAGGGCGCCCTCTGTCAGGAACATGCTGTTCTCAAAGACCAATGCAAACTTTTTAAAAGGAATACACCACCGCTAGCTGAAATTGTCTATCCCCGCAGTCCCTAGAGTTGGATAAGTTAGCAGAAGCGTTTTCCAGCTATTGTCCGAATCTGGCAGCACTGACCTTAGCTTAGCTTAGCATATTCGCTGTAACCTAGCCTTGCCAACTAGCCAATTGTGGCAAAGATTTATCAATTCACTCAATTTTTTTTGTAATTACTTCTCGTGACCTGTGCATTGAGATCAAGTACAAATCACAATGCAAATTAACACGAAGGAATTGGCCAAGCGGCATTTAGATGGGGAACTATATTCCGCGAACCCACAGGTAAAGCACCGCTGAAAGGCGCAAAGACACCACGCAGCACCTGGAAACCCCTATCCCCCCGACTTCCGTCAACACACAAGCGTGGAGTTCTTACCAAGTGCTGTGTGGTGTCTTCGCACCTTCAGAGGTGCTTTGCCTGTGCTTCGCTTGTGCTTCTGCCTACAATGGCTGGGTCTTCTGGAAAATGTTTATCCAACTCTAGGGACTGCGGGGATAGAAAAAATTTCACCTAGGGGTGGCGTATTCCTTTCAGAGTTTTAAAACTGTTTGGACAACCGTAAAAACTTGTTTTATAAATCTGCATAGATTCTAATCACCTTCTTTGCCAATTAGATCTTCCACATTTTTCTTTTCTTAAATGATCTTTGTTCTTCTAGCCTAGAAATCATAATGCTGCCAGGGGCTTTGATATGGGGAGAATGCTGTGTAGTTCTCACAGTGACAGATGGGGTGGAATATGGGATCTTTGCAGTGTGTCATTTTAGTGACTCTCAATTACTCCTCATTGCCACGGGCATTAGGCCATCTCCAGACTGCGGATGCAGTTTGTGATGCGCTGAAAGCTCTCTCCTTCTATATCTGAGAGTTGTTGGCACATTATAATGCGCCGAATGCTTTATTCTTCCATACTGGAGCATTGTTGGCATCGTAGAGAAGGATCTGGAACTGTCTCAAGTTTGGGTCAAGCTTAAGATAGTCAGAGTGGGGATTTGGAAAGCAATCACTCCCATGCTGACTTGATTTGGACTTGTCTTCCCCCCATGATTAGCAAGTGATGCTACCAGGATACTGTGCTTTCTGAGAAATGGCCTACATCATGAACCAATTATGTGAACAGGGGGGAATTTACAAGCTCTTGGATGACACTCCTGCATGCGAGGATCTGTTTTATTTGGATGATCAGTAAAATGGAGAAACCTCTTTCCCCTTGTGCTGGAGAGGAGTCATGTCTTAATGCATAAGTCATAATTAGCCCATCTTGGAGGAGAATATTGTTTACATTGGCGTACATTAGTACATCGCCATCCCTTGTGGTGTCACAATGTGATCATCCAGTCACACTCTGTCTGTCTGTTCTCTCACCACAGCTGGCCAAGTTCCAGAACATGATTCCGTTCGACCAGATGACCATCGAGGACCTCAACCACACCTTCCCCGAGACAAAGCTGGACAAGGAGAAGTACCCATACTGGCCACACAAGCCCATTGCCGACCTGTAAATTGCTTGAAAATGCCCACTTTCCCCTTTCTAAGTAAATATCACACCTCTCGGGTGAGATTGTATAGTCCTGTCTGTGTATACATCTGTTTGTGACGTGACTCAGGATTATATTCTGACGAGTATCGTCACAATGTGATGAGTAAAATAAAAAATTGGAGTTTCACACACGTGTTGGGTCTTGTTTTTTCCCCCCCTTGTATTTTAACTTTAATTTATTTATATGACAAAAGTTAAACTGGAAGCATATAATGTTACAAAAAGTTAAAACACTTTAATATAATGTAATGATAATGTGTAAAGTTATACAGGTTAAAGATTGCTCAGTAACACAGTTACACACCCACAGTATATTGTAGAGCCATTCGGCAATGAATGAACCAATATTTAGGAGTATTTTAGATCGTATTTAATGGTATGGGAATGGCAACGCAAAATACAAATCATTTAAAGGTGCTTTATGTAGCATTGTGACAAACTGGTGCTCAAATATATCAAGAATTGTTCACCCTTCAGGGGCCAAAAAAACCAAAACGTAAATAGAATTTGTGTGCTGTAATCCAAGTTTTAAAGTATAACTACTCTGGCTGTACTTTTGTCAGTATTTCAATTCACCATGTATCTGTAATCTCTGGTGATGTTTCAGTATCAGAATCGTTTTAAGGGGAAAAAACAACAGATTGTATCTAAATTTATATTTTCCTTGTCTATGGTGTTTCAGGACGCGTCTTCCAACCAGGTATAAATGACGCACCGACTAAAAAAAAAACATTAATGGCAACATGGTTGTTGGTGGTAACTGGGAAATCATCCACTTTAACAGACCATCCATATAACGATGGGAAACTGTAAAGTTTTGCACATGGCTATAGCCAATGTACTTATTTAGTTACGTAGGCCAAAATAAATGAAGAGGTATGTGTTTTTGCTGTTAAGGCATGTTCTCATGACTCGTCCCTTGTTGCAAGAGGCTTTGGACACCATCGAATATGCATGCGGGGACGATTAGGTATTGGTGTTCTTGCGAATTTTGTGGTTGACTGATAATCATTGTTCCCAGAAGCATCAAGATCAGAGGAAGGGCAGAGCTGATGATTTGGCCAGCCGTGTCGTAAGAAGGCATGTGAAATTTCCCACGCTCCGTTTGCTGCTGTACGGTCTCGTGCACTGATAGAAAGTTCCGGCCAATGAACAGTACGGGGAAAGCGTCAACGGGGAGAAATATCTGTTTTGTGTTAGGACTGGGTCTTTTTTATGATTCGCTGTAAAATTATATGTCAATAATTTGTCGATTTACAACACTTATATATTGTTTTTATTGAGGTATTTCTGTATATTTTATCACAAACACTTATTTGTGATCTATGTCCTGTACCTGTTTCTGAAAAGGTGGCCGGCTGTAGAACTCCTTCAGTTCAGGTGTGCTTCTCCACTAGGGGGCGAAATTCACCTTTAAAATCACAGACTGTATATGTTTAAAATAAGCTTTAGGCTAGAAAAGCAGGCCCACTGAACTGGTGGAATGAAAGCTGAAGTAATCTGAAATTTAGGACTGCGGGTCATATGAAAGAAAAATATTTGTTTTCTACTACAGAAACATTCTGCTCTCGCTGCGCCTTAATGTGTGAGTTTCAATTCTTTACTCTCATATGATAACACTCATACAATATACCATAATACAGAACTTCATAAGCACACCCAATTTATTGTGTAGTTATAATGAAATAAGGGTGGAGTTGAATAAATATATATTCCTACTTCAATTCGGGTGCCACCCAAAGGCAAAGTGTTTCTGCGGGGTATGGAAACGGTAGCAAGGCCTTGGGTTCAGCAGATTCACATTACTAACATAGCTGTGTGAGAGAGAATCTCATTGTCAGCACATTCGACATTTGAGTACCACCCCACCCCATCCCTAACACACACACACACACATGCATGCCAGCCAGTAGGCACATGTGTGTGGTTATTTTAGCTGCCATTCAGACACAGTTGCACAAGAGTCCAATTGCCCAAATGCCTTTGCCCTCTAACTGTTTTGTCGATAATCCTCTTTCACAACCATAGCCACCCATATTATGTGTGCCATTTCCTGGACAGAACTTTCTCTATGCTTTTCTATAATTGTAAACATGAAGCATATATAATTTTATAAGGCGTCATTATATTGTTAGCTGTTGCCGGTCTACACAATATTACAGAGGTCATAAACATATCTATGCAGATATTCAGGAAATCAAAATATAAAATGTAGTGCTATTTTTCATATATATGTCTAAAGCCTACTCTTAAACTAAAAGACAAACTCCTGTGGAAATCTCTACTGAAAAATTATTTTCGTTTAGAACGAGGCTTAATCATGTCTCTGTACAGAAAGCTGGCCCGTAGAGTTAAAGGTGCTGCATGTGTTTTTGTCCGCTGGTGGGCCTGATGTGTAGAGATAGATCCCATAAAGGTGGATTGTGTCATGAATAACATTGGCTGCCGTGAATAGAATTGTGACGCACACACCGTTGTGTGCTGTAAATTCAATTCTCCCTCATAACCCTGTGGACCTCTGCAAAGCCTTAGGAGTTGTTTAGCAGATGTTTGCCTGATGTGTAGCTCTCTAGTATGTGAGAAGAAAGGGGGAAAAAAAACGGTGGTCGTCCTGTCATAGGATTGGCTCTAAGTAACAGCAATGGACAGGGGGAAACTACCACATGTGCTACGCAAAGATGCTTTGAATTTGGCCTTTCACTGGTACACAAGCAAGACTTGCCACATCACCCAGAGTTGCCACAGAGCCCAGCTCTTAGCAAAGCTGGCTGGCCAGGGCTTGTTGCTTGAAGGGTATGTCATAAGCAGCGAGATGGCTGTCCCTGCCACCTTATCTCCCCAGACCAAATGAAGTAGGGGGCAGATATGATCTCTCTTCGTTGTGAAGCATGTTTACCAACAGCAAAGTTATGCTCAGGTCAGCGCAGACTGTAGGCAAAGCAGCTGTTCATTTGGTCGGCCTCTAAACATCATAACTTTGTAAAATTACATACAAAACTTGAGTTGATAAATAAAAATCATATGATGGTTCGTTAACAAACAAACTGAAAAAAAGACAAAGGCTGCCTTTTTCAAACTCGATTTGGAAGGTCAGGAGAAATGCTGTCCCCACGTCTCACTGAATTGGACTAGCCTTTTACAGAAACCATGTTGGTCTCACACACATTCGAATAAAATTTAATACATCTAGTAAAATGTTGTGCGACTTCAACTTCTGCTACCATTGTAACATGATTAAGATGTTATTGACCAGCGCTTTAGTGTATACACATGAGGGTAAACATACAAAAATTTACAAGACCCCAAAAGAGTCTACTTGTTCTCTTTCGAGACCCAATGGAAGATTCCATTGTGTTGTTCCCCTCGCCAGAACATCTCATAAAGATCGATGGACGGGCCGCTGTGAGTGTCGAAAGCCAGCTGCAGTTAGTCACATGGGGAAGTGAGTTTGCTTTTCTAGCTTAATTAGGAACCCCTCCCACTCCCCCTCCCGCTCTGCTCCACTCTGCTCTACTGAAGAGTGCTGCTCACCCGCTGTTGACCTGATGGGTGTAGCCAGGAGGAGCAGGCAGAGCAGGAGGAACTGTGGGGGTCATAGGTCTCCCGTAACAGACCACTGTACAACTGTTTGCCACTTCGGCACGAGTGTGGACATGCCCCAGGAGAGAGAATGTGTATGTGTGTGTGTGTGTGACAGACAGAGCAAGTGTGTTTGTGTGAGAGAGAGACAGAGAGAGAGAGAGAGCGAGTGTGTGTGTACTGTATGAGTGTGTGCAATGCAGGGGCTCTACAGTCGTGTGTGTGTGTGTGTGTGTGTGTGTGTGTGTGTGTGTGTGTGTGTGCTGTCCTCACTTTCCCTGTGCTCAGCTATTCTTCCTCCCACCCCCCAGCTGACGATTCAGCTGTCGCACACACTTGTGGTGTCGTCGTGTGTTCCCTAGCCCACTTGACCATGATGATTTGGCCCCTTACTCACTGCTCCTTGCAGCTCCCCCATACTTTTAATCAACTGCTGATTCGTTAAGTAGCTGAAATAAGATCCCTTGGTTGGTTTACCAAAGACGCAACAGCAGTAGGACTACCAATCAAATCCAAAATGGCTGCCATGGCCTGCATACTGTACGTGTATGTGTTGCTAGTGAGATATGGGCAGAATAGGGGGCCCATTATGAGGGGACCTTTTTAAAAAATTCCCCCTTTCTCATCCTGCATCAGACCTTCAGGAAGCAGGGTTGGGTTGGGTTTCTTTGCTGATGTTTTTACTGTGGAAGCTAAAGAAGCATGTCTAACCCCACTGCATATCAATCACTCGCCCTACATTAATACTGTGTGTGTGACCACTGTTATTTTGGTTTGGAGCCGCTGTGAGGCATAGCCTCCGCTTTGTTCTGGCCTTCCCATTTCCTTTTTTTTAGCTGCTTTTTTTCTCTTTTTCTCTTTCTTTGAGGACGGGGATTAAAAGTTATCCATGTGAGTAGCCCAGTGTCATCTGAGGTTATGCTGGATATTTAAAAACATCAAAAAAAGAGAGACTCACTCAACCTCGGGCCCTCTTTTGATGTTTCTCTCAGACATACTAGCTCGGGGAATTTGACTCACGGTGAAGGGAGCCGTACGTTGAAATTATTACGAGGCACACACATGCCAAGAGAAACAGGCAAGGTAACATTTTCGGTGATGATGCAAATTTCATGCAGAATAAAATGCCTCTTTTCCTTTTTTGCTAAATTTACCGTTTCGAGTCATGCTGTAATTATCCTTCATGCGTAGCTTTCTGGAGATTTTTTTTGTTGCAAAGACTGAGGTGACCTCCTCGTCCACTTCTCTCCGGGACCAGCAGAGAGCATAACAACACCCCCCCACCCCACTCCCTTGTCTTTTTCATTGCGAGTGGCAGACACACAGTGTTTTTTTTTTCTTTCTTTGTAGCTTTTTTCGCTCATAAAATGGAGTCCGAGTCAGGTGATCTGCAGGTCAGGTGATGAAGCCAGCCAGCGGGAAAGCCAGCGTGTGTGTAGTAGTAGTAATGGTCCAAGTGCGTGTGCATGTGTGTGTCTGCCAAGAGCCATGATTTGCGCTGCTCTGGACGGGGAGGTGACTCAGCGAGGAGGGATCTGCTTCCTGAGAGAGAGGGTGCCATTGTTTTCACATTTCGCAGCCCTCAGAAAAAAAAAGGCCATTTAGGTAATGGTGTTTACAATGGTGTTTACTCTACAGCTTGCCCAACAATGCTGGCCATTATGATGTTGTGTGGCAGTGTACACCACAGTCACTGGTGTACACGCACAAGGTCTTCACAAGAAGAACCAGACATGCTGAATCAGCGGGAGGTTTTAAATGAATGGCTCTCAGTCCCTGGTGTTAACGGGCCACTATGTGGCTGTCTGACTGACTGGCATTTGTGCAGGGCATGAGTCTGCTTTAAATTTCAAATGATCTTCAGCTCGCTCAGCACAGCCAAAACATTGTAAAGTGTTCCTGTTTGATTTCTATGCACAGAGGCTGAGTGTTCATAGCAGTGCGTTTTTTAAAAGCAAACCATTGCTGACATTCCCACATTGTTTTTCTTCAGGGCCGACACTCAAAAAAGCTGCAGTGTTAAAAATGTTTCAAACTGCCTGTTCAATTTAGCCAGTTATTTTTGTCCTGCTTATTTTGTGTGTGTGTGTGTGTGTGTGTGTGTGTGTGTGTGTGTGTGTGTGTGTGTGTGTGTGTGTGTGTGTGTGACAGAAAGAGTGTGCTTTGTGTGTTTATTGTCAGAGAGACAGAGACATTTCGGGCCTGTCCATGCACTCACTACCATTCTTTTTTTTAAAACACACTCTCACCGAAGGTTTAAACCTTAAATAAAATGTTTGAAAGCATAACACAAGCACTAACGTTTACTTTTAATCCCGTTAAGGAGACCGGAGGACTAGGACCTAAAGGGGAAAGGGGTGTCGGGTTGGGGGGGTCTCCTGTCTCAGTACATCTCGTCTTCAACGTCTTCATCCTCGTCTGAACCCTCCCCTTCATCCATCCATCACTCTCACCTCGTCTCCCGCAAACAAACAGACCACATCCGCTCTAGTGTGAAAAGGCAAGAGTGGCCCGCTCTCCTCGCTTCCTACCTATCCATCAGCCACCCATTGTGGGGCCCGAGTAAGTCATCAATCACGGCGCGAATCACACAATCTGTCAGCCTCCTTGCTTCCTGCCACCGCTGATGGTCATTGTCAGGCCCTCACAATGGGACCCCCGATTGGTGCGTTCCCCCCACCCCACCCCCCAACCCCTCCTCAAATGGTGATCGGCTGACCCCGTCTGCCCCGATGGTGAACTGCGAAATTTATATGCAATCCATTTAGTCCCAAAGCAAAGGCTGCTCCTCAGTAGGCCTTGGAAGGATGGGAGGCGGGCTGAACTGGGCTGGGCTGGGCTGGGGGGGTTGGACAGGGTGGGGGTGGGGTGGAGGGGGCACTGAGTGGAGGTTGAAAGGTTGAGGGTGATTGGCCCCCCGGTTGCCCAGGGAGACACTCTCAGGTTAGAGAGGGTGTGCCGGCTGGACGTTGGGCATCGGCGGGACCATGGAGGGGACGTGCCCTGACCCTGACGGTGGCACAAAAGGGGTGCGGAAGAGCGCGGAGAAAAGGGGTTGGGGGGGTGGCTGGGTGACCCCTCTAAATGAGGAGTGATGGCAAGGTTAGGACCTCTGTCTCTCACATTTGCACACATCTTCCACCCATCACTCAAAAAAACAGGAAGTCCAAACTGTTTTGATTTCTGTGAAACCCGGGGGTGTAAAGTTATTGATCGCGTACCGTGTGTGTGTGTACAACCCATCTGTGTGTATCTTTCCACACTTGGATGAGGATTAAAGTTTGACTCGAAAACAAACCTACGCCTCCCACATGGTGTTTTTTTCCTCCTCTCCCCTCCAACAAACAAGATAAAAATCGGTGTCCGTCCAGTGAGAGAGAATCAATGATCAACAGTATGCCTACAACAGTGTAGTGCTAAGAGACCGTTGTGTGGGTATCGGTGTCTGTGGTATGTGTGTGTGGGTGAGGCTCTGGGTGGGGTGCCAAGGTCATCTGGCACACCAGCGCTGCTGACACTGTAGGCTTTCGCAGCATTCGTATCGTAGCATTCACAGCCTCTCAGCGCTTTCAAGGAGACATGAGGGCACAAGTAAAAAAGTCAGGGGAGTCTTTTTAAACATACAGAACCAGGCGCTCTCAGCCAGTCTTTGCAATGTCAGGTTTAAATTGTGTGTGTGTGTGTGTGTGTGTGTGTGTGTGTGTGTGTGTGTGTGTGTGTGTGTGTGTGTGTGTGTGTGTGTGTGTGTGAGAGAGAGAGAGTGTGAGAGATTGTGTGTGTGATTGTGTATGTATATGTGTGTGCAAGCCAGAGGCTCTAAGGCCATCTCTGCAATGTCACATTAAAGTTGTGTGGTCTCCATGTGTGTCTATAAGAGTGGAAGTGTGTGTGTGTGTGTGGGTATTGTGTCTGTGTGCTGCATATGCATGTGATGGACACTATCTCAGAGATGGTTCCACAAAACCAGGACAACGGCGAGCACACTTCATTGTCTGGGCTTAATGAATGCATGACATCATGAGAAAGTAGTCGTCCTGGTGACACAGTGGTGCGTTTCTATGGCACGGCTGAAATGGCATTGCCAATTCTTGTGAATGAGAGCCTGGGGGGGCGGTGGGGGTGGGGGGGTGAGTAAATAAAAGTGCTATTGGCAGTGTGTTTGTTTGACATCCTCCTCCTGTCAGAACTTGGTAGGGTGGTGGGGGGAGGGTAGTGTGTATGTGTGTGTGTGTGTGTGTGTGTGTGTGTGTGTGTGTGTGTGTGTCTGTGTGTCTGTGTGTGTGGCGGGGGACATGGTAGTAGGAGGGGGGGGCATACATTTGTTAGCCTAGACAGCCCACGCAGTCATGGATCATACTGAATTTCAATCAAAAAGAGAAGTCCTGCAAAGACAAGGCCTGTTAAAAAAAAACAAGGCATTATTTTGTAGAAATGAGGGAAATGTTTACATAGGAGTAATATTTTATAGCCACTATGAAAATGTCTACTGTGAGTAGTAGCCACGAGTAGTCATTTTATTCGTAATGAGACTCATTTTTACTTTGGATTGGTTTCGATCACTGACACCCTCTGACGTTGCCAACACAAATTGGCAGTAAGGATAACTTATATACTAATATGTTTATAGTTCAAATGTTGTACATTTTTCATACAAAAATGATAACACACAATGTGCTTTGTTTTTGGTGAATTAATTAAGGACTGCTGGGAGGCTCTTAGTCAGTCGTGAAGGAAATGTAAAATCAGCAGCATCTATAAACACTACCAAAACAGGAAAGAGAAAGAGAACCTGTCCTGAGGTCAGCACATAGAGGAGAAGAGAAGAGGAGAGGAGAGAAGAGGAGAGAAAAAGCCTCCATTTTGGAGCGAATACCATTACCAGTCAGCACAAACGGCCTGACACAAGAATTTTGTGGGGAAACTTTTTTTGGGCCAAAAAAGGAGACTCCTGGCAGAGGGTGAAAGAGCTTAACTCAATTTCAAATTTGCCTGCCGAAGCTAATGACTCTTTGATTTGTAACAGGCTCTTATTCGAGGACTAACCCAGTATGGAATTGACATTATTCAGCGTCTCCTTTTGCCAACAAGCTGAGCTCAAGTATAACTCTCCCCTGTTTTTTTTCCGCTGAGGAAGAATCTCTTGGAGTTTCCCCTTAGCTGACATCTTTGAGTCCACCTGTCTTCTTCATCAGTGATGCACATTCCCCTGCAGTGTGGCACCAGTGAGAGTGGAGGCCCAGTGGGATGTACCTAACATCATGGTGACCATTGCTACTGGGAATACTGAAATGCAATCATGAAAACTAGATTGTAAATAAAGCATAGGGTGATTACATTTATGGTGCAATTATTTGTAATGGGTTTGTATATTTTTAAATGAACACATTTAAATGAACACATTTAAACTCTAAATATTAACAGTTTTTGTTTTGATTTTTAGGAATGCATCTCCAAAAGCACATGGAGAAATTCATAACTCTTTAAACGATCGGTTGTAACTTAACATTTCTGACTAATGCAGCTTCTGTCTGACACCACCCATGTGACACAACCTTTATATACTTGCTCAGTAGTACAATTCCATGCACCTGTATCAATTTCAGATATAACTGTGTGTATTCTATATTTAAAAATCTTAATTACCGGAAAAATGGTTAAACCTTTTTTTTAAGTGAACCACAGTAGAAAGATATTCACATATTATTACTGTTCTATATTAGTATTAGAATTTACAACTGTGATCCGATTTATTTTCTATTATGACATCTGTTCTAACTATTTCAGACCATAAGCACACTATTCGTCAGGTAATCATTCAAAAAGGAGGGCACGGTTCTTCTGGTTTATGGAAGCAGGGGGGCAGTAAAATAAAGCAGATTTGGTTGCCTTTTGGACAGCACCACAACAGATCTGGAACCAAAGACCTTATTTAATCATTTCATTTTTTTCTTTAAAAAGAAGCAGCCTTTCATGGGCTTAGCTTAAGGCAAACCTAAGAAAAAAACAAATTGGCTCTTGTACCCTTCATTTCCACTGGTTTGGAGAAGTCAGCATTTGCTGTGACATAATTATCCCCATTTTTGGCTCCTGAGGAACTCATAATGGGAAGTACTCTAAGGTCTTATTTTCCTATTATTTTCATTATTGTTTTTTCCAGCACATTAAAAACAATTTATTTTTTCTTGACCAGATATTTGTCCCTCCATCTTTGTCCTTCGGTTCATTTGAATTGGCATCCATTTTCTTTCATGTTAGATTGCTGTGGTGATGACTTTTACTACTGTGCTGCTGTTATGTAACTAAGGATGGGTAAACAAAAGTTAAACATCTCTGACAGGATATAGCACCAGAGAGGTTTCGAAATAAGGCGATACGCCACGTCATGTTACAAAAAAGTGTCTTTTCCGAGTATATACAGTCAGAAAATGAATGTGTACTATTCCAGGTATGATAGATTTAGAACGAAAGAGGGAAAGTGTGTGTGTGTGTGAGAGAGAGAGAGAGAAAGAGAAAAAGAGGGTGAGAGAGAGAGAGTTGGCTTGAGAGATGGAGGAGAGCTAGAGGGGAGAGAGAAATGAGCAAGAGCAAAGAGAACAGAAGCAGTGTGAGTGAGGACGGGGAGAAAAAAAAGTAAAAAAAGAGAGGATAGAATAGCTTGTTTGGGGGAGAGAATGAGGGAGAAGGAGCAGGAGGAGCAGGAGGAGGGGTGATGATTGTGCTCCTGCTCACACTGGGTCTGTGTGCACCAGGACGGGGAGAGGTGTGTGTGTGTGTGTGTGTGTGTGTGTGTATGTGTGTGCGTTCGTGTCTGTGTGTGTGGTGTGTCAGTACATGCATGTGTGTGTGTGTGTGTGTGTGTGCATACGTGCATGTGCGTGTGTGTATGTGTGGTCTGTCCGTACGTGCATGTGTGTGTGCGTACGTGCGCGCGTGTGTGTGTGCGTATATGCGCGTGTGTGTGTGCGTACGTGTGCATGTGTGTGTGTGTGTGTGTGGTGTGTGTGTATGTGCATGTGTGTGTGTCTGTGAGTGTGTGGTGTGTGTCTGTACATGCTTGTGTGTGTGTGTGTGGTGTGTGTGCGTACGTGTATGTGTGTGTGCCTGTAAGTATGTGTGTGTGTGTGTGTGCTCGGTGACTGGGGGCGGTGTGTTTGTGCGGAGGGGTGGGCCACGTGCGAAGACCACAGAGGGCCCATTGATTCTGCCCAATCAAGGCCAGGGGACGGCGGGGGGTGGGGAAGGGTGTGAAGTCAACACATTCCTCCCATTCCTGCACTTCCCCACAGGGGAGAATGTCACAGGCACTGAGAGTGAGGAGCCGCACGTCCCCTCCACCCCCACCCCCCCAATACACCACCACCACACCCTCCACCACCCCCTCCTCTGGTACACATTTGTCCTCCCCTCCCCTCCTCTCTTCCCATCCCCCTCACCTCCTCTTCTCTCTCTTTCTCTCAACTTTTTCCTCTATAATTCTTGCCTTTTCTCCCTTCTCCTCTCCCATTCTCTCCTCTTTTCCTCTCTTCTCCTCGCTCTTCCTCCTCTTCTCCCCTCTCCTCTCCCATTCTCTCCTCTTCCCCTCCTGTCCTCTTTTCCTCTCTTCTCCTCACTCTACCTCCTCTCCCATTATCTTCTCATCCTCTTTTCCTCTTCTCCTCTCTTCTCTTCTCCCTCCTCCTCTTTTTTCTCCGTTCCGTGGCTCTGTGGTTTGCTGCCTTAGGCAGGTTTCCTTCCTCCGGCGCGCTCTTCTGGGCCGGGGCGGACTGCTAAATTAGCAAACGATGTTTAGCTTTCCATCGGATACCATATGGGTCGTGTGTGTGTGTGTGTGTGTGTGTGTGTGTGCGTGCTCGGGAGCCCTACATCTCATTATGCAGGCCATGATAAAAAACTGGAAATGTCAGCGAGCCCACACCCTACTTCCTACTGTGCCAACCGTCAGACTCTTTCCAAATAAGATATTTGTGAGCTCCACTTTAAAAGGTCTCTCAGCCATACCGTCTTTTTTTGGAATACATTTAATCCTGTAAAGCAAATAAAAACGGGATTAGGTGAGCCCCTCCAATGAGTTTGCGCGGTGAAACAGGAGGAGGTAAAAATGCACTAAAAACGCACTTTTTCTCCACCAGCTGGGGGAACCTTCGGATGCGACCCAGCAGCTGTTCCTCCACGTCCAGACAAGAGGGCTTTTGCGCCTGTTCTGAAGGGGCTTATTCAGACAGTGGTTTTTGAGGCCCAAAAGTTGCTGGAGATGAAGAGCTAGGCTCCATCACCACGTTGCAGCGCACTCCTTCCCTCATCCCATCCACCCCCCCACTCAGTCTTTTTTTTTTGTCGTCCAGCGAGGAGCCCCAGGACGGAGGGTTTGCAGCACCGCAGCGTTGCCATAGGAACTCTGTTTGCATTTCCCAGTGAGCGATTCTGGGGCTACTGGCTCTCAGCTGGAATTCAGACACTCAAATTGAGCTCGCAGGTCGATCTGGAAAAGTAATTGTGTGTCTGCGCACCAGCTTATTGAGAGACATTTATGGGGACATTTCCGTCTGAGTGAAAGGCTGCGCACACGCAAGGGGGAAATACTGGGGAGTTTTCTAAACCCAAACTAAACGCCTGAAGATGGCGGGACCAAAAGAAATAAACAAATAAACTCCTCTACAGCCCAATGAGCTGAACTTTTTTTCTGTTTTGTTTTGTTTCTTAGCGTGTTTATTTAGACAAGGAGTTCTGCAGTCATTAAAATCACACAGAGGTGAAGTGCACGGTCGTCCATTTTGTGCTGCATCACAGAGGCCCATTGAGTGTGCTTCGGGGTCTCTTCTCTTCTCTCTCTCTCTCTCCCTCTCTCTCCCTCTCTCTCTGTCGTTCTTTCTCCCTCAGCGTGCTGCTCCGCACTCCTACCAGGGCCCGGGCTGAAACAAAGAGCCCTTTGAGCATGACCTTGACAGATCGCTTCCCCACGCACCATAGGAACCGGCGCTGAGGAATCCGCGGCGCGACTCGCTCTCCGACAAGAGATAATCCCCCAAATAAGGGGGAATCATATATTTCATGATCCAGTGGCATCGGGAACAAAGCGGAGCGGCCGCCCATGACCGCTGCCTTTTCCTCAAGGCCATGGGTAAAATTTAGCGGGATAATTCATTATTACCCGAAACCCTTGAATTTTTTTTTTTTTAATACCTGACTTAGATAGATTCAAGCCATTTTGTCAATTAAAAGTAAAATAAAAAGAGATACAAAAATACTGTTAAGTAATCAAGATGTGTCTGACTTGGTGCACTGTTTAATAATATTTCAAAGCACGGCTGCTGTTATTATTAGAAGGCAAATGACTTTGGCATGGCTCACTCCGAAAGGATGGAAATGCGGCTGTTTTGAGAGCAATTTCATCTAATTTGCAGTGACAGCCCAGAGAAACAAATGTCCAAGCGAACATTCAGGGGGAAGGCAAACTTCAACATGAGAACATTGAAACCAGCTGCGGGGTCTATGCTAACCTTCGCTTGTGGCTAAGGCTGGGACTAATTTTACAGGTTCATCAGCACCGTCCGAGCTTCCTAAAAAGATTCATTTAGAAACGTCAGCTGTCAATCAATCTTTCCTCACAGGATCATGTCAACACCACGCACAAGAGGCATCACTTATCCTGCTCTTCTGCCTTAACCTCCTTAGACAACTCGGGGATTATGAAATAAAATACACAGGAAATGTGTAGGTTTTAACAGGAAATTGCAAGAAGTGCAATTATTTGCTCATGTCATGCAAACTCATGTTCGTGGTGATTGCTGAAGTGATACCGAAATCAGACACGCAGAGTTACCAGAAAGTTCCTTCTTTTTTTTTTTTTTAATCTTGAGAAGTTAACGGTTACAATTAAACAGCCTGAAAACAAAATACAGACTGAAATTGCACTTCGAACTTTTTTTCTTTCTTTAAAAAAATAATTACAAAAAACAATTGAAAACAGCATAAAACATCCAACTCCTTACATTTCTGTGGTAAGAAATGAACAGCAAAAAAAAAAAAACTGTACAAAGAAGCTTTTTACAAAGCATTTGGGACTTTCCATTTCACAATGCTTTTTCACATTTTTACACTCTTTTTTTATTTTTTACAAGTTTTACAGAGTGTCTTCCATTCCTCTCTCACATCTAGCAGTGCTGATGCTATCAATGAGAGAATGGTTGTTTCTGCTTTCCTTTTAAAAAAAAAAGACATTTCCTGGCTTACCAAAAAGTCCAGCGTCTTTCACATTTAAAGGCTACAGCCTTTGCTGTGCTGTGCTGTGCTGAGCCTCGAGACGTCAGCTGAGGCTGCCTGCGGCACAAGTGGGTCTCTCTCTCTCTCTCTCTCTCTCCTCTTGGTGCTCTGCTGTCTGCAGTGCACTGGGGGAGGGTGGGGGCCCTAAGGAGGCCCTCTGGGCCACTCAGGGGCCATTCCCCACAGCCATGCCCTGCCCTTCCTGGAGGGTCCCCCAGCTTCGAGCTCAGAGGTCTGAGACCCGTGTGTGTGTGTGTGTGTACTTGCATGTGTGTGTGTGTGTGTGTGTGTGTGTGTGTGTGCATGTGTCTACAGCTTCACAGGGGTGCCGCATTGGAGTGTGTGTGTATGTGTGTGTGTGTGTGTTGCGTCTCAGTCCGTGTCCACGTGGCACGGGTTGGTCCCCTGCGTCTGCGCCTCCTTGTAGGCCCTGAGGAAGTCCTTGTAGCGGGGTGCGCAGCCCAGCCAGGCCTCCCCGAAGCGCACGGCGCCCATGAACAGGAAGTCGCCCTCGCTTTCGCCGGGCTTCACCCCGCACTGCCGCGGCATCTTCACCCGGCCCGTCCAGCGCTTGGCCCGACCGCCGCCCGACACGAACACCCGCGTCTTCTGCCGGTGCAGCCGCGTCAGCGAGACGGTGACGGACGAGCGCTCCTCCTCCTGCTGGACGCCCACTATGCTGCCCTGGGCCACTGCAGGGGGAGAGAGGGAGAGAGGGGGTTAGAGATGTTGTTTTTTATCTATGATTATGCTGCCCTGTCCACTATGCTGCCCTGGGCCACTGCAGGGAGAGAGGGGGAGAGAGAGGGGACAGTTGGTTTTTATCTATGATTATGCTGCCCTGTGCATTATGCTGCCCTGTGCACTATGCTGCCCTGGGCCACTGCAGGGAGAGAGTGGAAAGTTGTTTACTTTTCTTTGTTTTCATGGTTATTATTAGGGATGCACCGATCCGATGTTTGGATCAGATATCGGCCCCAATGTGGACAAAACAGCTGGATTGGGTATTGGGGAAAAACTTAGCTGATCCCCAATTCTCTCCCTCCAACTTATGGAGGCGCTTATAAATTCGTTGGTGATATGGGATCGGTATTGGGTATCGACTGACATGCAAAAACCCACATATCGTAAACAGTATCAGAATCAAAAAAGCTGGATTGGTGCATTCCTAGTTATTATGGGTGGCTTGTTATTATGGATGGTAATTACTACC